>CM032329.1:54834864-55434864 GCA_019022515.1 Quercus aquifolioides | reverse complement strand
TGCAAATCCAACACTCAACCAATGCAAAATACTCAAAGTATTTGCATCTAGGAACAATCCTACAAGGGCACAGGAGTGTTCATCACTCAACCAATGCATAGAACGTATATGCATCTAGGAACAATCCTACTAGGGCACAAGAGTGATGTAGTGAAGTAAATGTTTGACATTAAACTTCAATAGCACAAGCAAAAAGGCTGCATAAGCAAAGCATTGCAAATACATGGCACAAACCATAAAAGCCTACAAATATGCAATGAAACAAAACAACCCTTAAAGCTTACACAAGCAACATGGGTACATGTAAACTATGCTACAAAGCAAAGATAATAACACAAAAGAAAACTTCTGAAATAATACTTAAATAAAGAGTAATATCAAAGCTTTAAACCAAAAGCAGTAAAAACATATATAAACACTAAATAAAACACCGTCTTTTTAACCCAATAACCAATGCTACTGTGTATCTAGGCTATGCTCCCCCTAACACTGTGCAGGCTCTTCTCCAGCTCCCCCTTAGAAATTTCTCCCCCTTTTTGACCGGAATGGCCAAAGGACTAGAACATCTCGGACTCCGAGTCAGAGCCATGAGTGGGAGACAAATCCTGAACTTGTGACGCTAATGCGGTGATCTGCCCCTGAAGATATGCGAACTGATCTGCTGTGTGCTGCACATGAGAATCAAGCACTGTCGACATCTGGTCCATTTTAGCAAGCAACTGATCAAGTTTGCTTAAGCCTGATGGTGGAGCAGAAGATGATGGCTGTGCAGAGGGCTCTGGAGCTGATGTGAACCTGTCAATCTCTTCCTCTGTATCTTCAGCTTCCTCCTGCTGAACTTGTCGAGGTGGTGGTATGGTATGCACACCAGTCTTGGATCCTCGAATGTGTGCAGTGCTCCTGGTCAAAGTATGACCACCAATGGGATAATCCCTCGGAACACTAGTGAGACCACTGGGTATCTTGAGCTTTGTCTTGGCAATCAAACCCATGATCAAAGAGGGGAATGGCATCACAGTCCGTGTATTCTGCTTTGTGATGCTCTTCTTTAAGACATGCATGATGTGGCCACAAATATCAATCTCCTTATGTGTGAAGAGATCAAACAGAAATCTTGTTCTCGGAGCAGATAGAGTTGTGAGATTGGTGACAGGATATAGATTGTGAATCATCACATAGCTCAATGTTCTCATTTCTGGAGAGAACTTGAGAGTGTCCATGGATGATTTCTTCGATACACCACCAAGGATTTTGATCATCTCATCAATCTTACCTAATCTATCCTCATAAGCAACTGTGATTTGCTGAGATGGAGGACGAGTCTCCAGATAATCTTGGATGCTGTCCCTAGTAATCTGAAACTCCTTGTGTCTCACCCAGCCTTCAATAATATCTCCGTTGACAATAGCATTAGAGAAAAACTCCTTGATGATCTCTGAATAGACCACCCCTGTTGGGTTCAGCAGCTTGGTCCAAGTTCTATCTTTGAACACTTCAGGGATGAAAGTGTCCTCAAGAGTCTCTAACTGGACTACCCGTTCCATGATGATCGTCTTGGTCTTGTAGCAGTCATTGTACTTCATATCAGCATCTGCAGACCGGAAATGATCTGAATCAGTTCGGGCTCTTTTTGAAGTCGATTTCTTCCTAGCTGCATGCTTGGTGGGAGACATCTGCACAATTGCACAAAGCAAAGAAGGAAACAACAATGCACAAACACAACCAGAAGACAAACGTCATTAGATTTATGTTAGTGCCAAATCATACATAGACTCACGGAAAAAAAAGAGCATGATAAACACCAAGCATCATGGTAAGATACTCCAACTTAAAAGGAACAACTACAATGCAACAAACAAAATAGTGCAAGAGTGTGTCTGTAAGCAAGTGCTGATGAGTGTGTGCGGCAAGAGATGCATGAGGGTGCCTAAGTGTGCTTGTTTGTGTGTCAAAAAAAATGCAACATGAACAAAGTGATAGAAACTTAAAATCAATGACCAAACCAAGTAAAATAAGGTCATACAAGTGAGTGTCCATTGATTGAAATCACTTGATTTCAGGATAGCACAAAAATGTCACTCGGACATTTTGACAAACACTTAGTGTGCACAAAAACAAAAACTACATGAATAATGCATGAACATCTGAAAAACTACCCTCAATACATGATAGAATGCCACAAGGGGCCAACACAAGTGCAGAAACAACTAAGAGAACACAACCCAATCAAAAAAAATGAAAAGAATTCACCCAATTTTGAAAAACAACCCAAAGTTTCGAAAATCCCCAAAACTCAAAACCCTAACAAAAATTCTGCATAATCTAAGTAAAACTTGAAAGGAAATAGTTAAGAAACATACCTTGAAGGAGAAGAATGCAGAAAAAAAATGCTAGGATTGAAGGGAAATGAATGGAACAGTGTTTTTGGGTTGGAAGAGTGAGAGAGAGGTTGAGCGAGGGAAGTTAGAAGAGTTTGAAAAACTGTCACATCAGCTATAAAAAAACTGAAAACACGCGTTTTTCGCGGGTTAGAGAGGGGCGAGACAGTCGCGAGACAGTCGCGAGAGGTGCCACTGAAGCACAAAATTTTCGCGAGAAGCATTAAGTCGCGAAACAGTAGCGAGACAGTCGCGGTATCCTCTGTCTGAAATTTGAAAAAATCCAATTTTAGCCAAACAGAATTTCGCGAGAAGCTGTTGGTCGCGTTACAGTCGCGAGACAGTCGCGAAAGCTTCTGTGTGACAAGTTAAAAGAAAAAATTCCCTCAACTCCTTTTCGCGGGAAGCTCTAAGTCGCGAGCTTCTCGCGAAACAACCCCTGAACCAGTTTTTGAAGACACACAAAAACATGCTTTTTAATGAAAACAAAAGACAAGAAAGTATAAAATCTCTTTCAAAAACAAATAAAACATTCAAAAATCTTTTTGGGTTTGATCAACAAAGATTGAGCATGTGAAAACACATTTAATCAAGTACAATCACACAAATGAATAGGGCATTCATTGAACATAGACTTGTGTGTTGTGTGTGAATATCAAAAATGAGATAGTCCTTAGTCCAATGTGAAGCTTCAATGATCAATTCAATCAAGGCATACACAACTAGCACTAGATTATGTGATCTATCTCAATTATAGAAACATGCATATATGACCTCCCACACGAACTTGACAATAATTCATTGAAGCTTTTCATTTGGCTCCATCTTTAACATATCATTTGCAACTTTTGAGCAAAGAGAATCTCATTTAGAGAAAGATGCCTGAAATTTTTGATATTTCAATTTATGAGATAGCCTTTGGCTTGTTGGGCATCATACATTTTAGTTTGGTCGCTTTCCCTTTTTCCTAGTCGAATACTAGTTTGTGCGACAGGCTTTTGCAGCTCTATATCTCTTTTCATTTGGAGATTTACAATTAGAGAGCTCTTTTAAGCAAAAAAAAATAAAAGTGGGAAGATATATAGGCATGAGTCTATGCATGTCTCAAGATCAACAAAACCATTCACTAATTATTCATGACAAGGTTGAAGATCTATTTACAACAGTCACATAGATTTCAGAATTTCTTCCACAATGATATGAGTGCATGAGAGATAAGCTAAGCTCGTTAAATGCACAAAGCCATAAGTACAAAGGTACAGGGCAAAACATGCTTTGAGACAAAACTCAACAAAGTGATCAAACTTTTTGGATTTTCTTTTTTTTATGTGATTTTGAATTTTTGAACACACCCAAAACATAGCCACAAAAGAAAATAAACAAAGACAGCCGATACAGAACCACCGGACACAATAAAAATATAAAAAATAGAGCAATGCAAGAAGAAAATGCAACAGCAAATGTCCCAAAATATTGAAAGAATTTATGCGTGGACATGTTATAATGCTTATGCATGAGCACCCCTTTTCACCCACACGTCACGTGCGTTTGGGGTGATATCCTTGACGGATTGGGTACGAGAATTTGGACTATCAAACCTTCTGGTGAAACTCTCCAAGCAAGTGGTGAAGGCACCAATCATTTTCATCACGTCCATCATGCCAGGATCACGATTCTGACTTCTCGGTTGTTCACCACCCCAAGACCTCATGTCATTTCTCCTTCCTCGTGACCGAGGTGCGCTTGAATTGTTGTCTGATCTCAGCTTTTGACAGTTGGGCCTGGTATGTCCTTGCATTCCGCAATAATGACACACATAGTCCGTTCTAGGATTCCGTTGTGATCTTGGGAGAGACCTTCCTCTGGTTTCATGTCTACCCATGGAGTGATTTCGGGGCTTATTCACCATTTGTTGCTCACTCACATTCTTCTTCTCAACCTTCACATTCTCAGGGATGGTTTCTTCTACAATAGGCACTGCGGCCTTCACAAACTTCACTTCTTTGGTAGCTTTGGCTGATGAACTGCTTCCTCCGGTGTATCCCAACCCGGACTTGTCTGAAGAGGGTTTTTGAGATGAGATAACATCATCTAACTTCTGGGAAGAGACTCTCTCTATCTTGGCATGAGCTTGTACTACCTCTTGCTCAAGAAACCTCACCTTCGTATAGGCTTCAGACAACTCGCCATTTAATGTCTCAATTTCGCACTTAGCCTCTTTATATCTGACCATGAGACTTCTGTAATCTTCCTCAGCCTTCTTCATTTTCCTCACAGCTGCCTTGGCTATTCTGGTATACTCTCCAGACTTCTCAAGAAGTAAAGAATAATTTTCTTGAAGATTAGCTGTATTCTCTTCTTCTTCTTCAGCATCTGATTCATCCACATTCCCAATAGACTCTGAATCTGAATGCTCACCAAGCTCCTTCACAAGAGTACCCAAATCATTCGATGACTCCACATGAGCAATGGTCATGAATGCGGAGTAGTTTCCCTCTCCGTCACAGCTCTCTTCCGAGTCAGAATCAGAGGATTCTGAATCACTGAGTGTTGTGGCATAAGCTTTGCCTTTTCCCCTTAGAAAATTTGGACACTCCTTCTTTAGATGTCCATGGCCATTACACTCATAGCAAATGATTTCTGAAGAAGGTTGAAACTCCCTCCCTTCTTTTCTTGGAAACTCTTTCCTATCACCTCTGGAGGATGAAAATTTTCCTTTGTTGAATGGTTTCCCACTGTTCTTCATCTTCAGAAATTTTCGGAAGTTTTTCGCAAGAAATGCTACTTCCTTCTCCACCCCATCTTCTTCGGAGGAATCACCCATCCTTTCGGTGATGGTTTTAAGAGCAAGTGATTTACTCATCTTATGGGAAGGCAGTCCCATCTGATATGTTTGGAGAGATCCAACTAATTCTTGAATGTTAATCTCATCCAAATCCTTGCTTTCCTCTATGGCTGTAACTTTTGCTCTGAAACTTTCAGGCAAGGACCTCAACACTTTTCTCACCACCTTAGCATCTTCAATCTTCTCTCCAAGATTGAGTTTAGCAATCACAATTTCATTGAGCTTCCCATAGAACGAATCAAACGGTTCATCATCACCCATCTTGAGCTCTTCAAATTTGGTGGTAAGCATCTGAAGCTTTGTGTCCTTAACTTTCTTTGTACCCTCATAAGTGGTCTCCAAAATCTCCCAAGCTTCTTTGGCTACCGTCATGTGAGAGATCCTGTGGAATTCATCAGGAGACACAGCACAAAATATAGCATTCAAAGCTTTACTATTAGCATTGGCTGCTGCAAGAGCCGCCTTATCCCAATTAGCCTTAGGAGCTTCCGGCTTGGTCCAGCCGAGCTCTACCGCATCCCAAACGGTATCTTCTATAGAGCATAGAAATGCTCTCATTCTGACTTTCCAGAATGCGTAATTGTTCCCATCAAAAAATGGTGGAACATTGAGCGATTGAGACCGGTCCATCTCAAATAGGGTCAAGGATCACACTAAGGTGTTTAAACCAATCAAGTGTACCCGCTCTGATACCAATTGAAAGCTCTAAAATGTGTTGAAAAACACAAGAGCTGTTTAGACCCCCAATTAAAATTACGGCTTGGTTGATTTTACACAAACTTGATACTAAGTGCGGAAACGTGTAAACACAAGCGAATAAACAATAAGCTACTCTAATCCATAAACTAAGCAACACAGCAGTATAATGGAATATAAAAGAGTAGGGAAGAAAGATGCAAACACAGAAAACACCAAGACGTGTTTTCGAAGAGGAAACCGAAGAACTCGGCGAAAAACCTCTCCGCCGCCCTCCAAGCGGAAATCGATCCACTAGACAATCAGTTGGGATACATGAGTGAGCAAAAGACCCTCCAAGCCTAATCTACCCGATGCACCTAAGCCCTCCAAGCTCCTACTCCAACAAGGCTTCTCGGAACCGTGTCTTGTCTAGTTCTCCGGATCCCGCAACAAGCTCCATGTTGCATCTGCCATCCTTGGCTTCTTCCAATGCTTCCCAGCAGCACCAAAACGTCACTCAACACTCTCAGATGATGTGGTAAGTGTTTGGGCTATCAACCTCTCAATGGTGTGGAAATGGAGAGGGAAGGGTTGAGGAGATACCACAAGCAAGTGTATAGAGAAAGGTGGGGATGACAATCTCTAATTGCAATTGTGTTTGGCTAGGGTTTTCTCTCTGAAGCATTCCTCAACATTTGTGGGTAATGGGGGTTTATATAGGATAGGTGCAGAATGTGTGAGTCAGTCAGTACAGGCTGGCAGAACAGCATGTCTCGCGGGTGTCTCGCGGGAAGGCCTTACCCGCGAGATACTCGCGAGAGACAGCTGTCTCCATCTGTCCTGACTCTTCGCATTCCAGCATGTGCCAGGCACATGCTTCACTTCGCGGGAAGCTTAGTCGCGACATACCCGCGAGATTCCATCAGCTTCCACTTTGCTTGAGTCTTCACACACTCTCTATCACACACCCCTTACAACAATTCCCACAACAAATACAGGGTATAAATAATTGAAAGTAATTACAATCAAATTTGGCACGGAATAAACGCCAACAAAACACATAGTTGTAAATCACAACTTTACATACTTAATGAACAGTTTTACATTCAACTAATTCGAACTTTTTTACAAATTCAAATTTTTCGAGACATTTACCATTAGATGATTTATACGAATCATTCATTTTTCTTTCATAGTGTTTGTCAATTATACATATGGTTACATATTAAAAAAAAAACATAAAAACCATTAAAGTGCAATAACTGCGCCAATGCTAAAAACAGTTTATGCAGAAAACAGTGAACAATTTTTATGAGAAAATAGTGAACAATTTTAATTAATGCAAAAAACAGATTTTATGAATGCGGTAAGTAGCTTCGAATATATAGTAAACATGATGTGTAGAGAGAAAATTTTATTAACGTAGAAACAGATTTTATCAATGCAGAAAAACAAATTCGATTATTGTGAAATTTAAACATGAAAAAGCATTCAGATTTGGCTTTTAAATTTAGAAAACACGATTTCACTAGGTGTTTTATGAGAAAACAGCGAACAATTTTTTAAATAGTGAACAGAAAATAATATACGCATAAAAGAGAGTGAACAATTTTTTAAATAATGCTGAACAGAAAATAATTTTATGCAAAATGCTAGAAATAGTTTATGCAGAAAACAGTGAACAATTTTTATGAGAAAACAGTGAACAGTTTTAATTAATGCAAAAAATAGATTTTATGAATGCAGTAAGTAGATTTGAATATACAGTAAATATGATGTGTAGAGAGCAAATTTTATTAATGTAGAAACAGATTTTATCAATGCAGAAAAATATATTTGATTATTGTGAAATTCAAACATGAAAAAGCATTCAGATTTGGCGTTTAAATTTAGAAAACACGATTTCACTAAGTGTTTTATGAGAAAACAGTGAACAATTTTTTAAACAGTAAACAGAAAATAATTTATGCAGAAAAGAGAGTGAACAATTTCTTAAATAATGCTGAACAGAAAATAATTTTATGCAAAATCGTAGAAATAGTTTATACAGAAAACAGTGAACAAATTTTATGAGAAAACAATGAACAATTTTAATTAATGTAGAAATTAAATTCATATTTTGAAATTAAAATCTCTATTGCTTATGTTTAAATAAATAAAAACATAAAAAAGCCACTTATTTTTATCTTTATGTTTATTTGTCGATTATCCCAAAAAAAATAAAAAATTTACACGGTACTCAAGTTTTGTAAACTCGAGTACTGTGTAAATTTTTTTATCTGCAGTTTATTTATAAAACGTACTCGAGCCTGGTATACTCGAGTATTGTGGTACTCGAGTACCATATAAGTTGATTCGAGCAGGGTACTATTGGCCAACAATGTTAAAGGACGCACAGGCTTATGTCAAGACCTGCGACAAGTGCCAAAGGTGCAGTAATTTCATAAGGCAACCCTTCGAGGAGCTGACCCCCATGACAGCCCCTTGGCCATTCGCCCAGTGGGGACTAGGCATTATGGGCCCCTTCCCGACGGCCATAAGACAGTTGAAATTTCTTGTAGTTGGTATCGACTACTTCACTAAATGGGTGGAGGTAGAAGCCCTGGCCACTATCTCGAAGAAGAACATTCGAAACTTCGTATGGAATAGGGGTGTGCAAAAAACCGAAGAACCGAAAAAACCGCTTCAAACTGGCTGAAACCGAATCGAAATTTCGGTTCGGTTTCGATTCGGTTCGGTTTCGGTTTTATTACGTAAAAACCGAAAAGTTCGGTTCGGTTTTCGGTTGTGAATTTTAATACACCAAACCAACCGAACCGAACCGAAATATATTATTATATATTATTATTTTATATTTTTGACTGAAAAAGGTAGGATTGTATTAAATAAAAGTAAAAGTACAAATGTTATAAAGGAGTATAAAAACTGGCAGGTAATATTCCAAGCCTGACATGCTAACTGACTTGGCGTAAGAACTAGGACATGCTAACCAATATAATACTCCAAGCCTGACAAGATAATATATAATACTGAAGCATTGGTAGGAAAAGGCTGCCAAAACCAAATAAATTATATCTTCTGGTCGGCCATCAGCGTTTGGTATTCATGCAAGAAAGATATATATATATATATATATTTTTTTTTGGGTCAAAACAGGAGAGATTTTGTACCACGTAAAACAGCCTCTGGGTGAGTTTGTATACTCTCAAAGCAGTGCTTAAATATATAATATTTCGTAAATATTGACTCTGACTCAATGAGATATGCTTTGGCTATTCTCAAAAAAAAAAAGATATGCTTTGGCTGGTAGCTTTATGTTGGGCAGTGAACCTCCATCAACCATCATTTTATTTTAATAAAAGTCAGTGGTTAACAATTGGGCAGTGGGCATCCATCATTTCATTTCAAAATTCAAATTATCCGGCTAAGTAAATAGAGCATTTTAAAACCTATTAAATTAATCACCTATAATTCAACTAACTAAATATATAATTAAACTAATTAAACTAAAACTAATTAAAGTATAAAATCAAAAGTTGAAAAATCCTACCCTACATACTCCACATTTTTCAGATTTCACTCTCACTTTCCTCTCTCTCTCGTTCAGCCTTCAGACAGCTAACTTTGGCTTCCACTCCACACTTCCTCTCACGCCAATCTGCCACCGCCACCTCCACTCGCCACCCTCCACGCTGTGACTGTGGCTGTGCGACGAAAATGGCATCAGCAGCGGGGTCTCCACCATCGTCGCCACTCCAAGACAATGTCGACGCCGAGCGCCGCCTCCAGGAAGCTGAGGACCATCTCTACGAAGCCATAGAGGAGCTCCAAATCTGCTTGATCATCGACTTCTCATCTCAAGAGTCAAGACTTAAAGTGAGTCTCTTTTGAAAATCTTGATACCCTCTCTCTGTTTTGTGTTTTGGGTTTTGTTTAATACTGAATCTGAATCTGAATCAATAAAGTTATGGCTTTGAAAATAGTGAATCAAGATCAAGATGTTTATTTTTCCAAGTTTTATTTGCAAATAAAGTTAGGGATTTGAAAAAATATAACCCATGTGCTTGGTTGAATCTCTATTTTGTAGTAACAACATACTGAATACTGCATTTTTTTTTTTTTAGCCCAAACAGAATTTTTGGGAAAAAACCAAGGCCCAATTGGCCCAAACTCCAGGCCCAAAAACCGAAACCGACTGAAAAACCGACCGAAATAGAAACCGATGATTTTTCATCTATTTCGGTCGGTTTTAGTTGCGACTTTTACAAACTGAAAATTTCGGTTTCGGTTGGCCAGATAAAAAAAAAAAACCAACCGAACTGAACCGATTACAGCCCTAGTATGGAAAAGTATCATCTGCAGGTACGGGATTCCCAGAGTGCCCGTCTCCGACAACGGAAAGCAATTCAACAACAGCGCATTTAGGGACTTCTGCTCGATGCTTGGTATAAAGAATCACTACTCATGCCCGCACACCCACAAGCCAATGGTCAAGTCGAAGCCACGAACCGGTCCTTGCTCAAGATCATCAAGACCCGGCTCGAGGGGGCAAAGGGCATCTGGCCAGACGAACTACCAAGCGTCCTATGGGCATACCGCACTACAGCAAGAACACCCACTGGAGAAATGCCATATCGACTAGCTTACAGAAGTGATGTTGTCATCCTGCGGAAATAGGACTCACAAGCTACCGGGTGGAGAACTACGACGGGTTTAAGAACGAAGAAGCCTTGCGCTTTCAGCTAGACCTGGTGGACGGCAACAGCAGAGCAGAGGTTCCCACAGTACCAGAATCTCATGGCAAAACACTACAACACCAATGTCAGGCATAGAGACTTTCAGATCAAAGATCTTGTTCTACGGAAGATAATGGGCGCTGCTAGAGATCCTTCACAAGGAAAGCTTGGGCCCAACTGGGAAGGACCCTACAAGATCACATCATGGCAGAGGAAGGGGACCTACCACCTCGAAACCCTGGACGGACGAAAACTGCAACACCCATGGAACACGGAGCACCTTCAGAGATACTATCAGTAGACGTGATATGAAGAAAGATGTTCCACAATTTCCCACTTGTTTAGTTTTTACTATTACTAGTTTTTACCTTGGACCATTTCCTTCTACTAGTTTTTACTTCAAACAATTTTTTCTACAAGTGCCTTTTTAAGCCCAAGGGGGCAAGTACTTTTCTACAAACGCATTCTTTTAATTAATAAGAGGAATATTAAAAAATGACTATGTTTTTTCTGCTTAAATTTTAAGTCCAAAGTAGACGAAAATAGCCTACGTCCACAAGATGGATGGGTCATCCCAAGAGGATGAAAATCCTAAGTCCCAAAGAGGACGGATATAAACTAAGTCCACAAGATGGACGGGTCATCCCAAGAGGATGAAAATCCTAAGTCCCAAAGAGGACGGATATAAACTAAGTCCACAAGATGGACGGGTCATCCCAAGAGGATGAAATTCAAAGTCCCAAAGTGGACGGATACAACCTACATTCACAAGATGGACGGATCATCCAAATGGATAAAAATCCTATTTTCCAAAGAGGACGGACATAACCCACGGGCGTAACCTAAGTCCAAAATCCATTACTGTTTGACGGAATCCATCAATAAATAAGACGGATTTATGGTCAACAAAGTAGACGGCCTCAATCATGAATAAGAAAAGATTGAAAATAGTAGACGGATACAAATCCATGTCGAATAAAGTGGACGGATTACGTTCCACAAACAAAATATTGAACAAATCATCATTGTAAACAATGTTAAACATAGAATAATAAAAACCCTTGAAGGGAATTGTCTACATAGCCAGAAAATATGACGGGGAAATTGTTCACAAATATCTTTACATAAAAAGAGAGATAACAAGAAATAAAATAATTTTGGTCTGTAACGGGGGTGTTCCTTTCTCCTTCGGATGACGGATCTCTACATCTCTAGGATCACTCTTAGCAACGATCCGATCCCCAGGGGCTCCGTTGACAGGTGCTTCGTCGCCAAAAAGCTCGTCAGTATCATCTGATCGGGCAGGCTGGACGGAGGTTTGCTCAGGAACGTTAATGTTGACGGAGGACACGTCAAGGTCTGGAAACAAGGCCTTCACTTGACGAAGGGCGTCGTCAAAACCGTCGCTATAGGAGATCCCGAGCTCGGACAGGAGGTCATCGGAGTCACGATACTCTCGCACCGCAGCCTCCTTTGCCTGACGGATCTCCTACTCCTTGTCTTCCAGAACCTTTTTCATCTCCTCCGTCCTCTTGCAGTACTCATCCCTTGCCTCCTCCGCCATTTTTAATTTCTTTTCTTGAATCACCTTCCAAGCTTTAAGCTGGGTAAGCTCATCATCCGTCACCTTTGCCTTCTCCCGTAGACGGTCCAAGGTTGTTTCATGACCCAAGCACCGTCCCATTAGTCCCTTCATCATGAGCATGGCCTGAAAAATGAAAAGAAGTCAGCCATTTACTGAAGTGAAAACGGATGCATAGTGGACGGATTGATTACCTGGGCAATATTGAACAGACTCGTCTCCCCCATTGCTTCAGTGGAGTGGTTGCCCAAGTCCTCATAATCGTCAGGGGATATGACGGACGAAAGCTTCTCCAACGCATGTTTGGGGTCCTCCCTAAGGAGGATGGGCGGCTTTTCTAGCTGAGTAGACGGACCCTTCATAAAGCCTTTCCCGGCTCCATGCTTGGCTGGATCAACGACTTTGGTACTCCCCGCCATAAGCCCTAGGACGGGCTCCAAAGGAACCTTGGATTTCTTTTGAGGACTGTCCCCCTTGGGCAGCATCTTCCTTTTTGACGGGTGGCTTGAGCCCGTCCCCTTAGGGTCTACCTCGATGGAGTCCTTTTTCTTAGCAGCATTGGCCTTGATCAGAGCCCTCCTCTTAGCATCATCCATCTCTGTAGAAGTAGACGGAGGAAGTTAGTTATAAAAAATAAACTATAACCGTCAAAGCAGAAGATGAATGACGGACTCACGTTGACGAATTCTGGCGTCTTATTTTCTGGCTGCTGGTGAAGGTTCAGGCCTGTCGCAATACCAGAAGATGGTATCAAGTGTGACCAGTTTTGCCCAAGTCCTTTCCTCTGGCGTACTCTTTTTAAAAATTCTTTCGAGGAAACTAAACTCCTCTATATCAACCTGTGGGCGTAGTCTGACTGCAAAAAAAAAAGAAAAAAAAAGGGGAAAGACGGTTAAAAAGAGTTTAAAATAAATTGAAACACTTCGCTCATCCGAACGGCTATGAGTTCAACACTAGGATGGGCGCATAGGAATTCCCGCACCGTCAACCTTCTAGCACCATCTATCATGGCACCATAAAGGACCTCCATGGCTATGAAGACCCTCCAGGCATTTGGGGATATTTGGTTGACGAACAGGCCCAGGTACTTGAGAAGTTGACGGTGAAGGGAGCTTAATGGAAACCTAAGCCCTGCCTTTAGCATTTGCTCATATACCCCAAGACCTGCCACCCCTTCGTAGTAGCATTTCTCTGACTTATAGGGTAGACGGATAGGGATATTGTCTGGAATTTGGTAATTTTCTCTAAGTGTGTTAAAGTGCTTTTCCTTGATAGTAGATATGATGGCATTCACCGTCCACTCTGGTAACATGATGAACTTGATGGTTATAAAGATAAATGCAGCGGAAAATAAGTTTTAAACGGATCTACTTCATTCGATATTGATAACACGTACTAAGTAAATTTCAGAATTTTGAGAACAAGATATCGTACCTTGAAGCGGTGAATTTCAAAAACAAAGATTGAAGTACTCGGGAATACTTTTAATCTTCACTCCAATTCCATTAACGCCCAAGATGTGTGGTCTCTCAATTGGTAACAAAGGGATGACTAAAAGAGTGACTAACACTCTCATACACACCACTTTTTTAATGATGTTTTTCTCACACTACAAAATCTGAACGTTTTTCCCTTTGTATCTAACCAATTTTTCTAATTGGGCTGGCCTTTTGGGCCTTTCCAATTGGGCTTAAGTGTGTGGCTTGGAGTGGGACCAAAAGGGACCAATAAGACACTAGCTCCAATGGGCCTTGGGCTTTTCTGTCAACTCTTGACAAGCCCAAAGTTACCATTAATTATATTTAATACCACTATATAAATATAGTTGCACTCTAGGTCTTATCTATAAATTATATCCCAAGACTTTATTATACATGCAACCCCTTCATAAAATATTCGTAGTAATACAAAGTCATTAATGTAGACTGTCACTTTGTAAATTACTACATCTTGATCCTTGAGTACCCGGTTTAATCCTTTAAGTTATTCATTATATATTTATGAAATCCAATTCCATAAATATATACTTTAGTCTCACTAAAGTGGTTAGGCCTAACTCTCTGAATAACAAACCCATTAAACTTATCTCAAGGGAATATTTTATATCTCCGTTAAGAGACTATGAATTCCATCTTGAGAATACATGTTCCATCAACACTAAATGTGGCTGCCCAACATACTGAGGTTTTGACCATAACTTTAGATCTCACTCCTGATATATCAAAGCAACCTACACCTCATGATCAGGTCCATTATTCTCTCAGGATTAAGAGTTCATGCGAATGTAAGTCGTGAGATTTATTATTCAATTGACAGTCTTTAGGAGAATAATAAATCTCACAGCGGTCCAGTTCAATATGTCTTAACTCTTAAAACATATCAACACATCAACTAGAAGTCTCCACTTCCATGATCAAGACAAATCATCGCAGTTGATATGTTATAGTCTTCGCAGATGAAATGCCCAATTTCATCACCGACTACGAACTATAATTCTGAGTTTACAAAGGACTTGTGATTTATATCTTCTGTGAATCTTCACATAAATCACATACTATGCATCTCATGGACTATATGATAATGTCCGAATATTCATGTTACCATTATTTCAGATAATAATAAAACAAATTTATTAACGTAATATTAAGTCATACATAATGTCAAACACAATGTCACACTTAATATCATACATGGCATCATACAATAGGATTTAAGGGCACTAATCCTAACAATTCTAACAATCTCCCACTTGCCCTAAAGACTATTGTGCACTAATCTAACTCCCATTCTTTCCAAATGCGACTCAAACGTCCTTTGAGGCAAGGCTTTAGTAAATGGATCTGCCAGATTGTTTGCACTTTCAATCTTTGCTACCACCACATCTCCACGAGCAACAATATCTCGAATGATATGGTACTTTCTCTCAATGTGTTTTCCTTTCTTGTGATTCCTTGGATCTTTAGATTGTGCAACTGCTCCACTGTTATCACAAAACAATGTGATTGGAACTTGCTCCATTCTTATTACACCAAGGTCAGAAAGGAACTTCTTGAGCCATACAGCTTCCTTTGCTGCCTCACAAGCAGCAACATATTCTGCTTCCATGGTAGAGTCTGCAATACAAGATTGCTTAATACTCTGCCAACTTATGGCTCCACCTCCTAAGGTGAAAACACATCCTGAAGTGGATTTTCTGAAATCTAGATCCGATTGAAAATCTAAATCTGTATAGCCAATGAGAATCAAATCCTCACAACGGTAAACAAGCATATAGTCTCTCGTTCTCCGTAGATACTTGAGAATATGCTTTACAGCTTGCCAATGTTTTGGTCCTGGATTTGATTGATATCGGCTGACCATGCCAACTGAATAGCAGATATCTGGTCTAGTACAAAGCATGGCATACATGAGACTTCCTACTGTTGAAGCATAAGGAACTTGTCTCATCATATTTTCTTCCTCTTGAGTCTTAGGCCTTTGGTCATCAGACAGAGGAACTCCATGTCTGAAAGGAAGTAATCATTTCTTGGAGTTTTGCATGCTAAACCGTTCTAGAACCTTATCTATATATCCAGCTTGTGATAATCCTAACAGCTTATTCTTGCGATCTCGCAAAAGCTTGATCCCTAGAATAAAGTTAGCCTCACCTAAGTCCTTCATATCAAATTGACTTGACAACCAAACCTTTACTGATGACATTACCCCTACATCATTTCCAATGAGTAGAATATCATCAACATAAAGCATTAGGAACATTACTACTTTATCTTGATGTCTTTTGTACACACATGGTTCATCAAGATTTTGTTCAAAACCAAATGTCTTGATTGCTTAATCAAATCTGATGTTCCATGACCTAGATGCTTGCTTAAGTCCATAAATGGACCTTTGCAACTTACATACCATATGCTCTTGGTTCTTTGCTATGAAACCTTCCAGTTGTATCATATAGATTTCCTCTTCAAGATTGCTATTAAGAAATGCAGTCTTGACATCCATTTGCCAAATCTCATAATCAAAATGAGCAGTAATGGATAAGAGAATTCTGATAGATTTAAGCATTGCTACTGGAGAAAAGGTTTCATCATAATCAATACCTTCTTTTTGTGTATACCCTTTCGCCACTAGCCTTACTTTAAAGGTTTCAACCTTTCCTTCGATCCCACTCTTCCTCTTGTAAACCCATTTGCAACCAACAAGTTTAATGCCGTTAGGCGCCTTTACAAGATCCCAAATTTGATTGGAATACATAAAATCTAATTCAAATTTCATAACTTTGATCCAATGATATGCATCTATATCATTCATTGCCTCTTCATAAGTGTAGGGATCCGATTTAGTCTCTTCTGAGATAGCTTCATAAGTTTCTCCCAAACTTATAAATCTTATAGGAGGCCGAACAATTCTCTCACTACGACGAGGCACCTGTGTACTAGACATCTCATGAGTAGTATCTTGTGGTGTATCAGCCGCATCATCCTTAGTTTCATCTATTGGTTGTTCATTTACAGATTCATTCATTTCAGCCAACACAACTCTACTTCTAGGAGTGTAGTTATTCATATAGTCATTTTCCAAGAATTTGGCATTTGTACTAACAAATACTTTGTTATCCTTACGACTATAGAATAAATAACCCCTAATTTCTTTTGGATAACCTACAAGCAAACAAACTTCTGATTTTGGTTCCAATTTATCAGACTTCCCTTTTAACATATGTGCTGGACAACCCCAAATGTGAAGATATCTCATACTAGGCTTACGCCCATTCCACAATTCCATGGGTGTTTTGGGAATAGATTTTGATGGAACTAAATTCAAAAGATGTATTGCTGTATTTAAGGCATAACCCCAAAAAGAAATCGGTAAAGTTGAGTAACTCATTATGGACCTAACCATTTCTAAAAGAGTCATATTCCTTCTTTCTGTTACACCATTCTATTGGGGAGTTCCAGGTGCAGTCAATTGGGATAAAATCCCATTTTGACTTAATTAATCCTTGAAATCCCCAAGAAGGTATTCGCCACCACAATCAAATCGAATGGCCTTTATACGTTTACCTAATTGATTCTCAACTTCAGCTCTAAACTCTTTGAACTTTTCAAAGGCTTCCGACTTCCGTTTCATTAGGTACACATAACGATATCTTGAGTAATCATTGGTAAAAGTGATGAAGTAATCATAACCTCATTTTGCTTGCGTTGACATAGGACCACATACATCAGAATGCACTAGCTCTAGCAAATCTTGAGCTCTTCTACCTTTTGCATTAAAAGGTCGTTTGGTCATTTTACCTTCCAAACAAGATTCACAAACTGGAAATTCATCAAAGTCCATGGGCTCTAAGAGTCCATCTTTGATTAGTCTTTGAATCCTATTTGAATTAATATGACCCAAACGCAAATGCCAAAGATATGCATTACTAGTAGAAGGAAACTTTCTCTTTAATGATTTTACATGTGAGTTATTATCTAATTCAGAATTATATAATTCATGCTTATCAGGAGTTAAAATATAAAGACCATCAACAACATTGCCAGAACAGATAAACACTTTATCCTTCTTTATTACAACATTGTCTTTCAGGATAACACAATATCCATGTTTACCTAAGTAAGTAGCAGAAATTAAATTCCTACGAACATTAGGTACATACAAACAGTCTTCTAATATTAAAACTCTAGATTCAAAACATAAATTACAAACACCAACAGCTACAACTGGAATCTTGCTCCCATCAGCCAAAGTAAGAAACAACTCCCCTTCTTTAAGCTTTCTGGTCTCCTGGAACCCCTGCAAGGAATTGCAGATATGATTAGTACAACCTGAATCCACACACCAGGAATCCGTGGGATTCTGTACCAAACATATTTCAAGAAGGAATGTATTAATTATACCTTTGTTCTTGGCAGCCTTGAATATTGGACAATTTCTCTTCCAATGTCCTTTCTCACCACAATGGAAACACTTTCCTTTGATCTTCTTTCCTTTATCAGCAACCCCTAAGGCAATTTGTTTACCCTCTTGCTTGGTGAAGTCCTTCTTCTTCTTCTTCTTCTTACCCTTGCCTTTCGACTTAGGTTGAGAAGTAGAAGCTTCACCAACATTGGCTTCAACATGGGAAGTACCAAGAATGCCTTCTGCCGCTACCAATTCATTCATTAATTCAGACAAGGTATAAATCTTTTTATTCATATTATAGTTTAGTTTGAATTCCTTGAATGATTCTGGTAGCGATTGGAGTATCATATCCTCTTGGGATTCTCCATCTATATCGGCACCTAAAACTTCCAATGTATTCAGATTAGAGATCATTGTAAGACAATGCTCTCTCACTGAACTTCCTTCAGCCATTCTGGTATTATAAATTTGCCTCATGGTCTCTTGCCTTGCAGAACGGCCTTGCTCACCAAACATCTCCTTCAGACTTTGCATTATGTCTGAAGCTAGTTCTACATCCTGCATTTGATGCTGTAGAACATTTGAGATAGATGCTAGGATGTAGCACTTGGCCATCTCATTAGATTTCTGCCAACGATCATATCGTTGCTTTACCTCAGGAGGTGCATCTAATGAAGGAAAGCTAGGACATGGTTTAGTAAGAACATACTTATGCTCTTCAGCAGTAAGAACTATATCCAAATTTCTTTTCCAGTCAACATAGTTGGATCCAGTCAGTTTGTTTTGATTAAGAATAGCTACAAGTGGGCTAAATGATGCCATATTCAAATCTGAAAACAATAAACATGAATATAATAAGTAAATTGGACATTATCAATTTAGCATATAAACATATAGTATGGAACCTTAATAAAACCATAATATAATATATGCAACGAAAACCCAATCCTGCAATTAATATTCCTCGGAAGCGAGGTCATACCAATCACTATGATCAGGCGAGAACTATTCTCATTATTAATGCTATCATGGTAACTCTTACCAAACAAAAATAATTTGTTGATTTTCCTTCAGCCTCTAAGTAATAATGACATAGCTCCGAAGGGAGGTTAACATTATACTTAGTCTAGTGTACACCATTGCCTAGAATCAATGTGAATCACCAAGTAACTCCGCGGAAACGTGGTCGTTCTCAATGTAAAAACACACTTCATCTATCATTAAGAAGTTTAACCTGTAGTACCATGAATTAAACACCCTTCGAAGGGAGCAAGGCATATACGCCAAGGCGAGATGCTTAATCACACTACTATAAACCGACAATGGAGGCCGTGAGATCCAACCCTTGTATCTCTCTCCCACTAGATATTTTAAAGGAAAGGTTTTTAATTTTAAAACATGCATAATCTAATTACACATAGTCTTAATCCTTTTACATGTGAAAACACTTAGGAAAAATTCTAATTTTCCTTCTTTCGATCGATCGAATGTGCCCCTCGATCGATCGAACAAATTAAGAAATTCAAACTTGATCCTCTGACTCCTTCGATTGATACTCGATTGACTCTCGATCGATCGAAAAAAAAAATTCGATTGATCGACTAACAATCAAAAATCTATCGTTCTAAGAAGCCTGATCACTGACTCATTCGATCAACCGAAAATGATTTTCGATCGATCGAAAATCGCGAAACTCGAATTTCCAAAAAATTTTCTAAGACAGTTTTCTTCGTTTTTCATGAACAAACAACTTTCATACGAACATGATAGTCAGAGAATGATATCAAAACTGAATTCTATTGATGCCATAGCCTTAAAACTCAATTTAACATACTTAAATTTAAATTTAAACAACATCATAACATCAATTTCAGTTTTCATCAAATCATAGTTTCAACAACATGCAGAAAATTAAGAAACATAATCTTCTAACAATATGAAACTATCATCTCTAATTCTAAAACTCACAAAACATGTTAAACAATACGAAATTGAAGACCACTCTGATACCATTTGATGGTTATAAAGATAAATGCAGCGGAAAATAAGTTTTAAACGGATCTACTTCATTCGATATTGATAACACGTACTAAGTAAATTTCAGAATTTTGAGAACAAGAGATCGTACCTTGAAGCGGAGAATTTCAAAACTAAAGATTGAATCACTTAGGAATACTTTTAATCTTCACTCCAATTCCACTAACGCCCAAGATGTGTGGTCTCTCAATTGGTAACAAAGGGATGACTAAAAGAGTGACTTACACTCTCATACACACCACTTTTTTAATGATGTTTTTCTCACACTACAAAATCTGAACGTTTTTCCCTTTGTATCTAACCAATTTAACTAATTGGGCTGGCCTTTTGGGCCTTCCCAATTGGGCGTAAGTGTGTGGCTTGGAGTGGGACCAAAAGGGACCAATAAGACACTAGCTCCAATGGGCCTTGGGCTTTTCTGTCAACTCTTGACAAGCCCAAAGTTACCATTAACTATATTTAATACCACTATATAAATATAGTTGCACTCTAGGTCTTATCTATAAATTATATCCCAAGACTTTATTATACATACAACCCCTTCATAAAATATTCATAGTAATACAAAGTCATTAATGTAGACTGCCACTTTGTAAATTACTACATCTTGATCCTTGAGTACCCGGTTTAATCCTTTAAGTTATTCATTATATATTTATGAAATCCAATTCCATAAATATATACTTTAGTCTCACTAAAGTGGTTAGGCCTAACTCTCTGAATAACAAACCCATTAAACTTATCTCAAGGGAATATTTTATATCTCCGTTAAGAGACTATGAATTCCATCTTGAGAATACATGTTCCATCAACACTAAATGTGGCTGCCCAACATACTGAGGTTTTGACCATAACTTTAGATCTCACTCCTGATATATCAAAGCAACCTAGACTTCATGATCATGTCCATTATTCTCTCAGGATTAAGAGTTCATGCGAATATAAGTCGTGAGAATTATTATTCTATTGATAGTCTTTAGGGGAATAATAAATTTCACAGCGGTCCAGTTCGATATGTCTTAACTCTTAAAACATATCAACATATCAACTAGAAGTCTCCACTTCCATGATCAAGACAAATCATCGTAGTTGATATGTTATAGTCTTCACAGATGAAATGCCCAATTTCATCACCGACTACGAACTATAATTCTGAGTTTACAAAGAACTTGTGATTTATATCTTCTGTGAATCTTCACATAAATCACATACTATGCATCTCATGGACTATGTGATAATGTCCGAATATTCATGTTACCATTATTTCAGATAATAATAAAACAAATTTATTAACATAATATTAAGTCATACATAATGTCAAACACAATGTCACACTTAATATCATACATGGCATCATACAATAGGATTTAAGGGCACTAATCCTAACAATTCTAACAGAACTCCCTAGGTCCATCAGCTCCTATGACGGGCTGTATTTGTTCTTCCCCACTATCGTCAGAACTTTCCTCTAAATCAGCCGTCTCCATATCCTCGTTTGTTGAGGACTAGGAAGAGATGAACGGACTCCTCTCTTCTCCCGGACTGTGTTGGTCTTTGTGACCTGACGGGTAAACATCCTCGTAGTCCGCCCCGTCACGGACAACGGATTGATTACTTGACGCACTAGACATTGCCTACATGGGATGACAAAACCTAAAACTATGACGGGTCTAGAGAAAGGTGACGGGTATAAATCTAGAAAAATAAATGGTATTCGACGGAAATGAAACACATAAGAAGGAGTACTTACCAAGTCAGAAAGATGACGGATGGACTTTGGTGACGGAAGCAGTAATTGAACGGAGTAATCTCTGACAGAGGTGACGGATGAGCTCTGACAGAGTATTCTTAGCGTAAATTGTAAAAATGAAAGGAGATAGGTGATATATATAGGGGGAGTGCACGGAAGACAAAGCGTCGCTTTGATCCGAGAGAAGAACCAATGGAGGTGCGACACGTGTCGTACGACTTGATGGCATATAAAAAAAGCTTTTTGGAAGAGTGGAGAGGTTATATTGGAAACATATAAAAAAAGGCTCGTCTTGCAAAACCTTGAGACCCAAGAGGTTAAAGACCTTGGGATTACTGGATCTAAGTATAGTTTTATTGATCCTTGAAAAGGAAAAATTATAAACGACTTGTTGGCTTATATGACGGATCTACTGAAATCACCTCTTTTATACCGGATGGACCCCATACGGACGGACTCTGCACTGACGGGTCACACACCCATGTAGTGTCCGAATCAATTATCTTCAAGAAACCCTAGTTAAAGGAACTCTTGCAGCCCACGCTTGGACATCTCAAAATCCTAGTATAAATGGAATTCTAAGGCAAAGAGGATTCAATAAGATACGCACATTGATGGAGATCTTCTCCATAAGGGAAAATCTTGTTCATCACATTTGGGATTGTTCAAGAAGACTCCTATAAGGAAAAGACTTCTGCTTCAAGGAAGAGAGGTCAATCTTCGACCATTATAAAAGCCCCAATACCCTCACAAATCGAGGTAGGCATAATTAACCCTCTCTAGCACTCTGAAGTTGTGAGAGTTCCTAACTTAACCTTCGGAAGGTATTTGGCCGGCACTACACCGATGCTCTCTGTAGGTCTTCTCTTTTTTGTTGCGCAGGTGATATTTCGAGCGTGCGAGTAATGTGTGACTTACTGGTGATTTTTTCGGCATCATCAATCCTTATGTTGAGAGTCTAGTTTTGCTAGACAAACCCAACCTTGCAATTACTTACTAAGGGAAAGTAATAGGAACAACAACAGGCAAGGTGCATTTTATTTTGATGCTTATTTTTATAGTTTTTCGTTTTGTTCTTCATATATACTTGGCATTCATTATGAGTTAGATATGAATATATTACTGATCGATTACCTTAATTGAGTGGATTTATATTTATGATAGATAGCCTATCAAGGTCGTGCTTGCTGTCAATAGCATGTATACTCAACTATGAAAAAACCAAGTTGTTTGTGTTGATTATCAACTTTTAGCACGTTTATTTATTAAGTGGTTGAAAATAAATGGGACTGTGAATTTCATGTTTCTTGCCACTTATAATTTATGTTATATAATAGATAGATCTACTCAACTTTTTCTTTCTTGATAATGTTCTGGTGACCTCTTTTAACTTCATGTTTTCACAATTGCATTAAATGTTCTTCATGATCTCCTTGGATTATTAAAAATGTATTATTAATACATTTTTCTTAATCTGTCAATTGTGATCATAGTATGCTAAAGATTTTGCTTGTACATTTTAAATATTTAATTGCCTCATATGACATTCTTCTTACTGAAAGGATTCCCATAGCACCATATTCATGGGCAAAGTAGCTCATCAATAATTATTTCTTGCTTTGGGTGGTTAAGAATTGAAAATAGCTTGTTTACAAACCTCTTTTTGAGCTTATTTTGTTATCACTTTTTCCTTAGCATCGTTTGAATATTTTTATCCCAATAAAGTGGTTATGCTTAGATGTATTTTTTTTGTCGACTCCATTTTATTCCATTGTTCATCTTTTTCCCTCTTTTAATATTTTGTGAATGAGTTAGTATATTTTTTTACACAATTGTTTAAAGTAGAAGTAAAAACCAACTAGTATAGACCCTTATGCAAGAATTGGGTTTTCACATTGGCTTTAATGGGATGTAGTTCAATGTCTTTGCAAGTATGGTAGTTTTAATGGGATGTTTTTTCTTTTTCAGAATATCGTCTCAAACTTACAAGATTTGGTTACTACTGTTTCTATAAATGTGTATAAGCACTCGTGTTTGGTAATTGGTTTTGCCCTGTTGTAGCTCACTAATGAATATATTCACTTATTTGGAATGGAAAATCCTAGAAGTTCATAGATAGTTAGCATCTTTTTAGCCTTTTAATTTTATGTAATTGAAAACGTGTTGGTGGACAAATCAATCCTTGATTCATAAGAGTGATTTATTAAGGTAGCAGTGAGGTTGGTGTCAAAAATCAAAAGTAACAACCCCCCAAAATTTAGGTTGTCATTTTCCTACTGCATAAGATTTCTTGTATTGCCTGTTTGGGTGGTTGTTTCTCTGCTATGTAACTTTTGCTGATTTGGATGTAGCAACAGGCTGTAGGCTTTAGAAGCCTTTCCCTATAGTCATTCCTCTCACCCCATACCAACCTGGTGAAGGTGAATCTCAATCCATAATCGTAACACCACTCCCAAAAAAAAAAAAAAAAATCTCCCAAGAAGCTAAGTTGGAAACTTTTTCTCAGTGATTTATAATGCTGAAAATTATTTCATCTTATACAGTTGATGACATATATTGTATTTGTGTTGTTTCTTTTCCTAAGAATTTTGTATATATTTTTTTGATAAGTAATAAATTTTGTTGATATAAAAAAGGGACACCCTCATACGTAGGGAGTGTACAAGGGGTCAACAAAAATTACAAGCATCAAGAAAGGAAGAGAATGATTGGTTTCGCAAAGTAGCCAACCAATCTAATAAAGTCCTAAAGAAAAAAAGCTTGAGGTCTGGTATGGATCTCTCATTATCTTCAAAACACCTATTATTCATTTCCCTCCAAAGACACCACATTAAACAATGGGGAACAATTAACCATATTTGACCATTTCTATGACGACCAAATCTGCCTTGCCAGCGAGCTAGAAGCCCCACAACAAACCGTGGCATAACCCAGCTTACTCCAAATAAACCCAAAGCCATAGACCACAAATCCATAGCAACCGAACAGTGAAGAAATAGATGGTCAAGAGAGTTAAGAATTTTGTATATTTCTACTCTCTTAGTTTCTTCTGGAACATGTCTTCTCTTTATGATCGCCCTTTGCTATTTTGCTAGATTTCTTATTATTAAATAATTGCTGGCTTTGGAACCTGCTTAGATCATTTACCTTGGTCCCCGATCCCCCTTGGTACACTTGTTTTTGTGGTAAAGGTTTGGAGTGTTTCTTAATATGTATCCAGAAAACCTTCAAGTATCGGTGTAGATTTTTTCCATATGATACTACACTGATTTATGTTATTTTATCTCCTTTTGCTTTTAGCATAAATCAATAAATGGTCCGACTACTTATTAAAAAATAAATCTACTTCTGCTATAAGATCACAAACAATCATGGTTGGTAATGAGCTATAGATAAGTAATAGACTTAATCTCAGCTAAAGAAAAGATTCAACAAAGCTTTTTGATGGTGTTTATTTTCTTATTATTGGCTTGATTTTATTTTGTGAAATTGTGTTGTAGTTTTTATAACGTTAAACTCCATTTTGTTTACGCCATTCTTAGCATTTCTGGATGATTTGCAGTTTGGTTTCAGTGTGCTTACAAAAATGATGGAGTGCTTAATTGTGTCTGCCATGCTTCATGCTTGCATTGTGATGAAGATGCTTGCCAATGCTCTTTGTGTGTGTGTATTGTCTTTGACTTAACAACATTTGGTTACTAAGGTTTCTATAATTCTGGAAGTTGATAGGTTTTTAGCATCTTTCTAGCCTTTTATTTTTTGGTAGTTGAAAACATGTTGATTGACAAATCAATCCTTGGTTCATAAGAGTGATTTCTGACTGTAGCAATGAGATATGTGATAATATGATTGTTGCTTTGCAAGGAATAGTGGATCACTTTGTGGTTTTAGAATATATTTTTATTATTATGGAGTATGCTAAATTTTGCATCTAGCTTATTTCACCGTTCCCCCATTTAGGTACTTGTGCCTCTACTTCGAAACTTTTCCTGGTTCGGAGGCAGCAATAGGCTGTAGTCATGCGAAGCCTTTTTTATTTAGACATCCCTCTCATCCACACTAACCTGGTGATGGTGGAATTCAATACCTAAAAGCTAAGCTAGCACCTTTTTCTTTGTGATATGTTTTGCTGAAATTTATTTTCATCTCATACCAAGTTAATGTTCAGTTTTTTATTATATTACTAAAACAAGTTAATGTTCTTAGTTTGTTATTTAGTTCAAAGTTATGGATGATCAATTATAAACATAAAGAGTATATGGCTGATCAATTATTTTTGAGTAAGGGGCACTAGCCTGCACATAAGACACATTCAACACTTGGCCAATTTAGGTGGTCGTTTCCCTACTGCATTATGTTTCATGTTTCACCTGTTTTGGTGGTTGTTTCTGTGCAATGTAACTTTTCCTGATTTGGTGGCAGCAACAGGCTGTGCGATGTTTCACCTTTCCTTATAGTCATTCCTCTAACCCCACACCAACCTTGTGACGGTGAAACTCAATCCATAATCCAAACACAACTCCCAAAAAAAAAAATTTCTGCCATGAAGCTAAGTTGGAAACTTTTCTCCATGATTTATAATACTGAAAATTATTTCATCTTATATAGTTGATGACATATTTTGTATGTGTTGTTTCTTTTACAAAGAATTTTGTATATTTCTACTCTCTTAGTTTCTTTTGGAACACGCGTCTTCTATTTATGATCGGCCTTTGTTATTTTGCAAAATTTCTTATTACTTCTAAAAAGACACAAAAAGAATTGAAAATGACTATTGCTTGCTTGCTTTGTGTGGTTAAGAATTGAAAATGACAGTTCCTCACAAAAAAAAAAAAAAAAGACTTGTTTATAAACCTCTTTTTGAAAACATGTTGATGGACAAATCAATCCTTGGTTCATATCAAAAGAATGCGATGAGATCTGTGATAATTGTGATTGTTTCTTGGCAGGAGATGGCAGTACTGTTTGTGGTTTTTGGATATATTTTTCTTATTATGGAGTATGCTAACATTTGCATCTAGTTTTTTTCATTGTTCCCCCATTTAGGTGGTTGTGCCTCTACTTTGTAACTTTTCCTGGTTTGGAGGCAGTAATAGGCTGTAGTCTTGTGAAGCCTTTTTTTAGTTAGACATCCCTCTCATCCATACCAATTAACTTGGTGATGGTGAAAATCAATCCCGAAACTTTTTTACCAAAAAGCAGCTAGCACCTTTTTCTCTGTGATATGTATTGCTGAAATTTATTTTCATCTTAAAACAAGTTTTTTTTTTTTTTCTTTATTATAAACAATTTAATGTTCTTAGTTTGTTCTTTAGGTCAAATTTACGTTTTAGAGGAGGGTTAAATTTTTCTCTTAAACAATTTAAGAATGAGGGTGTTATGAATGAAAAGAATATATGGGTGATCAATTATTGTTGAGCAAGGGACAGCAGCCTACACATAAGACATATTCAACACTTAGAGATGCATTTTTTTTAATAAAAAAAAACCCTTAACTAACAACCAGGGATGTAATTATGAATGTGTGTCAAGGGATGATACAAACTTGGACTCAAACTCATGTTTTGTGGTGGTCTAGTTGGCTTTGGCTTTACCTTGAAATGTTTGTTTTGGTTGTGCGATATTTCTATTCTCTGATTTTCTTTGGGAGCACGGTGTCTTCTATTTACAATTGTCTTGTGTCAAGTAGAAAAATATCTTCTTATTATATAATTTCTGGCATGGTAACCTGCTTAGAACATTTACCTCGGTCTGGTAAAGGCTTGGAGTATTTCTTAATTTCATTCTGAAAACCCACAAATCTCGGTGTAGGTTTTTTCTACATTGTTACTAAACTGATTTTAAATTCTTGCAGGACGTTGAGGAATCATGGATGCTGATGAGCTGTACATAAGTAACAAACTTTAACTCAGTGAAAGAAAAGAGTCAACAAAGTTTCTTGGTGTTGTGTAATTAGTATTGGCATTAGTTATTATGTCAAAATGGATTGTAGTTATAACTTTAGAGGAGTTTATTTTGTTAAACTAATTTGGGCTACACCACTCTTATGTTAGTTTTTCTGGATGATGTGAAGTTTTGTTTCTACATGTTTACAAAAATGATTAAGCACTATATTGTCTGCCATGCTTTCATTGTGTGTGTGTTAAATTTCTCCTTTTTCAGTGAATTAGATAGCAGTTACATCTATTCAATGGGTGTAAAGGTATCTATGGAAAAATTCTATAAATCTGTCTTATAATTTAGGATATGTACATTTAAGATGATAGTAAGGATTGATTACATGTTACACCCAAAAGCTGAGCAACTTCTGTCTGAGCTGCCCTGGGTGAATCCAAATACCAAATAGTGAGGTTTCTTTTGTTGAGAAGAATTAAGTGTTTGATTGTTGCTGATGGTGAATACTTCAGATGGATATGTGAGTAGGTTGTTCTGGTTGGCTATCCACGCACTTGTCCCAGGGGTCTTCTTTTACCATATGCCCAAATAACTGCTCTTGTTTCCTGAAGAGAAGAAGCCTAGCTCAAAAACTTGGCCTGAGGAAAGCAAAGTTTGGACACCTCTAATCGATTGCCCGGGACAATGGTGTCAACTGTCAAGTGTCATCTGCAATGCAGAATTTCAAGAAAGTTGAGAAAGCAATGAGACAATAAAAGAGAGTGGGAAGAGCAGGTATCTCCATTAACAATCCCCTTCTTCTTTTTTGGTTGAATGAAAGAACCTTATTCAGTCCGAATTATAAAAGTAGTTAACTACTGCTTCCAGCAGAGAACAAAAATATTAGCACTTAACAACCGCAAAGTAATAGAATTGCGTGAACAAGGACTTAAATTTACATAGTCTATTAGCTCTTTCATAATAATTTTAGAAACAAAGACTAGTTATTGGAGGACTTAAATGGGTTGTAAAAGTCTTATGTAGTTGTGAATGATGATGATATTAGAGTAATGCGGACGATATTCATCAATAACTTTATATTTCTAACAGCACTTTCTATTTTTTTTTCCTAACATTTGCAGTACGAATCCAAATTTGTAAGTTCGCTTCTGCCTCTTTTGTTACTCAAGAGAAAAAATAAAGCTACTACCTGCTTATTTCATTGCATTGTACACCCTTCTTAACAATAAACCTCATTAGCAATTGAATAATTAATTTATAGTGTCAGCTTGTTGATAATTAATCTTTATTAAAAAAAAGAAAAAAAAGAAAGACCAATGGCACATAGGATTGTATGTTGCATCGTATATCACACTAATGTGGACTCTTAATCCAGTAGGAATAGGATTTAAAAGCTAAAAAAATTAAAATTAAAATTATGATAGCATATACCAAACCAATTATGATAGTATTAATCATCTTCATTTGTTAGCTCTAATATTTCCATAGGCATGGAGTTACAATTTTACACGTATCATAAGGACCATAAAATAAAATGTGGATTTTCTTATTAGGTTCTATACGCACGGTTAATCTTTGATCTTGGAGGGGAAAATTTTGTAGGCCCAAAAGTATAGGACTAGTACAAATCCCACAAGCCCAAAGCCTATCTTAGACTGACTGGCCCAATACTGCAAATTTCAACTAACCTCTACATACTTTATCGAGCCCAAAGTTGTTGAACCGAGAAAATTGGTTACTAAATTTAGCCATTTAGGCATGGTCACTAAACATTTTTAAGTTGTTTTGCCCTCGGAAATTAACATAAACTAGTAAGTTGCCCGTGTGATGCACGGATAATTTTGTAATATTTTATGTAAGATGGTTTTGGATAATATTGTATATATATTATAAAGAAAAAGTAAACTAAATTAGAGTAAAGAAACATATACATTTTGAGATATTAAAAATTAGTTTAGTAGCTTCATTGCATATTTGTAGCCTTCTTAAGGTAAGATTTAAAAAAAAAAAAAAATCATGAAACCAAAAATAAATGCAAAAGAGTAACGGGACCATGAAAATCAACTAATTTGTGTTGTGTTCACATATTTCATACCATGAAATGAAAGTATGTCAAACTCTCTGACTGTCTTCCACTCGTCGATAGTGTGACATTAAGACATGGTGTGGACAAGTGTGAATACATGTGTCTTATAGATGATTTAAAATTAAACCATAGTAGAATATGGCTTTACATTGCGCACCAAATATTCTCTCTACTTATATACCCAAAACAAAAACTATCCAACCAAATTACCCAAACCTAAATCATATTTAAGCCCCTAATTTTAAAAAGAAAAAGGGGGGAAAAAAAACCCGTAGGGGTTTCGGTGTCTTGATGGTAGTTGGTGGACTGTGTGACAAAGGTGGTGACCCCTTAGATTCCTTTTTCTCTCTCTTTCAAATGTTTATCAGTCTCAGGTTTTTTATTTTGGTAATATATAGTGAAGTAGTGCGTTTTATATAACAATCCACAACATTTTTGTGTCTCTCTATCTTTCTTCAGGGCCTTATCTAGTTAGTTAGTACTATTAGTCCTTAATTTTTTTTTTTTTTTTTTTTTTTTTGCTTTTTTTAAAATACTAAAATGGTGGGTGTACTAATAGACATAAAGAATAGAGAAAGGTGTGGTGTAAGTTTAGTAAATTAATGAGACATTAATAAGCTAACAGTAAAATAAGTTAATATGAAATTTTGGGTAACAATAAAAAAAACTTAATGAAAGAGGTAAAAAAAAAAATGCTAAACGCAAAATTAGAGCGTTACTTGGCAAGATCTCATGCACTCCCGCATGAGATCTCTGCTTTATATATATATTGATGATTATTCCTTTATAACTCCTAATCACTAATCAGCATGAGTCTAAAAAAAGTTTGTGATAGGACTTTATCATACGTACAAAATAAGAATAGATTTTTTTTTTTTAATCTTTTTTTTTTTTAAAGGATTTTGCTATTGTGTTCATCCTTATAAGAATTTAAGCATAGATTTTTTTTTTATCTTTATTTAAATTTAAAAAAAAAAGGATATTGTTATTGTGTTCATCCTTTTAAGAATTTAAGCACAGATTAAATTTTCATTCTTTTTGACAATTTTTATTTGATTCCTTTATAATTTATATATTGTGTTGGTTTAATTGAATTTTTTCTCAAGCTTTCGAAGGATGAACTTTAGATAAGATGTTCAGCTTTTATACGCCAAGCATTGACTGTAAATCTTGTACATGGATCAAATCAAGATAAGAAATTAAGAATATGGTCCATTTTGGTTGGCTTGATTTGTCTAGACATCAATTTTCTCTCTTGCCAAAAGTCCGAATTATTTTAGGCAGAAGTTTCCTTGATTATTACTTGTATACAAAATTCCAAGATCATTAAATTGGAATAGGTCTCTTATTGACCTAACCAATTGGAATATGATGAAATTTCTGCATCTCATAATGATACATTGTGGAAAGGTGTCATCCAAGTCCAACATGATTGAGAGTTGTAGTTGAGAGTATGGCCCAGAAGCTTTACTATTTAATACTTTGCAAGAAAAATTAAACACTCATTTGATGTAACAGGAGACTATAGAATTTGACACCGTATACACTGGGGTTTGTTCTTGATGTTGTAAAATTGCTGTAGGTACTAAAAACTCTAGTTTGATTAGTTGGCAAGTCATGTTCTTTAAGCGTGAAAAGTCTACAATGGAAAACTTTTATGTTCCTACAATAAATGTTTTGGAGAGAAAATTGTTAGCCCCCTCATCCCATTGGGACCCCCCTATTTATACAAAGGAAAAAGGGTCCAATATTCCTGAGTGTGACTTAGTTACATGGAATTTTTGTGCAATTGTGCCTAGATTTCTTTTAAAAATTTAATTATAATTTTAAACTCTAATTTGGTGTTTTTTATATGATTTTTGTGGTTTGATTTTGATTTTGTAAAGATATATTAGCCAAAAGAAACAAAGGTATAGCTATTAAAGAAATCTGTACTTTCATATTAGCAATGATAGATGGACAATGCTGCATTGTCATTTGTGGTTGTGGTATGAATAAGTGGTATGTTGTTTGGGCGACTGATTGAGGCAAAGCAATTAACCATATTAAAAGGGATAAGCAACTTTTTCTTTCTCCTTTACCATTTGTGGTATGTATATGCCTTTTTCACATATGCTTAAGTGAAGTACTGATTAGGATTTCTCTTAATTATGATAAACATATTAATTTATTTTTAAAGGAAGTTCTATTTTTATTAAATGAGATATATATATATATATATATATATATATATATATATATATATATACGTCGAGGGCCATGTAACTGAATTGGCACCTCCCCATACACAAAATGTCTAGGGTTTAAGGGAGAAAATATTCAAATTGTGGGAGTCAAGGAGAAAATGTTCAAGTTGCGAGGTTAGTATAGATACTGTAATTATTTCTAAATAATAATAAAAAGATATATATGTATATATTGTTTTCCTTGAGCTAAAGTAGTTGTGATGGTTGTGTGGAGTGGATGGTTTTTTTTTTAATCCTTGAGTATTTTGGGTTGTTTCAAATGAGTAATGGCTTCTCTTAGGCTCCTAAAATTTTTGGTTTATTGATTTTGCTATCTATAACTTGATTCTTCTTTACCTAATAAAGTTTGGAATTTTTGTAAGTACATTTTTTCTTCAAGAAAATGAATAGAAATCTACCTTCATGTTCATCATGCTCATGTTAATGTTCATATTTGTAAACCTAAATCATATTTAAGCCCCTAATTTTAAAAAGAAAAAAGGAAAAAAAAAAACTCGTAGGGGTTTCGGTGTCTTGATGGTAGTGGGAGGCCTGTATAACAAAGGCGGTGACCCCTTAGATTCCTCTTTCTCTCTCTTTCAAATGTTTTGTCTGTCTCAGGTTTTTTATTTTGGTAATATATAGTGAAACAGTGCGTTTTATATAATAATCCATAACATTTTTGTGTCTCTCTATCTTTCTTCAAGGCCTTATCTAGTTAGTTATTAATATTAGTCCTTAATTATTATTATTTTTTTGCTTTTTTTAAAATACTAAAATGGTGGGTGTGCAAAAAGACATGAAGAATAGAGAAAGGTGCGGTGTAAGTTTAGTAAATTAATGAGACATTAATAAGCTAATAGTAGAATAAGTTAATATGAACTTTTGGATAATAGTAAAAACACTTAATGAAAGAGGTAAAAAAAAAAATTGTTCAATGCAAAATTAGAGTGCCACTTGGCAGAACTTCATGCACTCCCGCATATGGTCTTTGCTTTTATATATATACTAGTCGCTAACCCGTGCGATGCACGGGAAAATTAATTACTAAGTTCCAAAATAGTGTTATTTATTTATTTTTAAGAATGTTAAATAATACATGAGTATTTATAGAAGTTCAAATTCCTATAAAAAGTTCAAATCTCTTAAAACAGTATACCAATATGAGAAATTTGATTGCTTTGTTCTAGCCAAGTACAAAGTTAAAGAAAACCTCTAACTTTGTATAACTTATTTGTACATTCAGTTAATAACCTCGAACTACTGTTAGGCATTTCACGTCTATTATCAATTGCATCCTTACTTTCATGAAATTTAAAGTCTTTATCATTTTTTTATAATATAATCCCTTCTATTGTTCAACCTGTTTGCAAAATCCTAGTTGTTTATTTCTTGTTCTTGTCATTATCAGTAATGCTTAAAGAACCACATTTAGGATTTTCATTTGAAAAGTCATATATGGTGCAATTTGTAAACAGTAGAAAGGGATCACAACATGCAAACACAAGAATGCTTTACATATCTTTAAATAAACTGCATCCATTAAAATAAAAAAACATTTTAAAAGGAAAAACATTAAGGGCTTTGAACTTTGTGCACTAAGGTTATAATGTTATTACATATAAAGTTATTCATCAGCCCTGTCTCAATCTTGTGTGCACTGCAAGCAGGAGCTGGAGCATTTGAATCAACTGCAGTCTTTTCTTTTCAAGGCAACACTTGCAGCGGTACCCCACATTCCATCTTGCCTTTGGATGGTTGTCCTTAGAGGTTGCTATTAGAGATAGAGAGAGGGGGAGTGCATTATCGGGTTCAAAGTAGTTCAAAGTTCAAACTAAGTAAAATATTAACTAAAATACCGTGCTAAAAATAAAAATTAAAAATATTGTTGAGGTGTGAAATTGTGAAGACTCCAAAGCTGAGTGGCACACTCTTAAAGAGGCCAACTTTTTATTAACATTTGAATTTACCTTGCAACCTTCTATTAACATGAAGCAAACAAACACAACCTACGTTAATATTTCTACTGCCAATAACTACCAAAACTTCCTGGACTTTGCATCAATTCCTAGTACAATGCCAACAATTACCAATTATCACAATACAACTAACACTAAGTACAATAGAAGCATAATGCATTTTAACATGTACAACAACAACAACAAAAATTCACAAACAGCAGCACCAGGCCTTAGTATAGCAGCACACAGCAGCAATAATGTTAGTTTGAATGCTGGAAAATGAAGATTAGCCTTATGCCCATAGGAGCAACATAGAAAGCCTATTGACTAAAACCTTATCTTCTTTCCTTTTTTTTGGTAAGTGAAAAACTTTATCTTCTTTCTTAATCATTTTATTTCAAATTACTGAAGCTCACCCTTCCAAGGGTTCAAAGAATGATGACAGTGAAGCATAAGCAACTGTGAACAGTTGTCGGCCTAATTAAACCATCAACACAATAATTAGACTAAAAATATGAGTTATATTAATAATTATTTTTCACAAAATTAAATCTAAAAAAAAAAAAAACTAACAAATAACAAAACCTAAATAATATTTAACACATTTTTGTTGTTAAAAATACCTGTACTGGTAGTGGTTCTTGCAATATATGAAGGTGTCAAGAGGCAGGGTTGAAGGTGGGTGATGATTTGACATGGAAGCAATTTGACAGTCCTAGAATTTCTCTCAATCTCTCTCCATCTATCTCTGTGTGCACATTTACGATTACCTTTATCGGCTACGAAATCATAATAAGAAATTATATTAAAAAATTAATGAGATGGAAACAAACAAACAAACCCAATTAATTGAACAAATTCTAAGGTGTGATTAGACTATTATAATCCAAATCGACTTTTGAAACCAACAATACTCAAACTAAAAGCAATTCAAATATAAACCAATTAGTAAAACTAAATAAAAGCTAAAACGATTCAAGAATATCTGATGCTATTCGTACTAAAATGGATTTAGTCGGAGAGAGAGAGAGTGACCTTCTTGGAGGAGTTGGCTAATTCCGTCGTCGGGGAAGAGAAAGGCTCAAACGGGAGTGGAGACTGAATATTGAGGAGACGGAAAGAACAACTCTGACTCTTGCTCGTCCACCGCTTACTCTCCGATATCCTTATATGTGTGTAAGAAGAATAAAAATTCTGGATATATAGATATAAATAAAAATAACCCAATTAATTGAACAAATTCAAGATATATAGATATAGATAAAAATCTGGGATTTGACTCAAGAGGTTTCAAAACAGAATGAACATACCCAAAAGAAGCAGTGGTCCAATTAAGTAACCCAACAATAACAAATTCAACACCCTAGGCAGAACAAACATAGAAAGGAAAAAAAAAAACAACAACCATCAAACAAAAGAATAGAGCATAGCACGAAATAACATCAGGGATTAAATAGAGCACAGAAGCTGAAACCGTAGAGCAGGAAGATGAAAACGTGAGTGAAACAGTAGAACAGAAGCTGAAACTATGAGAATCAAAAAGTGAGGAAGGGGAAGGGGAAGGGGAAGTGACTAAACCTGAAACAATGAAACAAAACGTGGGACTGGGAGACAAGAAGTTGTAACCGTGAAAAGAACATCAGGGATTTTAGTTTTAAAGGCTTTGGGTGTGGGCTTGGGCTTTATAGTGGAATTAAATGTATAAGAAGTGGTTTTTAAAGTAGAAATAGAGCTAGAAATAATTTTATTTTTATTAGTATTTTAAAATTGGTAAAATCTATTTTAAAATTAAATTAAAAATTCATAAAAGGGGATGGGAATGACGTGGCTGCTGACGTGGCTCAATGTGAGCGTAGCAACATTAAATGCTACGCTTTAGCTTTTAGTAATATATAGATATAGATTAATGTTATCGGTTTTTTGTCTAATAGAGGGGATCCATTTACTAATTCAAATTTATTTTTTTCACGAATCTTAAATATTTAACATCCGAAAAATATATAAGTTACCAAGTTTTCTTTTGTTTTAAGTGCTTAGCAAGAGATTGATATTTCTAAACAGGACTAAAGCCTCCTACTCTAATTATTCTTACTGTGTAGAAAGGTTGTTAGGAATAGTGATTATAGCCAAACCAAATAAATGTTATTTTGTCTTCTTTCTTGCTTCCAAGCCGTACCTATGGATGATAACTTGTTTCAATTAAGTTAGGATGTATTTTCTGTAGTGAAATCATTCAGGGAGTCAGGGTGGATGGATGTTATAGCTTCTTTTTGTTCTTCTCTTCCAAGGTGTGAAACAGACCTAATAGCTTCCCTAGTATTGTTGTTCCTAAACGTTAGGAAAATAATAATAATAATAATTCTTGTGTAAAAAATTTGGGGTCCATTTGGTTGGGGTGGAAAAGTGAGGGATAGAACACTGAGAAGGAATGGAAAAGTTAAAAGATTGAAGATATTTTATTTTTTCTCTCATGGTGTTTGGTTGGGGGTAGTGGAAAAGTAAAGGGATAGAAAACTTTTTTGTTTACTTAAGAAAAACAAATGAGAGGATAGAAAATGTAGATTGTATAAATTTACTCCAATGCCTATAGTACTAAGATAACAATTTAATGGTATATAAGGGAAAAAGAATAAAAGGGAAAAAAAAAAAACTGAAGGTAATATAAGGTGAAAAAAACAACGTTGAATAGCTGGAGGGGAGATTGATAATTTCCCATCAAACTTACTTCCTCCTTCGCATTTTTTCCCCAAATTAAGAAGAAAATCATTTTACCCCAAAAGTTGGGCAGGGGGAAAACTCCTAGGCCCTACCATTTTCACTCACCCACCCCTCCCCAATCAAAAATCTTTTTCTCCAGCCATATTTTCTCTTCTCTCCCCTTTTATTTCCAACCAAACAGGCCTTTAGTTACTGTTTTTTAGGTGCTATATCTTAGGTTTTTCAATTAACTACTTCGTTAAATTTATTCTCCTTAAGAAAGATTGTTTATGCTTGAATTTAATTAAAGGGTCCGTTTGGATAGCACTTATTGTTGCTGAAAGTTGCTAAAAACTGATTGTTGCTGAAAACACTGTAGCAAAATAATTTTTAAATGTGTGAATAGTGTTGTGGGACCCACTTTTAATATTAAATATTGCGTGAACAGTGCGTGAACAGTGCACGCACAGTACATGCACAGTAAATTTTGTCCCCACAAAGTCAAAAAAGCCGGCCCAAAAAAAAAAAAAAAAAAGGGAGAAAACGCACAGCCTAAAACGCGCCGCAACTAACCATTGTATCCAAACCCATTCAAAGTGCAATATCTAAGATTTTCACTTTTTCGTGCTAATTTGTTTTTTCCCACTCCATAAAAATGGCATCTGCATGGGTCTTGCTTTTGGGTGTAAACTGTCAATTGTGGCCCTAAGGCCCTCCATCATATCAGTACATGAGTATCTATGATGCTGGAAAAGGAGGAATAGTGGAATGCTGAGAGCAGAACTAGAAAAAGGAGGAAGAAGCATTTTATGTAGGACTTGACAGCCATCAACAAGGCAATGACTAATGGTACATTTTGGTTTCTAAGTTCAATAGTATTATTCATTTAAAACATACTTACATAACAAGATGAACGATTGAGTAATTATCACTGAAATCTAAATTGTTACCGAGCTTCCAAAATTGAGACTGTCATGTCATTTACAGAACAAATTTCCAGCCTTATATTAGATGAACCCAAATTCTCCATACTCCTGACAATTGAAAACGCAGGTTGTTTTGGTGAAGGCAGAAGTGAAATTTCCTTGTTGAACATTGAGGCCACATCAAACATGGTAGGCCTATCAGCTGCACTTTCTTGGACACAGAGGAGTGCTATGTTTATGTATCCCAATAGGACATTGGCAGGAGGAGTTTCTTCAATATTTGGATCCATCAACTCTAAGGCCCTATTGCTTTTCCACAAATCCCATGCCTACAGAAAATTTATGATAAAAATCAATCGCAAATTTGGGTTAAGTTCCTCATATTTTATTGAGGAAGTCACAAATGAAATTAGTAGAATTGCAAACGTACTTAAAGGAACATTTTAAAATGATCTAGGGTAACACTTTCTAACTTCTTGGTGGCTATATGTAAGTATGAATAAAACTCTATTTGACCCAGAGTATATAGTTTGAAATCAACATAACTGACAAAGAAGATTATCCTTTGAAAAGTCAATCACATAGTGTAATAAGAATACACACAAGCACACAAATCCAAACACACACACACACACACACAGTTTCTAAGTTCTTGTTTACATGAAAGTAAGATGGTCCATTAATCACATATCCAGTAAGATTGAGAGAGTCACTATGATAGAAACCAATATTTTTCTTGCCACTCAATATCTCTAACGACAACACTCCAAAACTAAAGACGTTAGATTTAATTGAGAAGAGGCCTTCCAAAGCATATTTTGGGAACATATAACCACTGTATTTCATTGTAAAACAAATTGTTCAATAGCTTCATAGTTAATAATTTGTATATTACTAATATTTGCTATAGAGAATAAGTACTTATGGATTATACTTACTAGGTCCCTACTATTCAGTTAGTTGCTTGTGACCCATTCCCACCAAAAATTCTTGCCATTCCAAAATATGATATTTTTGGATTCATGTCTTTATCCAACAAGATGTTGTTGGCCTTCAAATCTCTGTGAATAATTTGTAACCTGGAATACTGATGGAGGTAAAGAAGCCCTTGAACAATTCCTTCAATAATGTGAATGCGAGTTGTCCAGTCTATCACCCCATGTGCAACTGGATCTGTCTCAATACCACATATAGATAATAAGATAGAAGTTAGAAAAGAATTGGCGGCATTATGTGTGTGAAACCTTTAGTTACAACCAGATTTTGAGCTATGAACAAGCATAATTATTTGAGCAGAGTAATTTGTAAGAAATTGAGATAGTGTGAAACTACTTACCAAAAAGGAAAGTATCTAAGCTTTTATTGGGCAAATACTCATAGATCAAAATCTTTTCATCTCCTTCAATGCAGCATCCAAGAAGTTTCACAAGATTCTTGTGTTGGAGTTTGGCTATAAGGACAGCCTCATTTTTTAGTTCCTCCCATCCTTGTCCAGATTTTCTTGAAAGTCTTTTTACTGCTACTAATTGTCCATTAAGCAATGATCCCTGAAAACAATTCTTTTAACTTAGTTTCTGATTAATCCTTGAGAAGAATCCACATCAAATAATTTTTATATGTTGTATCGTAGCAGAACTTTATGCAAATATTGTGACTTCAATATTTATGTTAAAGGTTAGATTGTGGACTATCATATATTACTTTAGAATTTCTCTTCTAAGATTAATGTGCTTAGTTATTGAAACTTACTTTGTATACAGGTCCAAAACCACCCTCTCCAAGTTTATTCAAGGCTGCGAAGTTATTAGTAGCAGTAGATACACTTGAAAAACTAAAGAGAGGAAGCTCCATTTCCTTATTTCTACCTTTCTCAGCCCCCTTCTTGTTGATTAATCCTTCTTGTGTAGACCTGTTGTTGAAATCAAATGATATCAAGTCCTCCCCTGCTTGATTAAAAAGATAGTTCTGATTAGTCTATGTTGGGTAGTCCAATTTCAGAAATAAAATGATAAAATGCCCTCCCCTACTTGATGAAGAAGACGGTTCCCATAATCTAATCCTAAAAGATTCATAAAACCTGTCATGGCTCAGCAGAGAACTAAGTTCTGTCACATGGTACCCGAGGAATTTATGCATATAATTCAAAAGCATTTGACTGTTTTGTTGAAATCCTTGAAGAGTTTTATCTAAGAGGAAATCTAGGAAGTTGTTTCGGGAAAGAGGACTGGTTTTTGTTGGAGCAGGTCAAGTTTAAATTTTTGGTTAAAATTGAAATTTTAACTCAAATGAATAATCAAAAAAGAGGAAATGTGTGGAAAGTTTAGACAATTCTATATTTTAATCAATATTGCTTATGTTCAAAACTAGCAATTTGGACCCTAGTGAAATTCAGGAAAAAATGATTTTAGAAAATGTAGAATTGGACTGTAAATTTGGCACCTGACAAGAGTGAGGCAGTTTTTTTTTTTTTTAAATAATAATAATAAATAAAGAAAGGATAATTTTATGTGAATTTGCAAGAAGGATCTCTTTAACTAAAACAAATGCAATAGTGGCAATTATGCGTACAATGGACTTACACAACTATTTTTAGTAAACAAGTACTAGTTCAAAATATCTTAATCACCCCCCCCCCCCCCCCCCCCCTGCCTCTTCATTTTGGTGTCACTAACATAGATGCCCTGCCACTAGTCATTTTTATGTTGCTAATGAAAATTCGTACCTTTTCTTTTGAGTTTTCTCACCGACATCCACCAGATGAAGGCGGCAGAAGAAATGGCTGTCAGAGAAATAGCCACTACTACAATAATCCACAGCCGTCTCTTACGTCCTGAAGCATGTGAGAAATAAAAGATACATATATTGCCACCAGCATTTTTTAACCACTAAATGAAAAAGATTCAGTAAGGAAAGATTGAAATAAAATAATATGGAAACAAGATCATAAAGATGTAATGATTGCTAGAGACTTAAATTTGCTTACTTTTAGGGCTTGACACAGACGCAGCAACTTTGACATAAATAGCTCTTGCATTATGGTCATCAACAGAAACCTGTCGCAGACTAATAAGATCTCCATTCCATATCGAACAATTATAATCATTGAGAGCATAACCAGTGCAGGAACAGTTATTCAAGCAAGCTGATTTGCACTCTTCAACGCTCCCTCTTACAAAGCTTACTGGATCCACAGGTAGTTGTACATTAGACAACATAACAAACTCATCTGGGCCACCCGTAGTCTGGTTATGGTTCTCACATTGCAAAGGGCTTTTCCTTGCACATCCTGCAGAGTAATTACCAAGTTCCCAATTTCGAGAAGATCGGGGTTCAAATCCCTGAATGCATGAACAAAATGGCAAGCTGCTCGGGTTACAGCGCGCAAAAGCCCCACAAAAAGCATAAACTTCACATTGGGTTCTCGGTTGTGCCCAGAATAAATTCCACTGCTGGGTGGATTTCTGCCAATACAGTTGCTGTATATGCCCCGATATATCCATTACAATCCTACCAGTGGAATTATAATTCCGATTATATGTGAAATAAGCTTCTTCCTGATTGGAAGTATAGCTTAAATTTAATATATAATTAGATCCCATTTCAGGAACAAAGCTGAACGAGTGCCCATCCCAGGCCCGCTTGTCCAATACAACGTGTCAGGCTCCCGCGTGATTAAAAGCTGACTTATGCCCTTAGGATCGAGTTCCACAGAAAAAACTCCAGGAGTAGGGTCTTCAGCATTTCTCCAAGATGCCAACGACCAAGTCTTACCTTGTTTTTTTCTCTCATACCCAAGCTTCATTCCAGGTAAAAGGGTATGCGTAGGAAAATCAAAGCTCTGCCACAAGATATTTGAGTTTTCATGCCTTAAAACAAGGTTTCCCGTGTCCAATAGCGTAGCACTTGCATTGGCATATTATGGCAAATTGGATACCATGTATGACAACTTACCATCCATAATCACGAGGTTCCCATCATTACTAATAGTGAGAACTGCAGAAGAACTAGTGATTGGGTAATCTCAGTTTGCTACCCATGTGATAGTTCGCAGTGATACCTTTGTGAACCATATTCCCACGTATTAATTTGTGGAATTTCTTCCAGGACGAAAGAATCCTAGTTCAAATTCTGCATCAGCTGATACTATAGTTTCGGTAATTGTAATAGATTGTCTTTGCGATATAGTATCTCTGGCAGCATGAGACGAGTGAAAGAAGGGGCATAATACTAATAGCATCAGCAGGAAAACAAGATGAGAAAACTTACATGTTGGAATATCATCCATGCTAGCCATAAGTAATCCACACAAGGCCAGCCGAGCTTGTTTGTCAAATTGTTAGAAGAGTAGATCTAGTTGCCACTAATCACTCATGATTTTTCATATGTCAAATTAGAAGGGTAGTTCTAGTTGCCAGTATTGATTTTTCATACTGTCAGACTTTGCAACGTTGATTTTTTTTGTTTTTTTTCCGTAAGAATTATCTCTCCGGGTTCCCATCCCCGCAAAAGGAAAGAAAAAATATCCTGACTTGAGTGGCTCTCATACTTTGGGTTTAAAAATTAAGGGTTGTTCTAGATAACTCTACTCTAAATTATTTGTGGTTTCAGTTAGTTCAACTAGTAAAGTTTTAATGGTTGAATAAGAGATATGTGATTCAATTTCCACTTACACCAAAAAACTAAATGGTATCTTGGTCTAATGATAAAAAGTTATCATTAAGAGCGGACGCTATAGGTTGAAACTCTCTCAAAAAAAAAAAAAAACTCTAAATTATCTTGTCATCTAATAAAGAATTGAGTTTTTCTAGCAACACACATTTTGCCATAATTGGTGTCAACGGGTAATTGAATTTTTCAATTACACATAGATGCACTACTTAAGCACTTCAATCACTAATTAACATCGAAGCAAGTTGTAACAAATAGTGTCTCCAAACATTTTATCTAGAATAAAGCTAAAATCACAACAATTTCACAATAAAGTCTAGATGGCAAGATGTTATTAGTTCTTATCACGACCCATGTAAGTGACAAGATATTACTGGTTCTTATTTCCAATAAAGAGATAATATAACTTAAAATTTTCTTATCTCTAAAAATAAAAAATAAAAACTGTTTTTGGGCAAAACTTAGATATTATTTCCTAGGTGCTATACCTTAGATTTCTCAATAAATCAATCATGTAATTGCATTGACCAACGAACTACTTGGTTGAATATATTATCTTTTTAAAACGATAACATTGTTCAATATTTGAATTTAATTGAAAACATAAAGGCTTAAAGTACAATCTCCAAGTTTTTGAGGCTTTAGTTTTTTAAAAGCAGAAACTTCATGTGGGAAAGTTTGAGATTTTGTCAAGTGGCACATTGTATGACATCCTTCTTATTTAGGCTTCCACCTCATCTAAATTTAGCATTTATGTCAAACTATTAAGTAATGGCAAATGCATTTATTTCAATATATTAAAAAAATTCAAAGAATTTGTATACATTTATAACTGTAAAGTTGTGATTTACAACTATGTGTTTTGTTGGCTTTTATTCCGTGCCAAATTTGATTGTAATTACTTTCAATTATTTATACCCTGTATTTGTTGTGGGAATTGATGTAAGGGATGTGTGATAGAGAGTGTGTGAAGACTCAAGCAAAGTGGAAGCTGATGGAATCTCGCGGGTATGTCGCGACTAAGCTTCCCGCGAAGTGAAGCATGTGCCTTGCACATGCTGGAATGCGAAGAGTCAGGACAGATGGAGACAGCTGTCTCTCGCGAGTATCTCGCGGGTAAGGCCTTCCCGCTAGACACCCGCGAGACATGCTGTTCTGCCAGCCTGTACTGACTGACTCACACATTCTGCACCTATCCTATATAAACCCCCATTACCCACAAATGTTGAGGAATGCTTTAGAGAGAAAACCCTAGCCAAACACATTTGCAATTAGAGATTGTCATCCCCACCTTTCTCTATACACTTGCTTGTGGTATCTCCTCAACCCTTCCCTCTCCATTTCCACACCATTGAGAGGTTGATAGCCCAAACACTTACCACACCTTTTGAGAGTGTTGAGTGACGTTTTGGTGCTGCTGGGAAGCATTGGAAGAAGCCAAGGATGGCAGATGCAACATGGAGCTTGTTGCGGGATCCGGAGAACTAGACAAGACACGGTTCCGAGAAGCCTTGTTGGAGTAGGAGCTTGGAGGGCTTAGGTGCATCGGGTAGATTAGGCTTGGAGGGTCTTTTGCTCACTCATGTATCCCAACTGATTGTCTAGTGGATCGATTTCCGCTTGGAGGGCGGCGGAGAGGTTTTTCGCCGAGTTCTTCGGTTTCCTCTTCGAAAACACGTCTTGGTGTTTTCTGAGTTTGCATCTTTCTTCCCTACTCTTTTATATTTCATTATACTGCTGTGTTGCTTAGTTTTTGGATTAGAGTAGCTTATTGATTATACGCTTGTGTTTACACGTTTCCGCACTTAGTATTAAGTTTGTGTAAAATCAACCAAGCCGTAATTTTAATTGGGGGTCTAAATAGCTCTTGTGTTTTTCAACACATTTTAGAGCTTTCAATTGGTATCAGAGCGGGTACACTTGCTTGGTTTAAACACCTTAGTGTGATCCTTGACCCTATTTGAGATGGACCGGTCTCAATCGCTCAATGTTCCACCATTTTTTGATGGGAACAATTACGCATTCTGGAAAGTCAGAATGAGAGCATTTCTATGCTCTATAGAAGACACCGTTTGGGATGCGGTAGAGCTCGGCTGGACTAAGCCGGAAGCTCCTAAGGCTAATTGGGATAAGGCGGCTCTTGCAGCAGCAAATGCTAATAGTAAAGCTTTAAATGCTATATTTTGTGCTGTGTCTCCTGATGAATTCCACAGGATTTCTCACATGACGGTAGCCAAAGAAGCTTGGGAGATTTTGGAGACCACTTATGAGGGTACAAAGAAAGTTAAGGACACAAAGCTTCAGATGCTTACCACCAAATTTGAAGAGCTCAAGATGGGTGATGATGAACCGTTTGATTCATTCTATGGGAAGCTCAATGAAATTGTGATTGCTAAACTCAATCTTGGGGAGAAGATTGAAGATGCTAAGGTGGTGAGAAAAGTGTTGAGGTCCTTGCCTGAAAGTTTTAGAGCAAAAGTTACAGCCATAGAGGAAAGCAAGGATTTGGATGAGATTAAAATTCAAGAATTAGTTGGGTCTCTCCAAACATATCAGATGGGACTGCCTTCTCATAAGATGAGTAAATCACTTGCTCTTAAAACCATCACCGAAAGGATGGGTGATTCCTCCGAAGAAGATGGGGTGGAGAAGGAAGTAGCATTTCTTGCGAAAAACTTCAGGAAATTTCTGAAGATGAAGAACAGTGGGAAATCATTCAACAAAGGAAAATTTTCATCTTCAAGAGGTGATAGGAAAGAGTTTCCAAGAAAAGAAGGGAGGGAGTTTCAACCTTCTTCAGAAATTATATGCTATGAGTGCAATGGCCATGGACATCTAAAGAAGGAGTGTCCAAATTTTCTAAGGGGAAAAGGCAAAGCTTATGCCACAACACTCAGTGATTCAGAATCCTCTAATTCTGACTCGGAAGAGAGCTGTGACGGAGAGGGAAACTACTCCGCATTCATGACCATTGCTCATGTGGAGTCATCGGATGATTTGGGTACTCTTGTGAAGGAGCTTGGTGAGCATTCAGATTCAGAGTCTATTGGGAATGTGGATGAATCAGATGCTGAAGAAGAAGAAGAGAATACAACTAATCTTCAAGAAAATTATTCTTTACTTCTTGAGAAGTCTGGAGAGTATACCAGAATAGCCAAGGCAGCTGTGAGGAAAATGAAGAAGGCTGAGGAAGATTACAGAAGTCTCATGGTCAGATATAAAGAGGCTAAGTGCGAAATTGAGACATTAAATGGCGAGTTGTCTGAAGCCTATACGAAGGTGAGGTTTCTTGAGCAAGAGGTAGTACAAGCTCATGCCAAGATAGAGAGAGTCTCCTCCCAGAAGTTAGATGATGTTATCTCATCTCAAAAACCTTCTTCAGACAAGTCCGGGTTGGGATACACCGGAGGAAGCAGCTCATCAGCCAAAGCTACCAAAGAAGTGAAGTTTGTGAAGGCCGCAGTGCCTATTGTAGAAGAAACCATCTCTGAGAATGTGAAGGTTGAGAAGAAGAATGTGAGTGAGCAACGAATGGTGAATAAGCCCCGAAATCACTCCATGGGTAGACATGAAACCAGAGGAAGGTCTCTCCCAAGATCACAACGGAATCCTAGAACGGACTATGTGTGTCATTACTGCGGAATGCAAGGACATACCAGACCCAACTGTCAAAAGCTGAGATCAGACAACAATTCAAGCGCACCTCGGTCACGAGGAAGGAGAAATGACATGAGGTCTTGGGGTGGTGAACAACCGAGAAGTCAGAATCGTGATCCTGGCATGATGGACGTGATGAAAATGATTGGTGCCTTCACCACCTGCTTGGAGAGTTTCACCAGAAGGTTTGATAGTCCAAATTCTCGTACCCAATCCGTTAAGGATATCACCCCAAACGCACGTGACGTGTGGGTGAAAAGGGGTGCTCATGCATAAGCATTATAACATGTCCACGCATAAATTCTTTCAATATTTTGGGACATTTGCTGTTGCATTTTTTTTTCTTGCATTGCTCTATTTTTTATATTTTTATTGTGTCCGGTTGTTTTGTACCGGTTGTCTTTGTTAATTTTCTTTTGTTGTTCTGTTTTGGGTGTGTTCAAAAATTCAAAATCACATAAAAAATAGAAAATCCAAAAAAAAAGTTTGATCACTTTGTTGAGTTTTGTCTCAAAGCATGTTTTGCCCTGTACCTTTGTACTTATGGCTTTGTGCATTTAACGAGCTTAGCTTGTCTCTCATGCACTCATATCATTGTGGAAGAAATTCTGAAATCTATGTGACTGTTGTAAATAGATCTTCAACCTTGTCATGAATGATTAGTGAATGGTTTTGTTGATCTTGAGACATGCGTAGACTCATGCCTATATATCTTCCCACTTTTATTTTTTTTTGCTTAAAAGAGCTCTCTAATTGTAAATCTCCAAATGAAAAGAGATATAGAGCTGCAAAAGCCTGTCGTACAAACTAGTATTCGACTAGGAAAAAGGGAAAGCGACCAAAATAAAATGTATGATGCCCAACAAGCCAAAGGCTAACTCATAAATTGAAATATCAAAAATTTCAGGCATCTTTCTCTAAATGAGATTCTCTTTGCTCAAAAGTTGCAAATGATATGTTAAAAATGGAGCCAAATGAAAAGCTTCAATGAATTATTGTCAAGTACATGTGGGAGGTCATATATGCATGTTTCTATAATTGAGATAGATCACATAATCTAGTGCTAGTTGTGTATGCCTTGATTGAATTGATCATTGAAGCTTCACATTGGACTAAGGACTATCTCATTTTTGATATTCACACACAACACACAAGTCTATGTTCAATGAATGCCCTATTCATTTGTGTGATTGTACTTGATTAAATGTGTTTTCACATGCTCAATCTTTGTTGATCAAACCCAAAAAGATTTTTGATTGTTTTATTTGTTTTTGAAAGTGATTTTATACTTTCTTGTCATTTGTCTTTCATTAAAAAGCATGTTTTTGTGTGTCTTCAAAAACTGGTTCAGGGGTTGTTTCGCGAGAAGCTCGCGACTTAGAGCTTCCCGCGAAAAGGAGTTGAGGGAATTTTTTTTCTTTTAACTTGTCACACAGGAACTTTCGCGACTGTGTCGCGACTGTCTCGCGACCAAAAGCTACTCGCGAAATACTGTTTGGCTAAAATTGGATTTTTCCAATTTCAGACAGAAGTTACCGCGACTGTCTCGCGACCTATTACTTCTCGCGAAAATTTTTATGCTTCAGTGGCTCTTCTCGCGACTGTTTCGCGACTGTGTCGCCACTCTCTAACCCGCGAAAAACGCGTGTTTTCAGTTTTTATATAGCTGATGTGACAGTTTTTCAAAACTATCAAACTTCCCTCGCTCAACCTCTCTCAAAGTTTTTCAACCCAAAATCACTATTCCATTCATTTCCCTTCAATCCAAGCACTTTTTCTGCATTTTTCTTCTTCAAGGTATGTTTCTTAACTATTTCCTTTCAAGTTTTACTTAGATTATGCAGAATTTTTGTTAGGGTTTTGATAATTGGGGATTTTCGAAACTTTGGGTTGTTTTTCAAAATTGGGTGAATTCTTTTCATTTTTTTTGATTGGGCTGTGTCCCTTTAAGTTGTTTCTGCACTTGTGTTGGCCCCTTGTGGCATTCTATCATGTATTGAGGGTAGTTTTTCACATGCTCATGCATTAGTCATGTAGTTTTTGTTTTTGTGCACACTAAGTGTTTGTCAAAATGTCCGAGTGACATTTTTGTGCTATCTTGAAATCAAGTGATTTCAATCAATGGACACTCACTTGTATGACCTTATTTTACTTGGTTTGGTCATTGATTTTGTGTTTCTATCACTTTGTTCATGTTGCACATTTTTGCCACACAACTAATCACACTTAGGCACCCTCATGCATCTCATGCCGCACACACTCATCAGCACATGCTCACAGACACACACTCTTGCACTATTTCTTATTGTGTTGCTTTGTAGTTTTGCCTTATAAGTCATAGTCTTTTAGCATGATGTGAAGTGTTTATCATGCTCTCTTTTTTTTCAGTTAGTCTATGTATGATTTGGCACTAACCTGAATCTAACGACGTTTGTCTTCTGGTTGTGTTTGTGCATTGCTGTTTCCATCTTTGCTTTGTGCAATTGTGCAGATGTCTCCCACCAAGCATGCAGCTAGGAAGAAATCGACTTCAAAGAGAGCCCGAACTGATTCAGATCATTTCCGGTCTATAGATGCTGATATGAAGTACAATGACTGCTACAAGACCAAGACGATCATCATGGAACGGGTAGTCCAGTTAGAGACTCTTGAGGACACTTTCATCCCTGAAGTGTTCAAAGATAGAACTTGGACCAAGCTGCTGAACCCAACTGGAGTGGTCTATTCAGAGATCATCAAGGAGTTCTTCTCTAATGCCATTGTCAACGGAGATTGCATTGAGGGCTGGGTGAGACACAAGGAGTTTCAGATTACTAGAGAGAGCATCCAAGACTTTTTGGAGACTCGTCCTCCATCTCAGCAAATCACAGTTGCTTATGAGGATAGATTGGGTAAGATTGATGAGATGATCAAAATCCTTGGTGGTGTATCGAAGAAATCATCCATGGACACTCTCAAGTTCTCTCCAGAAATGAGGACATTGAGCTATGTGATGATTCACAATCTGTATCCAGTCACCAATCTCACCACTCTATCTGCTCCGAGAACAAGATTTCTGTATGATCTCTTCACACATAAGGAGATTGACATTTGTGGCCACATCATGCATGTCTTGAAGAAGAGCATCACAAAGCAGAATACACGGACTGTGATGCCGTTCCCCTCTTTGATCATGGGTTTGATTGCCAAGACAAAGCTCAAGATACCCAGTGGTCTCACAGTTGTTCCGAGGGATTATCCCATTGGTGGTCATACTTTGACTAGGAGCACTGCACACATTCGAGGATCCAAGACTGGTGTGCATACCATACCACCACCTCGACAAGTTCAGCAGGAGGAAGCTGAAGATACAGAGGAAGAGATTGATAGGTTCACATCGGCTCCAGAGCCCTCTGCACAGCCATCATCTTCTGCTCCACCATCAGGCTTAAGCAAACTTGATCAGTTGCTTGCTAAAATGGACCAGATGTCGACAGTGCTTGACTCCCATGTGCAGCACACAGCAGATCAGTTCGCATATCTTCAGGGACAGATCACAGCATTAGCATCGCAAGTTCAGGAGTTGTCTTCCACTCATGGCTCTGATTCGGAGTCCGAGCCGTTCTAGTCCTTTGGCCATTCCGGTCAAAAAGGGGGAGAAATTTCTGAGGGGGAGCTGGAGAAGAGCTTGCACAGTGTTAGGGGGAGCATAGCCTAGATACACAGTAGCATTGGTTATTGGTTTTAAAGACGGTTTTTATTCAGTATTTTTAGTGTTTATAACTGTTTTTACTGCTTTTGGTTTAAAGCTTTGATACTACACTTTATTTAAGTATTATTTCAGAAGTTTTCTTTTGTGTTAGTCTCTTTGCTTTGTAGCATACTTTGCATGTACCCATGTTGCTTTTGTAAGCTTTAAGGGTTGTTTTGTTTCATTGCATATTTTGTAGGCTTTTATGGTTTGTGCCATGTATTTGCAATACTTTGCTTATGCAGCCTTTATGCTTGTGCTATTGAAGTCTAATGTCATACATTTACTTCAGTACATCACTCTTGTGCCCTAGTAGGATTGTTCCTAGATGCATATACGTTCTATGCATTGGTTGAGTGATGAACACTCTTGTGCCCATGTAGGATTGTTCCTAGATGCAAATACTTTGAGTATTTTGCATTGGTTGAGTGTTGGATTTGCAAATGGTACTCTTCATATGAGCTTATCATCTTGCATATCCGGATGTTCATTCCTTGTGTGAATGAGCATAGTAATTGCTTGTGTATAGTGATTACTTGTTTGATCTTGCCATGATCTAGTGTTTTCTATTTCATCTTGCTTGATCATGCTATTGTTGCTCCATATGCTTTTCAAGTTTTCTGCATACAATGATAATATTTTGTTGTTGTGTTTCAGGAGTTACTTGTTCATATGTTTCAAGAGCTTATCAGAATCTAGATTTAAGTGTGAGTGAGTTTTGCCTGTGTTCCCAAACTCACGGTTAAGTCTAGAGTCTGTTTTAGGGTTTTGTCACGGAATAGCCAAAGGGGGAGATTGTAAAGTTGTGATTTACAACTATGTGTTTTGTTGGCTTTTATTCCGTGCCAAATTTGATTGTAATTACTTTCAATTATTTATACCCTGTATTTGTTGTGGGAATTGATGTAAGGGGTGTGTGATAGAGAGCGTGTGAAGACTCAAGCAAAGTGGAAGCTGATGGAATCTCGCGGGTATGTCGCGACTAAGCTTCCCGCGAAGTGAAGCATGTGCCTTGCACATGCTGGAATGCGAAGAGTCAGGACAGATGGAGACAGCTGTCTCTCGCAAGTATCTCGCGGGTAAGGCCTTCCCGCTAGACACCCGCGAGACATGCTGTTCTGCCAGCCTGTACTGACTAACTCACACATTCTGCACCTATCCTATATAAACCCCCATTACCCACAAATGTTGAGGAATGCTTCAGAGAGAAAACCCTAGCCAAACACATTTGCAATTAGAGATTGTCATCCCCACCTTTCTCTATACACTTGCTTGTGGTATCTCCTCAACCCTTCCCTCTCCATTTCCACACCATTGAGAGGTTGATAGCCCAAACACTTACCACACCATTTGAGAGTGTTGAGTGACGTTTTGGTGCTGCTGGGAAGCATTGGAAGAAGCCAAGGATGGCAGATGCAACATGGAGCTTGTTGCGGGATCCGGAGAACTAGACAAGACACGGTTCCGAGAAGCCTTGTTGGAGTAGGAGCTTGGAGGGCTTAGATGCATCGGGTAGATTAGGCTTGGAGGGTCTTTTGCTCACTCATGTATCCCAACTAATTGTCTAGTGGATCGATTTCCGCTTGGAGGGCGGCGGAGAGGTTTTTCGCCGAGTTCTTCGGTTTCCTCTTCGAAAACACGTCTTGGTGTTTTCTGTGTTTGCATCTTTCTTCCCTACTCTTTTATATTCCATTATACTGCTGTGTTGCTTAGTTTTTGGATTAGAGTAGCTTATTGATTATACGCTTGTGTTTACACGTTTCCGCACTTAGTATTAAGTTTGTGTAAAATCAACCAAGCCGTAATTTTAATTGGGGGTCTAAACAGCTCTTGTGTTTTTCAACACATTTTAGAGCTTTCAATAACTTTACGTGCTTTGAATTGATGCGGATGGATTTAAAAAGTCATGGGAAATGTAGGAATAAAATTCAAAGAATTTGTATATATTTATAACTTTACATGCTTTGAATTGATAGGGATGGATCTAAAAATTCATGGGAAATATAGGAATCAAAAAAACCTTTTAATTTTCTGCATAAGACTAACTTCAATGTAGAATTGCAAGAGTTGAATTCAATGAATTGGGCAAATATTATTTGTCTCCACATTTGAATGCTCAAGCGCCCCCACAGGACATATCAAGGCCATTTCATTACAGAGAGAAAATACCTAGTGCAAAAGCTTTTAGGAAGAGTGGCGAGGTTATATTGGAAACATATAAAAAAAAGGCTCATCTTGCAAGAAAAGGACATTGTGGAATCATGGATGCTGATGAGCTATACATAAGTAACAAACTTTAACTCAGTGAAAGAAAAGAGTCAACAAAGTTTCTTGGTGTTGTGTAATTTCTTAGCATAGGCATTAGTTTATTATATCAAAATGGATTGTAGTTATAACTTTAGAGGAGTTTATTTTGTTAAACTAATTTGGGCTACACCACTCTTATGTTAGTTTTTCTGGATGATGTGAAGTTTGGTTTCAATGTGTTTACTATATTGTTTGCCATGCTTTCATTATGTGTTAAATTTCTCCTTTTTCGGTGAATTAGATAGTAGTTACATCTATCCAATGGTTGTAAAGGTATCTATGGAAAAATTATATAAATCTGTCTTTTAATTTTAAAACATGTACATTTAAGATGATAGGCAGGATTGATTACATGTTACACCCAAAAGCTGAGCAACTGCTGTCTAAGCTGCCCTCAGTGAATCCAAATACCAGATAGTGAGGTATCTTTTGTTGAGAAGAATTAAGTATTTGATGTTGCTGATGGTGAATACTTCAGTTCAGATGGATATGTGAGTAGGTTGTTCTAGTTAGCTATCCACACGTGTCCCTGGGGTCTTCTTGTACTATTTGCCCAAATAACGTTGCTTGAAGAGAAGAAGCCTAGCTCAAAAACTTGGCCTGAGGAAAGCAAAGTTTGAACACCCCTAATCGATTGCCCGGGGGTTTGGTGTAAGTGTCAACTGCAATGCAGAATTTCAAGAAAGTTGTGAAAGCAATGAGACAATAAAAGAGAGTGGGAAGAGCAAATATCTCCATTTTTTGTTTCCTTTTTGGTTGGATGAAAGAACCTTATTTAGTCCCAGTTATAAAAGTAGCTAATTGCTGCTTCCAGCAGAGATAAAAAAATATTAGCACTTAGCAACTGCAAAGTAATAGAATTGCGTGAATAAGGACTTAAATTTACAGTCTATTAGCTCTTTCATAACAATTTTAGAAACAAAGACTTGTTATTGGAGGACTTAAATGCATGGTTGGAAATTCAAGTCTTATGTGGTTGTGAATGGTGATGATGTTAGAGTAATGCGGACGATATTCATCAAATGACTTTATATTTCTAACACTTTCTATTTTTCTAACAATTGCAGTCCGAATTCAAATTTGTAAGCCACGCTACTACCTCTTTTGTTCCACAAGAGAAAAAATAAAGCTACTACCTCCTTATTTCATTGTAATGTGCACCCTTCTTAACGATAAACCCCATCAGCAATTGAATTATTAATTTATCGTGTCTGCTTGTTGATAATTAATCTTTATTTATTATAAAAATAAAATAAAATAAATAAATACAAAAAAAAAAAAAAAAAAAACCCAATGGCACATAGGATTGCACGTTGCATCGTATATCACACTAATGTCGACTCCTAATCCAATACTAGGGATAGGATTTAAAAACAAAAAACAAAATATTATGAGCATATACTCCTAATCATCTTCATTTGTTAGCTCTAATCTTGCCATGGACACAGAGTTACAATCCTATACATATCAAAAGGACCATAAAATAAAATGCGGATTTTCTTATCAAGTTCTATGCGGTTAATCTTTCATCTTGGAGGGAAAAAAACTCGTGGGCCCAAAATTATTGGCCTAGTACAAATCCCACAAGCCCAAAGCCTAGCTAGTGGCCAAGCAACTGCCATTGATGGGGTATTTATTCAATCCACTTCCTATAATTTCTTTGTAAACTTAATCTTCAAAGCGTCTCCAACTAACCCCACGGATTGCTCTTTAGTCACTAGACTTCGTAAAGTTGGTTTGCCCTTGCAACTTAACATCAATGTTATCTGTTTTTTGTCTAATAGAGAGGATCCATTTACTTATTTAGATTTATTATTTTCACGAATCTTAAATATGTAACATTCAAAAAATATATATGTTACCAAGTTTTCTCTTCTCTTACTAAGAAATTGATATTTCTAAATAGGACTAAAGCCTCCTTCCTGCTCCAATTATATTCTGTGTAGAAAAGTTGTAAGTGATAGTGATCACAGCCAAACCAAATAAAGGTTATTTTATCTTCTTCTTTCTTTCTTTCTTTCTTTTTTTTTTTTCTTTTTTTTTTTTTTTTGCTTCCAAGCTCTGCTTATGGATGAAAACTTGTTTCAATTAAGTACCAGGATATATTTTCTGTAATAAAATCACTTAGGGAGTCAGGGTGAATGGATAATTATAGCTTCCCTTTATTTTTCTCTTCCAAGGTCTCAGACCTAATAGCTTCCCTAGTATTATTGTTCCTAAACCTTCAAAATAAAAAATAATAATAATAATAATAAAGAAATTCTTTGGTGTAAAACTTAGGGTCCGTTTGGTTGGGGTTCAAAAGTGAGAAAAAGAAAATGGGAAAGAAATGGAAAAGGAGAGACGAAAGCTATTTTATTTTTCTCTCATGGTGTTTTGTTAAGGGATGGTGGAAAAGTAAAGGAGTAGAGAACTATTTTGTTTAGTTGAGAAGAAAAATGAGTATATAGAAAATGCAAATTGTATAAATTTATTCCTATACCCCTAAGATAAAAATTTAATAGTAATATAAGGGAAAAAGAATAAAAGTTTTAAAAAATTAAAGGTATTATAAGGTGAAAACTTAAAAAAAAAAAAAATTAAAAAAAAAAAAGCAACATTGAATAGACGAAGGGCAAATGGGTAATTTCCCATCAAACCCACTTCCTCCCTCCCATTTTCTCCCCAAATTAATGAGAAAATAATTTCACCCCAAATGATGGGCTAGACGAACACCCGTAGGTCTCACCATTGTCACTCACCATCCCGTCCCCAATCAAATACACTTTTCTCTTTTTTTTTTTTTTTTTTTTCAGCCTACTTTTCTCCCCCAACAAAACATACCCTTAGCTACTACTTCTTAGGGGCTATATCTTAGTTTTTTCAATTAACCTTCTCGTTAAATTTATTCCCCTTAAAAATGATTGTTGATACTTGAATTTAATTAAAGAACAATATCTAAGATTTTCACTTTATCAAGCTAATTTGTTTTTTTCCCCTCCATAAAAATCTGCCTGGGCCTTGGGTCTTGGGCCTCTTTTGGGTGTAAACTGTCAATTGTGGCCCTAAGGCCCTCCATCATATCAGTACATGAGTATCCATGATGCTGGAAAAGGAGGAATAGTGGAATACTGAAAGTAGAACTAGAAAAAGGAGGAAGAAGCTTTTTATTTTGGACTTGACAGCCATCGAAATAGCAATGATTAATGGTACATTTTGGTTTCTAAGTTCTATAATATTGTTGTTCATTTAAAAAATACTTAGATAACAAGATTAACGATTGAGTAATGATCACCGAAATCTAAATTGTTACCGAGCTTTCAAAATCGAGACTGTCATGTCATTTACAGAACAAATTTCCGGCTTTCTATTAGATGAACCCAAATTCTCCATACCTCTGACAAATGAAAATGCTAGTCTTTTTGGTGAAGGCAAAAGTGCAATTTTCTTGTTGAACATTGAGACCACATCAGGCATAGTAGGCCTATCAGCTGCACTTTCTTGGACACAGAGGAGTGCTATGTTTATGTATCCCAATAGGATATTGGCAGGAGGAATATCTCTGAGGATTGGATCCATCAATTCTAAGGCTCTATTACTTTTCCACAAATCCCATGCCTGAAGAAAATTTATGATAAAAATCAATCACAAATTCTGGTTAAGTTCCTCATATTTTATTGAGGTATAAGTCACAAATGAAATACGTAGAATTGCAAAGATATTTAAGAAACTTAAAGGACAATTTTAAAATGATCTAGTGTAACACTTTCTACCTTCTTGGTGGCTTTGTTAGTATGAATAAAATTCAATTTAACAATAAATATATAGTTTGAAATCAACATAACTGACAAAGAAGATTATCCTTTGAAAAGTCAATCACATAGTGTAATAAGAATACACACAAGCACACAAATCCAAACACACATACACCCACAGTTTCTAAGTTCTTGTTAACATTAAAGTAAGATGGTCCATTACTCACATATCCAATAAGATTGAGCGAGTTGCTATGATAGAAACCAGTATTCTTCTTGCCACTCAATATCTCAAACAACAATACTCCAAAACTAAAGACATCGGATTTAATAGAGAAGAGGCCTTCCAAAGCATATTCTGGGGACATATAGCCACTGTATTTCATTGTAAAACAAACTGTTCAGTAGCTTCATGGTTAATAATTTGTATGTTATTGACATTTGCTATAGAGCATACATACTTATGGATTATACTTACTAAGTCCCTACTATTCGATTGGTTGCTTGTGAGCCATTCCCACCAAAAATTCTTGCCATTCCAAAATCTGATATTTTTGGATTCATGTCTTTATCCAACAAGATGTTGCTAGCCTTCAAATCTCTGTGAATAATTTGTAACCTGGAATACTGATGGAGGTAAAGAAGCCCTTGAACAATCCCATCAATGATGTGAATGAGAGTTGTCCAGTTTATCACCCCATGTGCAATTGGATCTGTCTCAATACCACAAATAGATAATAAGATAGAAGGTAGGAAAGAAATGGTAGGCATTATTTGTGCGAAACTTTTAGTTACAACCAGCTTTTGAGCTATGAATAAGCATAATATAGGCATAGTACTTTGTAAGTGATTGAGATAGTGTGGAACTACATACCAAAAAGGAAATTATCTAAGCTTTTATTGGGCAAATACTCATAGGTCAAAATCTTTTCATCTCCTTCAATGCAGCATCCAAGAAGTTTCACAAGATTCTTGTATTGGAATTTTGCTATAAGAACAGCCTCATTTTTCAGCTACTCCCATCCTTGTCCAGATTTTCTTGAAAGTCTTTTTACTGCTACAAACTGTCCATTAAGCAAGGATCCCTGAGAATAATTCTTTTAACTTAGTTTCTGATTAATCCTTGAGAAGAATCCACATCAAATAATTTTTATAAGTTGTATCCTAGCAGAACTTTTATGCAAATACTGAGACTTCAATATTTATGTTGAAGGTTAGATTGTGGAATATCATATATTACTTTAGAATTTCTATTCCAAGATTAATGTGCTTTGTTTTTGAAACTTACTTTGTAAACAGGTCCAAAACCACCCTCTCCAAGTTTATTCGAGGCCGTGAAGTTATTAGTAGCAGCAGATACACTAGAAAAACTAAAGAGAGGAAGCTCCATTTCCTTATTTCTGCCTTTCTCAGCCCCCTTCTTGAGGACTAATCCTTGTTGTGTAGACCTGTTGTTGAAATCAAATGATATCAAGCCCTCCCCTGCTTGATTAAAAAGATAGTTCTGATTAGTCTATGTTGGGTAGTCCAATTTCAGAAATAAAATGACAAAAAGTCCTCCCCTACTTGATCAAGAAGACGGTTCCTATAATCTAATCCTAAAAGATTCAGAAAAACTGCCATGGCTCAGCAGATAACTAAGTTCTGTCACATGGTATCTGAGGAATTTTTATGCATATAATTTCAAAAGCATTTGATTGTTTAATTGAAATCCTAGAAGAGTTTTATCTATGAGAAAATCTAGGAAGTTGTTTCGGGAAAGAGGACTGGTTTTTGTTGGAGCAGGTCAAGTTTAAATTTTTGGTTAAAATTGAAATTTTAACTCAAATGAATAATCAAAAAAGAGGAAATGTGTGGAAAGTTTAGACAATTCTATATTTTAATCAATATTGCTTATGTTCAAAACTAGCAATTTAGACCCTATTGAAACTCAGCAAAATAATTTTAGAAAATGTGGAATTGGACTGTAAATTTGGCACCTGACAAGAGTTGGGCAATTTTTTTCCTTTTATTTTAATTATAATAAAGAAAGAAAAGATAATTTTATGTGAATTTGCAAGAAGGATCTCTTTAACTAAAACAAATGCAATAGTGGCAATTATGTGTACAATGTACTCACACAACTCTTTTTCGTAAACATTTAATAGTTCAAAATATCTGAATCACCCCCCTCCCCCTCTTCTTTCCACCTTATTAATCTCTGCGTGTGGGGAAGTTTTTTTTTTTATTTGGGGTGTCACTAATGTAGATGTCCTGCCACTAGTTAGTTTTATGTTGCTAATGAAAATTCATACCTTTTCTTTTGAGTTTTCTCACCCACATCCACCAGATGAAGGCCACTGAAGAAATGGTTGTCAGAGAAACAGCCATGAACGGTTTTTAGACCCCTTAACCCAACCAGATTAGCCTAGTTAATTAGCCAAGCGATTAACTTAGTCAAATTATGCCAATCTAGGTTATCACAATCAAACAATCATATCAAGAATATAAAGCAGTGGAAAAGTAAATAACACAATGATATGATGACCCAGGAAACCACACGGTAAAAATCTGGGGAGGATTTGACCTAGCCATCCTCAAGATAAACTTGAATCCACTATATGAAAGAATCGAAGTTCATACAAAAGGACTTACAAGCGCCCACGCTCGACTTCCTAATGCTATCCACCAATAGAACTTACTGACATGACCACGTGCAAGCTCCGAATCCACGGACTCCTTCTTTCTTGGATTCCCCACAAGATACAAGCACCCCCGCTTGTTTTTCTTTAAGCTTCAATGGCAACAACTGAGTTGATCATCAAGATGTTGATATAATCTCTACCTTGAAAACCCTAAGTTTATGTGAAGGAAAGCTCCTCAAGGATCTCACAAGAGATTCACAAAAACAGCAAAATATGAGCAACAATACAACCAGAGCAACTCACAAAAACATGGCTAGGGTTTTGCCTTATATACCTAGGGCAAAAACATAAAACCCAATACGTTTAATGAGATAGGGCTGAGTTGGAAATTCTGCAGAAAAACAATCTGGCCGACTTTCGTTCGATCGAGTCTAACTTTCAATCGATCGAGCCAGGCCGAAATGCACCAATGCATCTGCAGCCTCTCGATTCCAACTTTACATGAATTACACAACTTTGAGCAAGCCTAAACAAGACTAAACATATTGTTTTGATCATGGTTTGCCAACATTACACATTAGAGTTCTAAATAAATAAATTCCTAAATCTTTAGAACCTAAAAAGCCAGTACGAAAATAATCCACAGTTGTCTCTTACTTCCTAAAGCAAGCATGTGAGAAATAAAAGATACATATATTGAGACCAGAATTTTTTTAACCACTAATAAATGAAAAAGATTCAGTTAGAAAAGATTGAAATAAAATAATATGGAAACAAGATCATAAAGATGTAATGATTGCTGGAGACTTAAATTTGCTCACTTTTAGGGTTTAACACAGAGGCAGCAACTTTGACATAGAAATCTCTTGCACTATGGTTATAATCAGCAAGCTGTCGCAGATTAATGAGATCGCCATTCCATATTGAACATCTAGAATCATTGAGAGCATAACCAGTGCAGAAGCAGCTATTCAAGCAAGCTGATTTGAACTCTTTGTTGATATGGGTGTGTGTTCCAAACACTTTTATTCTTATTTATTTTCTAGCCGTTGGAAATTTATGAGAAAAATAGCCGTTGGGCAATTATGAGAAAAATAGCCGTTAGGCAATAATTGATAATATAGCTGTTGGGCTTTTAAGGGTTATTAGTAACTAATAACTATAGACTATTATCTTCATAAGTAGCCTATATAATACTCATCATAACACATTTTCTAAAGGGTCTTTTTACTACTCTATATTTTTAGATATAAACAACTCTACTATTTTTCTCTCCCACATATTTTTCTACGAGAATATTTGTTCTAAGGAAAGGCAATAGAGGGTTGTTCTTAAACCTTTTGTGAGGAAGTGCGCACATCACAAAGGTCGACGCTATAGTCTAATCATGGGGGGTTGTTTGGCCAAGAGAACCAATCGCACCAAGTTTTACTTTGGGTGGCACGAATCAACCTTTAAGGACAATGCTCTTTCTGTGATTCTATAGCACTGTGAGATTGTTCCTAATTTTACTTAAATTTATATTATCATTGCTTATTTACATTCTTGCTAATTATTTGGAATATTGTTTGTTGTATCAAACTTGTTTATTCACTATTATTTTTCCAACAATCTTAAAGGTTGATTTCATGCTTCAAATTGGATAAACAAGTTATTGATCATGAAATTTTATATTGTGATATGATATTATGTTTATAAAGAAAAAATGCTAGTATTTATATTCTTAGATATAATTACTTATATCTTTTGTGGAGTTTATTTTGCTATCTAGTTTATCTAAACAATTTGGTGGACTAATATTTTAGTAGAAAAAATAAATGGTGTCCATCCAAATGAGATTTTTATTCTCTAATATAAATTAATATGTGAATAATATCGTTGTCTTGATATGTGGATATCAACTTATTGCATTTGCAATTATGTGATACTATATGTGTATTATATTTTGTGAAATTGTTTTATATCTATTGAAATCTGAGAAACATGAGATTGAAGAAAAATGTATGTGTTTTGAGAAATGTTTTTTGGCATTCAAAAGAAAAATGTTAACAATAATTTTATGAGAAATGAGGTAAAATTTTATTTTTTGGTAGAATTATGAGGAAAAAAAAAATGGTGTAGACTTATGGTGAAGGCATTCCTATTGTTAAGTGGAATCAATAGTGCCGTATTAACTTGGTACTCCTTTTGTATAATGAAGATACAATGATACTATAATTTAATTATATTTTATTTTCCTTGCTAAAGTATTCAAGTAATCATTTATGGTCATGTGAAAAAGAAATTGTGGATGATTAAACGTTTGTATTATACAATTGTGGTATAATGATGTCAAATTTTACAAAATATTAAGTGTCTTATTCTTGTAAAATTTTGGACGTTCCTAGGAGTGGTTTTTAGTAGTTAGAGGCTATTGGCTCTATGTACAAAAGCTATTAGATTTACATCTCTTGACACAAATATATGAAATGAGAAGTTATGAAAAATAATTAAAATTTTCTTTATATATATGAAAAAAAATAAAAAAAATGATCCAACTAGTATTTTGGGCTAGTGGATAAGATCTAGTTGGAATAAATATTCCTTTTATCCACCAAGTGCAAGAGTGATATTAAAAAAATACACACACACACACACATACATATACATATTTTTATTGGCTATGTGTGTTGTTTTGAGATGGTGGATAGGTTTTTATGATTTTGAAACAAAAAGACCTTGCAAACCCATAACAAGAGGAACCAAACTCCTTAGTTTGGTACATAATAATTTGGATGATTTAAAACACACAATGACTAGAGATGGTAAAAGATTTTATGTAATCTTTGTTGATGACTATTCTATATTTATTTAACTTTGTGTATTAGGAACCAAAGATGAGGTATTGAAAATTTTTATAAAATATAAAAAATGAAGTTGAGAATGGCATAAGCCTAACTTGGTATACCTCGAATTGTGGGGGTGGTTGGCTAAGATGTTACCCAAATCTAAAAGGAGAATACCTCAAAGTGTGGGGATGATTGCCTAAGGTCATGCTACATGAACCTAAAAGGAGGAAACTTGATTCTTAAATATGTGATTGTGTGTTTATTGGTTATGTTTGTTATAATTCATGATATAAAATTATTTTCATCAATAGTGATGTATTTAGAATTTAATACTATTGTTGAATCTTAAAAATATTTTTTTTAAGTATGAGGTTCCTTTGAAAAATAAGGAAAATATGTTTCATGAACCTATTGATACTTCTAATGATCTTGTTGTGATGTGCAAGAATTGAGAAGAAGTAAGCGAACTAGGGAGAAAAAGAGTTACGGTAACAATTTTCTTACCTATATTGTTGAAGATGAACATGTAAGTTATTATGCAATTAAATTTGTTGATACACCATTGTTGTTGGAAGCTTTTAACAAATTATTAGATTATGTCTAATCACACTGCTTCCACCTAAGGTTAAGCCTATTGGTTGCAAGTGGGTGTTTAAAACAAAATTTGTATGGTTGCAAGTGGGTGTTTAAAACAAAATTTGTATGGTTGCAAGCGAGATTTCAAAAGAAACTTATAACTGAATGTGATCATAGATAAGTATGAGGCATGCTCGGTAGCTAAAGGCTATAAGAAAAAATATCATGTTGATTATTTTATACTTATTTTTCGATTATTAGAATTGCATCTATAAGAATGTTGTTTGTCATTGTATCTATTTACAAACCTATTATATATCATATGGTTGTTAAAACTGTTTTCTAATAAGTGAATTAGAAAAAAAAAATATATATATATATATATATATACTATATGGAGCAACCTGAGGTTTGTGTTGTCCTTAGACAATAATGTAAAGTTTGTAAATTGGTTAAATCCTTGTATGGATTAAAACAAGTACCTATACAATGACATGAAAATTTTGATATATGATGCTTACATATGGATTTGTGATTTATGGTCATTATTTATTTATATGTTGATGACTTACTTATATTTGGAGCTAGCCATAATGTTGTGCATGATACTAAATGTTTTCTTGCATCTAAATTTGATATGAATATTTTGGTTGGGGCAAATGTTATTTTAGGCATTAAGATCCTTAGGGATATGATTGCAATGTACTATCACAATCTCATTATGAGGAAAAAAAAAAATTTAAACACTTTGATATGTGACCTATGCCTATTATGTATGATTTAAAGGTGCACTTGGTCAAAAATGTGGTGATAATGTTTCACAAGATATGTAAGCACAAATTATTGGTTATTTAATATTTTTGACAAACTGTAGTCGCTCTGATATTGCATATGATGTTGGTAGATTGAGTAGATACACTCATAGTCCTAGTGTTGAGCATTGGGATACAATATCTATATTATTGATATATTCAAAGAGGACTTTTTATTTTTGTTTATCATATTGTGGTTATCCTGTTGTTTTAAAAGGATATTTTGATGCTAACTGGATCTCTGATACAGATTATGTAAAGCCCACTAATGGATATGTGTTCACACTAGCTGGAAGGGCTGTCTCTTGGAAGTCATTTAAGAAGACTTGCATAGTGAGATCTAATATGGAAACAGAGTTAATGGCCTTAGAGAAGGTTGGGTCTGAAGCTGTATGGCTTAGGAGTATATTAATTGATATGCCTCATTCTACTAACTCTATTGTCTCTGTATGCTTTCCTTGTAATTGCCAGATTTCCATAACACGTGTTAAGAGCAAAGTTTATAACAGGAAAAGTCGACATATCCAATTGAGGCTAAGGCAGCTTATTGATAATGATGTTATGTCATTGGACTTTGTGAAATGAGAAAAGTCGACATATCCAATTGAGGCTAAGGCAGCTTATTGATAATGATGTTATGTCATTGGACTTTGTGAGGTCTGAAGGGAACTTGGTCGATTCCTTAACCAAATCACTAGCAAAAAGGCTGGTGAGTGAGACATTTAGGAGGATTGAACTGATACACAAGTTGCAACAGTGTGGCTAATGCCTAACCTCTATGATGGGTAATTCCACGCAAGAGGTTAAATGGGTAGAGGTCATTAGTGGTTCATTGCACTGTCATTTGTTATGTGTTTTTCGCTATTTTGGTAAGGAGATTAGTGATCAGTCCATCCCTATGGTGTGAGACAATGCTAAGTTGCAGAATTTGGTGAGGTTGAGCTTTAGGCTCTTAATGGATCCATATCCCTACCTGTTGGGATGGGGTGTATCTGTACGCACTCCTGATAGATGCCACCAATTAAGTAGCAGATTGTTAGAGGTTGAGCTTTAGGCTTTTAATGGATCCATTACTTGTTGGGATGGGGTGTTCTGCACGCACTCCTAATGGATGCCACCTATGTGTGAGTGGAAGTTGTGCCGCTTCCTATGAGACTTTTTGAGTAGGTCTCTAGAGCTCTCATGAAACCTAGTGGCGCATGGCCTGGACAAGGCGCAAACCCGCTTAAGAACAACCTTGATAAAGAAAGTTATGTGAGTGGTAAGTATGGTTTACTAATAGCTTAGTTAAAAGAGTTTTAACTCCACCATTGTCTTTTAGTTCCTACTTATTTATCCTATGTATGGTTAAAACCTTCTGGTACCATATTGATGCATGCTTTCTTTAGTTGCTTGCCTTTCCTATTTTGTGTTTGTAACATGTGGGGGATTGTTAGTGTGGGTGTGTGTTCCAAACACGTTTATTCTTATTTATTTTCTAGCCGTTGGAAGTTTATGAGTAAAATAGTCGTTGGGCAATTATGACAAAAATAGCCGTTGGGCAATTATGAGAAAAATAGCCGTTAGGCAATAATGAGAAAAATAGCCGTTGGGCTTTTAAGGGTTATTAGTAATCAATAACTATAGACTATTATCTTCATAAGTAGTCTATATAATACTCATCATAACACATTTTCAAAAGGGTCTTTTTACTACTCTATATTCTTAGATATACACAAGTCTACTATCTTTCTCTCCCACATATTTTTTCTACAAGAATATTTGTTCTAAGGAAAGGCAATAGAGATTTGTTCTTAAACCTTTTGTGAGTGGAAGTGCGTACATCACAAAGGTCGACGCTATAGTCTAATCCTGAGGGATTATTTGGCCAAGAGAACCAATCGTACCAAGTTTTACTTTGGGTGGCACGAATCAACCTTTAAGGACAATAGCACTGTGAGATTGTTCCTAAATTTACTTAAATTTATTTTATTATTGCTTATTGACATTCTTGCTAATTATTTGGGATATTGTTTGTTGTATCAAACTTGTTTATTCACTATTATTTTTCCAACACTCTTCAATGCTCCCACTTTCAAAACTTATTGGATTCACTGGTAGTTGTACATTAGACAACATAACAAACTCACCTGGGTCACCTGTAGTCTGGTTATGGTTCTCACATTGCGAAGAGGTTTTCCTTGCACATCCTGCAGAGTAATTACCAAGTTCCCAATTTCGAGAAGATCGGGGTTCAAATCCCTGAATGCATGAACAAAATGGCAAGCTGCTCGGGTTACAGCGCGCAAAAGCCCCACAAAAAGCATAAACTTCACATTGGGTTTTGGGTTGTGCCCAAATTAAATTCCACTTTTCCAGCCAAGCCAGTTGCTTTATCTGCCCCGATACGTCCATTACAAACATATTACTAATACTAGTATCATACAGATTATATGTAAAATAAGTCTCTTCCTGATTGGAAATATAGCTAAAATTATATATATAATTAGCTCTCATTTCAGGAACAAAGCTGAACAACTTTCCATCCCAAGGCCCGCTTGTCCAATACAGCCTGTCAGGCTTCCGACTGATTAAAAGCTGATTTATTCCCTTAGGATCGAGCTCCAATGAAAAAACTCCTGGACTAGGGTCTTCAGCATTTTTCCAAGATACAAAGGACCAAGTCTTTCCGCTATTTTTTTTATACCCAATCTTCATTCCAGGCAAATAGATATGGGAAGGAAAATAGAAGCTCTGCCACAAGATATTTGAGTTTTCATCTCTTAAAACAAGGTTTCCCGAATCCAGTAGCGTGGCACTTGCACTGCCAGTAGACGACATGTTGGATACTGTGTAAGACATCTGACCATCCGCAATCACGAGATTCCCATCATTACTAATAGTGAGAACTGCAGAAGAACTGGTAATTGGGTAATCTCGGTTGGCTACCCATGTGACAGTTTGCTTTGATACATTTTTGAACCATATTCCCACGTATTGATTTGTGGAGTTTCCAGGACGAAAGAATCCTAGTTCAAATTTTGCGTTAGCTGATACTATAGTTTCCGTAATTGTAATAGATTGTCCTCGCGATATAGCATCTCTGGCAGCACGAGAGGAGTAGACTTACGAGTTAAAATATCCATGCTACTCACAAGCAATCCATGTAAGGTCACCAGAGCTTGCTCAAGCTTCAACTTGTTATAAGAACAATTCCAGCTCCAGTAGTGACTTTTCAAATGTTTGACTCAGACCTTGAGTCGTCACGGTTTCTAGCCAAAGACTAACTCTAGGCATATTTTTCTTTGTTTGTGTTAGAAATACTGAATGTTATTGTATTATATTTCTTGAAGAAAGAATGTACATAGGTGCCTTTATATAGGAGGCATATATGTGTAATACAAATAATTATGTGTGCAGTACAAGTAAATATGTGTGTTATACAAGTAAACTAATTGGGCCTAAAGCCCACAATATTATACACGTTAACATCCCCCCTCAAACTCAAGGTGGATGTGAGACCAGCTTGAGGTTGTTAACCAAATCACGAAGGCGTCCCTTAGGATGTGACTTGATGAAGATATCAGCAAGTTGATCTTTGGATGAGACTGAGAAGAGCTTGAGAGCACCATGGACAAGATGATAACAGATAAAATGACAATCGATCTCGATGGGTTTAGTCCGTCCATGGAAGACATCATTGTAAGCAATATGAATGGCACTCTAGTTGTCACAATAAAGAAGAGTAGTAGAGGATGTGGACACACCTAAATCCTTAAGAAGCCATCGTAGCCAAAGGAGCTCAGATGTGGTATCAGCAAGGGCACGATATTCTGCTTCAGTACTGGAGTGGGCCACAAAAGTTTGTTTCTTACTTCACCAAGAAATCAAAGAAGAACCAAGAAGAAAGCAACAACCCGTAGTGGACCTGCGATCAGTGGGGTCTCCTGCCCAATCAACATCAGAGAATGCACAAAGTACAAGAGGAGACTGAGCTGAGTAGAAAAGGCCATGGAAGAGAGTGCCCTTTAAGTATCGAAGAATGCGCATAACAGTAGCATAGTAAGTCGATCGTGGAGCAGACAGATACTGGCTCACCTGATGAACAGCATAGGAAATGTCTGGATGAGTAAGTGTGAGATAAACTAGGCTGCCAACCAATCGTCTGTAAAGAGGGATTAGACAATGGTTTCCCCCCTCCCCCCCCCCCCCCCCCTTGAGGGTTCAGATGCGCATTAAGTTCAACTGGAGTGTCAACAGTCTTGCTGTCAATGAGTCCAGCTCGAGACAAAAGGTCAGATGCATACTTGGCTTGAGTAATATAAAGATCATCTGTGGAACGAGTGATTTAAAGACCCAAGAAATAGCTGAGATATCCAAGATCTTTCATCTCAAACTGCTGACTAAGAAAATCCTTGAGTTTTTGAATGCCACTGAGGTCATCACCAGTTATGATCATATCATCCACATAGAGAAGAAGCAAAATGGTGCCTTTATCATTGTGACGAAGAAATAAGGCAGAATCATAAGGACTAGCAATGTAACCCAAGCGAAAGATGGTGGAGCTGAACTTGGCAAACCAAGCTCGTGGAACTTGTTTAAGGCCATAAAGTGCACGTCGAAGGCGACAAACCTTGTTTGTTTCAAAAAAAAGATCAGGAGGAGGTTGCATATAGACTTCTTCATTCAGATCCCCATTAAGAAAGGCAGTTTTAACATCCATCTGAAAAAGATACCATTTACTAGCAGCGGCAACAACTAAGAGGGCACGAACAGATGAGATACGGGAAACTGGAGCAAAAGTCTCTTCATAATCAATCTCATACTCTGTGTAAAACCTTTTGCAACAAAACGAGCCTTGTAGCGCTCAATGGACCCATCAGAGCAAGTCTTGATCTTATAGATCCACTTATAACCAACCACAGACTGTCCAGGAAGGAGAGTAACCAGATCCCAAGTATGGTTTTTGGTTAATGTATCAATTTTCTCTTTCATTGCAATCTGCCATAAAGGGTCAGTGGAGGCCTCACGATAGGTTTGAGGCTCATGGATTGTAGCAAGGGCAGTGTAACAATGATAGTTAAGTAAATGTGTAGGAATGGATCTTACTCGGGTTGAGTGGCGAGGTGGAATGTCTTGTGGAGGATCTTCAGGCGGAGCAGGAGCAGGGGGCCCAGGCTCAAGGTGGGGTAGCTCGTCATCAACCTGTTCATCTTCAACCTATCTAGGAGAATCATAAAAAATATCTAGAGATTGGATAGAGAAGTCCAAAGGAGGATCAAAAGTATTTGTTGAAGGAACAGGAAACTCATCTAGAAAGATTTCTAAAATAGAGGAGTTAGTCAGGGAAGAACGAAAGTGAGAGAGTTTAACAAACAAGCGGTGTTCCCAAAAGACAACATTACGGGAAACACAAAGACGATGAGAGACAAGATCATAGCACCGATACCCTTTTTGAGTTTTGCCATAACCAAGGAAACAACAAATTCTAGATCGAGGCTCAAGTTTGTTGTGCTCATAAGGCTGAAGAAGAACGAAACAAGCAGATCCGAAGGAGCAAAGGTAATGATAGTCAGGGGGTGACCCAAAAAGGCGCTCATACGGAGTCTGATTATGGATGACAATGCTTGGAATGCGATTAATAGCATGAAGAGCATGAAGAGCAGCTTCACCCCAAAATGGGGCAGGAACTTTGGCAGAAAGAAGAAGAGCACAAACAGTGTCAAGAATATGACGAGGTTTTCTTTTGGCTCAACCATTTTGCTAAGAGGTACTTGGACAGGTTAGATGATGTACAGTGCCATAGGAATGTAACAGAGCTTGAAAAGCATATTGAGTATATTCAAGAGCATTATCAGATCGAAAAGTTTTGATACGTTTGGAGAATTGTGTTTCAACCATTTTTGCAAAGTTACTGTATATTGGCAAGATTTCAGAACGAGATTTCATAGGAAAGATCCAACTATAACGAGAATAATCATCAATAAAAACAACAAAATATTGAGATCCACCAATACTAGTAACAGGAGAAGGTCCCCAAACATCAGAATGAATTAACTCAAAAATACTATTAGAAATAGATTCACTGTTATTGAAAGGTAAAACTAGCTGTTTTCCTAACTGGCATGAAGTACAATCAAAATTGTCTTTGGACACAGAACCCAACAAACCCTTAGAAGCTAATTGTTATACCCCAGAAGATGGTGCATGACCAAGACGAGAATGCCAAAGTGTGAGAGAAGGTAAGGAAGAAACTATAGCAGCAGCAGCAACAACAGAAACAGGAGCAACAGGTGGAAGATGAAGATTGTCCACGGGAAACATACGCCCAATTCTAGGACCGGTCCCAAGCTCTTTCCCCATGCTCGGATCTTGCATAATACACCTAAAATGGTAAAAAATAAGGCGATATCCTAGTTCAGCTAATTGTCCCACAAAGCACAAATTATAGGATAGGTCAGGTACATGGAAGACCCCAGGAACAGAGAGGTTAGAGGTTGAAACAAAACCTAGACTATTCCCATGCATGGTGGAACCATCAGCTATATGAATATTAAGAGGATGTGGTGTAGGGTCAAGTTTAGAGAATAAGGACGAGTGAGGTGTCATGTGATTGCAACAGGCAGAATCAAAAAGCCAGGTTTGAGACTTACAGGGTAGAACTGATAGAGCAGTGGAAAGAGATGCATTACCAGCCATACGAACAGCCTAAGCTATGATATCCTGTAGTTCAGTGGGGGAGAGGTTGATAGTGGATCCAGAAGACTAGGACTCAGTTGAAATGGAAGGCATTGGCGGAGTAGGCTCAGTATTAGCAACAACAGCAGTAGATTTGTTGCGACGGTAACAAGTCTCAATAGTGTGGCTAGGACGCTTGCAATAGTTGCAGAACTTTTTGTTGGTCTGCTTACGACGATTGCTAGAGCCAGAGGAATCACCTGATTGCTGAAGATGCTCTATGGGAGGAGCAGAAGGAGTAATAGCCAAAACATTGAGCTTATTCTGGGCTTGAAGGGTTGCAAGACGAGCTTCTTCTCTAACCAACTCGTTTACAGCAGTATCAAGAGAGGGAGGAGGACTGTGATTAAGAAGTTGACCTCGGATGGGCTCAAAGTCCTTGTGAAGTAACATCATGAATTCATAAAGACGAAATTCATCTCTAACTGTAGCATATTGCTAAGCATCCTTTAAGCATGCCCAAGTTGGATCGGAAAGGTCAATTTGGTCCCAAATGAAGCGAAGATGATCATAGTAGTCATTGATGGATTGCCTTAGTTCTTGTCGAAGTTGATGCAATTCAACCACTAACTGATATTTCATGGATCCATGAGTAGTGGAGTACCTTTTGGCCAACATATCCCATGCTGATTTTGCATTATCAAAGCTGCCCAACAGATTGGAGATGGAGGGAATGGAAGTGTTCCGAATCCATGTGAGGATCATGTGGTTGTGACTATCCCATTCAATCATGCGACTGAGGAAGGCAGCATCTTCTTCACTTGCCCCCTTGATAGGAATAGTAATTGCACTAGTACAATAATGTCAGAGCATGCGACCCTTAAGAAAACTGTACACAACTTGAGACCAAGATAAGTAATTCTTATTCCCCTCCAATATAGCATTGATAGGGTAACGAAGAAAAATATCATTTTTATCCATTTAGAGACACAATATGCAAAAATAGATTGCAAAAATGAAATCTACGCGAAAAACTGGATAAGGAGAACCTGGACTGCAAAAGTCAAAGTCAACCCTCGGTCAAAGTCAACGCTGGTCAACAGTCAGGGTCAACGGTCCAGTCAACGGTCGGTCAACGATGACGTCAACTGGCTTGGTGGCTGACGTCAGCAGAGGGTGGATGATGACATCATCCTTAGGTGACGTGGCAGAATGACGTCACTGATGACGTCAACAGGACCTGAGGGAGGCGCGTGAGGTGCATGACTGAGGCGCTGCTTCTTAAGGCGGCGTGTGAGGGCGCGTGCAGGCTCCGATGCTTGCGAGACTTCCACGATTAAGTAGATCGAGGCGAGCCGATCACTGTGGTACCTACAAATAAGTTATCGGAGCAAGTTGCACGGCGGAGATGGTGATTGTAATCAACTATTTAAATTAAGTCCAAAAAAAAAAAAAAAAAAGATTTATGTTAAGTTGTGCCCATAAAGATTTGACACAACCTTCAGTTTTTTCCCCCAAAAAATTTGCAATTTTTTTTTTTTCCAAATTCTAATCTCTACATATGGCTTGGGTGGATAGAGATTTGAATTTGAAATCTAGTCACCATCAATGAAATTTACAAAATTATTGATCATGAGCTTGTGATATAAGCAATATCCCAATATCGATCATTTAAAAAAGAAAGATTAAGTGAATGTGATATTACCAATTCAAAAATAAATATTGGAGGAATTTAAAACACACACATGCGCGCGCATGCAGACACACATATAATAAATATGAAATAAACATAATTAGTAGTAATCTTGCAACTCAAAAAGCAATAATTTTTTTAAAATGAAACAATATCAAAACATAAAATATTATTCAATTAATATTTAAAATAAGAGAAAGCTCCATTAACAATTGTTAGGGTAACTATTTAGGGACTGAGCTGGACAATTTTGTAATATTTTGGACCCAATTGATATTAGCCCAAACCTTAAGGTAAGTGAGTGAAATAGTTTTATTTCTATTAGTTAAAGGGTAGGAAGGAATTGATAAAAGTATCAATCTTTTCTTTTTTTTTTTAAATTCCAGACACGAGAATGTGGATACACATTTGTTTTGAAAGGAATCTACATTCCTATAAAAATTGAGCGGGAATCTAGATTCTCCAAACATCTGATTTCCTTATATAATTTACAATCAAACTTGGGAATGTTTCAACATTCAACACTCCCGAAAATCCTAAAAGATTAGGATACCAAACGCCACCTAAGAGCAATGACACTAGTCCTCTTGTAAAATATAAAAAGTTGTCAATTTTACACATTTTTCTTCAAAAATATTCCACATTAGTCCATCTAAAACATTGTAGATTCATATTTTTGCTACAATAACCGTGTAAACATACATGGTTACTGTAAGGGAGGCAGGTGAAGGTGTTGATGAGATGTAGGGGATAGTTTCTACCACATCATCAAATATTTTGAAATGTTTTTATTTCCATGTACACAATTCATTATTAAACCCATTAGATTTTAAAAGAAACCTAGTAGCGGACCCCGTGCGTTGCACGTGATAATATTTTTAGAGTAGTCTCATTAATATAATATATATATATATATTTCAATTTGGACTAATTTAATAAATAATAATGTAATTCATAATCATATTTTCATTTATTATAGCGGCAGTCACAAATGTAATATATATAATTTTTGTTGTACTAAAATCAAAACAATACATTTTTTCTCAAAAATTCAAAAAATAAGTTAGTGAAAATATTAATTTTTTAATAAAATTTGTTTATAATAATTTGTGTATCATAAAAAAGTATATAAAATTTAGAAATTATTCTTTTAGTTTTAAATAAACTTTCTCAAACCCAATTTTTTCTACCATACAATCAAAAACACCGAGAAATGTAACTAAAAAATTAATAAAATTCATCAAAACTACAATTTAAAATAAAAAATAAAGGGAAAAGTAAAAGATTGTAATCATTTTTCCTTTTAAAAAAAACAAAGAGTACAATTCCAAAGGGAAAAAAAGTAGAGAATTTTTTTTGGAAAAAGAAGTATTGTATTAATGCTGTCATAATCTAATCTAACTTCTAATCCAATATGTGAAAAATAAATAGATAAATAAATAATTTTAAACATAAAATTGAATTTTTTTTCTTAAAAATCTCAAAGAATACACTAATAAGATAAGAAAGATGAAGAATGACATAAAATATTTGTAAACACATAAAATAATTACCCAAGCATCTAAGAACATCATATATAAAATACATAACAATTTACTACTAATTTGTTAAACAAAATATTTTTAAATAGTGAAAGAAAATTGCATAAATACCACTGTCTTCAACTGAGCTAACTGTTCTTCATTAACTTGTTCAAATTATCTTGTAGTTTTCCAAATAAGCTAAAACCTGACAATAACACAAAATATAACATATTATAATATGATTTTTTTTCTAAATTAGAACAACAACAAACACCATTCATTAAAAGTAGGGATAATTACACTTTACCCACCTGTGGTTTGCCCCGATTTCTATGTGCCTACCTGTGGTTCAAATTTTGACACTTTGCCCATCTGTGCTTGTCACCGTTTATGCGCCGTAACCCACCTCTGTTAAAATTAAGGGTAAATCGGTATTTTTGCTCAAGTTTTATGTCTCTCTCCTCCCAAAACAAAAAATAGCACAAAAATGTAAGAAAAAAAAGATCAAAAAGTGGTATTTCTCTCTCTCTTTATTCAGACAAATTTTGAACATGAAGAACATACTAAAAAAAACCCAGATCAACATACACAAGGTCACTGACTTAATGACTCAGATTGTCCAGTTTCTAAGTAGGAATAATGCACCTTTCACTGTTAACATTTACCCTTTCCCAAGTCTTTATGGTAATGACAATTTCCCAATTGACTATGCCTTCTTTTATGGAGTAAGCCAGCCCGTCGTTGAACAAAGAACGAAGGACAAAGTGCTCAAATATTCTCTTTTCCAACATTTCTCATACACACAAATTCAACTAAATACAAAAAATTTCATCCCAAACATCTCCAAATCCAGTAAATCAAAAGCTAACCAAATCAATAATAAAACATCTAAATCATCCAAAATAACCAACAAAGCTATAAACTTCACAATCAAACCCCTGGATTTCTCTCTCTCTCTCTCTCTCAAACCGTTGGATGTCTCTCTCTCTCAATCAAGCTTTATCTCTTGGTTCAAGCCATTACCACCGCATCCAACGGCCGAAAACCCAAATCACAGGTTGAACACTAATTACACCACCGCTACCGCCACCACCAGCCGAAAACCCAGATCTTTAAGGCTCTCTCGGTTCAAGCTCTTGATGTCTAGTCCTCTCTCCTCTCTCTCTCTAACTCATCATCTTTATCTCTCTCTCTTTAAACCCATGGTTGAAAACCCAGATCGGTAGTGATTGGGTGGGAACGAAGTGAGCGGAGCGCAAAACTCGGAGGTCTTGCTGTTGTTCAGCACGCAAAGCGGCTCGATCGAGTGGTCGCGGAGGTCCCAGAGGCGGATGAGGGAGAGGCGGATAGCGCAGAACGGCTCGATCGAGTGGTCGCGGAGGTCCCAGAGGCGGATGAGGGAGAGGCGGATAGCACGCAGAACGCAGAACGGCTCGATCGATTGGGTTTGTCTCATATTTTACATACCCAGTTTTTTTTTTTTTTTGCTGAATATTTTACATACCCAGTTGAGTTTGGCCTTGTGGGTCTTCTTTATTTGGATAAATTTCTTGTTTGTTGATATGAATTTCCCAAAGTTTGTTAGGATAGCTTCTACCAGTCAAATTCGGCTTCTACATGATTTGTGCTCTCAGATTGAGAGATGAAAATTTAAGATTTAGAGCAACTACAAAGTAACTTTATTCATGTTATTCGTCTCACTCATGAGCTGAGGAGTGTTTTGATCCGTTTGGCCTGTTGTTTTTTACATAATATGTGTTAGAGTAACGGTGAGGGAGAGGTGAGCACACGGCGCATAAACGGTGGGCAAAGTGTCAAAATTTGAACCACAGGTAGGCACATAGAAATCGGGGCAAACCACAGGTTGGTAAATTGTAATTATCCCTTAAAAGTATTTAGTGTTGTAAATAAAATGGTAAAAAAAATATTTGCATTAAGAAACACATATGAATTAGTCAAAATAAGACAATGAGGGTACAAACCTCTAGTTGGAGATCCTCCTATGGGCAGCTATCAAGTTGTGTCTTTTCTACCATCAATGATTAAGCAAGATCTGTGAATACATTTTTTATAGACAATTTTTTAAAAATATTTTTTATTCTTCATTGATTTCATTTTTCAATTATAAGCAGTCAAAAGTAGAATTCTAAAAAACACAAACATTCATCAATCTAAGGTAGAAATGCAAGAATAATAATAATAATAATCCAACAAAAAATGAAAAAAAGAATTGAGAGGGAGAGTGAGAGAGCCTTTTTTGTACGGGAAAAATATGCATAGAATGGAAGAGATCGAGTGGCAAATTTATAATAAGATGATGAGAATAAAAAGAGCCAAAATAAGGAAGACAAAAGAGTCAAATAATATTTAAATTTAAAACCGCCTAAGAGGAATATATGTAGACAACACTTTTGTTTTGATTTTCCATTGATTCACTACAAAAAAACTGGGCCTATAGTGGCATTTTTGAAACGCCACTACAGGTCCAAAAAGGCCACTATAGGCCCATTTTGGCTATAGTGGCGTTTGTAAACGCCACTATTGTACCGCTATTATAGGCCTATAGTGACGGTACAATAGTGGCGTTTGTGAAACGCCACTATAGACTCTACAAACGCCACTATAGCCAAAAAACCACCCAAAAAAAATTTGATTACCAAAAATTTTATTTTTGACGTGAAAAAGTTTTTTTTTTAATTCAATTAAGATTGTAATTAAATTAATATTACAATTTTAATTAAATCAAAAGATACAAAACAAAATACAAACACATCCCAGCAACTCCAAATACAAACACTATGGCTATCCCAGGAAATTCAAAATGAAAACACAAACCCACCTAAAAAAATTCAAAATCAAACACACACAAAAAAAAAAAAAAAAAAAAAAAAAAAAAGCAACTCTACCCCAACACATTCAGCCGCCACAGACCAATAACCTGCAAAAAGAAATCATCAAATTGATTTTGAATTTTTCACTACTTGAGAAAGATATTATCACAACACTTGAGATCTCTAAACCTTAGAGACCCACGAAGCAAAGTTAACAGCAAGCAAAGAATAGACCAAAACTATTATCAAAAAAGGAATAGACTTTACAAGCATTAAAATTTATAAATAAAAAAAATACTTACTAGCAACTATTCAACCAATAGCATTCTTCCTTCAATCACAAATCCCATAATAGTAGCACCATTTACAAATTTGAACAAAATTAACTAGATGCAACACCACCTTCAAATCCAAAACCCACTAACATTAACACCACCACAAATAAAATAGGGGAAATAAAATCAAATAGGAGAGAAAGAGAAAATAATAAATCCAGGTGTGTAGTGAAAGAAGAGTGAAAGAAGGAAAAAAAAAAACAAAAAAAACAAAAAAGAAGAGAAAGAAAGAAAGAAGTCTGAAGAAGTGGAGATGAGGGAGCTAGAAAAAGAAAGAAAGATATCTAGTGGAGACAAGGATATAAGGTGAGTGGGGGTGGGTGGGGTTAGGTGGGTTTTGAATTTCGAATTTTAAAAAAAAAATTTGTTTAGTTCTTTTATATATATATATATATATATATGATATGTAAACAATATTTTTACAAAAAATTTTAAGTGGTAGATTGTTACTAGTTGTTATTATTGGAAAAAAAAATAATTTTAGTGTTAAGTTCAAATTTGAACTAATAACAACTAACCACTTATGATTTGTTGTAAAAAAATTGTAAAAATGTTGTGAACATAGCACCTCATATATATATATATATATATATATTTAAATAGAGAAATGACATGTTTACAACATTTTTACAATATTTTTACAATAAATTTTAAGTAGCATATTGTTACTGATTGTTATTATTGGAGCAAAAAAGTAATCTTAGTTTTTAGTTCAAATTTGAACCAATAAAAACTAACCATTCATAATTTGTTGTGAAAACGTTATAAAAATATTGTGAATGTAACACTTCTCATTTAAATATAAATATATAATAATATATACATTTAAATATATATATATATATATATATTAGCTGAACAATCAATTCGGATTTGAGTTTTTTTATTTTATTTTATTTTATTTTTAGGAATAGTTTGGAATATGCCATAGAATATTCCTAGGATATTCTATGGCATATTCCTAGCTAGAATATATCACATTTTTTTTTTTTTTACAGATTGATTTTTTTTTTCTTTTTAAGAATAGTTTGAAATATATTATAGAATATTTTTACAACAATATTTTTACAATAAATTTTAAATGATGAGTTGTTACTGGTTCCTATTGTTGGGTTAAAAAAGTAATCTCAGTGCTAAATTCAAACTTGAACCAATAACAACTAACTACCCATGATTTGTTATGAAAATGTAGTGAACGTGGCACATTTTTTTTTTTTTTTAATCTTTAAGAACCTATTGTGGCGTTTGACAAACGCCACTACAGGAAGGCCAATAGTGGCGTTTGTCAAACGCCACTATAGGTCTTTTTCCCTCTGCACAAATGAAAAAAAAAAAAAAAAAAAAAAAAAAAAAGTGCCTATAGTGGCGGTTGTCAAACGCCACTATAGGTCCACCCAACTGGAAAAGATAAAAATAAAAAAATTGCACCAAGACCTATAGTTGCGTTTTTCAAACGCCACTATAGGCCGTTGAAAACGTTGCTATAGACCCATTTTTTAAAACGCCCCCATATGTACCCTATAGGTCTAGTTTTTTGTAGTGATTTATTATTTAGTTATAACATCAAAATTAAAGTAAATGAATATGTAAAGTTAAAACCGCCTAAAATGAATTTGTAAAGCTAAAACCACCTAAAATGAATTTGTAAAGTCAATATATTTATATAGTTAATATTGTAAAAAAAATTAAATTTAAAAAATAAATATGAAAAAGACTAATGATGTGACAGATGAGGTGGCTTAATAGAAGCATAGCAACAATAATTGCTACGCTTCAACTTTTAGATATATATAGATATAGATGGTAATAGAATATTTTATTTGTCATAGACCTAATGTGTAAGGGCATAAATGTTCAAATGGAAAGCCCAAGAACCAAACTGACTTATGTCAACGTCCTAGGGTATTAAATCCCCAAAAAGATATAAACTATCAAACATTATACTTTATTCCATTCCAGAACTTCAACAAAGTTTCTTGTTATTGCAAGTTGAACGAACTTAAGGCAATTAATGACCAAGTTCACATTGCATTCAACTTCTTTATCGAAGATTTAAAACAAAACCCACTAGAAACACATTACATAAAACATAAAAGCCCCTATACTTTCTTGAATTCAAATTGATCAACTTCCAAATCAGAAACTCAAAACCACAATCTCAATCAAACCAGCATAAGCGCTTATTATGAATTCCCACTGCAATATATGAGAACACATTTGTGTGTATGCAAACTCATCAACTAGAATTACGTTCAATATAGTAAATTTTTTACTTGATCTCCTCAGGCTCAATGTAAATAGGATTTCTTCAAGAAGACTCATCCTTTTTGTGACCTTTTATCATTTGGCACCAACAAATAGTACCAATAACATACCAACTTATCAACACTCCCATTTAGTGATGCCCCTCAACTCAACACAAGGAAACACAATATCTCATGAAGAACATGAAAAACAAAGCATGGATTTTATATATGCACAAACAAGAGGAGATTGAAATCCATTGGTTAAGTATTTAGGGAAAGAATAAGATCGCTTAAATCTTAAATTATTGAGTTAAGCCACACCATTGAATGTATTTGCGTTTTACACCAACTTACCATCAGCTTCTGCTGGTGTAGGGCACAAGGTTCCGAACGGACCCTCTTGAGACTGAGGGTCCTATGGGGATGTCGTCAGCTTTATCGTTGGTATGATATTTTTTCCTGACGGGCTCTGTCATTAAGAATCATTTTCTTATTCCAAAAATACCCTTAAAAAAAAATATCTAGATATCCCTAAATTAGCAGTCAATTAGAATATAAGTAGTTCACAACTTAACAGAGCAGAAGGGTGTCTGCCTCTAGCTGCCATTTGCAATACTTTGAACCATCCCAGTAAATTGTGAGTTTTCTTAGTTGTTTTTCATTGGACTATGCGGATACTTCCTTGGCAAGTAACCTTGGCTATAAAAGGATATAATTTATATTCTATTGGAGGTGATGACATGAATTGTAGCTGACTTTGTTTGAGTTTTACTTGGTATCCCCCTCTATCTCTTCCTTTCTAGTCTTTTCTATATTTTTGTTCGATAAATAAGAGTAATTGCATTGATAAAAAATAGCCGCATGGTATTTTTCTCTATTTTCTCTTATTTTCTTGATTTTTCAAAAGCTTCTTCTCCCTTTGTTTCTGATAGTCCCACTAGTTATTAAGAGAAGAAACTTCTATAGCTCTCCATGAGTTCCACACTGCCCCCTCCTAATCACCTACCCCCTCCCCCACCCTGCAACTCACAGGCTTGGCCACCCCCACCTCTGTTTCCCTTTTTACCACCCTTATTCAACCAGCCACACCCTCAATTTCCCGGCTTCTTCCCAACCCAGCTCTCATCACCTTATGCCTTTTACCCATACCACTTTTTTTGTCCACCTTCTCCATCAACTGTCCCATCACCACCACCACCAATTCTATCCAACCTACCTCCACAAACAGCGCCAAAAATAACCAACACTATATCACCAAACATTGTTAAACCGACTTCCCAAACCACAGCACCTAAACCTCCTGATGGCCGAGGGGGCAGTAAAGGATCTTTTTGTATTGATTCTAAGGTTTTTTCGTTCTCGGTTGATGGCGGGCGGGCTGATTCTTATGCTATTCATGAGAGTCACCGGAATTTCAAAAGTTCCATTTGGGTGGGACGTAGAGGATTAGAATGGATTCGTTCTTGTTTTACTGATATAAGGGATTGGGTTCCGGGGAAAGACTTGTTATGCAAGCGTTATAGGGAAAATAACAAATTCTTTGAATTCTATGGAAGATCAAATAAGGCTGGTCTCTTTGTGGATATAGCTGTGTATTATGGTGGAACTCATCATGGTTGTGTGATGATACCAGCTAGCTTGAATCATTCTAGATGGTGTGTGTTTCAAAAAGAATTAGACAAGTTTTTATCGAGCGAGAATACTGTCTCAGTGGTAGAGAGGACATCAGATGGTATTGTTGGTGGGGCTCTGATGGCCGGTGGTGGCCAGACTGGCAAGAAGTTGATCAATTATGGTAACCAGCGGAAGAATGGGAAATTTCAAAATTCTGGAGGTATTTTGGGATATAACGTGATTAAGGGAGATTCAGCCATTACTGTTTCGTATATTAATGGCAGACCCACATGCAAATTTGTTTTTAAATTGACTTCTGCAAATTTGGCCTTAAGAGTATTTAAACCTGATGGAGGTAAACGGGTTGTCTCATGGATGGATCAAGTTAAGCCACAAAAGACTATTGCAGTGGGGCCTGTGGTTAATCAAACCCAAACCCAAACGGGTTGTCTCGGACTTTATTGAGAATAATTATCTAGTGGATTTACCATTGGATGGGGCTTCTTTCACCTGGTTTAGAGACGATGAGCCCCAAGCTATGTCCCGTATTGACAGGAATCTGGTTTCTGTGGATTGGGTGGATCATTTCGATAATGTGTCTCAAAGGGTGCTCCCTCATGTTATTTATAATCATTGTCTGCTTTTGGTGGAAGTTGGTAGAGTTGGTAAGGGTCGCTGTGCTTTTAAGTTTAAGAATATGTGGCTCAAAGTTTAGGGTTTTGTCAAGAGAGTTAAACAATGGTGGGAGGGGTATAGCTTTGTGGGCTCCCCAAGTTTCGTTCTAGCTCAGAAATTAAAGGCTCTTAAAGAAGACCTCAAGAAGTGGAATAAGGAGGAATTTGGAGATTTAGCATTTAGGAAGAAGTGTTTGTTGTATGAATTAATGGGTCTAAATGCTAAGGAAGAACTATTGGGCCTCTCAAATGCGGAACAATCCCGCCATACATAGGTTAAAGGTGATATTGCAGCATTAACTGCTTTAGAAGAGACTTTTTGAAGACAAAAGTCTCATGCTCTATATGTGAAGGAGGGAGATAACAACACTCGGTTCTTTCATAGATTAGCGAATTCTCATAGAAGAGCTAATCACATTAGAAGCATCGAGGTAGATGGTGTCTTATATGAGGATGAATCTGCTGTACAATCTCAAGTGGTTTAGTTCTATCAAAATCTCTACACAGAGACAAGTATGTGGCGTCCAACAGTGGATGGACTGGATTTTTCTTGCATAGGAAAAGATGAAAGGTTGTCCTTGGAGAGGGAGTTCTCTAAAGAAGAGGTTACCCAGGTTTTGATGGAGATGGAGGGGGATAAAGCACCTAGGCCAGATGGCTTCACCATGGCATTTTTCCAAAAATGTTGGAGTGTGATGGAGGTGGATGTCATGGTTGTTTTTGAGCACTTTCACAGGTATTCAGTGTTTGAACTGTCTTTAAATGCCTCGTTTCTCTTTCTGATTCCCAAGAAAAATAATGCTATTGATGTTAAGGATTTTTGGCCTATTAGTTTGGTAGGGAGTGTGTACAAGCTGCTGTCTAAGGTGTTGGCAAATAGATTGAGGGTTGTGCTAGATAGTCTCATCTCTGAATCTCAAAATTCTTTTGTTGGTGGGAGACAAATTTTGGATTTAATGCTCATTGCTAATGAGTGCCTAGATAGCAGATTGAAGAGTCATGTTCCCGGTGTGGTTTGTAAATTGGACATTGAGAAACCCTACGACCATGTGAATTGGGATGCATTATTCTACTTATTTGGTAGGATGGGTTTTGGGGTGAAATGGAGGAGGTGGATTAAGGCTTGCAATACTACTGTTTGCTTCTCTATTATTGTGAATGGATCTTCGGTAGGTTTTTTTGAAAGCTCTTGTGGGTTGAGACAAGGCGATCCGCTATCCCTTCTTCTTTTCCTTTTAATTATGGAAGTACTAAGTAGGATTTTGAAGAAAACTGAGGAGTGTGGTCTGCTTCGTGGATTTCATGTGGGGCCAATTAACTTTATAGGGGTACGCATTTCACACTTGTTGTTTGCAGATGATATCATCTTGTTTTGTGATGCTTCTAGAGATCAGTTGTTGTCCATTAGGCTGGCTTTGACATGCTTCCAAGCATTTATTGGTTTGAAAGTAAATGCGGGGAAGAGTGAGATTGTTCCGGTTAGGGAGGTTGGAAATATAGATGCTTTGGCTACCATACTTCGATGTAGGGTGGGTAGTCTGCCTATGAAATACTTGGGAATGCCGTTGGGTACTCCTTACAAAACAACATTTGTTTGGAATCCTATCTTGGAGAGGATGGAGAAGAAACTCTAAGGTTGGAAGCATCTTTATTTATCAAAATGGGGTAGACTTACTCTGTTGAAGAGTACTCTTTCTAAGAGTACTCTTTCTAGCCTTCCTACGTACTATCTATCCTTATTTGTCATCCCTATAACTGTGGATGATAGGTTGGAGCATATTCAGAGAAATTTTTTATGGGGATCTTCAGAGGAGTGTTTGAAATATCCTTTGGTGGCTTGGGAGAAGGTGTGATTACCGTTAGAAATGGGTGGTTTGGGGATCCGGAAGTTAGTGCATTTTAATAAAGCCCTGTTAGGGAAATGGTTATGGAGGTTTAATCAAGAAGGCACTCATCTTTGGAGGAAGGTTATTGCAATTAAATATGGAGAGGGTCAAGGGGGGTGGACTACTAAAGCATGTAGAATGGCCCACGGATATGGTCTGTGGCGTGGTATTCATGATGAATGGGAGAGTTTCTCCAAACATGCGGCCCTAGTGGTGGGTGATGGCACTCGTATTCTTTTTTGGCATGATAAGTGGGTCGAAGATAACACACTTAAAATGCTCTATTCTCAGTTGTATGTGTGTTCTAATGACAAGGAAGCTTGTATTTCTGATGCATTATGCTACCAAGAGGGTGGAAACGATAGAATTTGAAATTTGAGATTTTATAGGGATTTTCATGAAAGGGAATTAGAGGTTACCTTCTCTTTCCTTGAGTTCATTCAATCTCGGATCCCTATGAGTGTTGGGAGTGACACTTCTCATTGGTGTCTCAATGGGAATGGCAAGTTTGATACTCAGTCCTATTACAATAACATTCGGGGTGCATTTGCCTCCAATTTTCCGTGGAAGGATGTTTGGAAAGTTAAGATTCCTAAGAGGTTGGCATTTTTGTGTGGAAGCGATTCATGGGCAGATCCTTACATTGGATAACTTGATGCTTAAGGGGCGCATTTTGGTGAATCGATGTTGTATGTGCCATCATAATGAGGAAATTGTGAATCATCTCCTCCTCCATTGTCCTATAGCTCACTCACTGTGGGTATATATGTTTCAGATCTTTGGGATCAATGGGTCATGCCAGGCTCTGTGGTAAGCTTGGTGTATTGTTAGAGCTATTGGCTGGGAAAATTTAATTCAAACATATGGAATATTGTTCCTAGCTGTTTGATGTGGATTGTTTAAATGGAAAGAAATTGGCGCTCTTTTGAGAATATTGAGAAATCTTTGGTTCAATTACAAGCTCTATGCCAGAAGACTTTATTTGATTGGTCTAGGTGTTGGGGCTCCTCGGATTGTGCTACTATCTTGGAGTTTATTTCTTCTCTTAGTATTGCAGTTTAAGTTTTTCCTTGTTGGTTGATGCTGATTGTTTGTTTGTTGCATTTCCTTGTGTTCACCATCATGAACACCTTGTATTTGTTTTCTTTAGTTTTTTAGTTAGTTTAATAATACTCTTATTACCTATCAAAAAAAGATAGTCCCACTAGTTATTTCCCTTCCCCCGGCTGAAATTCTCAATCTCCCCATCTCATAATCTCTCACAATTTGACTTCCAACCAAATCTAGCTATTCCCCACCTCTACGTAGCCACCACAAGCTTCAATTCCTCTTTTCTATATTTTTCCCAACTTAATTCTCACCACCTTAGCATTACAGCCCATTAGATACAGGAACTACCCAGCTGTCCTGCATGAACAAGGACAAATTCAAATTACAAGAATTTTTTTTGTTAAAATAAGAAAAAAAGAATAAATATCAAGACTACTCGAGCATTTTTCATTGAGGGGCAACAAAATCAAATCAACTTTAGTAAATGCACTGCAAATGCGTTGCCCATATAATTAGGTAACCTCTAATAATGCAGCTAAGAAAACTCAAAATCCAACCTCCAATTATAAAAATAGAGATTCAAAAATGATTATGAAGAAAGAAAATATACACACATATATATAGAAGAGAAAATCAACAATCCCAAAAGGGTCAATCAAGTAGTTGAAGGAGAATTAAGATCAAACGTAAAGAAAATCTAAAACACAACAGCTCAAAAGTTATGAAAAATATATATATACAATATAAATTTTTAAGTCATAGTAACGAGAAAATTTCCAATATTAGATTGTTGAGAAAACCAAAAAGAACCCAACGTCACTTCAACAAATTGTTTTTGTTGAACTACCCGAGTAATCTCCCTTTGTTCTTGTTCCAAAGCGTGTTCCCTTGCCTGTACTTCACGCTGTTGAAGTCAGGCTGCTTTCTCATTGTCCCGATTCCGAGCTACTAGATCATACGATGTAGGTGAGTCTGATTGTTCTGACTTCTACGGTAACTCCTGAATGAACTCTTAGGTAATCTCCCTTCTTATATGCACTACTTCCTATTTGATTGGAATTTATGTTCTTACTTGAAGGTTGGTCGTAGATCTCTTATTTTGGAAGTTGGCTGTAGCTTTATTTCCTTACTGTGTTGGGAGTTCTCTAAGGCTAGTGCAGCGATGTGACTCAACCCAAAGGATTCACGGGTATTTCACAAGAAAGCAAATGTGCCTATCGTAATGATAGCCAACAAACTACAAGCCTTGAGATGTTATGAGCCTTAGTTATCCTGTCATTAAGATGATCAAACCCTAATATTCGTGCGTAGAAAGAAAGAAACCTACCAGAAAGCAATCACTAACATGTTATGAGCAACCCTAACTAGTAACAAACAAGGTCTTTCCAGAAAGCAATCAAGAGACGCATATATAGACAGCCAAAAAGTGAAACCAGCAGAAGCATTTTTCTGATTATTCCAGTCAAAACAAAAAGTTTAAGACAGATTGAAGATTTCTACGCAAACACAGTTTCTAAAGTACAAACAAACATCAAATAGAAGAACTCTTCTCCACGACAGGAATCTGACATTTCACTGGAATTCACATTCCTGCAGAAATATCAGTATTGAAGTTTTTAACATCTGTTCAGAATTTCAGGTGTTGCAAAACCATCTATGGAAAAACTGGTACGTTTTAGAATCCAAAAAAGCACAAGACAAATTCATGGAACCCTCAAAGCTTGAACTCTTCACTGAGTACAAGATACATGAACGATAAAGTAAGAAATATTTCTCACCAAACCATAGTTATCCTATCAACAAAATGATCAAACCCTCATATTCATTTGTAGAAAAGAAAGAAACCTTCCTATAAAAAAACACCAAATTATTAACAAAAAGCCTAATTAGTAACAAAGGTCATCCCAAGAGGCATTTATAGACAGCCCCCAAAAGTGAAATTAAGAGAAGGATTTTTATGATTGTAGCAGTCAAAACAACCAATGTTCAAGACAGTTCAAGACTTTTACGCAAACCCAGTTTCTAAAGTAGAAGAAAGTCCAAATGAAAAATTCCCCTAAACATACCAAGATTAAAGGATTTTTTATGCTCTTTAGTTCCTTTTTGCTAACATGTTCATTATGTAGCCCCAAAAGCAAACATATTTAGTTAAGTATCATCTCGAGTCTTAGAGACTCCAGTTCAACTTGAGTCTCTGAACTTGAGTCACAGAAGGAACCAAGAGGAACTTGTGTTTATGTGAATATTTGAGGACCTGTAGATGAATTTTTGGCGAATTTGGGCAAAGTCAAAGTTTCTCTTGGTTTTCTTTAAGGAAATTGAATCTTAGAAACTCGATTTCCAAGTGGATTTTTTGTCCACATCAGTTTTGCCACCTGAACTCGAGTCTCAGAGTCTCAAGCTCCTTCAGTGAACTCAAGTCTCTAAGATTTGAGATGCTACTTACAAGTTTGCTTTTGGGGCTAAATAACAAAAATGTTGGCAAAAAAAGGCTAACGGGCAAAAAAATCCCAAGATTAAAACTATCGAACATGTTCTGGAAAAAAACCATAAAACAAACACCGGCACCGTTTAAAGTGGCATATATATTACTCAATGCTCAAATTTAAATCAAAAAGTCATATCAACAGAGTTAGTTGGACATTGACAATGTCAGCCCACTTTCTATGACTACGAAATCAAATCTAAGATTAAGAATAATACACACACAAAAAATGATTTCCAAAAAATCCACCTCATGCCAATCACAATAGGATTTAAGCAAAAGCCTGATTTATTTTCCCACTGCAACCATGACGCAAATTCAATGACCAAAAACTTAACAGAACAGCAGGAAAAAGGGCCATGAATTGCAATGGAATTTTCAAAAGGCTTGAACATATAACCCTAATGTAAACTTAAGACTAAGAATGGCAGTTACTGTCCCAATATTGAGTACTAGAAAGAATTAAAACAAGTCAAAATTATAATCATAACTCTTTTGATTGTAACATAGAACAATGGAAACAAGAGGAAAGAAAAAAGAGATTCTTGCCAAATCAAACTCTACCGCTTAAGCTGCCAAGCTCCAAAAAATAATCTGCTTCCTGAAGATATGTCAGGACTGAGATTCTTAATGTGCACTCAAAAGTTACAAAAGAACGAATAAAAGAACTCTTCTCTACAAAAGAAATACAACACTTTACTGGCAATTGAGCAACCATGTTTAAAGCATGCAACTCTTAACTTATGCAACTGTCCAAAGATGATAAATCTCAAGATTCTCAACACTAAAAAAGCTCCAAAAAGCATAATAGGATAAATTCCTAAAAGTTGTGATAAATGCTATAGCTATCTTTTTTTTTTTTGATAAGTAACGAAAATTTTATTAAAAAATGAAAAACAGCCAACCCGAGTACATTGGGAATGTACTATGGGGCAGAAATCAAAAACCAAGATTACAACGATCAAGTAAAACAGGAAGGGAGGAACAAGAAAAATGACAAAAGACCACACTCCAATCAAGGAGAGTGTGTAAAAAGAAAGACTTAATCTCTAACATAGAGCGTTCACATCCCTCAAAACTTCTAGCATTCCTTTCGCGCCAAAGACACCATAACAAGCAATGAGGCACAATTCTCCACAACTCAAAATTTCTATGTCAACCAAACTTACCCTTCCAAGACTCAAACAACTCCATAACCTTCTGAGGCATAACCCAATGAATTCCTAACAAACAAAACACCAACGACCACAACTCACAAGCAATGGGGCAATGAAGAAGAAGATGATCCACTGACTCCCCACACTTCTTACACATATAGCACCAATCAAGAACTAGCACACGTCGTTTGCGAAGGTTATCTGTTGTTAAAATCTTACCTAAGAAAGCAGACCATGAAAAGAAAGCTACCCTTGGAGGATCCTTCGATTTCCAAATCATCTTCCAAGGGAAGGATAAGATGGTAGGAGGGTAGAAAGAAAGATAGAATCCTTTAACCTCAAAACCTCTACCCCTTGCTGGCTTCCAACACACCCGATCCGGACCCAATCCCAGTACTGTCAAAGAGTAGACCATATCCATAAATAGATCAAAGGATTCTTGTTCCCAATCTTGTGGAGGACGACGAAATTTAGCATCCTAATTCATCCTCCCACCAGACCAACACATAACCTCCGCTACTGAAGAATCCTTTGTTCTACTAATACAATAAAGTTCCGGAAAAGCCTCTTGTAGAGTACGATCTCCACACCACACATGCTTCCAAAACTTCACTCTAGTACCATCTCCCACATCATATAGAAGTAGTTTAGAAAACTTCACCCAACCACTCCTAATATGTCTCCACAAACTAACACCATAAGCACTAGTCACCTTTTTCGTGCACCAACCACCCCAATCATTCCCATATTTTACCTCAATAACCCTCCTCCATAGAGCATCAGTCTCCATGCCATACCTCCATAACCATTTTCCTAACAAGGCAGAATTAAAACTCCTCAATCGTCTAATACCTAACCCTCCAACCTGCAGCGGCTTACAAACCTGAGCCCAATTGACTAAGTGTAATTTAGGATCACCATTAATACCACTCCACAGAAAATCTCGTTGTAACTTCTCCATACGATTTGCCACCTTCCCAGGTAAAGGCAGAAGAGAAAGGAAGTATGTAGGTAAGGAGGAAAGAGTACTTTTAATAAGAGTTACCTTACCCCCCTTAGATAGATACAACCTCTTCCACCCTGCTGATCTCCTTTCCATCTTATCCAAAATAGGATTCCAAACTGACAACTCCTTAAATTTAGCTCCTAACGGTAGCCCCAATTATCTCAATGGAAGAGAGGCTTGCCTACAACCCAACATCCCCACCAGAACATCCATATTATGCACCACCCCTATAGGAACCAACTCAGATTTCCCCAAGTTAATCCTTAAACCTGAGACCTCCTCAAATCTAGCCAGAATTGCTCTCAAACTAGCTATTTGCGTAGGAACAGCATCACAAAAAATAAGAGTGTCGTCAGCAAATAAAAGATGAGACACCATCACCGAATTACCAGCCATATTACCTACAGAGAAGCCTGAGAACTGACTAGTAGTAGCAGCCACATCCAACATACGACTCAAACCCTCCATAACAATATCAAATAGCAACGGAGATAAGGGGTCCCCTTGCCAAATCCCCCTAGAACTACCCAAAAAATCAGGACTATCATTGATCAGAATGGAGAATTTAACAGTAGAAATGCAACACATTATCCACTTTCTCCATTTCTCTGAAAACCCACAGCGCTGAAGCATATACATTAAAAAACCCCAACTCACATGGTCATATGCCTTCTCCACATCCAACTTACACAACACTTCTGGAACACCTGACTTCAGTCTACTATCAATACATTCTGAAGCAATTAAAAAAGAGTCCAATATCTGTCTACCTTTCACAAATGCATTCTAAGAATCTGAGATAAGCCCATGTGCCACCCTTCTAAGACGATTGGCCAACACCTTCGAAATAATCTTATAAATGCCACCAACTAAGCTAATAGGCCGAAAATCCTTGATCTTCATAGCATCCACCTTTTTAGGAATAAGAGTAAGGAAAGAAGCATTAAGACTCTTCTCAAACACAGCCTGAGTACGAAAATTTTGAAACACTGCCATAATTTCATCCTTCAAAATACACCAGCAAGCCTGAAAGAACACCATAGAAAATCCATCCGGGCCAGGAGCCTTATCACCCTTAAAATCTCTAATCACCCCAAACACCTCATCCTCATCAAATGGCCTATCTAGCCAAAGTGCATCTTTCACCGAGATACAAGAGAACTCCACATCATCTAATAAAGGTCTATGAGCCACAGTTTCAGCATATAGCTGCCTATAAAAATGAGAAATACAACCAGCTATAGCCTCCGGATCGGAAGACAATTCTCCATCCACCATAAGCCTATCAATGGAATTATATCTTCTGTGAGAGTTAGCTATACGATGAAAGAATCTGGTATTCCTGTCTCCTTCTCTAATACAAAGGACTCTAGACTTCTGCCTCCAACAGATTTCCTCCATCAAAGTAACTTTTTCTAATTCACCTCGAACTCTCTCCAACTCCATCCTTTCCTCCTCCAATAAAGCTCGACTATCCTCAGTCATCTCTAAATCACTAAGCTCTTGCCACAATTTTCTAACCCAATCTTCAACATTTCCAAAAACCTCCACATTCCATTTCTTCAAATCATTTTTCAAGAGCTTCAATTTATTGGCCAAAACAAAACTTGGAGCTCCAAAGACATTATAAGATCCCCACCAAGATCGCACCCTCTCCACGAAACCCTCATCTTTAAGCCACATATTCTCAAATCTAAACGGCCTCCTACCTCTCTGAAAGGAACCACCCTCAAAGACAATCGGGAAGTGATCAGATAACAGCCTAGGCAAGCGTTGTTGAGAGACAGATGGAAACTTATCCTCCCAATCTGCAAAAAACAAAAATCTGTCCAGCCTAGCCTTCGAAGCAACTTCACGAGTATTAGACCAAGTGAAAGATCCCCCTTGAAGCGGAATATCAATGAGGCCTTGCTCAGAAATAAAATTGGAAAACTCCCACATAGCAGCAGTAAAAGAGGTAGCACCAGAACGCTCGGAAGGAAACCTGACCACATTAAAATCACCACCCACACACCATGGAATATTCCACCAACTGTTCAAACCAATTAATTCATCCGATAAGAACCTTCTGTCTCTCACAGAATTAGGACCATAAACACCAGTAAACGCCCAGACAAACTGATCTAACACACTTGTAAATCTACAAGAAATCGAAAATCGCCCCACAGCTTCCTCTACTTTATTCACAACCCGTGTATCCCACATCAGTAGCACCCTTCCAGAAGCTCCACAAGAGCCTAGATAAGACCAATCAACATGTTGTCCCCTCCACAAACTGTGAACCACAGCTCTAGTTATCAACTCCATTTTAGTTTCTTGAAAACAAATAACATCTGGCCCCCATCTCCTGACCATATTACGAACCCGAAGCCTTTTATCCCTATCATTCAGCCCTCTAACATTCCAAGAAATAATCTTCAAATTCATTGATGAACCACCATAGCCCGCTCCTTACTTACATTCCTTGATTTCGTTGAACCAACCTCGACATTCATAGAGGACAATAAATTTTTCAACTCCCGCTGACCTTTCTACCCCGACTTGCCATGCTTCATTTGATCATCTACTGCCTTAAGCTTTTTATCCTTTTTCCTGGCCTCTATAGCTAGCAGCAAACCCATAATCTGCTTATCAAAACCTTCCAAAGAAGTGCCCACTGATTTTCTAAAAGCCTTAATCCGATTTGTTACCCATTGTGATAAATTATTGCCACCAACCGACTCCTTACACCCACCCCCCAGCTCGGAGCTACACTCCAACTCCAATGGGACTTCTGTGGCCAAGGGTACCACAACTAAAGGCTTGCCACTACACTTCTAAGACCTCGACCTCTCATCAACATCCCACATCTCCTCCTCTGCCTCATTAACAATAGACAAAGAATCAACTAACCGATCACAGTCATCTGCCCAGCTAACCATCTGACCGTCATTGATAAAAAAATCATTACCTGTTACAGTCTCTACATCAGTGACTGAGCTATCTATAGAGAGGGGAACGACAAACATGCTTACAAGTGCCGAAATTAGTTAAAACCACACACATGGAGCTGGAAATATAGACATTGCAAGAGCCACTTTTCATTTACAAAATTATTTTTAATTTTTAAAACAATAATTACCAGCCAGCCAAGTTCAAGTGATTACTCTCCAATAGAAGATAACCAACTTCATCTAGAAAACACTGTCAACCAAAAATTTTAAATTAAAGAAAACTAGGAATTGTATAAGACATGTTTGAAGGAACAGTATAATGAGAAAAATTTTAAAAAATAATAATAATAATAACAAAAAGTTAAATCACAATAAGAGAGGAGTTTTCTAATTGTTGCAAATTCAAGACTTATCCAGAAACTTTGTATTTCCGGTACAAGAAAATCCAAGCCACAATTTTCCCTCAACAAAACATATTAAGGTAAAAATTACCGAACATGATACTCACAAGTTTATAAAGATGTCATGCCTAAACATGGAATGACTCACAAATAACAAAAAATATTCCAAGATTACAATTTATGATGAAAATCCAAAGAAATAAGTTGAAGCAATTTAATTCCCAGAAAACCCAACACATGCCAAATGCCAATTGTGACAATATAAAGCAAAAAAAAGTCTTATTCTTCTCTAGGAAACCATGTTTAGGGCCAAAATAGCCAAATACGAGTCTTATTCTTCTCTAGGAAACCATGTTTTAGGCCAAAATGGCCAAATACCACTACTTGACAAAAAATATAGGGATCTACCACTATTTGTGAACTATTTAGTGATATACCACTATTTTGGAACTCGAGTTTGTTGAGCAACTAGAGTTCCGATAACTCGAGTTCCATTAAAATCTGCCATTGTGGCACCCGCTGAGCTAGATTTTTTAATTGAAAAATTCCATGTGGAACTTGAGTTTAGAAAACTCAATTTCCTTGTAAAATAAAACCCAAGTTCTATAACTGCACGTTCTGCTTAAGTGATAAACTCATCTTGTTCTCAGTCTCACTCTCCCTCTTCTTTATCAATCTCCCAAAACCCCAAATCTGCTACTTCACAACCATGGCCACCATGCCAAACTCAAGCGAAGCTGACTCAACCACAAATCCCACTCTATCCGGAAAAAGTCCAGGCCACACCAAGTCTCCCATCTCTCACTGGAAAACCCACTCTCCCTATCCGTCACCATCTGCATCTGAGAAATACCAAAAGAATTTAATTTTTGGGTCCATGTCTTTCCTCCTTCTTTCACAAATACCCATCTGCATCTGCAGTTGCTCCTTTTGGGTTCATGTCTTTCTAATTCGATTTTTAATTTCCCAATTACCCATCTGCATTTGATCCCACTAGAAATGTCTAACTCCAACTTCTTGCTCAACAACATGAGCTTTCCTTTCCTTCCTTTATTTTTTTCTTGCTACTATAGTTCTCATAGTACTGGGTCTTTGATTTTTTTTGGATAAGCAGTACTGGGTCTTTGTTTTTCATGTTACTTTTCTTGTTTTTAACATTTTAGTCATAATTCTGTGGCTAGGTGGATATGGTGTTTCCACTTCGTTTGTCATTGTTTTTGAGTTCCAATGTGTTATTTTGTTTCCAAGATGCATTTCTATGTTTTGATGCATCTCTGTGTTCTAATTCATTTTCACAGTACTCGAGCTTGAAGAGCTCGAGTTGTATCAACAAGAAACTTGAGCTCCTTGAGCTTGAGTTCCTAATCCAACTCAGCCTGCCATGGTGGCAATTTTTAATGGAACTCAAGTTACACAGCAAAAAAAAGAGCCATTTCAGTCCTCTTTTTCCCCACCATCTATTTGCCACCCACAGGCGAAGGTGTCAATTATCAACTATTTTGAAATGTTTTTATTTCCATGTACACAATACGTTATTAAACCCATTAGATTTTAAAATAAAATGGTAATAGAATATTTTATTTGTCACAGACCTAATAAGTAAGGGCTTAATTGTTCATAAGGAAAGCCCAAGAACCTAACTGACAACATCCTAGGGTAATAAATCCCCAAAAAGCTATAAACTATCAAACGTTATACTTTACTCCATTCCAGAACTTCTACAAAGTTTCTTGTTATTGCAAGTTGAATTCAACTTCTTTATCAAAGATTTAAACCAAAACCCACTAGAAACACATTACTTAAAACATAAAAGCCCCTATACTTTCTTGAAATCAAATTGATCAACTTCCAAATCAGAAACTCAAAACCACAATCTCAATCAAATCAGCATAGGTGCTTATTATGAAATCCAACTGCAATATACGAAAAAACATTTGTGTGTATGCAGACTCATCAGCTAGAATTACGTTCAATATAGTAAATTTTTTACTTGATCTCCTACGGCTCAACGTAAATAGGATTTCTTCAAGAAGATCATCTTTTTTGTGATCTTTTATCATCTGGCACCAACAAATAGTAGCAAAAATACATAAAATGAATTGAACAAGGGATAATATCATGTTTAAGGGAACAGTAAATTAAAATATTTAAAAGCAAACCCTGAGAAGCCAAGCCAAGTTTGCAGCAACAAACCCTTAAAAAGTAGCCAGCTAAATGCTTGGAGTGCAATAGTAATTAAAATCACACACATGCAGCCTAAAATACACAATGAAAGCATCAACTTTCAATTAGAAAGTGAATTTAAAATTTTAAACTCATAATTAGCTATCTGACAAAATGGGATAGGCAAGTTTGCATACTTGCATACATGTGCAACTACAGAATAGAAAGAAACCGATTTAGGGAATCCAACTGTGCTGCAACAAAGGCCTGAACTAACAGCCTACAGAAAAACGTATAAAAATAAACTCAACAATGAATAGAATCATGTTAGATTGAACACTGTGTTGAATTTGAAAAACTCATTAGCAAAAAGAGAAATTAACAAGAGAATCAAATCAATCCAGGAAGCACCTTCACCCAGAATATATAAAATAAATCAAACAAGAAATTGTATGGTATCATGTTCAAAGGCACAGTATATTGAAAGAAACTTACAAGAAAACGTGAAGTAAAAAAGAACAAGAGATGAGTGAATTCAAGAGTTCACCACAAACTCTGTTTCTTGAGTACAAGAAAGTCCAAATTAAAATTCCCCCTCATATACATCCAGTTCAAAATTATCAAACATTGTCCTCACAAAATCAAAAAACAAACATCACAAGCTAACAAAGAAGTCGTGCTTGGACAAGAATGCATCTGTCCAATCACTTCCATATGAGGATGACTTGCAAAAAACCAAGCATCTGTCCAATCACTTCCATATGAGGATGACTTGCAAAAAACCAAGCATCTTCCAACTCATGTCAATCATTACAGAATAAAGAAAAAACCTGTTTTATTTTTCTCCTAGAGACCATCTTAAAATCACAATCACTGTTAATCTAACTGCACCACACCAATGGGAAGCATTACCACATTCAAATTAGACATGAGCTTGCCAAAACAGAATGACTAAAACAAGACAACAGAACAAAGGAAAAAGAACAGGAATGAAAGTTGATTTTCAGCAAGCATTTTTGGAAAGTAACAATTCTATTTAATCCTCTTGGAAACGAAACCTAAGAAAAGAAAACACAGTGCAAGTATTAAAAAGAATTAATACAAGCAAAAACTGTCATCATAAAGGTTGGATTGAAAGAAAGAATAACAAAAGCAGAAGAGAGAGAGAGAGAAAGAGAGAGAGAGAGCTTATCGCCAAATCAAACTCTGACACTTGCCCTGCCAAGCACCCAAAAGAAAATTCCAGCAGTTGTTTTAACAAGCACCCAGAGTTGCAAAATTGAACAGAACAAATCTTCCATAAAAGGTAAATCAAACACTTCCCTAGCATTTAGAACAAAATGCTTAAAGCATAAAATTCATCTCTTATACGGCAATCAATTGACAAAATTGAAGATTTTATATTCTGAAAAGTTGTGAAAGTAAGTAAATGGAAGTAGAAAAACCAACCTAGAAAAACAATCCAGGTAGTGCTGGACTTATTAAAAACCAAACATATGGAGCCAGAAATACACACAATCCAAACACCAATTAGTGTTTACAAAGCGAAGAATTTCAAACTAATAATTACCACCCGTCTAGAAATAGGAGATTGTGCTATTATAGGAGAGAACCAAACCATTGTAAAAAAGCCTTCTTCGCCACAACAGATGCTATATAAGAGCTGCCAAGGACGATAACCAGTAAAATAAATTGAAGGAATAGTATAGTATCACATATGAGGAAACAGCTGATTAGAAGACTAGTAAGTGATAAAGTGGAATCAAGACAATACGAAAAGAGTTTTCTTATTGATGCAATCAACACTGCCCAAGTTTGAGCATCACAAACCCAAAAACGAACATCGCCAACTTATATAAAAGCATACATTATTGGGTGCACAATATACAAGTCCACCAACTTTCTACGACAAGGACAAAAAATTGCACTTGAAATTTCAAAACCTCACCAAGTGAATCAAGAATTTATGGTACACCTGGAAACCATAGCCTAAAGCACACCAAAAATAAGATATCAATTCCCCTAGACAAATCAAGGCTGAGATATTTAACTTGAACTGAAAATTGCAGGAGTTACAAACAAGTAGAACTACTATACGTCAGTAGCATCCAATATGTTTAACGTGCATCCATTTAGCTTCAATAGACTGAGGCGGTCAATAGGAGCTTGGGCAACCTCCTAAGGTGTTTTGTAAGGGAAAAACCTAAGGAATGGGAGAATGTTTTACCTATAGCAGAGTTTGCTTACAACTCATCTACCAATAAAACAACTCAACACTCTCCCTTTGAGATTAATTATGAAATGCAACCAGTCAATGTTCTTGACTTGTCAAGCTTACCATTACCCAAGAAGGAGCATCCGAAAGCCACTAAATTAGCTGACTTCATACAACAACTACATGCAGACATTAAGAACTAAATAGAGGCCAGCAATGCTAGGTACAAGGCACAAGCTAACAAGAAGAAAAGGCAAGTGATTTACAAGGAAGGTGACCTAGTATGAGTGATCCTGACCAACGAGAGGAACCTGCTGGACCTTGTACTAAGTTGCAACAAAAGAAGATTAGTCCTTGTCCTACACTACGTAAGATCAATGACAATGCCTACTAAGTCATGCTACCTGATCGTCTACGCATTTCTAACCGTTTCAATGTATATCACTTGCTGCCCTATCATGCACTAGATCAGCTTACAAGCCATACTTCAGGACAAGTGTGTTCCAAAGAGAGACAGTCCTAATGCAGTTCATTTTCAAATTTAGCTGTTACAATCTTATGTTTTATAATAAGTAGATTCCTTCTTACACTTAATAGCCTTTATCACCAGTGAGACTCTTCACATCCACTCAAAGTTGCAAAACAACAAATAGAAGTACTCTTTACTACAAGAGGAATCCATACTTCCCTGGAATTAAAGCAACCACGTTTGAAACATGCAACTCTTATCTTATGCAGCTGTCCAAAGAAGATAAATCACAACACTGACAAAGCTCCCAAAAAAAAAGTTAGATTAACCTGCAAAAGTTGTTATAAGTGCAATAGATGGCAATAGAGAACGCAAGCAGGATAAAAAAGCGAACTAGTGCTAGAACATGTCAAAACCATACAAATACAGCCTGAAATATAAACATAGCAAGCACTAATTTTTGTTTAAAACTGAATTTTGAATTCTTAAACCCACGATAAACGACCAGCCAACATAAAGTGATTGTGCTCCAATAGAAGAGATCCAGCAGACGCCTTCAACCAAAATCTATGAAATAGTCAAACAAAGAATTGTATAGGATCATTTCTGAAGGAACAACATATTGAAAGAAACTGATAAAAAAATTGAAATCAAAAGACTAAACCCTTGAATTGAACAGGGAGTATATCATGTAAGATTGAACAGCTTATTGAAAGACTCATAAGCAAAACCAGCCAGCAACCCAAGCAAAGTATGAGAAAGTATGACCTTTTTTCTTTCTAAATAAAAATTTTGATAATTATGATAACTAATGAACATTTATTATAATTTTATATGTATATGAAATTATATATTCTAGTATTAGGCATTTATTATGATTGTATTTGTCTACAGAACTATATATTCTACCATTTAGAGAAACTATTGAGTATTCCAAAGGAATGTTTGAATATAGAACATGATTTAAATACTAAAATAATGACGTGTAAAAATGTGAGATGTGAAAAGCTTATGTGACACTATATTACGAGATCAACCAAAAATGAAAATTAGCAACATTAGAAATTCCAATACATTCTAGTAAATTAGTTAAAAACAAAAGTTGTACATCATCCACAAACATCAAATTTTGGATGCAAGTTATTTGTAGGATACTTGAAGGACCACGTAAGTAAAATGAACTCTAACAAAACCAACTGAAATTTCCAACAATTTTTAGTAAAATTTCAGATGATAAAATTGATTAATTATGTCAGACAAATCATTGAATTCAACCAAGAGATATGCCCAGTAAAATTTATCAATTTAATAGCTTTGAATTCATGTTGGGAGATAGATCAATTTAATCTTCATTTAAAATTACATTGGCAAGTACGCTCCACTATTGCCCAGATAATAAAGCATTAAAACTTGGCTAAATATTACACAGGCAATATTAATTTTGATTCTATGACTTTTGTTTGAATCGCATAGGTGGCATTACCTTAAAAAATATTTGAGTTCTGTACATTTACCAGATTGTTCTGTCAATGTAAAGATTAAAAAACTTGCCAAACCTTCAAATAGTGGAGCTCATTTCACGTCATTTACTAGCTGCATTCAAGTCTTTCTTCTCGAACAGGTCAGCCATCAAAGAGCATCTTGAAAAGCTATTTCAATATGTTGATAGAAAAGTTTCCGTGCTACTGGTCACCCAAAGCTGGTCCCACCAACGTTCCAACTGATTCATTGGTTGACATATTCTCACCTAGCGACTGCATATATGGAGTCAAACCTACCAACACATTGACTCAACCATCTGAGAGAAAATCCAGGATTCAATTTTCTTAATGGGGTTAAAGATACCTGCCTCCTATCAATTGACAACAAACTGTATTCATCTTAGAATCAATAACTCAATCTCATATATCACAAAATTAATGGTCCTGCTACACATTCTTGCGAAAACAAAACCAAAAGGGAGAAAAATAAATACAATGTACATATACATACCTTGTAAAGGGGTTTGATCTTCTCAATAACAGCAGTAAAATGATTCAAAAGAGGTGCATTATTCTCTTCATTTGAGCAGCTTGTCTCTAAACAGCAAGCACAATAAAACCACCAATATATATATATATATGTGTGTGTGTGTGTGTGTGTGTGTGTGTGTGGCAAATTACAACTTACCCACCTGTGATTTGGCTAAAATTTAAGTTGTCTACTTATAGTTCAAAATTTGGCACTTTACCTACCTGAGATATGCTCTGTTAGGGTTTCTTAACCCTCCTCCTCACTTCTCCATTATAAACATTAAAAACATAACAAAATCAAAGAAAAGGAGATCAAAAAGTGGCATTTGGAAAATTTTCTAAATATTTTGCTCAAGAACTTCAAAAGAACTCAGATAAACAATTATGAGCTGTATACAATTTAGATGTAAAACAAAAACAAAAAAAAAAAGACCATTTGTATACGCAACCAACCAGTAGCTAGATCAAGAAAAATTAAAAAGAAGACAAAAAATCAAGTCATCGTTCTTGTCAAAGTTTTAATTTGAATGTGATAATTAGCAGTGGGCAAGGCCTCATACGAACCTAATCTCTTAATACCAATAGACGTGTAAGTGACCATTACAATAAGCACCACAAAGTCACAAACATTACTTGAACCAAAAACACTAAATCCAGAATTGCCACAGCTCTCAACCTCTATTCCTTAAGCTTGCTGCAAAACAACAAAACAGTCCAGTATTTGAAGAACCCCATTTTCCAAAGGCATGACATAGACACAAGAACATGTTATATGTGCTAAAAGGTCTAAAAAGACTTAACTAGCATGAGTGAATGCAAAACATGTCAAATGTTAGAGTGTGTGTAGCAAAGGTGCATCTAGTGTGCATGTGAGATGCATAACCAATGCATGAGCAAGCACTCATAGGGCAAAGTGTGCAAAACACAACCAATGATCAAAACATGATAAACATGCATAATAATGGTAATCCCCAAAAATTGGTACTCATGATAAACAAGATTTTATGCTCGATTCTTCACCAACTTAATACTAAATCCAATATAATAAAATCCCACAAAATACAAGGAAACAAATTTATGCAATTACAACACTTTTTGTCATGGAATAAACCAACACTAATGTTATGAGAAAAATCATAACTTAACAATGTCCCCCTTTGGCTATTTCATGACAAAACACCGTATAACAAACTCTGGACTTAAACGTATGTTTGGGAACAATGGCAAAACTCACTCACAGCTAAATCTAAAACTTGTGAAGAACTTGGAACAAGCTACCTGTAACCTCAAATACTTGCACAAAACACATTAGACCCTCAAGGTAAATCAAGTGATAATAGGACAAGTATAATGTAATAAGTAAAATGCAATCAAGTAAACATGTTGTGAAACATATGAGCAACTTAATCAAACACAAAACAGTCATATGAAAATAACAACAATGATCATGTAGCAAAGTAAATGATCATCCGAACATGCAACCAATAAAGCACAATAGCATAAGGATGTATGCATGTCCAACACACAATCGCGATGCAATGAGAGCAACAAAGCATAGATACTAAATGTAACTCAAAGCACCATAAAACAACGAGAAAACAAGCATAATGTAAAGCAAACAAAACAAGGTTTTCTCAAAGAAATCTATCTTCTCCCCCTTAATATATGCATCTCCCCTATGGCTTTCTCCCCCTACGAATGTGCATGAGGTAGAATTAGCGAGAAAACAAGCATAATGTAAAGCAAACAAAACAAGGTTTTTTCAAAGAAAGATGTCTTCTCCCCCTTGGTATATGCATCTCCCCTATTACTTTCTCCTCCTACGGATGTGCACGAGGTAGAATTTTTCCCCCTAAGAATGTGCACGAGTCATATAGAAATGACAATACACTCCAGTATACTCTCTAGTATAGCTACCTTAACAAGTTGCAGAAACTACAACTCTGTAATCATACACTTAAGCATACAAAGACTTATCGATGTCACTTATCCAATCCTTGGTCACTGATATTAACAAATCAGGTTTATTTTAGAATTGAGAAAGTTTTAGAGAACTTGAAAAACCAAAGAAAAACTACACCATGTTCCATTTCATTCTTTTAAGAGCACCTAAATATATTGTTAAGTCCAAACTTGGAAGATTATAGGTTCATTGAAGTCCAAGCTTGGAAGTTACTTTCTTAAAGAAATCACTTAGCCAACAATGTAAACAGAAATTATGAGTTTATATTTAATTAGTTAATTACATCAACTCACTCAATTCAGTTCATCACTGACCCCCCATTTTAACAAACATTTTTGGGATAAACTCCTATTACAATTGATCGAGTTCATTTTCAATACAAACCCAGTGGTTTTCAAGATGTCTATCGTAGACAATCACCCATCTAATTTGTAAAACAATTACCTATATTTTCCCTGTATGACATTACCCTTATTATGGGCATACTGTAGACCTATATTTGAATTTTGGCTGATTAGTTACAACTTACATCAAATAATGGCATGTAAGAGAAATTGTTTAAAAATTCTAACCAAGCAATTAAATCAGCTAGCAGTCACAAAACAAACACTAAACATACTAAACTTAAAGATAAAGAAACAACTACAAAGAGCAGACTATACACAGGAGTTGCACAAGCTTATTGAATTGGCTAAGTAGATTTTTTTTTTTTTTTATTTCCCATGTGGTTCAAGGACTCTGATAAAATATAAGGGCTGTAAATGGATTTTTTTCTTTTATAGGTAAGGGCTGTAAATGGATTTTCAATAAAAATAACCCAAAATCAATTAACCCAAACCAACAAATATGCAAAATAGAACAAACTCCAACTGCAATACCCTAATGGAAACAAAATCTAACACAAATACCAAAATCAAAACGAATGAAACGTAAATACACCAATGGTTAGGATTGTAGTAGAAAGTTAGGATTGCAGTAGAAAATAACAAAAAAAGGGAGAGAGAAAGAAGTGATAAGAGGGACAAAGGCAGAGAGCTTATCACAAAATAGAAGTCCACTACTTGCACATCCAACTGTCCAAAGAACATAAATCACAACACTGACAAAGCTACAAAAAAAAAATAATAGATTAACTTTTAAAAGTTGTTATCAGAGTAATACATTGCAGTAGACAGAGTAAGCAGTATAAACCAGCTGACTAGTGCTGGAACATGTTAAAACCATACGAATAGAGCATAAAATACAGACATAACAACAATGAATTTTATTTTAAAAGTGACTTTTGAATTCTTAAACCCATAATTACCAGCCACCCAACATAAAGTGATTGTGCTCCAATAGAAGAGATCTCGCACATGCCTTCAACCAAAATCTATAAAATAAATCAATAAAGGAATTGAATAAGATCATATTTGAACTAACATCATATTGTAAGAAACTTATAAGAAAAATCATATCTAAAGAATGAGGGGAGTTTTCTTATTCTTCTCTTAGCAACCCCACACAAATTTCAAACAGTAAAGACTCATATTAAATGACCAAAAACTTAACAGATTAGCAGGAAAAAGGGGCATGAATTGCAGTGGAATTTTCATGAGCCTTATATATTTTTAAAATACTAAGAGAAACTGGAATTCATAATTCTCAAGGAAATGAACCCTTTGAAGAGCAAACACAGCACAAGTAAAGGAAGGAAATAAAATAAGGAGAAATTGTCCTTATAAAGTTAAGATTGTAGTAAAAAATAACAAAAACAGGGAGGAGAGGGAGAGAGAAGAGAAGAGATAGAGATACAAAGGAAGAGAGCATATCACCAAATAAAAGTCCGCTACATGCGTAGCCAAGCACCCAAAAGAAAATTTCAGCTCCTGTCAACATGTTATTAGTGAGACACTCAATATGCACTCAAAGTTGCAAAAAAACAAATAAGAGAACTATTCACAACAAGAGGAACGCATACTTCCCAGGAATTAACACAACCATGTTTAAAACATGGAACTCTTATCTTATGCAGCTGTCCAGAGAAGAGACATCAGAACACTGACAAAGCACCAACAAAATTAATAGATAAAGTGCAATAGATGGCAGTAAAGAGAGCAAGGAGGATAAACAATCAGCCAAGTTCTGGAATATGTTAAAACCACACAAATACAGCCTGAAATATAGACAGAGCAAGAACAATTTTTAGTTTAAAAGTGAATTTTGATTTCTTATACCCATAATTACCAGCCAGCCAACATGAAGTGATTTTGATAAATAGAAGAGATCCAGCACACACCTTCAACCAAAATCCATAAAGTAAATCAAGCAAGGAACTGTATAGAATCATGTTTGAAATAACAGCATAATGAAAGATAGTACCAAGAAAAATTAAATCAAAAGAATAAGAGCGAAGTTTACTAATTGTTTCAGATTCAAGAATTCTCCACAAACTTAAAAGAAAAATAAAATCAAAAGAATGAGTGGAGTTTTCTTATTCTTCTCTTGGCAACCTATTTAGATCACAATCCCTGTTAATCAAACTGCCGCACGTCAGTACAAGAATTACCACATTCAAAGTACATATGAGCATGCTAAAAAAGAGTAACTAAAACTTATAAAAATTAAAGAAATTTAAAAAAAAATTTAAAAAAAAAAAAAAAAATTGAAGAGCATCTTGAAAAGCTATCTTCAATACGTTGATAGAAAAGTTTCCATGCTACTGGTACCATCCTTCCTACTGTTTTATTGGTTGACATATTCACACCTAGTGACTGCATATATGGAGCTAAACCAACCAACATATTGACTCAACTATCTGATAGAAAATCCAAGAATCAATTTTCTTTAATAGGGTTTTAAAGATACCAGTCTCCTATCAATCGACAACAAACTGCATTCATCTTAGAATCAATAACTCACCTCATATATCACAAAATCAATGATTCTGCTACACATTCTTGCCAAAACAGAACCAAAGGGGGGAAAATAAATACAATGTACATATACATAACTTGTAAAGGGGTTTGATCCTCTCAATAACAGCAGAAAATGATTCAAAAGAGGTGCATCATTCTCTTCAATTTCAGCAGCTTGTCCCTAAACAGCAAGCACATCTACCAATAACCATGTCAGATTGAACCAAAATAGTTCAGCAGAATCAAACCACCAATACATATACACTTTACATAGATCATAGCACAGAAATTAGAAATCATCAAAAGCTGGGACTTTCATAAATCTAATACACATTTAGGTTCTAAGTTATAGTCTGCCTACTAGAAAATACCAGCACACCCGTAGAGGCTAGTAAGTGCCACTATTATTATTATTATTTTTCTGTAACACGAAATAAACCTGTTTTCCTACACTTAAACACACTCGCACTCCATTAGACCTCTAATGCTCTAAACTTTATAAAATCAATATATCAAATGGCAGTAAAGTCTGGCTGACCTTGTAACAGTCAAAGCAGCCCACTACCTTGCTATGTTTACCCCTGATTACACGCATTTTCTCTAATACTTAAGGTTGATGAATAGTCAGCTTTTTTCGGTAAACATGTAATGGCTACCATAATAAGTTGCAGAAACTACAACTCTGTAATCATACACTTAAGCATACAAAGATTTATCGATGTCACTGATCCAATGCTTGGTAATTGATAATAACAAATCAGGTTTATTTTAGGATTGAGAAAACTTTACAGAACATGAAAAACCAAAGAAAATATAAACCATGTTCCATTTCATTCTTTTAAAAAAAAGCCTAATTATATTGTTAAGTCCAAGCTTGAAAGATTATAGATTTATTGAAGTCCAAGCATGGAAGTTCAAAGAAATCATAACTGTCTCAAAGAAATCACTTAGCTAACAATGTAAACAGAAATTGTGCGTTTATATATAATTAGTTAATTAAATCAACTCACTCAATTTTCGATTCATTACTGGCCCCCCATTTTAACAAACATTTTTGGGATAAACTACTATCACAATTCATCTAGGTTAAATTTCAATATGGACCCAATGGTTTTCAAGATGTCTATTGTAGACAATCACCCATTTAATTTGTAAAACAATTACCAATATTTTTCCTGTATATATTGCCCTTATCATCGGCACACTGTAGACCTAGATTTGAATTTTGGGTGATTAGTTACAACTTACATCAGATAATGCCATGTAAGAGAAATTGTTTAAAAATTCTAACAAAGCAATTGAATCAGCAAGCAGGAACGAAACAAAAAGTAAACATACTAAACTTAAAGATAAAGAAACAATCACAAAGAGCTGACTATACACGGGAGTTGCACAAGCTTATTGAAATAAATAAGTAGATTTTTAAAACAATTTTTTTTTTCCAACGTGGTTCAAGGATTCCAATAAAATATAAGGGCTGTAAATGGATTTTCAAGAAAATAACCCAAAATCAATTAACCCAACTACCCAAGCAAAACCAAATCTACAAATATGCAAAATAGAATGCAAAAGAGAACCAACTCCAACAACAATACCTTAATGAAAACAAAATCTAACACAAATACCTAAATCAAAACGAATGAAAAGAAAATACACCAATAGTTAGGATTGCAGTAGAAAATAACAAAAAAAATGGGAGAGAGAAAGAAGTGATAGAGAGACAAAGGGAGAGAGCTTATCGCAAATTAAAAGTTCACTACTTGCACATCCAAGCTCCAAAAAGAAAATTCCCGCACCTGTCAACATGTCATTAGCGGGACTCTTAACATGAACTCAAAGTTACAAAACAAAAAAATAGAACTCTTCACTACAAGAGGAACCCATACTAGCCTGGAATTAAAGCAACCATGTTTAAAACATGCAACTCTTATCTTATGCAACTGTCCAAAGAACATAAATCACAACACTGATAAAGCTCCAAAAAATAATACTAGATTAACTTTTAAAAGTTGTTATAAGTGCAACAGACGGCAGTAGAGAGAGTAAGCAGTATAAACCAGCTGACTAGTGCTGGTATATGTTAAACCCGTACAAATAGAGCCTAAAATATAGACATAGCAACCATTAATTTTATTTTTAAAGTGATTTTTGAATTCTTAAACCCATAATTACCAGCCAAACAACATAAAGTGATTGTGCTCCAATAGAAGAGACCTAGCATACGCTTTCAACCAAAATCTATAAAATAAATCAATAAAGGAATTGAATAAAATCATGTTTGAAGTAACAGCATATTGCAAGAAACTTTTAAGAAAAATTATATGAAAAGAATGAGAATGGAGTTTTCTAATTCTTCTCTTGGCAAACATATTATGAAATTTTCAGGGAAAAAATTCAAAATTTACATGAAGAATTTTAATTTCCATATACATACACTCAGATTGGCACTAAAAAATCATTTATGAAAGAAGAAAACATGATGAAAGATAGAACAACGAAAACATGATGAAAGAAAAGAGAGCTTACCCCCAAATCAAACTCTGCCGCTTAAGCTGCAAGCACCAAAAAAGGATCTGCTTCCTGTAGACAAGTCAGGATAGAGATTCATAGCATGCACTTGAAAGTTACAAAACCATGAATAAAAGAACTCTTCTCCACAAGAGAAGTCAGGATAGAGATTCATAACATGCACTCAAAACAAAACAACAAATAAAAGAACTCTTCTCTACACAAGAAATCCTACACGTTACTGGCATTTGAGCAACCATGTTTAAAGCTTGCAACTCCTAACTTATGAAACTGTCCAAATATGATAAATCACAACACTGAAATAAAGACATAGCAAGCACCAATTTCTGCCAAACAAATGGAGCCCGAAATATAGGCATAGCAAGCCACAAATTTTGTTTAAAAGTGAGTCTTAAATTCTTAAACCCATAATTATCAGCCAGCCAACAAAAAGTGATTGCACTCTAATAGAAACAACCAATTTGATCCAGAAGACGCCTTCAACCAAAATCTATAAAATAAATCAAACAAGGAATTGTATAGGATCATGTTTGGAGGAACATCATATTGAAAGAAACTTCAAAGAAAAATTAAATCAAAAGAATAAGACAGGAGTTTTATTATTGTTTCAAATTCAATAGTTCTCCACAAACTCTGTTTATCAAGTACAAGAAAGTCCAAATTAAAATTTCCTTCCGGAAGACATATCAAGATCAATATTATCAAACATTGTCCTAACAAGTTTATAAAGATCTCATTCTTGGACAATTCACTCGCAAAAAATGAATTGCAGGTAACCAAGCAAGTTCCAAGATTATGAATAATCATGCCAATCCAAAAAAATAAGTTAAAGCAATTTAATGCCCAGAAAGCCCAAAAACTCAAGCCTAACACCAACTAAAACAGGAAAAGGCAAAAAAGAATTGACTAAAAGTTTGTCACAATCCCTGTTAATTTAACTGCCCCACACCAATAAGAGGATTACCACATTCAAATTAGATATAACCTTGATAAAAAAGAATTGACTAAAAGTTTGAAATTAAAAATAATAATAAAATAAATAAAGGAAAAGAATTGTAACGAAAGTGTCAAACCCTCACTATGAGAAACTGGAAAAAGAGAAAATAACAAAAACAGGGAGGAAAAAGGAAGAGACAGGCAGAGCTTATCGCCAAATCAAACTCTGCTGCTTACGCAGCCAAGCACCCAAAACAAAATCCAGAACCTGTCAAAATAACATGCACCCAAAGTTGCAAAAGTTGAGAAACAATGAACAGAATAACTCTTCACTAATTAATCCAATACATTCCTAGCATTTAGAACAACAATGTTTAAAGCATACAAGTAATTAAGGGAGAATTAAGATCGAAGGTAACTAAAATCTAAGACAACTGCGAAAAGGTTATGATAAATATCTCTATTCAATATAATATATAATTTTTAAGGCATAATAAATAGAAAAATACCAATATTAGATTGTTGAGAAAAACAAAGATTATATCTCAACCCAATGTTGCTACAACAAATCATTTTTATAACACATAAATATCTTAATCCAATAAGTAAACCTTTAAATTTTTTGAAGAAATAAAAATAAAAATTCCATCAAACTTCGTTGTCCAAGTAGCTATACCACAGCATTTAAATTTTGTAAACATGGGAATTGGGGTAACAAAGTCATCAAAACCCCAAAACACCCCTCTGCATGGTCCAACAACACAAGACAAGCACAAGTATGTAAACTTTATACACTTGAGCTCCTAAAAAAAAGAACCAAAATAATCTAGAAAAGACAACTTTACCCGCAACATACAAACCTTAAAAACTGCAGAGCACCAATAATCCATAAATTAAATTGACCAAGGGATAGTATCATGCTTAAGGGAATAGTAAATTTAATATTAATAAGCAAATCCTGAGAAGCCAAGTTTGCTAAAACAAACTCCTTAAAAAAGTAGCCAGCTAAAAACATTTTGAGAGTGATGAAATTAATAAGCCAAAGCTCATAATTACCAGCTATCTCACAAAAAGGGACAGGAAAGTTTACATACTTGTGCTCCTATAGTACTAATCAAATCGATTTAGGGAAGCCAACTTTTCTGCAACAAAGGACTTCAATAGGGGACTAGCACCAAAATCTATAAAATAAAATGAACATGGAATAGTATCAAGTATGGTTGAACAGAGTGTTGAAAGACACGTAAGGAAAAACTGAAATCAAGAAAAGAGAATAGTTTTCTTATTGTTGAAGCCAGCACAGTGCAAAATCTGTTGCAAAGTCCAAATCACAAATTCTCCTCCTCTAAAAATATCAACACTTAAACAAGCAAACATTGTCCCCAAAAAACAAACAAAAGACGCTAATGAAAAAGCATAAGTTGCTTAGTAAATTTGAGTCCAAAATAGCAAACAGCTACAGAGTAACAACAAACTACATTGGACTTTGACAACATCTGCTCACTTTCAATGATTAGATCAGCAGCCATCAGAATCTAGCCTAAGTAATCAAAGCGATTACAACAAACAATAGCGTTTTCATGATTTTAGGATTCTTACTGTCAATATCCAGTTTACAGTACGTACAATAAGAATTTAGAGAATTAGATTGAACAATAAAAATCAGAATGAAATATTTATCTATGAACAATGAACTGAAACTCTTGGCAAAGTTAGAGACAATCATTACAATGAAACTAAAGCTACGTTTGTTTTGGGTGAAAATCATTTCCGGAAATGCTTTTCTGTAATTACGGGTGTTTGGTTGCGCATGGAAAATCAATTTTCCGGAAATTGATTTCAGTTGACCAGCAATCAAGGGTGAAATTATTTTCCCCTTTTATTTTCACATCAGATGCCATTTTCCGGAAAAGAGAGAGAGAGAGAGAGAGCACGAAGAGAGAGAGAGAGAGAGAGAGAGAGAGACCCAAACCAGCGACCAAGCCCCACGAACCGCCGGTGAGAGAGACCAAGCCCAAAGCAACCGCACGAGCAACTGCCGGCGACCTTCGACCCACGAACTGACAAACCCAAAGCAACCCATCGCCTCCGACGAACCCAGAGCAACCCATCGCCTTCGACCCAGAGCAACCCACGAACCGACGAACCCAGAGCAACCCATCGCCGTCGCCGTCAACCCAGAGCAACCCACGAACCGACGAACCCAGAGCAACCCACAAACCTCGATCTCGTCGTCGACCCAGACCCATCGCTCCCTCTTCCTCGATCTCTCAGTTTTTTTTTTTTTTTTAAGTTTGATTGTTGTTGTTGTTGTGGTGGTGTGGTGGTGATGTTTTGGTGGTTGTGGCTTTTGATTGCCGGAATTTGTTGATGAATTGGCTGTGATTTTGAAATTTTTTGTAACAAAATTTGTTTGGATGCTGAGAAAATAGCTGAGAAAATGTGAAAAATTGTAGGAAAATAGCATTTTCAGAATAGAACCAAACACATGAAAATATTTTCTATAACAATTTTCATAATACAACCAAACACTTGAAAATATTTTCCTTTTCCGGAAAATAGCATTTCTGAAAATTAAATATTTTTCGGAAAATATTTTACGAGAACCAAACGGACCCTAAATCAGTAAAAGTATATTCCTAGAGAACTTGCAATACTTTAGAAGGAAGTCTAAACCAATTTCCTATAATTTATATTAAAGCCTTGCAGTGATTTTTAAAAAACCAAAATTTTAAGGCAGTGTTTTCAGTGTTGTTGAGCCTAAATTGAGAAAATGGCTTAAACATCATCACTATCATCTCCCCACAGACTAATGATATACTCTGTGCATATTAACCAATTTACTCTACAATAACATAATGAAGTATTAGACTATCAGTCCATGCCTCTTTTTTAACTACTCAAATACTTCTACATTGGAAGCTTTCATAAAACATTTTGCGTGCAACACAAATACCTTCAAGAATTGACTTCCAAAATCAAGGTGGAGTCTCAATTTTTTAATTCTACAATCCAAACACGGCAAAACTCATAACAGAATCATATAAATACAATACCTATAGTCAATTGAGCCTATATTTGCAAAAAACAAAAAAATTTGGAAAAACCATTCAAACAAAAACTTTATATAAAAAATAAAAAATAAAAAAGAAAAAACTTCTGATTGCACATCTATACATATGCATGTATAAATATGTTGGTATGCGTCTCTACTCCCGTCATTTCCGCCAATCTTTCTCACCAACTCCCCTGCTCCAACCATCATTTCAACCGTCAGATGAAATTGGATAGTTACAGGTAAAGAAAATAGATCAATCCTGCATACTCTTTAACGTGGAAAATGATGAACAGTTGTATCACATTGGAAAGGTTGTTTAGAATAACGAAACCTCATAATATCAATTTTTAATTAAATTTCATGAAAGAATGAAAGGGCATAATCCTAGTCCTAGAACATACAAGAGAAAAGTTTTTTTTTTTTTTTTTTTTTTTGGTAATCAGTAGCGCTAATTTCTTTATTTATTTATTTGCTTATCTATAAATCCAAAAATTTTATTAAAAAAAATTGGTATAAAATTTTTTTCTATTGTCTAAAGTTTGAACTAACCCTGAACTTCTAAGGGCCTGTTTGGTTTGAAGGAAAAAGTGGTGTTTTCTGTATTCATTTTCAGTTTTTTTTTGGGACCCAACACAAAATTTTAAACCCAGTTTTCATTTTCAATATCCAAAAAAAGTGAGTTTGAATACAGAAAATGAAAACAGAGGGACTCCTGAGGATTTGCCCATTTGGGCATTTTAAGACAGGGCAAAATCAGAAAAGTGAGAGACATACATACACGCGCCGCCGCATAAGATTTCCCATCTCATCTCTCTCCCTTTATTTTTCTTAAACCCTATAGATCGTGCTGAAAGCGAAGCGCTTTCCTCTCCGAATGCATTACACGCGCCGCCGCATAAGCTTTCTTCAACGCATCCATTTACTGCAACCCAACACAAACACACACAATTTTTTTTTTTTCAATTTCAAATCTCTACTCATATTTTATAAACGAAAAGACAAATTAAAACAAAAATCAAATCAAATCAAATCAAAGTTTAAAAAATTAAGGAAAACGACAACGTTGTATAATCGGCGGTGGTAGTAGTTACCGTTACCTGGGCTTGGTCTTCCATGAGTGTTGAATCTTGAATGAAATGTGCGTTGTTTTGTTGGGGGTTGTCTCTCTCTCTCTGAGTCTTGAGAGTTTTTGATTGTGAAATATGAGGGAGAAGAAAAAAGGGAGATATGAAAGTGTATATTCTGCCCCCTTCACTTGTAGCAGTATGTATTACGTATTTGCCCCTTGATCAAAAATTAGAAGTACGTATTTGCCCCCTGTTTTTGAATTTCAAATTTTATATTCCCAAAAAATTAAATTGCTAGCCACAATTTTTTTTGGTCTATTTGGTTAGAGAGAGAGAAAATTAGAAAAATAAAAAAGCAAAATTACAATGTTGGTCCCTTAAGTTTACTGAGAGATTTTGCAAATTAACACAGTGAAGGGAAAATATATGATAAGTTAACATACGTTGGAAATGATTGTGGAAACTAGCATCTCGAGTTTTAAAAACTCGAGATCGATGAAGAAAATGGAGGCTTTCGAACTCAAGTTCTACTGTCATAGATCTCGAGTCTATAAGGCTCGAGTTCTAAAAACCAAAACCGAGTCTCCCAAACTCGATTTTTGCCGGACTTGAACAAAAACAAAACCTACGCCGAAGAAGACAATTTGGTTGGAGATCTGTAGCGCTGAAGAAGACGCTCTGGTGTTGGTGGACAATCTGATCTTTAGCGACTGGGTAGACGAAGAGACGAAGAACAGAGCAAGAACGCTGGAGCTCCGATTGGACGCGATTTGGTGCTGGTGGATGATTTGATCTTCAGCGACAAGGTGGTCTTCTTCTTCTTTTTTTCTTCTTCTCCATGTTTTCTTCTTCTGTTTTTTCTTTTTCTCCATGGATCTGTTGTTCTTCCTACCCGCTGGAACTCGAGTCTTAGAGACTCGAGTTCCACGTAGAATTTTCATCCACATCAGTAAGTCAGAAGTTTGGAACTCGAGTTTTTAAAACTCGATTTGCTATTGAACTCGAGTTTTAAAAACTCGAGATGCTAGTTTTCCACTTTCTTTCCCGACTGGTCAACTAACAAAATTCTTCTAATAATAAAGTTAAATGGAAAAAAAAATTCCAAGTTTACTGTGTGTGCACAATTGATCTCTCGAGTTTCAAGCGAGGATAATTGGTCCCTCAAGTTTTAAAAATAAGTTGTATTAGTCCTTTTATTAACTGTCGTTAGTGGTATTACTTATGTGGCAAACAGAACAATGACCTGACATTTTTTTTAATAACGTGGCATCTATTTTTATTAAAAATTAATTTACACTTAAGAAACAATCTGACCCATGATTACCAAATTAAAACTAGTATTTTTATTTTAAAAAAAAACTAATTTACACTTAAGAAACAATCTAACCCGTCATTACCGAATTTTTTTTCCATTTAGCTTTATTTTTATAATATTTTAGTTAGTTGTCTAGCTTGCAAATTATTCAGCAAACTAGCATCTCGAGTCTCTAAAACTCGAGTTCCAAAATAAAAATTGAGTTTTTAAAACTCGAGTTGTAAGTGGTGAAAAAATCCACGTGGAACTCAAGTTTTTAAGACTCAAGTTCCACCATTTAAGACCCTGGTAACTCCTTTATTTCTTTTCAGAGTTTCCGAAGATATTCATCCCACAACCCAAATATGAATCGAATTTTCAAAATAAAAAAATTGAACATACAGGTGCCTTTTAAATGTGCGATGAGTGGATATGAATTCTTTTGTGCCTTGTTTTTGTACCCCGCGAGCATCATCGATACCCACTTGAAATTGAAGTTTATTCAACTGAAGTCGATGGACGGCAAGAGTATTCAGTGCCACTTAGGTCTAGGATTGGGGAAAGTTATTGTAAATTTGAATCACCGGCTGATCAATACTTCTGCTTCTTCTTCCTCTGTTTTGCTTCTTCTTCCCATTTTTGGTTCCCCTATTCTGCTTCTTCTTCCCATTTCTAGTTCTTCATCTTCATCGCCATCTTCGTTTGTGTTCTTCTTTGGAACTTGAGTCTTAAAGACTCGAGTTCCATGTGGCAAAAACTTATCCATCTCAGCAATCAGAACTCGAGTCTTTCAGGCTTGATTTTTCGACTCTATGTTGACTAATATGGACTGAAATAGTGGTGCCAGACTTTGTTCTTGAGTTCTCCACTTTCTGGGTTCCCTATGAAACATATATATTTTGTTATCTTATCCTATATTATTTTTCATAGAAATTAGACGAGTGACATAATTTGGGGTTTATGCTTTCTTATGGGTTTATTTTCATAACATATAAGCACTGCTTAACAAATACTATTTTGAACGGGTCCAACTTCATCCAAAAGATAATTTGAGGGGAGCCCTTAGTTTTTAGCAAGAATACCAGAGATTCAAGGCAACACAACAGAATGATAGAGACGCTGAAGCTTTGTCCTGATGCATAGGGAGTATCGTGCCAGTACTATGCAGTTTTTGTCCCTTGATTATAGGATTATGTTGCTCTTTTCTTTTCTCCTTGTTTTCGGTTTGCTGAAATAGGGTACATACATTTTTGTACATCATATTGTATCAATAAAATTTCTATCTCTTACCAGAAAAAAAGCAAAGAAAGCCTGTTGTGTTTGGCTTTGCTAGCAATTTCTTTCCATAACAAAAAATGCATTTTTTTTACCAAGCAAATAGGAGGAGCTTATTGTGGATTATGTTGTCTTTGTATATATATTTTCTGAAGGTACCAGTTGGTGGCACTATGACAAAAAGCTTTGGAAGAAAATATAACTGTATATTTGGGATAGATTGTCGGAAGACCCACATTCACGAGTTGGCTCAATGGTTGTCGCTTGGAGAAGGACACGTGAGGCAGGAGGCCACTGTCTCCAGCGAAGGGCAACAGAGTCGCCAGTGGTGGCTACGGCTTGGGTTTCTTCAATCACTCTCTTCCCTTCTTTCTCGTGGGTAGGTTTGTGAATCAGATTGCAAATATTAGTTTTAATTTGGTAATGACGGGTCAGATTGTTTCTTAAGTGTAAACTAATTTTTTAATAAAAATAAATGCCACATCATTATTCTATTAGCTACATTAGTAACACAACTAACGGTAGTTAGTAAAAGGACCAATACAATTCACTTTTAAAACTTGAGAGGCCAATTATGCTCGATTGAATCTTAAGGGACAAATTGCACACATAGAGTAAACTTGAGGACTAACATTGTAGTTTCACCTAACATTTTTCTCTTGGAATGAAATAAAAATAACATCATATTGCAATTGGAAAAGAACATCCAACAAGATGGTAGCAGATTGAATTCGTGGCTCCTCTTCTTTACCTTTCTCCTTGTTTGGTCCCATCCCATTTGATGAAGCCAGAAATGTACCTTGTCAGTATGTTCCGCGTCAATCAGATGGTCGATCTCCGGGACCTGTTGTCAATACAAGAAGGAAGCAAAAGAATATCTTCGCTGGCGTGAGACCAGCTAAGAATACTCCGATGCTTAAGTCAAATTATATAATCCCAGAATTAACTTTCTCACAGTTCTCTTTCTCTAGTAATTTTTTTTACCTCTCCCTTACCTCCGTACTGGTTCACCTTTTATAGTTCTCTCTAGGTTGGTGCAATTATGTTCGTTAAATGCTGGGTCGAGCGTTTTTCTCCTGACCGTTGCATTTAATGGGTAATGATAGTCTCAGTTAAGGCACAACGGATGACCGTTGTGTCGTTCCTGCTTTTGTAACTGTCCCAGCGTAGTTATGGAATGCCAGCCGTTCAACTGGCATTTATCTGTGTTATCAATGCACGCGTGCCTTGCCAATTGTGTTGACGGGGTCTTGCCCCAATGTTCGTCTCTACAAGGACGTAGTTGTGATCGTCACTATTACAGACGACCTATCATGGATATTCGTCAGTTGCCCCCCCCCCCCCATTCCGTGGTCGTTATGAGTTTAGACGATCTTAGGAATGTGATTAGGCGCAACGATCCAGATTTCTGCAATTTCCGAAACCTATCATTCTGGTTTAAATGCGAAGCGACTGCTCCTTCAGGAAATGGGCACGTGTTGGTTCTCGATTGGGGTGCATGCGAAGTTACATCGTTTTTGGCGCACTTTAATCTTGGGTTTTCCTTTTTAGAGAAAACCATTCCCCTACCTCCGCCCTATTTTGCCTGCATTTTGAAGCGCCAAGTGGTCTTCATCTTCAAAATCTCTGGTAAGGTCGCTTCACTTTTCGTTTGAATGGTTGGTTTTAAGCATCTCAGTCAAGAGTGCCCCTCGATCTCTTTTTTCTTTGCCAGGTTGGGAGTCTTCCTTGAGCATTCTTTTGGTCAGCATTCCCAGTTAGGTCTGTTTGTGTCTCGTAGTTCTGCTATTAGGCCCATCTTGCTCACCCTCTATCCCCTAATTCGTCAATCTTTAGTTAGGTATTACTTAGAGATGGACCCTGTTGAGTATAGGATGGATGATGTCAGGTCCAGTGAATTGGAGACCAGTTTGTCTTCCAATGTTGAGTCTTTGAACCAAGTCGTTGACACCGCCGTCTCTAAATTGCCTTCAACTTCGACCTCGTGTCCTTTACGTGCCCTTTCTGAGTCTTGTTCCCTAAAAGAAAGCCATTTGAAGGGTTATAGGAAGAGATTCCAGTTTCCTAAAGCAACTTTCGCCAGATTGCCCCATTTGGGTGAAAAGGCTTGTAATTTCGCCCACGGTGAGGTGTGTTTTTATGAGGCCGACTTCCTGTGCGGTCTTCATTTTCTTATTCATCCCTTTATTATGCAAGTGTTGGACGAATTTCAAATCGCTCCAGGTCAACTCGTCCCCAATGCTTGGAGGACGATTATTAGTTGCATGTCCATTTGGTTGTATGCTTGTGACGGGGAGATGATAACCCTGAACGAGTTTTTATATTTGTACCGTTTAAAAGCTTCGACCCACTATGGCGATTTTGAACTTTTGCCATGGGATAGGAAATCTAGGATAGTTAGGGGTTTTCCCTCTTTTCCGTGATTGGAAATCACGGTATTTCTTTGTCTCTAGTAAGGGTTGGGAAACGTTGTTTGATGAATTCTGGGGAGAAGTCCCCAAATTATTGCGAAAATGGGAAGTCCCAGCCCTTGGTGCGTATCTCCGTCATTCTTCTTTGTTTCTTTTCATTGTTTAGGTTCTTCGTCAAATGATGACTTTTTTTTTTTTTTTTTGTTGCAGCGCTTGATCGACCTGACTTAGAAGACCAGTACCGTCATCGTGTCCGCGCTGCGCTTGCTTACGCTCGTGAAGTGGATGATTTTGTTGACCCTCGTCAGCTATACGCCTGCTGCTTAGGTTCAGAACCTTCAGCATACGTGTTGGAGAAGATTCGTCGAGAGGAAAAGAGTAAGATATGTCCTTAACCTTTTCAATTTCGATGCTTTCTTTAACTTCGTCACTTTTTCCTAACTCCGTCTATTACCAGTTTGGTCTTGGTTGCCCTCTAACTTTCCTTTTTTTTTTTTTTTTTTTTACAGAGATGGCAACCAGATATAGTAAAGATAAGTATTCCCGTATTAGGGACTTAAAGAATGAACCTTTGGCTAAGTTGACATCTGATTCAAAGAAAAGGAAGTTTAGTGATGAAAAGGTTGATGCTGCCCCTTCTACGACTGTTAATGTAGCTCCTCCTTCTCCTACCCCCTCACTGGAGGTGACTGCTATAACTCCCCCAATTACTCGCTTAAAGGGGAACATCAAGATTAGGATGAGCGCGTGGGACGACCCCGCTACCGCCTTGGGTCATGCGCACAATGTTATCACTAGTGATGAGCTGAAGGGTTTGTCATCAATCCCTTCTCATGAGCTTGTCAATCGCCATATACACAAATTAGTGCAAGCAAGCAACTTTGCCTTTGTATGCAAGTGTAACTTTTTCTTTTTTCTGTTTATTCCAATTAGGTCCTTGGAGAATCACTACGCATTACCACAGACTATCTAAATACAAAGGAAAAGGTCGTTGTGGCCACGTTGAAGGCGAAATCTGTGGAGGTTGAATGCTCTCAATTGAAGAAGGACTTGATCACTGCCATGAATGAGAGGAACGAGGCGAGCTAGAAGATAAAGGAGTTAAATGAAGCCCTTCGTGTATAGAAGGCTTTGGTCGTCCAGAAAGATGAAGAGATTCAGGCGGCTCTCTTGAAGACTGACGAGGAAAGAGTCAAGGTCATCAAGAACTTCAAAGAGTCTGAAGAATTTTCAGATCTTCAGTTCATACAATACTTCAAAGGGTTTAAGCTCTTGCGCATATGGACAATGAAGCATCACAGCGCGGCGGTAAACTTCTCCAACTTAGACTTTGAGAAGATTGATACCGAGATTCTTGAGGACGAGTCTAAGGAACCAGAGAAGGACGAGGCTGACATTCGGGGAAAAGACAAAGCAACTGATGGCGAATTCTCTGCCCCTCATTCTTAATTTATCATCACTTCCTTCTCTTTTATTTGGAAAACAATAGTTAGCCCCTTGTTTTGGGGTTTTATATTTTTGATGATGGGTTTCCCCTTAGTTTTTGGGTCGTCTTATAAACTGCTCATGTCTTTTGCGCTTAGAATTACACCCTTGTTCACTGAATTCTTCTAGTGATGACGTTTCTGAGGTTTCTTGTAAATTATGTTTGTCTCCATCAATTTGACCCTTGTTTGTGTTGACGGAGTATTTGTTCTTTTGTTTTGGACTTTGCATTTTTCTAGCTAGCTCTGATGAGGTTTTTGCTCTTGTGATTCACAAGTGTAGCTTACGTCAGTATTTAACCTTGCCAATCGTTTTGACGGGATTTCTTATCCTTGAGATTTAGACTTAAGGTTTTTATCAAAATTTGGATTGTAATTTCGTCACTCTTATTGACGGAATTTTCATCCTCGTGATTTAAACTTGGAGTTTTTATCACTTAAATTCGGATTTTAATCTCGTCATTCCTATTGACGGGATTTTCATCCTTGCGATTTAAACTTGGAGTTTTTATAACTTAAATTTGGATTTTAATCTCGTCATTTCTATTGATGGGATTTTTATCATTGACTTTAGGGAGCCTTTCCGTAAAATGTTACTGTTTCAATCATTTGAAAGGAAATGACTCTGTAGACGCTTGGCCTGTTTTATTCATCCTTGCTTGTAAGAAGGGAATTACAAGGAAACACAACAAGTGCTAAAGATAAAATATTGGAAGGAAATGAAACACATGCATAATGAAAGTACAAATACATAATGAAAATCGATGTCTCGCTTATCTGTGAGCGGATAAGCAAGGTTTTCCAAATCCTGGGACTTATTAAGGCTGAGGCTTTGCTCCTTCACTGATAATACTTCTTAAGATTTTCGACATTCCAGGGACGAGGCAAAGGCTTTCCGTCTGTGTCTTCCAGGTAGTAGCTACCCCTTCTTGAATAACGGACGACCTTGTACGGGCCTTCCCAGTTGGGGCCTAGTTTCCCGTTGTTTGGATCCTTGGTGGCTTGTGAAACCTTCCGCAAGACCATGTCTCCTGGGTTGAACCGCTTCAGCTTGACCCTCTAGTTGTAATACCTCGTCATCCTTTCATGATATAGGGTCATTCTCTACGCAGCATCATCTCTGACTTCGGGTAAACAATCCAAAGCTAACTTGAGGCCTTCGTCATTTCTTTGTTCGTCGTCCCAAGCCTTCCTAATGCTTGATACTCCAATCTCTACAGGGACCACTGCTTCTGTTCCAAAAGTCATCTTGAAGGGAGTCTCGCCCGTCGGGGTTCTTACCATCGTTCTGTAGGCCCACAAAACTCTAGGGAGCTCATCAGGCCATGCCCCCTTTGCCCCCTTAAGTCGGGTTTTGATCAGTTTTAGCAAAGTCTGATTTGTAACTTCTGTCTGGCCATTGGCCTATGGGTGAGTAGGTGAAGAGTAATGATTTTTTATTCCTAATTCCCTGCAGAAATCTCTGAATTTTCTGTTGTTGAACTGTCGTCCATTATCTGAGATGATAATGCAAGGGACTCCAAATCGGTAAACAATGTTCTTCCATACAAAGTGTTGTATCTTTGCCTCTGTTATAACTGCGAGAGGCTCTGCTTCCACCCACTTCGTAAAATAATCAGTAGCAACAACTAAAAACTTTACCTGTTTCTTACCACGAGGTAGGGGGCCCATTAAGTCGATACCCCACGTGGAGAATGGCCAAGGTGAAGTTATGCTCATCAAATGTTCAGCTGGGACATGCTGCACGTTACCAAACTGTTGGCATTTGTCGCACTTCTGGACGACTTGAGTTGCATCCTTCTGCATTGTTGGCCAGAAGTACCCTGCACGAACAACCTGACCGACGAGCGAGCGTGGTCCAGAATGATTCCCGCACACTCCTTTGTGGATCTCCCTTAGAACATACTCAGAATCTTCTGGGCCAAGGCATTTCAAATATGGTTGGGAAAATCCCCTTTTGTATAGCTCATCATTCAAGATTGTAAACCTGGATGACCTGATTTTGACTTTCCGAGCCTTGGCTGGGTCTGATAGAAGACGGCCATCCTTGATGTAAGTGACGATCGGATCCATCCAGATTTCTCCTGACAGTACATAGCTCACTTCTAGTCCTTCGATGCTTGGGAGATGTTGCTCTTCTACTAGCAAGTCAGGTCGTCTATTGTTTGTTTTTGACGATGCCAGTCTGGCAACCTCATCTGCTTCAGAATTTTCTTCTCAGGGTACCTGGGTCACCTTGACATCATCAAAGTTAGAAATTAACTGAGTAGTCAGTGCTAAGTACCTCTTCATTCTGTCTTCCTTAGCCTCGTATTCTCTATTCATCTGTCTAGTCACGAGTTTTGAATCAGAGTTCAATTTCAGGTTCCTCACTCCCAGAGCCTTTGCCACCCGCAGGCCCGTCAAGATGGCCTCATACTCTGCTTCATTATTCGTTGCAGGGAATTGGAGTTTCACCCTATACTTGATGATGCCTTTTTCTGGGGATAAAAGAATCACACCTACTCCGCCTACACCAGATTTTGTTGAACCGTCCGTGTGCATTGTCCAGTATCCTGATTCTGGATCTTGCTCGGCTGTAGTGAATTCAGCGACAAAATCTGCTAGTGCTTAGGCCTTGATCGCTGTCCTAGGCCTGTAATCAACATCAAACTGGCTCAATTCTACTGCCCACTGAATCATTCTTCCTGCTGTGTCTGGCCTACCCATTGCCTTTCGCAGTGGTTGGTCTGTCATTACCAGTATCGTGTGCGCTTGGAAGTAAGGACGGAGCTTTCTTGAAGCAACAATCAAGGCAAAGACTAGCTTTTCTATCCTTGGGTATCTTGCTTCTGCCCCCTGGAAAACTTGGCTTATGTAATAAACTGGCCTTTGAACCTGGAGTTCTTCTCGTATGAGTGTCGAGCTTACTGCTATATGGGAGATAGCCAAGTACAGGAATAAATCCTCCCCCTCGACGGACGGGCTCAACAATGGCGGCTTGGACAAGTAACTTTTGAGAGCTTGGAAAGCTGCTTCACACTCGTCAGTCCAATGGAAAGCCTGCTTCAACATCTTAAAGAATGGGAGGCACTTGTCCATTGCTCTAGACACAAACCTGTTCAGGGCTACAATGCGCCCTGTCAGTCTCTGAACTTCTTTCACCTTCTTCGGAGACATCATATCCAATATAACTCTAACTTTTTCTGGGTTAGCCTCTGTACCCCTCTGCGAGACCATGAACCCCAAGAATTTGCCAAATGATACCCTGAATACACATTTAGCTGGGTTCAACCTTATTTGATACTTTCTTAGTACGTCAAAACTCTCCCTGAGGTCGTCTAGATGTTGTTCTGCTTTCCTCCTCTTCACGAGCATGTCGTCTATGTAGACCTCCTTGTTCCTTCCAATCTGATTGCAAAACATCTGGTTTACTAATCTCTGGTAAGTGGCTCTTACATTTTTTAGGCCAAAAGGTATGACCTTGTAGCAATACAACCCTTGATTGGTAACAAATGCAGTTTTTTCTTGGTCCTCCTCGTTCATGCGGATCTGGTTATGACCTGAAAATGCGTTCATGAAAATCAACAACTCATGTCCAGCCGTTGAGTCCACCAATTGATCAATCCTAGGGAGCGGAAAACTGTCATTAGGGCAGGCTCGGTTAAGATCTGTAAAATCCACACACATGCACTATTTCCCATTGGACTTTTTGACCATGACGACGTTGGCCAACCAATCGGGATAGTAGACTTCTCGGATGAATCCAGCTGTCAAAAGCTTCTCTACTTCTTCCATAACTGCTTTGTTCCGTTCTGGTGCAAAAACTCATCGTTTCTACTGGACGGGCTTCTTGGTGGGGTCGACATTCAGCTTGTGCTCTATGACTTCATTGTCTATCCCTGGAGTCCAAGCAAAGACGTCTAGATTTTGCTTGAGGAACTCCATAATCTTGCTCTTTAAGGCGGTACTGAGTCCTGTTCCCACCTTTGTCACTTTCGTATTGTCCCCGTCTACCAGGTTCACTTCCTCCAAGTCTTGGGACGATTCCTTTGGTTTGTCCTCCACCACCCATATGTAGTTCTCTCTTGAAGCCAGGACGGCTTGATAACATTCCCTGGCTAATAGCTGATCTCCACATATCTGGCCTATCCCTATTTGGAGTTGGAAACTTCATCTTCAAGCAGTAAGTGGACGTCACAGCTTTAAGCTTGTTCAGCGTGGGTCGCCCCAAGATGATATTATAGAACGACGGACAATCGACGACTAGGAAATCTACTTGAATTGTCACTTGAGCTGGGTGCGTCCCAGCTGTAACGGACAATGTGACGATTCCCCTTGAGTAAATTTTATCTTTGCTGAAACTGACCAGTGGAGAGTTAAAGGATCTGAGTCTCTTAAGATCTAATCTCAATTGCTGATCGGCCGTCATATACATTATGTCTGCCGAGCTTCCATTATCAACCAACACTCTTCTCGTGGCAAATCCTGCTATTCCCAACGTGATGATGAGTAGGTCGTCATGGGTTGTTTTATTCCACTAGCATCTCGTTCAGAAAATGTGATGTCGTCGTTCTCTGACCGTCGGTGCTTTGAGGACGGGTGTTTCATATGGACACTATTGACCTGCCTGTTATACATCTTCTTTAAAGACTTGTATAACCCCTCTGACATGGGCCCTCCTGCTATCATTCGTATCTCCCCTACAATTGGCTTTGGAAGTTCTCGTCCGTTATCCTTGGAATCGTCATGGTTTTTACCGTCAGCCCTTGACTGAGGTTGGTGATCTCTCTTGATGAACTTTTGAAGCTTTCCTCGTTGGATCAGCTCTTCTATCTGCTCCTTCAGATCGCGGCATTCGTCAGTATAATGGCTGTGATCTTTGTGGAAACGGCAACACTTCTTTAGGTCACGCTTCCTTGAGGATGTACTTAACGGTTGGGCCACTTCAACCCTGGTTCATCCTTTATTTGCATGAGGATTTTGTTTGCCGGCATAACCAATGGGGTGACATTCATCTTTTTCTTTGGGGCGTTAGGACTGCTTTTGCTGACTTGGCCTCTGAGTATGAATCCCTGCGATCCTTCTTCTTTCCATGGGACTCGCTGGTCTCTTCCTTCTTCCACTTTCCCATTAACCTTTTGGCCGTAAAAGCATCCTCTCCATTCATATACTTCTGGGCTTTGAATAGCAGGTTCGTCATGGAGGTTGGTGGCATTTTTCCTAATGAAAAGATGAGGTCGGGATTATTGAGTCCGGCTTGGAAGGTCGTCATAATGACTTGATCATCAGCTTCATCAATCTCCAATACTACCTTATTGAACCACTTCACATAATCCCTTAATCTCTCCCTTTCCTGCTGCCTTACTGTTAACAAGTAAGAGGTTGGCATTTTATGACGCTGTCCTCCAATAAAATGACAAACAAATGAGTCACTGAGTTGCTCGAAATTCGCAATAGAAGACGCTGGCAACTTGCTAAACCAAACTCTTGCAGCCCCCTTGAGGGTGGCAGGGAATGATCTGCAGATAACCTCGTCTGGGGTCTGTTGCAGGTTTAAAATGGTTTTGAAGGCCTTTATATGGTCGAGGGGATCTTTGGTCACGTCATAAAACTCTAATTGCGACAGACGAAATTTTGGAGGCAGGGGGCACTCCAAGACGCTAGGCGTAAAGGGTGAATCCGTCCGTTTAAGTATGCCATCCAAATTCATTGCTGTCTTTCCCTTTATGGCATTTTTCACTTCATCGAGCTCTTTCGCAGATTCTGCATCAAATTGTTATTGCCAGGTATAGACTGTCCAGTGTACTCTGTGGTATCTTTTCCCTTGCTATTACCAGGGCTGTTGGCTTCCTCGTCACGCCTGCTACGACTCCGCCGATGATGCGAAGTGTTGCTGCCCTCTGGATTGGCTCGTCGTTTCGGCCCTTCATTTTGCCTCATTAACTCTTGCACATTTGCTGTTAAGGCCTGAATTTGTTGTGCCATCACCACGGGATCTTGGCGCTGCTGCTTCATTGTCCATCTCGAGACAAGAACTTTATCAGTAAGAGCACGATGGTTTGAGTAAAGGTTAACTCGTTACATTTCCCACAGACGGCGCCAAACTGATGAAGCCAGAAATGTACCTTGTCAGTATGTTCCGCGTCAATCAGATGGTCGATCTCCGGGACCTGTTGTCAATACAAGAAGGAAGCAAAAGAATATCTTCGCTGGCGTGAGACCAGCTAAGAATACTTCGATGCTTAAGTCAGATTACGTACTTCCTGAACAACAACAATGAAGAACATCGAAGAAGCAAAAATAACATCAAACCCAGAGAACCTAAAAATAACGACAAATGAGTTGCTACAACAAACCCATTTCCAAAAAATCTTATTCTCAAACAATCAAACACAACAACCAATTTCCAAAAACTCTTCTTCTCCAATAATCAAACACAAAAACTAAAGAGAAACAACAAAATCAACAAACCTAAGCAAACCCAAGACCTACCTAGGGTTTTGCTCAGATCGGATCGGACCTAGGTTTTGCTGGAGTTGTTGGGATCGGATCGGAACTATGAGGAAGGTTTTGCTGGAGTTGATCGGATAGGATCAGTGGTTCTCTCTCATTTTGTCTTGTTCCATATCTCTCGATCCCCACCGAAGCTCACCTGAGTTTTTCTCGGATCGGATCGAACTTGGGTTTTGCTGGAGTTGAGTTTTGTTGGAGTTTGTTGAAGATAAGAACTGAAGTTGAATTCTGAAATTTAAACGAAATCGAGTCTAGTAGGCTCGAGTTCTATGACGGTCCAATGTTGAAATCGAGTTCATTGTACTCAATTGAAAGCACTAAAATCAAGTTTATTGCACTCGAGATGTTAGTTTCCTAAATAATTCTGAAAACGTGCTAACTAACAAAATTGTTTGAAAATCAGTGTTATTTTGAAAAAAAATCTCATGCTCACTCCTATGAGTATCTCTCAACTCTCTCCCTCTTTTCTCCGAGCAACGTCTTGGATTCTCTATCTTATCTCTTCGGGTGTGAAAATTATATGTTGTACTTGGCATATATGTCGGGTCTCTTACACATAGGCGGGCCCCACACACTGTGGGACCCGCTAGTGTGTGAGTGACCCGGCATATATGCCGGGTACACCATATACGAGCTCCTTCGGGTGGGTCTTTGGTTGTGGTGCATTCAGCGTTTGACAACCATAAAGGTTCAAATTTTCGTGGGTCTTGGGTTGGGTGATCTTGGTGAATTTGGTTGAGGTTTCAGCTAAGGTGGTGGTTCTGGTTCTTCGATCAGTTTGGAGGATTGGGTCATGCTCGTTTTGTTGCGATGAAGAAGCAAGATATTTGAAGTGGCTACATTGAAAAACTTCATGGGTATTCTCTTTTAGCGTAGTCCTTTGTCTCTTTCAGCTTACATAGATGTTGATTAGGTTGTTGATACCCTTTAAAATCTAAAGACACTCTACATCAGCTTAGATTTTTTGTCTTGTCTTGGCATTAATCGCATTACTTGGTCTGCCAAGAAAAAAACTCACACTTACTCCTCCACTAAAGTTGAATACCAATCTTTGCTTCCACTGCTACTTTAGTTATGTTGGCTTTGTACAATTTTATAGGGCTTTGGGTGTTTTCATTCATCATATTCCTAAGATTTGGCGTGACAATGTTTCGGCACTAGCCATTGCCACAAGTCATGTCTAGGGGCAGAACATGTATAAAAAGTTGAACCAATTTAAAAGTGTCATACAAGAAATATGAAAAGTTAATAACATTCTACTATTGATCATGTTTGATATTTTTACCAAGGGCTTATCTTCTCTGCGTTTTATTCAATGAAAGAACAAACTAATGCTTACTTATATGCCTATTAGTTTGAAGGGAGATGTTAATATTACTGATGACACTTGCACCACTCAGCCAGTTGACACTCACAACTCAGTCAAGATTGTAGCAACTGTTGAGTTAAATTAGTTGCATGGAAGTAACAATTAGTTAGAGCATTCCCATCAAGAATAAAAAAAATATAACATTTAGCATCTTAAAACATTATTTTATCTATTTTAACACCACGTTTTATAATCCACCCCATATCAAAAGTTTTACAATTTCTTACCACTTCAATATATATATATATATATATATATATATATAATTATTTTTATTCTTACTCTTATCTCATTTCTTTCGCTACCCACAAACCCACTGCAAAATCCAAACCACTGCCACTACCGCCAGACACCATCGCCCACACCTACATCCACACCCACCACCGCCCACACCCACAACCTCAACCCCTAACCACCAAAATCATAGACAAAAACAAACTCAAAACCAAAACACAAACCCATCTCTCCCTCTCTCCTCTGAACCAAAATCATCAACAAAGTCGCACCTTTTTTTCTTCTCAACCCAACAAACCTATGACCACCAACCACCATCACCCACCCACCTACCACAACCGTAAATCCCAACCCAAAATTAACCCACCACTAGCCACCACCACCACTACAAACCACACCCACCCACCATAAATCAAAACCCACTCACCCACCCACCTGCTATCACCGTAAACCCCAACCCAAAATCAACCCACCATTAGTCATCACCACCACAAACCATAACCACCTACCATCAATCACCATAACCCAAAACCCACTCACCCACCCACCACCTGCCACCACCATGAACCCCATCCACCACCGCCATAGTGCCCACAAGCCAAAATCAAACCAATAACCACCACAAAATCCAACCTTTCAAACCCAAACTCAAACCCAAATCAACCAGAAATCATACACACAATAGGAAGAGAGAGATATTTTCAGCCATAGCAAAAGAAGGAAAAAAAAAAAAAGATAGAAGAAAGGGAAAGGAAGAAGATGATATAGTGCCCCTTTTTTTCAACTTTTTCAACCCAAAAAGCCTTTTTTGAAAAAAGCAAACCCAAAAAGCTCGTTTGGTATGTATAAAACGCAACTTTTTGGAAAAAGTTGCGTTTTGGGTTTGTGAAGAGAACGCGTAAGCCATAAAGGAAGCTTTAAGGTGCGTTTTGGAAAAAGTCCATGCGCATTGAATCAACTATCCGTTGGACTCTATGGGCAATTACCAAATTACCCTTCAATAAATCAGAAGATGTCCTCATCTTCTTCCTTTGATACACACAAACACAAACACACCCACACAGACGCACAAAACCTGCAAGAGCACCACCACCAAAACGCAGATCCCACCATCCACCCAACACCGCCCAACCATCACCACCCAACCACCACCACCATCACTCGTTAAAACCACCCCCACCAAAACCCGTTAAAACAACGGAAACCCAAAATACAACGAAAATCAAACATGACCTACCCAAAATCCACAAAAAATAACTTAAAATTAAACCATCAACTGAAAACCAATAACCCAAACCCAAAATCAAAATCAAAATACAAACTCAATGATAGCAGAACACTTGAAATTAGATGAGAGAGATTCAACCATGCAAGCTTTGACAGAGAGGGATTTCTTCAGATTTATGAGATCAGTGCTTATGGTGGAGATTGGCTCTTGTGGTGGAGAGTTGATCTGACCATGAGACAAAGAAGAAAAAAGAAAAGGAAGAAAAAGAAGAAGATGTTTGTGGTGGAAAGGTAATTTGACCGTGAGAGTAAAAAAATGAGATCAAATGAAATGGAGAGTCTTGACAATACACGGCAGAGGAGTGGAGATGAGTGTGAAAATATGAGATCAAATGAAATGGGATAAGTACAAAAGAAAAAGAGATAAGGAACATAGAAAATGATAAAATAATAATAAAATATTATAGAAATATTATTATTTAAATAAAATAGATGGTAAAATAAATGAATTGATGTGGGTGTTTTAGAAAAGTGGTAGTGTAAAATAGAAAAGTAGGTTCTTAGTGTAAAATAGACGAAAAAATTTGGCTGGACTGATGCGGTTGCTCTAAAATTAAATAAATTAATAAAATATTAGACTGGGATTGACCACAACTAAAAACAAAGAGTATTGTAAAAATATTGTGACATTTTATTATATCTCTAAACTTTTTAAATTAGTACTATTTTTTTTTTAGAAAAATAAATAGTGCTATTGACAGAATATTTTTATAACAATTTCATAATAAAGTTTATGTAGTAAGTTGTTATTGATTCTCATCTAGACCTACTAGTGACATTTTTTTTTTTTCCTACCATTAACAACTTGTCCTATAAATTTTATTGTGAAATTTTTGTGAAAATATTGTGTCCATAACTTGCATTAAGAGAGGTAATTAAAACAAAGAATTCTCTTTATATATATCTTGTCCTTTTTGGTAATTTACAACTTAAACTGCCACTTTTATAAGTATTAGTCAAACACCCAGTTTTTTCAAAAAACACTTTTTAACAGTTTTTACCAAACACTCGACTTTTTCAAAAAGCACTTTTTCATATTGCACTTTTTGAAAACTCCACTTTTTCAAAAAGCCAAGTTTTAAAAAGCTGAACCAAACTCACCCATAGAGAAGAGATAGAGAAAAGATGAGAGGGAGAAGTGAAGTGAGACACGGAGAGGGAGAAAAGCAAGAGCAAAGGAAAGATTAAAAAAAGAAAAGAAGAAGATGGAATAACTTAATATTATTTTATTATAACAGTTAGCTATAGTGAGCTGCTAGAGATAATGAGTGTTTTAAGTATGAGATATTTGATGTAATGAGTGTTTTTGTGTGTTGGTACTAAATTTAACTTTTTAGCATTTTTAGCATCTTTAATGGGAATGCTCTTATGGCTTTTACTCCCATGTGTTTTATTAAAATGTGTTTATATACCACGTACATCATTAATATCAAGTTCATCACATCACGTGGGTTGTTGGGCATTAGGCGTTAACGTGTTGAAATTGCTAAGCATAAGGTGTTGACGTGTTGAATTTCTAAGCATTAAATGTTTCATGTTTATCTTTTTGGATTCACCTCTAGTGCAAAATGGCTGAGATTGAAAGTTGAAAAAGCAACTTTCAATCTCAGCCATTAAATAAAAATTGTGAGGGAAGTGGAAGTATTGCACCTGATGTGAATCCTATCTTTTTGATTTTCAAAAGAGAGGACTAGAGTCATTGGACAAATTTTTTATTAAATTTTGTTATCTTTCTCTTTCACTCTCTCTCTCTCTCTCTCTAGTGTCTTCTAGTCTCTTGACTCTCTTTTGTCTCTCATCTTTGCCTCTCTTTAAATTTTCTTCACAAATCACAATCTAAGTTAATCAAACAAGCATTAGAGATTCAGATATGAGAGGGATACAATATTCTCATCCAAAAAAATTACCAGGTTTAGGCAGTGCTATGGTGGACTGGTGGTGGCCGGTGGCTTCAGGCGTGATGTGCTAGTCAACCTCTGCTTCTACTATTCTCCTTGTGGCTGCCCAACTCCTCAGTCTGAGGTCTTTTGCGTTCTGCATTAAGTTAGGTTTTATTTTCTTATTTATTTATTTTTTTTGAGTGGTTTAGAAATCCACCTCTTTTTCCCTTTTATATGTGTATCTTGCCGTTGGGTGTTCTCCTACTCCCAGTTAGAATCGGTTTTGATTTTATTTTATTTTTGCTTGTGTGTGTTTTGGGGTGTTGTTTGGGCATTGGGCTAATATATATATATATATATATATATATATTTTATAGATTTTAAAAATGTCAATAATATTGTTGACGATACTTCCATCCTTGTAAAATGGTGCTTTCTGTGTTAAAATCACTTCTAGCATATGTAGCCACTTTGGTTCATTTTGTCCCACCTGAGGAAACGCAAACCTCAAAAAAGGCACCCTTTTATTTTGTTCCACCTGATTATTTAAGCTTGAATGATTTTATTGATAAAATAAACTGAAGGACAATCATTGGAGTTAATTGCCAATTTTTGCTGCTGAGCGTGCAGTAGAAATACAAATTCTCTTAACCTGGTGAAAACTGCAACTCAAAAAAGACTCTTTATTGAAAACTTGGGTGCTGATCAGTGGCGACTCCAGGAATTTAATCTAGGGTGTTCCTATTCCACTTTGAAAAAATTCCAGGTCATTTCGGTCTATTTCAGGTGTTTTGGGACATTTCAGTAAATACCGGCCGAAATTCAAGATTTGGCCAGCATGAAGTTTGGGCTTAAAAAAGAAAAAAAAAGTTATTAAAACCAAAACAAATTTGCATTCTGTACACCGAAAAACCTCAAAAGGAAAATAAATGAAAAGAAATGAAATGAACAAAGGTATCTAAAAAGTTACCATGGCTTTTGAGTGGAGTTGTGGTGTGCCTTTGTGTTAGAACCCCTTTCCCTCTCCCTTGTGTGTGTGTGTGTTTGTTTCTCAAAAAAAGATAATAATAATAATAAACTATAAGTTCATTTGAAATATTAATAAAATTATTAATTATTGTTGTTTAGTTATTTCATAAGTTTGTTTGTCTTTTATAAACTATAATTTGTTGTATTGTTGTTTCATTCATTATTAAATTATTAATTATTTTTTAGCCTAACATAATTTAATTTGTTTGTCTTTTATAATGTATTAGTTAATTAAATTATTAATTATTAATTAGTGCTTAGTTGCTTCATTAATTTTTTTTTACTAACTACTAGTAGTCTAAAAAAAAATATTTTATATACCACCGCACACTTTTAGTATGATGGTCACTTTATAAGTATAAATGCTTGTGGGGTGTGGAGGGCAAGGACCGGGGTTTAAGTCTCCATGAGAAAACTCTACATACATATACACTTAGATTAGGCTAGAGTAGAATTCTATCTTATATATAAAAAAAAAATTCTATATAAATTAATATATCTAATTACATTTCAAAATTTGACCTCTTTTATTCAAATTATTTTAAGCTAATTTCACAACTCAATAAAAAAATTAAAAAGCATAATAAGCCTTCTACATACTACATAGAAGTGGTCAAAAAGGAAAAGAATAGAATACTATAAACAATTTTCTAAGAAATTAAAACAAAAATCAAAAATCAAAAAATAATATTAAAAAAAAGGTAAAAGAGTGGTACATAAACCACGTTAGTTTGTCCGCCACTCCGCCCATTAGTAACTTTTGTAAAAAAAAAAAAAAAAAAAAAAAAAGGGCATTTAATAAGAAGTAGAAAGTGGGTTGGTGTGAGTGTGAAGCAGTGGAAGTCATTCTTGTTACTGGGTTTCTTTGCTAACATTTTGTTTAGAAACCCATACCAGAAATGCCAAAAGAAAGAGAGTGACAATGAGGAAGAGAAGAAAACTGAAGCTACTATGGGATGGCAGTGAGCTCATCTGATGAGGCTCATCAACAACAACACCTTACGCGTGTTCATATTGGGTTTTGGTTGGTTGGTTTTTTTTTTTTTTTTTTTTTTTGGGCTTGCTCTATTATGATTTTTTTTTTTTTTTAAGATTTTAGTCAAAATTTGTTTGGCATAAAACTTTTGAGGGTGTTCCTGATATTGCTTGGGGTGTATTTTTTTAAAGGGTAAACAAATAAAAAAAAAAATTATTATATATAATTTTTTTTTTTCCAAGCCAAGGTGTTCCTGGGAACACCCTGGGCTCTGAGTGGCGTCGCCACTGGTACTGATAGACCAGTCCGCCGTGAAACAATCAGATAACAGTAAATCAATACAATTTTTGGCATCACTCTCAATAATAATGATTAATGAGTTCTATATTAAGTTATAACAAAGTATAACAGGAACCTTATAGCAATCATCATCAAATGTAATACATTTAATGTTGCAATCACAATAGACAACTACTTGTGAGAAAAAAGTCAGTAATTTGTTTATTCAAAGGTCACTTAAAAAATTGTCATTGCACATTGTCAACTATCAATTAAGCTAATTGTCATACTAAAAAAAATCACAAGAAACTTGTAATTCGCTATGAATAACCTAGTAAACAACCAATCGTTATTTATTTATTTTTTTTTTTTGAGAAAAATTTAAGAAATACATATTAAATTAAGCTGATTGTAATACATTTTTTTTTTATTTTAATTTTGTTATTTTTTGAGAAAAATTTTAAAAAATACATATTAAATTGTAATTGATAAAATATAAAGTAAAATACCAAAAAAAAAAAAAAATTTGAGCAAAAAATAAATTTTTTTTTTAGGGACGAGAACAAAACTTTTTTGCATCACATTATATTCTCTCCATTCCAGACTTTATAGTTTGTAGTTTCCCACTAAACTTTTTTTTTGGATAGGATTCCCACTAAACATTTGTTCTTAAATTGAAATAAAAATAGTAAGGGGGTGTTTGGATGCTTTTTTTTTTATCACTCAATTTTTATCACTTATCACTTATCACTTTAAAATATTACTCCCGTTTGACACCATGACTCAAATGTCATCACTCAATATTTTTCACAATATTTGTGGGCCTCAGCTCTGTCACTTGGTGCAGATAACTCACCGAACCTAGTGAAAAAAAAAAAAAAAAAAAAAAGACCTAGAACTGAAGACCGAACTAGGAGAAGAAAGGAAAAAAAAAAGATTAGTCAAAAATTGCGACTGAGTGGGTGTCTCATGTGTGTTTAATGACAAAAATGCCATTGAGTTATGAGTTATGAAAATTAAAAACAGCCAAAATGTGTTTTCAGTTTCCATAACTCATAATTTAAAAATCAGAGAATTGAGTTATGGAAATAGAGTTATGAAAACAGAGATATGGTGATGCTAAACGGACTTCTAGCTATAGGTCCCACTATTTTTGAGTTATGAGTTACGGAAACAGATAATTAAGTTACAGAAACAAGCCATCCAAACACCCTCTAAAATACTGTAATAAATTGGGAGAGAACATCCAAACTTCCAAAGGAAGGATTTAAAAAAAAATAAATAACTATAAAACTCAAACTATATTGTTAATTAGGAAAAGTTTCAAACTAATTTGGTTTCTAAACAAATCGAGTGTCTCACACTCGAGTTCCAAACTCGAGTGTGAGACACTCGACTTCCAGTGCAATTTCGCACAGCAAAATCGAGTCCTTTGAACTCGATTTGTTAGAAACCAAATTAGTTTGAAATGTTTCCTAACTAACAATATAGTTTGAGTTTTATAGTTATTTTTTACAAAAATCCCCAAAGGGACGATAGCAGCAGATTGTATTCACGGGTTCTCTTCTTTGGGATTTTTTAGAAAATAACCATCAAACCCAAACAATATCATTAGTTAGGCAAACTTTCAAACTAATTTCATTTCTAACAATTCGAGTCCTCTGGAGTCGAGTTTACTGTAGCTATTCCCTGTTTTTCCATTCACACGTAGGCCAGAAAACGAGTCCATTGGACTTGATTTTGACGTTATGGCTGAGCACAGCAACGAGGACTACTCTGTTTTACTCTCCACAAAACAGAGCATACCGACGGACTTGCATCAAATCCATGGCAACAACGAGGACTACAACCAACGGACATGCTCTGTTTTACTCTCCACAAAACAGAGCATACCGAATTTCAATTTTCTACTCTGGATCAAATTTTGGTTTTTGAAATTTTTTTTTGTCAGAAAATCGAAAATTTGTAGCACTTTGTTAGAGCTTATATTGTTTAATCTATGCGATATATGGTGCTGCATTGGTGCTTTTTATATATATGTTGATGCCAAAGTAACGACTGTTAGGACTTAAGAAAGCAATCTTACCTTTTAACAAAAGAATCTTTGAATTTCAACCAAAAAAAGAGACAGTAGTGGCATTATATAAGTTTATTTATACTCCTCCATTAATCATTATGTATGGGGATAGAAGAAAATTTTTCTTTGCAGTTTCTTTGGAGATATTAGATAAATTTTTGGCAATATGTTTCTTTACCTATCAGTTTCCTGAATATTTTGGCAAATGTTTTTGACCATTCCCGTCTTCTTGTGGTCAATGTCAAGAGACTTTACCAAGTTTATTGACACTTTCAATCAAGGACTTGCATCAAATCCTTTATTTGTATTTTTTGTTTCTAAATTTTAAATTAAATCTCGTGGTTGGATTTGGGTAGACTTCAACCATTACAGAGAAAGGAGGATCGTCAAACGTCAAAATCAAGTCCAGTGGACTCGTTTTTTCTGCATAGAAACTGAGTCCTCTGGACTCGATTTCTATGTACAGAAACCGAGTCCTCTGGACTCGATTTCTGGCGTCCACGGTGATAGCTACAGTGAACTCGACTCTAGAGGACTCGAATTGTTATAAACAAAATTAGTTTGAAAGTTTGCCTAACTAATGATATTGTTTGGGTTTGATGGTTATTTTCTAAAAAATCCCTCTCTTCTTTACCTTTCTCCTCATTTGGCCTCTTCACATTCCCTCTCTCCCCTTATCCCCTTTGAGCAGCATCTTGGATTCTCTCTCTTGCATTCAGCGTTTGACAACCACAATGGTTCAGTTTTATATATTGTTGGATTTGGTGGGTTTTGACTTTTGAGTAATTGAGGGCTGAGTTTGTCCCGGCAGTGTGGCATTTTGAGGTGGTTCTTGTTCTTTGGCTGGTTTGGAGGACTGGGTCATGCTGGTTTTCTCGGAATGAAGAATTAAATGGCGACATTGAAAAGCTTCATTTGAATTGGTTATTTTTTTTAATCCCCACCTCCACTGACCTTCAATATGCTGCTGTCAAACTTAGCTTCTGCTATCATTGGAGCACACTTGATCATGGTATTCTCTTTTAGAGTAGTATTTTGTCTCTGTCAGCTTACATAGATGTTGATTGGGCTGTTGAGTGTTGATACCTTCTAAAGACACTTAAGATTAGCTTAAATTGTTTGTCTTGTCTTGGCATTAATCCCACTTGTTGGTCTGTCAAGAAAAAATCCATTGTATTTCACTCCTCCACTGAAGTTGAATACCAATCATTGCTTCCACTGCTACTTTAGTTATGTTGGCTTTGTACGATTTTATAGGGCTTTGGGTGTTTTCATTCATCATATTCCTCAGATTTGGTGTGACAATGTTTCGGCACTTGCCATTGCCACAAATCATGTCCAGGGGTGGAACATGTATAAAAATTCGAACCAATTTAAAATTGTCATACAAGAAATATGAAAAGTTAATATCATCCTAGTACTGATCATATCTGATATTTTTCCCCAAGGGCTTATCTTCTCCGCGTTTTATTCAATTAAAGAACAAACTAATGCTTACTTAATATGCCCATTAGTTTGAGGGGAGATGTTAATATTACTAATGATTCTTGCACCACTCAGCCAGTTGACACTCACAACTCAGTCAAGATTGTAGCAACTGCTGAGTTAAATTAGTTGCATGGAACTAACAATTAGTTATGGCTTTTAATCCCATGTGTTTATATACCAATAGTGTGCAGATCACATGCTCATGTGAATAGAATCATTCTTCTGCAGTTAATCCTCCCTTCATTTTTATCTTTGTTTTCTGCTTCTTCTGGTTCTGCACTTACTACTTTTGTGATTCAAAATCTCTGTTCACTTTAAATAGGATCCGAGGTTTATATATCGATAAAATGCTAGAGAAGCCCATAAGTAAACGTTTTAATTATTTAGATTTTAGATAAGAACTGGCTAGAATAGTCCATCCATTCAATTAAAGAAAATAAAGAAAAGTTCATTAGTTTTACACAACCAAGCAAGTAGCAACTATGAACCCCCAAATGATAGAATTTAAATCTGAAAAAAAAAAGATGCCAAAGAATCTAGTCCCAAATGCACCCTTGAATACTGCATTTTTGTGCTGGATTCCATTTTGCTTGATCACATTATATTTGCTCCATATGCTTTTCAAGTTTTCTGCATACAATGATATTATTTTGTTGTTGTGTTTCAGGAGTTACTTGTTCATATGTCCAAGAGCTTATCAGAATCTAGAATTAGGTGTGAGTGAGTTTTGCCTTTGTTCCCAAACTCATGTTTAAGTCTAGAGTCCGTTTTAGGGTGTTTTTTACACGGAATAGCCAAAAGGGGAGATTGTAAAGTTGTGATTTACAACTATGTTTTATATTGGCTTTATTCCATGACAAAATGTGTTGTAATTACTTTATTTCAGTTCCTTGTATTTTGTGGGATTTAATTGTATTGGGTTTAGTATCAAGTTGGTGAAGACTCAAACTTTATTGAAGATTAGTGGATCTCGCGGGTGTGTCGCTGGAAGCTAAGCCGCGAAAGAGCCATGTGAGAAGCACATGACTGGAAGCTAAAGAGTTGTGACAGGCTGTCGTTTTTGTGAGTGTCTCGCGAGTAAGGCCTTCTCGCGAGATAGTCGCAAAACATTCTGCCTGAAGGATTTTAATGAGTAACTTTCTTACCCTTCTCCCATACTATATATACCCTTATTACCCACAAATGTTGGAGAGGCTATTCAGAGATAAAAAATCCTAGATAGGTTTTCTACAATACACACACCCATCTTTTTCAGAGAGAGTTACTCATCATTAGTGAGAAATCATTGTAGTCTCTTCTCCATCTCTTTTCCATTGTCATACCTTGAGAGGAGATTTGTACCCAAACACAACTCACACCTATTCAGAGTGTAGAGAGTGATTTGGAGCTGCTGGGAAGCATTGGAAGAAGCCTGGAATGGCAGATGCAACATGGAGCTTGTTGCGGGATCCGGGGTGCTAGACAAGACACGGTTCCGAGAAGCCTTGTTGGAGTAAGAGCTTGGAGGGCATAGGTACATTGGGTAGATTAGGCTTTGAGGGTCTCTTGCTTACTCATGTATCCCAACTGATTGTCTAGTGGATCGATTTCCGCTTGGAGGGCGGCGGAGAGGTTTTTCGCCGAGTTCTTCGGTTTCCTCTTCGAGAACACGTCTCGGTTTTTTCTGTGTTTGCATCCTTCTTCCCTACTCTTGTTTAATTTCATTATTACTGCTGTGTTGCTTTAATTATGGATTAGAGTAGTTGTCTTGCTTATACGCTTGTGTTTACACTATTCCGCACTTAGTATTAAGTTAGTGTAAAATCAACCAAGCCGTTTTGTTAATTGGGGGTCTAAACAGCCCTTGTGTTTTTCAACACGTTTTTGAGCTTTCAACTTCATTCTTGAACTCTTTGAGACCTTGTCTTGAATCCTTTGACAGCCTCTTCCCAGTAAAATTTTGTCCGTTACATAGATGTCCCTGCAAATGTATTTTTGAAAGCGTGTCAAGGGATGATACAAACTTGTACTCAAAACTCGTGTTTTTTGGTGGTCTAGTGGGCTTTGGCTGTACTTTGAAATTTTTGTTTTGGTTGTGCGATATTTCTACTCTCTGATTTTCTTTGGGAGCACGGTGTCTTCTGTTTACAATTTTCTTGTGTTAAGTAGAAAAATATCTTCTAATTATATAATTTCTGGCTTGGTAACCTGCTTAGAACCCCATTCACCTTTGTGGACATGTTCATTTGTTAAAGGCTTGGAGTATTTCTTAATTCTGTTCTGAAGACCCACATATCTCAGCGTAGGTTTTTTCCACATTGTTACTAAACTAATTTTAAATTCTTGCAGGACGTTGTGGAATCATGGATGCTGATGAGCTGTTCATAAGTAACAAACTTTAACTCAGTGAAAGAAAAGAGTCAACAAAGTTTCTTGGTGTTGTGCAATTTCTCCATATAGGCATTAGTTTATTATATCAAAATGGATTGTAGTTATAACTTTAGAGGAGTTTGTTTGTTAAAATAATTTGGGCTACACCACTCTTATGTTAGTTTTTTTGGATGATGTGAAGTTTGGTTTCAATGTGTTTACCATATTGTCTGCCATGCTTTCATTATCTGTGTTAAATTTCCTTTTTCAGTGAATTAGATAGTAGTTACATCTATCCAATGGTTGTAAAGGTATCAATGGAAAAATTATATAAATCTGTCTTTTAATTTTAGGATATGTACATTTAAGATGATAGGCAGGATTGATTACATGTTACACCCAAAAGCTGAGCAACTGCTGTCTAAGCTGCGCTGGGTGAATCCAAATACCAGATAGTGAGGTTTCTTTTGTTGAGAAGACTAGAAGAATTAAGTGTTTGATTGTTGCTGATGGTGAATACTTCAGTTCAGATGGATACGTGAGTAGGTTGTTCTATTTGGCTATCCACACGTGTCCCTGGGGACTTCTTGTACCATCTGCCCAAATAACGTTGCCTGAAGAGAAGAAGCCTAGCTCAAAAGCTTGGCCTGAGGAAAGCAGAGTTTGGACACCCCTAATCGATTGCCCGGGGGTTTGGTGTAAGTGTCAACTGCAATGCAGAATTTCAAGAAAGTTGAGAAAGCAATGAGACAATAAAAGAGAGTGGGAAGAGCAAATATCTCCATTTTTTGTTTCCTTTTTGGTTGAATGAAAGAACCTTATTTAGTCCCAATTATAAAAGTAGCTAATTGCTGCTTCCAGCAGAGAAAAAATATTAGCACTTAGCAACTGCAAAGTAATAGAATTGCGTGAATAAGGACTTAGATTTACATAGTCTATTAGCTCTTTCATAACAATTTTAGAAACAAAGACTTGTTATTGAAGGACTTAAATGCATGGTTGGAAATTCAAGTCTTATGTGGTTGTGAATGGTGATGATGTTAGAGTAATGCGGACGATATTCATCAAATGACTTTATATTTCTAACAACACTTCCTATTTGTCTAACATTTGCAGTCTGAATTCAAATTTGTAAGTAAGGCTGCTACCTCTTTTGTTTCACAAGAGAAAAAATAAAGCTACTTCCTCCTTATTTCATTGCAATGTGCACCCTTCTTAACGATAAACCCCATCAGCAATAGAATAATTAATTTATCGTGTCAGCTTGTTGATAATTAATCTTTATTTATTTAAAAAAAAAAAAAAAAAAACCCAATGGCGCATAGGATTGTTCGTTGCATCGTATATCGCACTAATGTGGACTCCTAATCCAGTACTAGGGATAGGATTTAAAAACAAAAAACAAAATATTATGAGCATATACTCCTAATCAGATCATTTGTTAGCTCTAATCTTTGCCACGGACACAAAGTTACAATCCTATACATATCAAAAAGACCATAAAATAAAATGCGGATTAGGTTCTATGCGATCAATCTTTCATCTTGGAGGAGAAAAAAACTCGTAGGCCCAAAATTATTGGCCTAGTAGAAATCCCCCCAGCCCAAAGCCTAGCTATTGTCCAAGCCACCGCCATTGATGGGGGTATTTCTTCAATCCACTTCCTAGAATTTCTTTGTAGACTTTGTTAAGTTAGTTTGCCCTTGCAACTTAACATCAATGTTATCTGTTTTTTGTCTAATAGAGAGGATCCATATATTGATATTTCTAAACAGGACTAAAGCCTCCCTTCCGCTCCAATTATATTTTGTGTAGAAAAGTTGTTAAGTGATAGTGATCACAGCCAAACCAAATAAAGGTTATTTTATCTTCTTCTTTTTTTTTTTTTTTTTTTTTGCTTACAATCTCTACTTATGGATGATAATTTGTTTCAATTAAGTACTAGGATATATTTTTTTTGCAATAAAATCACTTAGGGAGTCAGGGTGAATGGATAATTATAGCTTCTCTTTGTTTTTCTCTTCCAAGGTGTGAATTAGACCTAATAGCTTCCCTAGTATCGTTGTTCCTAAACCTTCAAAAAAAAAAAAAAAAAAACAATAATAATAATAATAGAGAAATTCTTTGGTGCAAAACTTAGGGTCCGTTTGGTTGGGGTTGAAAAGTGAGGGAAAGAAAAGTGGAAAAAAATGGAAAAGTGGAGACGAAAGATATTTTATTTTTCTCTCATGATGTTTTGTTAAGAGATGGTGGAAAAGTAAATGAGTAGAGAACTATTAAGAAAAATGAGTATATAGAAAATGCATATTGTATAAACTTATTCCTATGCCCCTAATACTAAGATAAAAATTTAATAGTAATACTAGCCTTTGAGCTTGCGCTCACACGTGTGCTTAGAGGCTCTTCTATTTTTTGGATAAAAAAAAAAAAAAAGAATACGTGGGGTGAGTTTTGTAGATTAGAGGAGTTTTAAAACTAACAAAAGAGTAATCCTATTTTGTAAGGAGTTAGTGAGTAGAAGTAAGAATTTAAATCAATATAAAAGTAGGAGTTTATTAGAAGAATGAAGACATTTCAACGTAGAAGTAGGAATTTATTATTTTTGTCAATTTACTATTTTAACCCCATTTTTAAGTTTTAGGTATGAGTATTTTTGACAGCAAAAAAAAATTAATAACTAACTTTCTTTTACCAATTTACTATTTTAACCCCATTTTTAAGTTGTTGGTTAATTAATTTAGGGGTATTTTTGACCAAAAAAAAAGCAATAACTAACTTTCTGAATCTTCTTAATATATACAAATAAGGGAAAAAGAATAAAAGTTTTTAAAAAATTGAAGGTACTATAAGCTGAAAACTAAAAAAAAAAAAAAAAAGCAACATTGAATAGACGAAGGGCAAATGGGTAATTTCCCATCAAACCCACTTCCTTCCCTTCCATTTTCTCCCCAAATTAACGAGAAAATCATTTCACCCCAAATGATGGGCTGGAAGAACACCCTTAGGTCCCACCATTTTCACTCACCATCCCATCCCCAATCAAATACACTATTCTCCCATATTTTTTTTTTCACCCAACTTTTCTCCCTAACAAATCAGACCCTTAGTTACTTCTTCTTAGGGGCTATATCTTAGTTTTTTCAATTAACCTTCTTGTTAAATTTATTCCCCTTTAAAATGATTGTTTATGCTTGAATTTAATTAAAGAACAATATCTAAGATTTTCACTTTTTCAAGCTAATTTGTTTTTTTCCCCTCCATAAAAATCTGCTAGGGCCTTGGGCCTTGGGCTTCTTTTGGGTGTAAGCTGTCAATTGTGGCCCTAAGGCCCTCCATCATATCAGTACATGAGTATCAATGATGCTGGAAAAGGAGGAATAGTGGAATACTGAAAGGAGAACTAGAAAAAGGAGGAGAAGCTTTTTATGTAGGACTTGACAGCCATCAAAATAGCAATGACTAATGGTACATTTTGGTTTCTATGTTCAATATTATTGTTGTTCATTTAAAAAATACTTAGATAACAAGATGAACGACTAAGTAATAATTACCGAAATTTGAATTGTTACCGAGCTTCCAAAATCGAGACTGTCATGTCATTTACAGAACAAATTTCTGACTTTCTATTAGATGAACCCAAATTCTCCATACCTCTAACAAATGAAAAAGCTGGTCTTTTTGGTGAAGGCAGAAGTGCAATTTCCTTGTTGAACATTGAGACCACATCAAGCATAGTAGGCCTATCAGCTGCACTTTCTTGGACACAGAGGAGTGCTATGTTTATGTATCCCAGTAGGACATTGGCAGGAGGAGTTTCTTCAATATTTGGATCCATCAACTCTAAGGCCCTATTGCTTTTCCACAAATCCCATGCCTACAGAAAATTTATGATAAAAATCAATCACAAATTCGGGTTAAATTCCTCATATTTTATTGAGGTATTAGTTACAAATGAAATTAGTAGAATTGCAAAGATATTTAAGATATTTAAGATACTTAAAGGAAAATTTTAAAATGATCTAGTGTAACACTTTCTACCTTCTTGGTGGCTTTGTTAGTATGAATAAAATTCAATTTAACAATGAATATATAATTTGAAATCAACATAACTGATAAAGAAGATTAATCATTTGAAAAGTCAATCACATGGTGTAATAAGAATACACACAAGCACTCAAATCCAAACACACACAGAGTTTCTAAGTTCTTGTTAACATTAAAGTAAGATGGTCCATTACTCACATATCCAATAAGATTGAGAGAGTCACTATGATAGAAACCAGTATTCTTCTTGCCACTCAATATCTCTAACAACAATACTCCAAAACTAAAGACGTCAGATTTAATCGAGAAAAGGCCTTCCAAAGCATATTCTGGAGACATATAACCACTGTATTTCATTGTTAAACAAACTGTTCAATAGCTTCATGGTTAATAATTTTATGTTACTAATATTTTCTGTAGAGCATAAGTACTTATGGATTATACTTACTTACTAAGTCCCTACTATTCGGTTGGTTGCTTGTGACCCATTCCCACCAAAAATTCTTGCCATTCCAAAATCTGATATTTTTGGATTCATGTCTTTATCCAACAAGATGTTGCTGGCCTTCAAATCTCTGTGAATAATTTGTAACCTAGAATACTGATGGAGGTAAAGAAGCCCTTGAACAATCCCATCAATGATGTGAATACGGGTTGGCCAGTCTATCACCCCTTGTCTAATTGGATCTGTCACAATACCACATACAGATAATAAGATAGAAGTTAGAAAAGAATTGGCGGCATTATGTGTGTGAAACCTTTAGTTACAACCAGATTTTGAGCTATGAACAAGCATAATATAGGCAGAGTACTTTGTAAGTGATTGAGATAGTGTGGAACTACATACCAAAAAGGAAATTATCTAAGCTTTTATTGGGCAAATACTTATAGATCAAAATCTTTTCATCTCCTTCAATGCAGCATCCAAGAAGTTTCAACAGCCTCATTTTTTAGCTCCTCCCATCCCTGTCCAGATTTTCTTGAAAGTCATTTTACTGCTACTAACTGTCCATTAAGCAAGGATCCCTGAAAATAATTCTTTTAATTTAGTTTCTGATTAATCCTTGAGAAGAATCCACATCAAATAATTTTTATAAGTTGTATCCTAGCAGAACTTTTATGCAAATACTGAGACTTCAATATTTATGTTAAAGGTTAGATTGTGGAATATCATATATTACTTTAGTTATTGAAACTTACTTTGTAAACAGGTCCCAAAACCACCCTCTCCAAGTTTATTTGAGGCTGTGAAATTGTAGCAGCAGATACACTAGAAAAACTAAAGAGAGGAAGCTCCATTTCCTTATTTCTGCCTTTCTCAGCCCCCTTCTTGAGGACTAATCCTTGTTGTGTAGACCTGTTATTGAAATCAAATGATATCAAGTCCTCCCCTGCTTGATCAAAAAGATAGTTTTGATTAGTTCATGTTGGATGGTTCTATTTCTGAAATCAAATGACAAAAAATCCTCCCCTACTTGATCAAGAAGACGGTTCCTATAATCTAATCCTAAAAGATTCAGAAAAACTGCCATGGCTCAGCAGATAACAGTGTAGACCTGTTGTTGAAATCAAATGATATCAAGTCCTCCCCTGCTTGATCAAAAAGATAGTTTTGATTAGTTCATGTTGGGTAGTTCTATTTCTGAATCGAATGACAAAAAATCCTCCCCTACTTGATCAAGAAGACGGTTCCTATAATCTAATCCTAAAAGATTCAGAAAAACAGCCATGGCTCAGCAGATAACTAAGTTCTGTCACATGGTATCTGAGGAATTTTTATGCATATAATTTCAAAAGCTTTTGATTGTTTAATTGAAATCCTAGAAGAGTTTTATCTATGAGAAAATCTAGGATGCTGTTTCAGGAAAGAGGACTGGTTTTTGTTGGAGTAGATCAAGTTTAAATGTTTGGTTAAAATTGAAATTTTAACTCAAATAAATGTTAGGACATATATGTTTTAACTTGTTTAAGAACATATGTCACTTATTATGTAAATTGGCTTATCCTTTGACAAAACGCACTCTGCTTGTATTTGGGTAGATCTAGGTGTTTTTAATACTTCAAGAAACCATGTTTCAAGATCAAGTGTTGAAGCCATCAAGTCTGTCCAAGAAAAAGCAAGTTGAAGTGCAGAATTTTTAAAGCTCGACACCTCTCGATAGCTACCTCGACACCTGCTATCTGTCGAGATTTAAAAAGTCAGAATTCCAATCTGATTTTCTTGGGATCCGTGAATGTGTTTTTGGGGCTTCTTTTCTTCTAACCCTAAACATATAAAAGGATTATTTTAAGAGCCGTTTTGGTGGACACAAGTTGTATTATCATTGAGCAATCTCTGTTTATGCAAATTGTGCTCAACAGACGAAGTTCTTGACCTAGTTCATCCTTCATCAAGAAGTTGCTGTGTCTTTGCACCATAGGGTTTTGTAACCAAGCATCTTCCTGCTATTCATCACGTGGATGAACTGAAGAACTTTGCAGCCAACCATTCTTCCTCAAGTTGGTGTTCTGAAGTCGCGTATTGGGATTCGCGCATTGGTTAGTCACGTACTTGGGAGCCGTGCATCAAAGGTGGAAATTGTCACTACAGATCAAGTCCAATTGGGTATTGGGGTAAGGGTTCAACTGTAGGTTGGTAAGGTACTTGGGATTCCTTTCTTGTAACCGCTTGATTTGATAATAGTGGAGTTTCGGGAGTGGTGACCTGAAAATCACCCGGTGGGGTTTTTGCCGTTAGGGTTTTCCCCATTCGTAAACAAATCACCGTGTTATTTATTTTCCGCTGCATATTTAGTATTTGGTGATTTGTTTGTGCTTCCACGCAATTGCATGCTTAATTGGTTAATTAACAACTTGACTAATTAATTAATTAATTAGGGTTTATCACAAGGGGTCATTCGAAGTGTGACCTATCAATAAATAATCAAAAGAGGAAATGTATGGAAAGTTTAGACGGTTCTATATTTTAATCAATATAGCTTAGGTTCAAAACTAGCAATTTAGACCCTATTGAAATTCAGCAAAATAATTTTAGAAAATGTGGAATTGGACTGTAAATTTGGCACCTGACAAGAGTTGGGCAGTTTTTTTCTTTTTATTTTAATAATAATAAAGAAAGAAAGGATAATTTAATGTGAATTTGCAAGAAGGATCTCTTTAACTAAAACAAATGCAATAGTGGCAATTATGCGTACAATGGACTCACACAACTATTTTTCGTAAACAAGCAATAGTTCAAAATATCTTAATCACCCCCCTCCCCCTCTTCTTTCCACCTTATTAATCTCTGCGTGTGGGGAAGTTTTTTTTTTTTTTGGTGTCACTAACATAGATGCCCTGCCACTAGTCAGTTTTATGTTGCTAATGAAAATTCATACCTTTTCTTTTGAGTTTTCTCACCCACATCCACCAGATGAAGGCCGCTGAAGAAATGGCTGTCAGAGAAACAGCCAGTACTAAAATAATCCACAGTCGTCTCTTACTTCCTGAAGCAAGCATGTGAGAAATAAAAGACACATATATTGAGACCAGTAGTTTTTTTAACCACTAATAAATGAAAAAGATTCAGTTAGGAAAGATTGAAATAAAGTAATATGGAAACAAGATCATAAAGATGTAATGATTGCTGGAGACTTAAATTTGCTCACTTTTAGGGTTTAACACACAGGCAGCAACTTTAACATAGATATCTCTTGCAGTAAGGTCATTATCAGCAAGCTGTCGCAGATTCATGAGATCGCCATTCCATATTGAACATCTAGAATCATTGAGAGCATAACCAGTGCAGGAGCAGCTATTCAAGCAAGCTGATTTGCACTCTTCAATGCTCCCACTTTCAAAACTTACTGGATTCACTGGTAGTTGTACATTAGACAACATAACAAACTCATCTGGGTCACCTGTAGTCTGGTTATGGTTCTCACATTGCAAAGGGGTTTTCCTTGCACATCCTGCAGAGTAATCATTCAGTTCCCAATTTCCAGAAGATCGGGGTTCAAATCCTCGAATGCATGAACAAAATGGCAACGCTTGCTGGTTACAGAGTCCAAAAGCCCCACAAAAAGCATAAACTTCACATTGGATTTTCGGTTGTGACCAGTATAAATTCCACCGCTGGGTGGATTCCAGCCAAGACAGTAGCTGCATCTGTCCCGATACGTCCATTACAAACATACTAGTGAGACTAGGATCATATAGATTATATGTAAAATAAGTCTCTTCCTGATTGGAAGTATAGCTAAAATTATAAATATAATTAACTCTTATTTCATAAAAAAAGCTGAACGACTTCCCATCCCAAGGCCCGCTTGTCCAATACAACCCGTCAGGCTTCCGCGTGATTAAAAACTGAGTTATTCCCTTAGGATCGAGCTCCAATGAAAAAACTCCAGGACTAGGGTCATGAAGATTTCTCCAAGACACCAATGACCAAGTCTTTCCGCTATTGTTTTTAAACCCAAGCTTCATTCCAGGTAAAAAGATATGGGAAGGAAAATCGAAGCTCTGCCACAAGATATTTGAGTTTTCATCTCTTAAAACAAGGTTTCCCGAATTCAATAGAGTGGCACTTGCATTGCCATTAGATGACATGTTGGATACCGAGTAAGACACCTGACCGTCCACAATCACGAGGTTCCCATCATTACTAATAGTGAGAACTGCAGAAGAACTGACAATTGGGTAATTTCGGTTGGCTACCCATGTGACAGTTTGCTGTGATACCTTTTTGAACCATATTCCCACGTATTGATATGTGGAGTTTCCAGGACGAAAGAATCCTAGTTCAAATTTTGCATCAGCTGATACTATAGTTTCGGTAATTGTAATAGATTGTCCTTGCGATATAGTATCTCTGGCAGCATGAGAGGAGTGAAAGAAGGGGCATAATACAAATAGCATCAGCAGGAAAACAAGATGAGTAGACTTACAAGTTAAAATATCCATGCTACTCACAAGCAATCCATGCAAGGTCACCAGAGCTTGTTCAAGCATCAACTTGTTATAAGAGCAATTCCAGCTCCGGTAGTGATTTTTCATATGTTTGACTCAGACCTTGAGTCGTCACACGGTTTCTAGCCAAAGACTTTTACTCTAGGCATATTTTTCTTTGTTTAATTAGTTTTCACGGCACTATAGGTCTTACTGTTACAAGGGCCTATAGTGGCAATTTGTAAAACGCCATTATAGGCCGTTGGAAACACTGCTATAGACCCATTTTTTAAAACGCCTTTATAGAATTCTTCAAACGCAGCTATAGATATGTTTATAGCAGCGTTTATAAAAAAACGCCAGTATAGGGTACCTATAGTGGCGTTTTTTAAAAACGCCACTATAGGACCAGTTTTTTGTAGTTTTGGTGGGGGACAAGTCCAGTAAGAGCATCCACACATCGCCATAATTTTAGCTAGTTGGCTCCACTAAAAATTACTTTATAAGTGTGTTTAGATACTGCTTTGTTGAAAATTGAAAACTGAAAATATTGTCCAAAAATAATTTTTAAATGTGTAAATAGTACCGTTTAACCCATTTTTATTTAAAATTTTGGTGAAAAAAGATGTTTGTAGGTCCCGTAAACAGTATATGAGACCCATTGATAGTGCCATTCCAGTGAAATGTATGGATGTTCAAAGGAGTAATTCTTAAGTACTCCTGGAGCATAGAGAATGGTGCTCTCTCCTCTCACATTCATGTGGGGTTCGCCCATTAAATTCATGGTGGGGTCCACCATGAATGTGAGAGGAGGGAGCACCATTTCATTATACTCCGGGACTACCTAAAAATTTTTCGTTCAAAGAGTAATGGGTCCCGTGCGCTTCTGGTAAAAAAAAAAAAGAAACGTGAAACGCAAAACGCACCATTTTCATCCGTATCCAAATGGATACTATCTATTTTAGATTTTCATTTTACAAAACATTGTTTTAACACAATAAAATAACATAAACAACACAATAAAAAATATATATATATACTACGATTGACAATTTATTTATTTATTATTATTTTCTCAATTCTTCACTGTACTCAAGCACTCACGGCACCACCACCAAACCCAGCAACCCTAAATCAGCCAAACATAGACCCAGTAACCCTAAACCCAGCCACCTCCATCACCACAACCAGCCCACCACAACTCAGATTAAAAAAAAAAAAATTATCACCACCACAAACCCACCCACATTAACAATGGTCATCCACAACACCCATCACAGGCCACAACCAACACACCACAAGCTACAACCCACAACCCACAAATAGCCACAAATCACACGCCGATCTGACCCACGAAACCCAGCAACCGGATTTGACCCATAAAACCCAGCAAACCAATCTGTATCGACAACCTCACCAACATGTTGATCTGGAAAAAAAAATAAAAAAAAAAAATAAAAAAAAATAAAGGGAGAAGAGTATAGGCGAGGTCAACGGCTAGTGGAGGAAGAGATGGTCGGAGCTGGGTAGTCGGCGGCTGGGTAGGCGAGATTGAGGAAGAGAGAATTGAGTTGCAACAGGAATAGAAGTGGAAAGGAAAAAAAAAATTATTTAAATAATCTTTATCAATGTGAACGCAAAAAAAAAAAAAAAAAAAAATATATATATATATATATATATATATATTTTTACCTTTAAGCTACAATGTACAACTCTTTGAAACGAAAAATTCTGGTGCCACAAACTAGTGCACTAGTTTGTGGCACCAGAAGGACTCCTTTGGCAACGCACTGTACTGTAGCTGAGAAGCTAAAATATATACATTTATTAGCTCCACTAATGTGCTTGCTAAAAATAGCAATTTAGGTTTTTAGCATCTCTAATACTAGTGCTCTAATACAATAGACGACAAGTACTATTACTACGTTTTCTTGATTTCCTACATATAACCGTTTGAAAATGTATAAATTTAAAGAGGCAAAGTATCATTATCTTTTTATACACCATTTACGTTGGCGTTGTAGAGAACACTCCTCAGAAAACATCTCTCTTATTGTCTCTCTACCATCAATTTATATTAGTGCATTTAGATTGTACAACTCTTAAAGTATACTTTTTAAAAATTTGGGAGCATTTCTAAGTTTTGATTAGGGTCCGTTTTGCCTTGCACGGTAATCAAGGCATGCCGGCCTAGGCCATTTTGGCCATTATCTAGGACCCCTTAACAGAGGAAGGCCCTCAATGGGTTGAACAAGTGATATACTATAATTGAGCATTATCTGGAGTGGTAGTTGTAAAATATTTTACAATCCTATTATAGTACCATTTTATAAATAAAATGGTACCGTTGTAAGATGTTATATTTTTAAAATAATATTTTATTGGGTTTTGGGTTTTATTTGAATATTGAGTTATATTATTTTATTGTATGAATATATTATTTTAATATGTTGTATGATAAAATAAAAGTTGAGATGTTAATAGTTTTGTAAAATGATATGGTAAAATAGATAAAATAACTTTTGAGGTAGTAAAATGAAATATTTTTTAGAAACCGGATGGTAATGCTTAGTGACGAATTTTTTGGTCACTAATTGGAGAGAGTGAAAATTTATTTTTAGTAATATTCTAGTTATGTAATATATTATAAGTCTGTTTAAAAAACTCTATATATTACTTTTGTATTTGTGCATTCTAATAAGTATTACAGTTTCTTTAAAAAAAAAAAAAAAAAAACTTTGGCTGCTGAAGCAACTGCTTTCTCTGGTTTTGGGACTATCTGAAGCGGCTACAATGTGCATTTTGGTATAAAAGATAGGTTTTTAGTGTTTGAGATGGACGGTTGTGATTAGCTCTAGGAAAGAATATTATAAAATGTGTCACGTTACTTCTTTTACGGTTTTGTGGTGGGACCAAAAATGGTGAGATGAGCTTTGTTATCAATTCTATGCAAGTATTTTTTTATGGGCTTTTACACTATGTTTGGCTTGAAGGATTATAGGGAGGATGAAAAATAATGGGTAGAAAATGGTGTAAAAAACAGTATTTTTCACTGTTTGGGAAGCAAAGGAAATAGTCAATTTATTAACAAGGGTATAATAGTCAATTTATATAAATTACATTTTTCATGCTTCCATTTTTCTCTCCAACCAAACAAAAGAGTTTTCTACTCTCTCACTTTTCTACCCCTCCAACCAAACACACAAGAAAGAAAACTAAATATTTTCCATCCTCCCACTTTTCCATCCTCCCATAATTTTTCATCCTCTCACTTTTCCACTGCTCCATCCAAACGGACCTTTAGTATGTTACCTTGCTAAGGTGGCTGACTGATGTGTTTAGTTTGTAAGGCCCACCCAATGAGAAATTTACTACCACAACGACATTGCTTTGCCATGGCCATTTTCATTTTTTATTTTTATTATTTGATGTTTATTATTTTTAATTGATAACTTTATGTTTTAAAATTATATAACTTATATATATATATACATATTAGCAGTAATCTTAAAATGTCCTAAAACAGTACATTAAAATAAAGTAGTACTGAAACATTTCATTCCAATGAAAAACTCGAAATAGAATCCAAAATAGTATTCATAATATTAGGTGAAATGTTGGATGGATGAAATTGATATACATTTTTAAATTTATCTAAAATTTAAAAATTTTAAAATAAGTAAAAGATTGTCGGAATTTAAGAGTGTGAGTAGTGAAAATATATTTTTGTCCATAAGTTGACCATTTGACCAAAAAGTTGTAAACTAATTTTTAGGGATAAATTTTTTTTTTTTGAGAAGGAAAAAATATGAAAAAGTGGACATCTCTTGTTTGTTCTCTTGATATGTAAAGATATCAAAATATGATGGATGAAATATAAAATTAAATAAAAACAATAAAAAATTATATTTTTAGGTACAAGAATAAAAATTCTTTGCACCCTATATTTCATCAATCATAGTTTTCCACTTAAAATTTTCTCTTGAAATGAAATAAAAATAACACCTACCAATTGCAGTTGGAAGAGAACATCCAATGAGACGGCAGCAGATTGAATTCGTGGGTTCTCTTCTTTACCTTTCTCGTCATTTGGTCCCGTCCCATTCTCACTTCTCACTCCTCACTCCTCACTCCCATGAGTATCTCTCAACTCTCTCCCTCTCTTCTCCGAGCAGCGTCTTGGATTCTCCATCTTACCTCTTCGGGTGGGTCTTTGGTTGTGGACCTGTGGTGCATTCAGCGTTTGACAACCATAAAGGATCAATTTCCGGGGGTCTTGGGTTGGGTGATCTTGGTGAATTTGGTTGAGGTTTCAGCCAAGGTGGTGGTTCTGGTTCTTCGGCCGGTTTGGAGGACTGGTCATGCTCGTTTTGTCGCGACGAAGAAGCAAGATATTTTAAGTGGCTACATTGAAAAGCTTCATGGGTATTATCTTTTAGCGCAGTCCTTTGTCTCTATCAGCTTACATAGATGTTGATTGGGCTGTTGATACCCTCTAAACTCTAAAGACACTCTACATCAGCTTAGATTTTTTGTCTTGTCTTGGCATTAATCGCATTACTTGGTCTGCCTACAAAAAAACTCACACTATCTTACTCCTCCACTGAAGTTGAATACCAATCATTGCTTCCACTGCTACTTTAGTTATGTTGGCTTTGTACAATTTTATAGGGCTTTGGGTATTTCATTCATCATATTCCTCGGATTTGGCGTGACAATGTTTCGGCACTTGCCATTGCCACAAATCATGTCCAGGGGTGGAACATGTATAAAAATTCGAACCAATTTAAAAGTGTCATAAAAGAAATATGAAAAGTTAATAACATTCTAGTACTGATCATGTCTGATATTTTTACCAAGGGCTTATCTTCTCCGCGTTTTATTCAATTGAAGAACAAACTAATGCTTACTTATATGACCATTATTTTGAGGGGAGATGTTAATATTACTGATGACACTTGCACCACTCAGCCAGTTGACACTCACAACACAGTCAAGATTGTAGCAGCTGCTGAGTTAAATTAGTTGCTTGGAACTAACAATTAGTTATGGCTTGTACTCCCATGTGTTTTATTAAAATGTGTTTATATACCACTAGTGTGCAGATCACATGCTTATGTCAATAGAATCATTCTTCTGCAGTTAATCCTCCCTTCATTTTTATCTTTGTTTTCTGCTTCTTCTGGTTCTGCACTTACTGCTTTTGTTATTCAAAATCTCTGTGCACTTTAAATAGGATCCATGGTTTATATATCAAGAAAATGCCAGAGAAGCCCATAAGTAAACGTTTTAATTATTTAGATTTTAGATAATAGTCCATGCATTCAATTTAAGAAAATAAAGAAAAGTTCACTAGTTTTACACACCCAAGCAAGTAGCAACTATGAACCCCCAAATGATAGAATTTAAATCTGAAAACAAAAAGATGCCAAAGAATCTAGTCCCAAATGCACTCCTAAATACTTCAAAACTTTCACATATAACATCTCATGCAAGCTATTTATGAATTCCCTATCTAGCTTCTGGCAAAGTTATAGTTACTGCATTTTCTGTGCTGGATTCTTCATTTCTTGATAATGCATTGCCGGAACTTCTTTCTATGAAAAAACCAGGCTGTTTAGGCTGAGGCAGAATTGCTTCCTCATTTGTTAACATAGAAAGCACACAAGACATTATCGGCCTGTTACAGAGAGAATTTTGAACTTACATGTCTTAGTAGGTTATGACGGTGATCAGCATGAAAAAAGTTTCGATTTTTCATGCCACTCACTATCTCAAACATGAGCACACCTGAGCTAAAGACATTAGATTTCACTGAAAATGTTCCGTCAACTGCATACTCAGGAGACATGTAGCCACTGCATGAAACTATAAAATATTAGTTTTAATATTCTTATTGTTGTTGTTGTCATTATTGGTAGGTTACATGAACTGGTACATCTCTAACTTTAACCCATGATATCTCCCTTCATACCATGTTTATGAGGGAAGGAAGGTCATTTGGGTCAGAGACTCAGAGCACGTTGATGAAATGTTGCTACTATTTGACAAACAAAAATATAGTTCCATTTTATAATACTTACTGTGTTCCAACTACTCTTTCTGTTTTCATTTCAGATTCATCTCCTCCAAAAGTTCTTGCTAAGCCAAAATCTGATATTTTTGGGTTTAAATTGATATCTAATAAAATATTACTCGCTTTCAGATCCTTGTGGATAACTTGAAGTCGAGAATCCTGGTGCAGATAGAGAAGTCCTCGCACAATCCCCAAAACAATGTCAAGACGCTTTGGCCATGTCAGCAGTGCACTCCCATTTTGTTCTGCATATAACTTTTGCCCTTATTACCATGATCAATGATTATTTTCAGTTCTTTTGTGAACTTGTTTTGAAAATCATTGGAGGACTCTATTCAAAGACAGGATAGGTAATACACTCAGGTACACAACCTATAAAAGAAGGAAAGCAATAATAACACATAAAAGCTCATTAGAATTGTACCAAAAATGAAATAATTCAAGCTTTTGTTGGGCATGTATTCATAGATTAACATCTTTTCGTCTCCTTGAACGCAGTAGCCTAAGAGCCTGACAAGATTCCTATGTTGAAGTTTGGCAATGAGAACAACTTCATTCTTGAACTCTTTGAGACCTTGTCTTGAATCCTTTGACAGCCTCTTCACAGCAATATTTTGTCCGTTAGATAGATGTCCCTGCAAATCATCACATAAAGATGCATCTTTCCTTTTGAATTTGCATAATATCACCATACAATTTGTAACCTGTATAACAAATTCAGAATCCTTTTTACCTTATAAACAGGACCAAATCCACCAGCCCCAATCACATTTTCTTGAGAGAATTTGTTTGTTGCAGTGGCAACCGTTGTAAAATCAAATAAAGGTACCTCTAAATCTTCTTTCTTTCTTAGAAGACCTACTGAAAATATATTACCTTATCAGGAACAGCTTTTGATTTTAGTCTAACTAAGCTTTATCATGATCACTTCAATTGATCTAGCTTTTGCATCATTTATTATTGCCAAGCATGGAAGTTTATACTTTTTTTATTTATTTTTTAATACAATGGATAACTATACTTACATCTTCTACTTGTTATCTTCCGAGTTATACACCAGAAAACGAACCCCAAAGTAAGCATTCCACAAATGACTGATACCATCAGGACGACCACCGGACTTTCCTTCACGTTTGATTTGCGGATTGATCCTAGAACAGACAACAATTAAAATATTTGTTCATTTTGCTTGAATCCTAGTTCATTATGGTAACAGTATTAGATCTTTGCTTCCACTGGTCAGGTTTTATTATAAGTTAGTTGAGAATGCTAATACAAGCATAAATAAAACTATGGCTTGAGAACTTATACTGAACTCTATCCTGCTATAGATTATAAGACCCTCTGCACCATGCTGGCCAAGGAATTTGTAGATGAAGACTGCATATGCTAATATGTAAGAAGTGAGTGTTAGATAGTAGAAAGTGCACTCACTTAGTTCTGAAGCAGCCAGTCGTATATAGAGATCTTGCCCGGGATTTTCTTGGTTATACCCTCTAATATCAATCAAATTCCCAAACCAGATCAAACAGCCATTGCCTCCCCCATTAATATCTGAATTTGCATATGCTGTACATGAACAGTTCTTCAAGCACTCTGCCTCGCATTCCTTGGTGCTCATACTCTTGTTTAACCAAAACTCTAGCAAGTCAGGCAACTTCACCCACCCAAGCTTCATGAAACTATCTTTCCTCTGGCATTCCAGTGGGGTTCTCCTTACACATCCACTTGAAGAATTGAGCAGTTTCCATTCTTCTGGTGATTTGGGGTTGAATCCTTCCAAACACTCGCAAGTTGATTCTTTGTAACTTCTGCAAACACTATTAGCGCCACACTGCCCATAATTGTCACACATGTCATTCGGTACTGCATCCATGGTAGTCCATTCAGTGCTTCCCTCCATCAATACAAAGCGTTGGAGGATGCCTGACTCACTCAGTGTTATCCTTGTAGAAACCAACTTGTTTTTAGGTTCATACATATATCCCACCATGTCTTTTTGGGATGCTAATATGGGAAAGAAAAATTGATTTATAGGCATAGGAAGACTGCTGAATTGAACTCCATTCCAAGGTCCAGTGCGAAATTTTTTCATGGTTCCCCTTTCAATAAATATTTGAGGCAACCCCTTGTAATCAAATTTGTATGTAGAGTCTCCCGGAGATGCAATATCTGAGTCTTTGCAAGATGTCAAAAATCGGTTTAGACCATTGCTCATGTCCTTTCCTATCATCATGCCTGGTAACCACGTGTTTATTGGGTAATCATAGCTCTTCCACAGATAGCTTTCTGAGGTCGAAGTTGCATTGTCTACAAGGACAAGGTTACCAGAATCTAAAAGTTGAGCAACTGGAATCTGTGCTCGCCTGGATGGATTTGAATACCAGATAATATGGTTGCTTTGGTTGAGAAGAACAAGTGCTCCATTGTTGCTGATGGTGAAAACTCCAGAAGGATCTGTGACTGGGCTGTTCTGGTTCGCTATCCGCACAACTACGCCCGGGGTCTTCTTGTATAATATGCCCAAGTACCAGCTCTTGTTGTTGCCGGAAGAGAAGAAGCCTAGCTCAAAAACTTGGTCTGAGGAAACTAGAGTCTGGATACCGCTAATTGATTGCCCTGGACTTATGGTGTCAGCTGCAATGCAAAATTGCAACAAGGTTGATGAGAAAGCAATGAGACAATAAAAGAATGAGGGAAGAGCAAGTGTCTTCATTAACAACCCCCTCATTTTTTTTTCTTTTTTCTGTTGAATGAAAGAACCTTATTCAGTCCGAACTATAAAAATAGTTAACTGCTGCTAATAGCAGAGAACAACAAAAATACTAGCAGTTAGCAGCTGCAAATCAAAACAAAAGAATTGCGTGATGAAGGGCTTAAATTTAAATAATCTATTAGCCCATTCATCATGATTCTAGAAACAAAGACTTGGAGGACATAATGGGTTTGTAAATTCTAGTCATATGTGATTGTGAATTGTGATGATGTTACGATACTCGTGGACGACTTCTAATTCAAACAGAACTTTCTTTTTTTCCAACATGTGCAGCCCGAACCGAATTCAAAACTGATTTATGTTAAAACGTGGGGACCTCCTTTAGTATTCGTTTGGTAGGAAAGATTCAATGCTCTGTTTGTTTCGGCAATAATGATTTTTTTAGAAAATGAGTCATTTTTTCAAAAAATGTTTTTTATAAAACTATCTCATTTTCTTATTTTTGGTAAAAACCTTAAATGAGTTTAAAAGCAATCTTTTAACTTCCCTTATTTAGCTTACAGTGAGATAAAGTTATTTTTCGAAATAAATTAGTGGAAAACAATCCATAAAAATAAGCCATACTTTTTATGTTGACCAAAGATAATTTTCTTTGACTCATTTTTTCTAATGCTACCAATCACTAAAAAACACATAAAACTACAAACATAGGGTAAGAGAGGACTGAAAAAATATGAGAGAATAACGAAGAAAAAATTATTTTTTTAAGTATTTTGTTGGAAAAAGGAGATGATGGAAAATTGGTGCACTGTTTTATCCCGGGCCTACCAAAAACTAATATCTCCAATTTGAAGAGAGAATGAGAGAGAAAACAGGGCTTTATTGTGCTGGACAATTTTGCCCCCCTTTTCACGTTAGTAGACTTCAGCCACAAACATTTTTTTTTTGGCGAAAAACACATTTTAGTCCCTATATTTTCAGGCGATTCTCATTTTAGTCCATATATTTTATTTTTACCGCTTTTAATCCCTATTCTGAAAAACGGTTCCCATTTTGGTCCCTGCCGTTACATCATAAACATATATTGCTGACATGGCAAACGGCAGAATTAAAAAATATTTAAAATATTTTATTTTATTTTAAAATAAAATAAAATTTTAGTTATCAATAATTTTAAAATAAAAATTTTAAAATTTTTAATTAAAAATATTTGTTCTTCATGTTCTTCCCCCAAGAACATGATTGCCCAGAAATTTAAAATTTTCTTTTCTTTTATTTCATTTTATTAGCATCCAAACAAGCAAAAACATATACAAAACATGCTCAAACTCAGATACTCTAACACAATCAACAGAGCCAACCCAAATCGTCAATTCCCTTCAATGCACAAAACCCATAACAGAAATCAGTGTTTCTTTTTCTTTTTTCTTTCTGAAACCCATAACCTATCAAACCCCTCAATTTTTTCTTTTTCAAATCCCTTCAACGCACAAATCACAAAACCCAAATCATCATTGACTCATCTTCAAATACAAGTCTCTATCTTTTCCATGGCTTAAGACCCAAGACCCATGGTCGAAACCCATAGCTAACTAACCTTATCCTCTCTTTCTCTCTGTCTCTCTCTCTCTCTCTCTCTAAACCAAGATCGGTAGTGGCTGGGTGGGTCACCGTGATTTGATCTGACCAGATCTGAAATGGATGAGGATTGGGTTTTGTTTTGGTGTTTTTGGTGGTGGAGTTGGTTGAAGGGGCTCAGATCGGTGGTGAAGGTGGAGGTGGAAGTGGAGAGAAGGGCTCATATCAGTGGAGATTGGCGGCGAAGGTGGAGAGAGAGCGTTGGGTTGGTTGGGTTTGATGGCTGCGCCAGTTCGGTGGAGGTGGAGATCGTGGTGGCTGGGTCAGATCGGTGGTGTTGGTTGGGTTTTTTGGGTTCGCAGGTGGTGGTGTTGTGTTTGGTTGCCAAGAAAATGTTTAGTAAAATGTTATCTGTTTATATGAGTTTTGATGTGTTTGAACATGAGAGTGAGAGGTACATTGTTGATATGCATTTGGCTGGTGGAGGGATCAGTTGTTCTTCTTTTTTTCGGATCGTTGTTAGTTGATTGTGTCCGAGTATCTGAGTTTGATCATGATTTTGTATATGTTTTTGCTTGTTTGGATGCTAAGAAAATGAAATAAAAGAGAAGAAAATCTTAAATTTCTGGGCAATCATGTTCTTGGGGGAAGAACATGAAGAACAAATATTTTTAACTAAAATTTTTAATATTTTTATTTTAAAATTATTGATAACTAAAATTTTATTTTATTTTAAAATAAAATAAAATATTTTTAATATTTTTTAATTCTGCTGTTTGCCACGTCAGCAATATCTGTTTATGATGTAACGGCAGGGACCAAAATGGGAACTGTTTTTCAGAATAGGGACTAAAAGCGGTAAAAATAAAATATAGGGACTAAAATGAGAATCGCCTGAAAATGTAGGAACTAAAATGTGCTTTTCGCCTTTTATTTTTTTTTTTTTTTGGGTCTACCTGTTGCTTCTAAGTTCTATCCTATTACAATTAACTTTAAGTCTTTAACTTATTATTATTATTATTATTATTATTATTATTATTATTTTGTCTTTATCCAAAATCTAAATGAGCAAACTACCAACGTTTTAGCGTTCTCAACAATTCATTTGAGATATTTTTTTCTTTATTTTTTAATATTTTATTTTAGCCAATTTAATTAATCACGTTTTTTATATATAAAAATAAAGAGACATAAATAAGTTAAAATAAATTAATAATTATATTGTGTCAATTTCATAATGTGTCCAATTATTTCTTATATATTATATAATTGAGGCATAAGAATAAATTCATACAAACTACATTTTTTCATAGTTTAACTATAAAAACCCATCACAAATTGAATAATTATTATATAGTGTCAGCTTGTGTTGATAATTAATCTTTACTTAAAGAGAGGAGGAAAAAAGAAAAAAAAAAGCTCATAGGAGTGCGTCGTATATTTCACTAATGTGGACTCCTAATCCAAAAAGAATAAAATTTAAAGAAAAAAAAAAATTACGACACCATGTACCAAACGAAAATCACATTATCTAATTTTAATCATCTTCATTTGGTACCTCACTGGCTCAGAGTTACAATCCCACACATATAAAAAAAGACCACAAAATCTTATCCCAGAAAAAAAGAGAAAAAGACCATCAATATTGAATGTGGGTTTTCTTATCAGGTGCAATGCGATTAATCTATAATCTTTGATCTTGGGGAGGAAAAAACCTTGTGGGCGCAAAATGATTGTGCTGGAACGAATCCCACAAGCCCAAAGTAGTGGAACCGAGCAACCCACATCAAAAGTTGATGGTCAAACCTCAAACATGGCCACAGGCACAGAGCCCAAAGTAGTGACTCTCTTAAGTCTTAGGGTGCGTTTGATAGAGTTGTTAAACAATTCATTTTCAGTTTTTAAATAACATTATATACATTTTTATACTTACTCGCATTTCAAAAAACTACAAACAATATTATTCAAACTCTTCTACTAAATGGGCTCTTAACCTCTTTTTTTTCTATACCTATCCTGGCTACCTTGAACCAGCCACTTTCACAATCACATTCCCACACACTCAGATTCAGGTTCTGAACACTAACATGAATTTTTTTTGTGAACAGTTTAAAAAATATGAATTATTTATTTATTTATTGCTTTGACAAATCTTTTTTTTTGATTATAAAAAAGTTGGTTTGCCCTTACAAACTATCATCAATCTTATCTATTTGTCTCTAATAACATCCATTCAGATTTGTTTTTCATAAATCTAAAAGTAACATTTAAATTTGTTAATTTTTATCTAGCCTTTTCTTTTAGTGCTCTATAAAGAACTTGATATTTCTTTCCAGGAGCAAAGCCTTTTGCAGTCTCATTCTAATCATACTAATCGTGTGATAAAAAGTTGTAAGCAGTAGCAATTGTAGCCAAACTAATTAAAGCTAATTCTGTCTTCCTTCTTGCTTTCAAGGCCTATTTATGGATGATAGCCTGTTTCAATTAAGTACTTAGATATATTTTTCAGTAACAAAACCACTCAAAGTGGATGGTAACAACTTTTGTTTGTTCTTCTCTTCCAAGGTGTGGAGTAGAACTAATAGTTTAAATTCCTTCTAAATATATCTCTTTTAGGAAAAACTTAGATACAATTTCATAAATGCTACTATAACTTAGTTTCTTAATCAGATTCAACTGCATAGTTGCATTGTCCAATGAACTACTTGGTTGAATTTATTCTTTTTAAAAAAGGATAACATTATTTGTTACAGTAGTCAATATAACTATTTAAAACTTAATCATGATTTCCAAGTTTTTCAGGCTAAATTATTATTACTATTATATTTATTTCAAAAAAGGGCATCTGCCTGGGCCTTGGCCTTTTTTTGAGTGTAGGCTTTCAGAAGTGGCTCTAAGTCCCTCCTTGATATCAGTCCATGAATATCATTATGCAGTTATGCTAAAAACAGAAGAAGAAGAAGAAGAAGAAGAAGAGGGGGAGGAGGTATATAATGAAAGTAGGAGAAACAGGAAGAAGAAGCTTTTAATGTAGGACTTGACAGACATCAGCATGGCAATGAGCCAATGACTAATGGTAAATTTTGGTTTCTCAAGTTCAATAATATTATTTTTTATTTCAAACATGCTTAGGTAATAAGATTAACAATTGAGGTATGATCAACAAAGTCTAAATTGTCATCGAGCTTCTAAAATTGAGTCTGTCATGTCATTTAAAGAACAAACTTCTGGCTTTCTCTTAGATGAACCCATATCCTCAATACCTCTGCCAAATGAAAACGTTGTCATCGAGCTTCCAAAATTGAGGCTGTCATGTCATTTAAAGAAAAAACTTCTGGCTTTCTCTTAGATGAACCCAAATCCTCCATACCTCTGCCAAATGAAAACGCTGGTTTTTTTGGTGAAGGTAGAAGTGTAGGTTCCTTGTTGAACATTGAGATCACATCTGATATGGTAGGCCTATCAACTGCATTTTCTTGGACACAAAGGAGTGCTATGTTTATGTAACTCAAAAGGACATTCGCAGGAGGAGTGTCTCCAAGGATTGGATCCACCAACTGCAACGACCTATTGCTTTTCCACAAATTCCACGCCTGAAGAAAATTTAGCACCAAAATTAAAAGTAAGTGCCATTCATGATGCTTTTAGCATAGTATACATCACAAATAAGAAGAATTGCAAACTGGATTAAAGGAGCATTAGAAATGGTCTTGGGTAAAATACCGAAAAGTAGCTATATAAGTTTAGAGGAAACTTAATTTGACACTGATATATAACTTTTAAATCAACATTACTGACTCAGAATATAATCATTTGAAAGGTCAAGAGATGGTATAATTCACACACACGGACTTAAATGGTCAAACGCAAACACATTTTCTAAGCTTTTGTTAACTTAAAAGTAAAAAGGTCCATTACTCACATATCCAATAAGATTGATAGAGTCACTTTGATAGAAGCCAGTATTCTTCTTGCCGCTCAAGATCTCTAACAATAATACTCCAAAACTAAAGACGTCAGATTTAATTGAGAAGATGCCTTCCATAGCATATTCTGGAGACATGTAGCCACTATAAATCATTGTAAAACAAACTCTTTAGTAGCATCATTGTGAATATTTTGTACTTATTACTGATAATATTTGCTATAGAACACACATACTTATGGATTATACTTACTAAGTCCCCACTATTCGGTTGGTTGCTTGTGACCCATTCCCACAAAAAATTTTTGCCAATCCAAAATCTGATATCTTAGGATTCATATCTTTATCCAGCAAGATGTTGCTGGACTTCAAATCTATGTGAATGATTTGTAACCTAGAATACTTATGGAGGTAAAGAAGCCCTTGAACAATCCCTTCAATGATGTGAGTTCGAGTTGCCCAATCTATTATCTCGTGTCTAATTGGATTTGTCACAATATCACATACAAATAGTTAGATAGAAGACAGGAAAGAATTGGCAGGCATTATGTGTATGATACCCTAGTTACAACTAGATTTTGAACTTTGAACAAGCATAATGTAAGCAGATGACTTTGAAAGTAATTAAGTTTCTGTAAAACTACATACCAAAAAGGAAATAATCTAAGCTTTTATTGGGCAAATATTCATAGATCAAAATCTTTTCATCTCTTTCAATGCAGCAGCCAAGCAGTTTCACAAGATTCTTGTGTTGGAGTTTGGCTATAAGCATTGCCTCATTTTTTAGCTCTTCCCATCCTTGTCCAGATTTTCTTGAAAGTCTTTTTACTGCTACTAATTGTCCATTCAGCTATGATCCCCGAAAATAATTCTTTTATCTTAGTTTTTTATTAAACCTTGGGAAGAATCCACATCAAACAATTATTATAGGTTGGATCCTAGTGTTGGAGGTATTAGGCTTACAATATAATTAGGCCTCGCCCGTTTATACCTAATACCTTTTAACACCCAGCATCAGTTTCATGCAAGTATTAGGGCTTCAACATTAAGTTAGATTGTGGAATGTTATATATTACTTTAGAATTTCTCTTCTAAGATCAATGTGGTTAGTTATTGAAACTTTCTTTGTAAACAGGTCCAAAACCACCCTCTCCAAGCTTATTTGAGGCACTGAAGTAATTAGTAGCAGTAGATACGCTAGAAAAACTAAAGAGTGGAAGCTCCATTTCCTTATTTCTACCTTTCCCAATCTTCTTCTTGTTGATTAGTCCTCGTTGTGTAGCCTTATTGCTGAAATCAAATACTATCAAGTCCTCCCCTTACTTGATCAAGAAGATAGTCCCAATTAGTCCAACCTGTGTGGTCCTGTTTCTCAAATCAAATTGTAACAAGTGCTCCCCTACTTGATCATGAAGATGGTGGTCCTGTTTCTCAAATCAAATTATAACAAGAGCTCCCCTACTTGATCATGAAGATGGTTGGTCTATTCTAATCCTAAAATGATTCATAAAAGCCATCATGGCTCAACTAATAAATAGGATCTGTCGCATGGTTACAGACAAATATATGCATCTAATTTCAAAAGCATTTAATTGTTTTGTTGAAATTCTTAAAGAGTTCTTATGCAGGCAGCGGGAAGTCAATCTCAGTTTTATTTTATTTTAAAATTTTTTTTTTTTTAAGTTTTAGGGGCAATTTGGATCACAAGCTTTTTATAGAACTAGAAGGATTTTCTCATGAAAGCTCACGAGATGAAAAGATGGGGTTTCTCCCTAAAAGCTTTAAGTTTGTTCCTCTCTAACCTCACTAAAAATCGTGCATAAGTGGGTGTTACATGTAGGGTTAGAATTCTAGTCATAATAGGATTCAGATTTCATTTCTACGATTCTTACTCAAGCGAGCATTAGGGTGGTCAATTAGCGGGCTTTAATGAGCTGCTTGAGCCCACATGCATTTACTTGCTTAAGTGAGCCTCTTTAGTCAACAATACTTTGAACAACCACAAGTACATTAATTTATCAAGAGATTTGCCAACACTCATATTTGCTTGTTATGCTTTAAATTTATCTTTTAGATTGGAATTAGACTCCATTGTATATGCCTCATTACTTTAATGAAAGTAAGTTTTCTTCCAATGTTTTACTTATAAAATTTGTTAATTGTAGTCTCAAGTTTATTTTTTTTGCAACTATGAATACTTCGAAGCAGAATACAGCATACTGACTTAGCCTTGAAAATGCTTGTTTTAAGTTCTTTACTTAGTCCTAGTTATCGTATTGAAAATAACTTAGCCCTCGAGGATAGAATGAAATGTAGCCTTGAAGTGTAAAATTTTCATCAAATAAACACACTCGCTGCAAGTACTACAAGTGATTCAATTTTGCACAAAATCCTGGTCTAGTGACACAGTTTGAATTGCGTAATTCTTTCAAAATCCTGGTCTAGTGACAGTTTGACTCTCCCAAAAATAAATAAATAAATAAATGGCTATACATCACAGCTTTTCTTGTTCAACTATCTTATTAGCTGCTCTATACGTTTATAGAAGTTATATCAAAGAACCTTCATAAAATGACTTGCGTAATATTACCTCTAAAGTTTGACCCTTTCCAACTGCAGTAGGGAATCAAGAGTACCCCAAAAAGTACGGTAATGACAGCCACAACTATCACTATCACCTTTATATTTTGCTTGTTTTTCACCTTTTTTTTTATTGAATTTGCTATAGAAAAGAAAAGAAAAGATATTTTAGTAACGCAATAAAACAGATGGGAAAAAATATTTTAGCTTTGATGGTACATCAAAATACGAATAAGAAAGCAATGAAGACTATAGGCCCATACCTTGCTCTGAAGTGGGCATTCGAATATATAGATCCTGACCATCAGCATCCTGCCTGTTAGCTGCCATCTGTCTAATATCAGTTAGATCTCCAAACCAGATGGCGCAGCCACTTCCTCCATCTTTAATATCTGTGTTTGCATAAGCCGAACAGGAACAGTTGTTCAAACATTTGACTCTGCATTCGTTAAGATTCATACTTTCGTTCAACCAAGAATAAGTGGTAGCTGGCATTTTGAGTCCAGCAAGTTTAAAAAACCCAATTTTAGCTTTATCCTCGCAGCTCATCAATTGCGTTCTTCCTTCACATCCCCTAGACCAGTACTCTTCCTCGTTCCCTGTTCCTCGGGACACAGACTTGAATCCTTCTACACATTGACAGACAGGTGACTCACCCATGATACAATTACCATAAGCACCACATAAGTTATAAGTGTCACATTTGTCTTTCGGCAAATTTAGGAACATGCTCCATTCATTTTTTTCTTTAATCCACACGTAGCGCTCATACTGTGATTGTTTCAAAACTGCTCTTGTGATTACAGGCTTTTCAATCATTTCGAACATGAAGTGTACCTCGTCCTTGTTGGAGACAAACTTGAAGCTGTAAAGCGCGGAGGTCTGTAACTCTGGCATACCACTGAAAAATTTGCCATTCCACGGGCCAGACCGGAAGTACTTCTGGGAGCCTTTCTTCATGACTAATTCGGGGTAATTATGAAGTTCAATCCCCCAACTCATTTCTCCAGGAGAGGGGTCATCTGGACTCTTCCATGCAGTTAGGCGCCTATCCAGACCAGTCCCCAAGTCCCATCCAAGCTTCATCCCTGGTAGCCACGTATCAGAGGGATAGTCAAAGCTTTGCCACCAATAGTAATCTTCATACTCTTCTCTTAATACTAGATTTCCTGAATCTAAAAGCTGTACTATTGGATTCCTGGCCTCTTTTATTAAATTTGCCGACCAAACAACAGTCGTATTCTGGCTGAGAAGAACAAGACTACCTAAACTGTTTACCATCAACACGCCAGACGAGTCTTGGATTGGGTTGAGCCGGTTTGCTACCCAAACAACAGTTTTAACTGGGATATTGTTGTACCAAATTCCCAAGTAACGGTTATTGGAATTACCTGGACTGAAGAACCCCAGGACAAAGCCTCCATCTTTAGAGACCAAGGTTGTGCCCTCACTGTCACTGAGGGATTGGGATTGAGGAATACTGTCAGCAGTATCCGAGGATACGAAGGAGAAAAGAAGCAAACTGGAACTCAAAAGCACAGAAGCAAAGATGTCCATTGCTTTCTGTTCTTGGAGCTCTTAATTAGCCAATATGTAAAAGTTAGACCCACTATAAACATAGAAGGTCACACATTAACTCAACCAAGTGGTGGTTCTGTCTAGCATTGACTCAAGCAAGGTCATGCATTGACTCAGTCACTTCAAAAATAACGGACTTGTTAGAAAATTCTTCTTTTTTTTTTGTGAACAAGAATTTCCTGCATGTTCCCTTTTGCAGATGTCGCATTTATTTTTGTAGTTCGCCGTGGTCCCGACTATTTATGCACAAGGATGTGAAAGGTCGACAAGGGAATGGAAAGGTGAAAACCAGGATTTGGAATTATGTCGTAGGATTACTTACATTTCTTGATTTCTTTTTAAAAAAAAAGTGACATTATTTATTTATTTTTTTACCAAGAGATTTATAGCTCAACTTGCATATTATAATATTTTCAAGAGAGACATACATGCTTTTAATACACCTCCCAACTATAGAATTATTAAAAAATTAACATTTTATTTTATTAAAATGGTTAAAAAAAAAGTGCTTTGTCACAGATTTAAATGGGAGCCAAATTTATTTCTTTTTGATGGGAGCTAGGCTAGTAGGAACTTCAATTCAGTGTGCAAATTGATCCAGGCCAATAGACAGAGTACATTAATTGTGGAAAAAATCTTATATCCATCCTAGCCTCTCTATGATGGAATTTGTTCCAAGGCTCTCCAGAATATACTCTCTATCCAGTTTATCTCCTTATTGGTGTAGAATACTCTTTGCGTATCCCCTCTTAATTTAATTACCACCGAATTTTCCACGTATAATCTATATCTATATTTGAAAGCTCAAAAATGTGTCGAAAATACAAGAGCTGTTTAGACCCCAAATTAAAGTTACGGCTTAGTTGATTTTACACTAACTTAATACTAAGTGCGGAATAGTGTAAACACAAGCGTATAAGCAAGAGAACTACTCTAATCCATATTTAAAGCAACACAGCAGTAAAAATGAAATGAACAAGAGTAGGGAAGAGAGATGCAAACACAGATAACACCAAGACGTGTTATCGAAGAGGAAACCGAAGAACTCGGCGAAAACCCTCTCTGTCGCTCTCCAAGCGGAAATCGATCCACTAGACAATCAGTTGAGATACATGGGTGAGCAAGAGACCCTCCAAGCCTAATCTACCCTCTGTACCTAAGCCCTCCAAGCTCCTACTCCAACAAGGCTTCTCGGAACCGTGTCGTGTCTTGTTTAGCTCTCCGGATCCCACAACAAGCTCCATGTTGCATCTGCCATCCTTGGCTTCTTCCAATACTTCCTAGCAGCTCCAAAACACTCTCTACACTCTAAATAGGTGTGAGTTGTGTTTGGGTACAAATCTCCTCTCAAGGTATGTCAATAGGAGAGGGATGGAGAAGAGCCTACAATGATGTCTCACTAAGGATGAGTAGCTCTCTCTCAAAAAGATGGGTGTGCTGAATAGCCTCACCAACATTTGTGGGTAATGAGGGTATATATAGTATGGGTGAAGGGTAAGAAAGTCACTCTTTAAAAACCTCCAGGCAGAATGTTTCGTGACTATCTCGCGGGAAGGCCTTACCTGCGAGACACTCGCAAAAACGACAGCCTGGCATGACTCTTCAACTTCTAGCATGTGCTTCTCACATGGCTCTCTCGCGAGTTAGCATCCAACGAGACACTCGCGAGATCCACTGATTCTTCTTTTAAGCTTGAGTCTTCACCAACTTGATACTAAACCCAATATAATAAAATCCCACAAAATACAAGGAACAAAATTAAAGCAATTACAACACTTTTTGTCATGGAATAAAGTCAATATAAAACATAGTTGTAAATCACAACTTTACAATATCTATATCATATCATATCAATGATTGCACCAATTATTTTACCAAATTGTAGAATTTTTTTTTTAATTTTTTAGATTTTTCAATAAATTCATTCACTTAAGTTTTTAGATAAAAACAAAAAGTTTTTGATCTTTATCAACTTCTTTGGATAAAGTAACAATAAGTGCTCTAATGAAATTCTCATTTTTATTTTTTTATTTTTAATTTTATAAAGTAACAATTTTACTAGCTTACGTTAGTTTTTTTTTTTGGGTAAACTTTTATCCTACATCATCTATTTCCTAATAATAAGGTAACAAATTAAAAAGTATTATTTTTTCTTCTCAAAATTTTATTCTTTTGGAATAAATAACAAAAAAACTGCTAATATTTATTAACTTTAACGTAAACTAAAATAAAAAATCTAATAACAATCTAATAACATTAACCATTTTTTTGGGATAAAGTAAAAAAAAAAAAAAACTAATATTTAATTAACATAAACTTCTTAATTATGTATACTCATTTTTCTTTCTGTTCATATCAAGTTATCAACTTTTTCACAACTTAAAATTATCTAATATAAAAGTGGGGATATACATACGATTTGGTATATTTTTCCCTTTTCCTACCGTACGGTTTCTTGATGTATTCTTTCCTTCTAATACTTACCTTATCTATGAAACTTGCACGTATGTATTTGACTTCTTCTTTTTGTTTTTTCATAAAATTCCCTTCTTTATTTTTTATTTTTATCAAATTGAATATGTTTTGTGTGCAGGTTGCCTTTTAATTAAGTTATTTTTGTTAACTTTGATCTAATTTATATACTTATTATGCTTTTCAGAATCAATTTGTATATCTTCCATGAAAACTTACATATTAGTTTTAACAAAAATCTTATTCACTTTTTGAAAGATCTGTTTTTCAATATGTGTAGATCCCACAGGTAGCCAGGAGACCAAGATTTAAGCATCCAAAACTATGATAAGGAATATCACTCCACAAAGAATGGAGATAGAAAATTGATTAAATATAAAAAGGGTGATGTAAAAACAATGGATATTTAAGGTGATGTGAAATCTCCATGACTTTGTTGCCTCCTCCTTGCTGTCAAAGTTAATTCAATTTTCATGTGAGTATCTTTACTTTAACTCCAATTCTAGGTTTTTTTATTTTTATTTTTTTATTATTTTATTTTTTATGTTTAGAAATTAATATTTTTTGTAATTATTGAATTCAGATTTTCTTTGTGTCTATATATTTATGTGTGTGCTATTGTGAATTTTTCGTTCAATTTTTTTTTTTTAATTTTATAAATTTAGGTAGTTTTAATTTGTAAATTCAGGATGATTGCTTGGGGTTAAAGTAAAAATATTAGGTCAATTTTAATCATAATTCATGAAATAGTAGGGTGTTAGATATTGATATTAATTTGACACTTTGAGATGCAAGCACTTCGTTATAATTAAATATAAATGTTATTATGTTGGTATGTTATAATTATTATTGTTGTTCCTCACCCTACTTTACCTTAATTGTTATTTGAATAAGTAAAAGTTATGTCTTAATCTGATCGGGTATAGAAATTCTCTTCAATCATTAATTAGTGTTTCTCAATAAAATTATTCATGTTATAAGTTTATGACCAAAACCGTGCAAAGCCCGGCCTGTTTACTATTGAAAGTTCAATATGTGTGTAAAACACCCTTGAACATTTAGACCCCCAATTACAAAAAATCAATTCAGGCTTATTATCAAACAATTAATGTGCGGAACATGAACATAAGCCAAACACAGAATTGATAAACAATCTTAGCCAATTATAATCACATCCACAACAGAAAATAAAAGGCAAAGATAAAGGGAAGAGAGATGCAAACACAAAGACAACACGCGATGTGTTATCGAAGAGGAAACTGAAGCCCTCGACGTAAAACCTCTCCGCCGCCCTCCAAGCGGTCAATAATCCACTAGAAAATGTAGTTGGGATACATGAACAGCAATAGACCCTCCAAGCCTAATCTACCCAGGTACCTAAGCCCTCCAAGCTTCTTGCTCCAACGAGGTTGCACCGAACCTTTTTCTTTTCTAGCTTACCGGATTCCGCTATAGCCCATAGCATCAACCAATAACCATTGGTCCCTTCCAAACTGCTTCCCTTAGCACCAAAAGACCTTCTCACAGACGTGGGTGTGGTGAGAAAAGGATTTGGTCAAGAACCTCTCAAGGATGTATCAATGGAGAGGAAGAGAGTAGAGGAATTTGAAGAGTCTCTTAGTGAAGATTGGGGATGAGGCAATCTTGTTTTTCTCTAGGGTTTCTCTCTCAATTTTCTCTTTAGAAGCTCTCTACATTTCGTGAGTATAAGGGTCTATATATAGTTGTGTGTGTTTGGAATACGAAGAGACAGTTTTTGCCAAATATGGTAAGTTGGCGGCTTGGCCTCACGATTGGTCTGAGTTGCGAGTTCAAGCCGCGAGATAACGGCCTGGCCAGCCTGGGACTTTTGTCCTGTAGTGCGACAGCTGGCGTGACCCTTCACCTCCCCGCATGCTTCTCACGTGTGCAGAAGTTGGCGACTTGCAAGTCGCGAGTCAGCCGCGAGTCCCTGTTTCTTTGCACAATCTTGAGCGTTTCTTTGCACAATCTTGAGCATTTCTTCATACTCTCTCACACATTACCCTTACATGAATCCCACCTAAGTGCTAAATTACAAGCAAATTGGTACGGAATAAAGCCAACAAGATGGTTGATAAAATTCAACCTTACAACTACTAAAAGCTAAATTTAAAACTTGCCATTACCTTTAAAATATTTTTACTAAATTTGTTATTAAATTTAATTATATTATCAATATATATATATATATATTTAAAATTTATATATAATTATTTTATTAAGCCGTGCATTGCACGGGCATAATACTAGTATATCTTAAAGTTGAAGCATAGCATTTATTGTTGCTATGCTCCAGTTTATTATTTTTTTCTTTCCAATTTTTCTATAATTGTTTTTAACATTTTTTTTTTAATATTTACACTTCTCTAACCTTTCTTCATTCCTTACCTTTTCATCTTTCCATTACTTTTCCAACTTTTCTCCCTCCCTTACATTTTCATTTCTCCACTACTCTCTACATTAATATCATTCTTTCTCTTTCTCTTCATCTTCCTCTATTTTTGTCTTTTCTTATTCACACCCTCTTACTATAAATTTGTCTCTTCCATTTTATACATAGTTTTCCCTCACAATAAAAAGGTTCTCTCTCTCTCTCTCTCTCTCTCTCAAGTTTTTGGTGGATTTTTTTTTTCTTGCATCTTTGCTTTAGGTTGATAATTTTTTATATTCTTTAAAACTCTACTTTGGGTTGGTGTGATTTAGTTTTGTTTTTTAAATTGTTGTTGTTGTTGTTGTTTTTTTTTTTTTTTTTTTTTTTTTTGAGAAACAAACACACACATAAACACACAAGGGAGATAGAAAAGGGTTCTAACACAAAGACACACCACAACTCTACTCAAAAGCCATGGTAACTTTTAAGGGAGGGTGGGGCAAGTTATATTATACATAACACACTCTCTTAAGCAATGTGTGACAATTACCCATTTTTTTTTTTTTGAGAAACAAACACACACACACACACAAGGGAGAGGGAAATGGGTTCTATCTCTTTGATTGTTAAATGTTATTCCTATTGTAACGGCCCAATTTTTTTTTTTTTTTTTTAAAGGATAAGGTTAGATTTTTTTGGGACCATATGTGCCCCACCTACCCATTCACTACCCACTACTCATCTCACACTATCACTTTTTTTTTTTTTTTTTCACTTAAACACACTCCTCTCTATCACATGGTAAAATCTATCTTTATTTATTTATTTATTTTTTATAGCTAATTTGATTTTGGGTGTTTTGATTCATGGTTGCATTTAAAATTTGAGAATTTCAGCATAGGTTGGAGAGAATTTTGAGTTTGGGTTGTTTCTAATTGAAGAATTTTTTTTTCTTCATTTTACCAGGAAACAAATACTTGCAAATGATTTCCTAAGTATTTTCAGATACCTAACCAAACACTGTAAAATGAAATTATTTTTTGTAAAATATTTTCGGTGTAAAATATTTTACATTTGAAAATATTTTACATCGAAACAAACGGAGTGTAAAGAACCAATATTGTGAAGTACTAGTGGAGACCTTGATCAACAATAAGCATATAAGAAAAGTGTGCTAATTTATTTCTAGTTCTAGACATCATTGCTTCCTCTGCTCTAATATTGATAGGATTAATAAAAAGCTGCCGTAGCTCAGTGGATAACCAATTTCTATCATATGGTAGCAGAGGAATTTTTATGCATTTAATTTCAAAAGCTTTTGATTGTTTTGCTAAAATCCTGGAAATTTTTATCCAAGAGAAAATATAGGATGTTATTTTAGGAGAGAGGATTATTTCCTTTTGAATGTTCAAATAGTGTGTAAAACACCTATGAACATTTAGACCTTCATTTTACAAATTACCAACACTAGCTTATAATCAAACAATATATGTGCGGAATATGAACATAAGCTAAAACAGAATTGGTAAGACAATCTAAACCAAATTTAATCGCAACCACAGTAGTAATTAAAAGGCAAAGATTAAGGGAAGAGAGATGCAAACACAAAGACAACACAGCGATGTATTATCGAAGAGGAAACCAAAGTCCTCAGTGAAAAACCTCTCTATCGCCCTCCAAGCGGTCAATAATCCACTAGAGAATAAAGTTGGGATAAATGAATAGCAGAAGACCCTCCAAGCCTAATCTACCCAATGCACCTAAGCCCTCCAACCTTCTTGCTCCAACAGGGTTACGCCGAACCTTGTCTTCTCTAGCTTACTGAATCCCGCAATCGCCCATTGCATTAACCAAAATGAATTGGTCCCTTCCTAACTGCTTCCTAAGCACCAAAAAGCCTTCTCACAGATATGGGTATGGTGAGATAAGGATTTGGCTAATGTACCTCTTAAGGATGTATCAATGGAGAGGGTGAAAGTTAAGGAATTTAGAGAATCAAAGGATAAAGATTGTGGATGAGTCAATCTTGTTTTTCTCTAGGGTTTCTCTCTCAAAATTCTCTCTGGAAGCTCTCTACAATACGTGGGTATAAGGGTATTTATAGTATAGTGTGTATGGAATGCGAAGAGTCAGTTTTGTAACAAACATGGTGTTCTGGAGACTCGAGCTCGCGATTGGAATGAGTTGCGAGTTTGAGTCGTGAGCTAGCTGCCTGGCCAGACTGGAAGTTTTTTCCTGTAGTGCAATAGCTAGCGTGACTCTTCAACTCCCCTACAAGCTTCACATGTGTGCCACTTTTGGCAACTTGCCAATCGCGAGCCAGTCGCGAGGCCCTTCTTGAGTGCACGCTCTTAAGCTTTTCTTCACACTCTCTCACACACTACCATTACATGATTCCCAACTAAATACAGGGTTTCTAAATGCTGAATTACAAACAAATTTGGTACGGAATAAAGCCAACAAAATGATTGAATAAATTCAACCTTACACCTTTTTAGCAGGAGAAATTTCAAAGTTAGGTCTGAATAAACAATCAAAGAGGAAATGTAAGAAAGTTTAGACAGTTCTATATTTTAATCAAATATAACTAAGGTTCAAAAAAAGCAATTTAGACCCTAGTGAAATTCTGTGGGATGATTTAAAAATGATGAACTGGACTATAAATTTGGCAAATGATAGGAATTACTAAATATAGATAAATAAGTCAATTTGCAATTAGGATCTTCTTAACTACAAAAGCAATAGTGGCAATTATGCGTACAATGTACTAACACTTCGAGAAGTTTGGAGGAGCATCACCCCAAACCTTCCATGTGATTTCTCCCCTGATCATGGTTTTCATGCTTGCAGTCTTGTACTAAACACATTGATGTTGACTTTCATTTTGTAAGTGAAAAAAGTTGTTCTAAATAATTTGGAAGTTTAAATTTATTCTAGCACTGATTAACTGTTTGATACTTTTACCAAGGGCTTATCTTCTCAACCTTTTATTCAATTAAAGAACCAACCGATGCTTACTTATATGCTCATTAGTTTGAGGGGAGATGTCAACATTACTGATGACACTCGCACCACTCAGCCAGTCGACACTCACCACTTAGTCAAGATTGTAGCAGTAAATGGCTTTTTCTCCTCTGTATTAAGATATCAGGGGTTACAGTAGGCTGCTACTAGTTGCATTGTTCAGTTAAGATGTAACTGTTTAAAAACAGATCTGTAACTAATTATGGCTTTTTCTCCTACATCTTCTTTCTTTCTTTCTTTCACCTGGGTGTGCTTGGATACCGCTTATTTTACTGAAAACTAAAAACTTATTGCTAAAAATACTATAGCAAAATATTTTTTTAAAGGCAAAACATTGTAGCAAAATCCATAGTTGCGTTTTTCAATTCTTGGTGGTTCGTGAACAGTACCCATGAGGCCTACTAAAAAAGTGCAAACGTAGACTTGGGGGAGAAACGTGCCATCCAAATGCACACCTATTGAACCATTATGTAACCTTCTTAGGAACTTCTTTTAATATTAGTCTTAGTACAGTTTATCATGCTCACAATAAAATCTAGCTTTAATATGGGTAGGGGTGGCAATTTGTGTTCGCATGTTGGGTTTTTGTCGTGTCAACTCATGAGAATTCAACTATATGGATCAACATTAACCCAACATGTTTATTAAACAGGTCAAGATTCCTTAACCCTAACACAACCCATTTATTAAACGAGTCAATCGTGTCGACTTGTTTATTAGATATTATCAAAATGAAAAGAAAAAAAAAATTTATGAAAAAACAAACAAAAAAATATTTTTAATTTAAAATTCAGAACTAATGAGTAATTGCATCACAAATAGTCATTCAAAACTAAAGCATATTTTAATATCACAAATAATCAATCACAATATGTCAAAAACAAATAAACCACAATAACTAATAAGTTTACATATCTAGGGTTTGAAGGGTATATTGGTAAAATGTCATCTAATTAAACGGGTTAAACGAGTTCCATATGTTGAACACTAACCTAACCTATTTATTAAACAGGTCAGTCAACCCAAATATGACATGAACTCATTAAGACTCAACTCATAACCTGCTAATTTCGTTTCGTTTCGTGTCGTGTTGTGTCAGGTTCGCGGGTTGTGTTCAATTTTGCCACCCCTAAATATGGGCAAGGATGGATGAGAACAAATATATATTGGAAAAATTGATGAGTATACTTACATCTTTTATTTGTTGTCTTCCAAGTTAAACGCAAAAGCAACCCCAAAGTAGGCAATCCAGAAATGATTGATACCATTAGGACAACCATCAGCCTTTCCTTTGTGTTTAATTTGTGGATTGATCTACATCAGACAGCAATTAAGTTTTTTTTTTTTTTTTTTTCAGTTGAGAATATCGTAGTGAGATTTGAGGCTCTTTTTTTGAGGTTAGGGGGCAGAGCATATGAAAAAAAAAAAAAAAAAAAACTCTTAATATAGTATTAACAAACTATAAATACACAAAAATCATTGTTTATTAATACATTAAAATGCAATTATCTACCGACAAAGACAAAAAAAAAAAAAGAAGAAGATAATATTGTTTTTTAATATTAGGCTGGCTAGGATTATTTATTTATTTAATTTTTTGAAGTTATTGTTTCTTGAAATTTTGTAAAGTTTTTGGGTTATATAGTTATTAATTAGGCTAGACTAGGCTAATTGAAAAGGAGGGTCCTAAAGTTTTAGAGTAGGGGCAAACTACAAAAATGAAAAATATAACTAGAAAAAAAAAAAAAAAAAAATTCTTTGGGCCATGGGGTTGGGCCCCCCTTGGATCTGTCCCTAGATATGATGTCTGTCTAGGTATTTGTATATGAAGAACCTATTTAGGATGTGATGCAAGTTTCAGCTTATTTGAATTTTTAGCTTTTTTTTTGTTACTATTTATGGGCTTCATTGCACATTTTAGTATTATTTATGGGTCCCATTATATTATTTAGCTAGTTTTTAGCTTTTTTTCTATAGTACTTTCAACAAAAACTTTTCAATTTCAACTAAATAAGTTATTCCTAAATAGCCCTAAAGTGTAATAAATATAGTGTGTACGGCCACAACTTCAAATTGAATTTGATGAGTTGGGCTCGGCCATAATTTTTATTTTTATTTTTTTTTCCTACTAACTTTTCATTTTAGTGAACTTATAGTTTTATTTTCCAAATATTTTATCTTTGGGTTGCCCTGCTATGAAATTTTATTTTCGTGAAAATCCAAAAGTATCTTGGTTTATACTTTGTCACCCCTAAGTACGTGGGAAGTGAGAACAGAGTGTTAAAGAGGAGATAAGTGCACTTACTAAGTTCCGAAGTATGCAAGTGTATATAGATGTCTTGCCCGGGATTTTCTTCGGAGTACCCGCTATGATCATTTTCTTCACTATACCCTCTAATATCAATCAAATCTCCAAACCAGATCAAACAACCATTGCCTTTCCTAGTAATATCTGAATTTGCATGTGCTGTTCAAGAACGGTTCTTCAAGCACTCTGCTTCACATTCCTTGGTGCTCATACTCTTGTTTAACCAAAACTCTAGCAAGTTAGGCAATTTCACCTGTGCAAACTTCATGAAACCATTTTTCCTCTGGCAGTCCAACCCGGTTCTCTTTACACATCCGCCAGACCAAATGAATTGTTTCCATTCTTCTGTTGATTTGGGGATGAAACCTTCCAAACACTCGCAGACTGATGCTTTGTAACTTTTGCAAACACTATTAGAGCTACACTGCCCATAATTGTCACACAATTCATTTGGCATTGCATTCATAATAGTCCATTCACTGCTTCCCTTCATTAATAGAAGGCCTTGAAGAATGCCTGATTGACTCAGTGTTATCCTCGTATTATGAAACTTGTTTGTAGAATTATATATACGTCCCAACAGTTCCTTGTTGAATCCAAATATGGAAATGAAATATTGATTTACAGGGATAGGAAGACCGCCAAATCGAACTCCATTCCATAGTCCAGTGTGGTATTTTCTTGTTGATCCTCTTCTAAGAATTAGTCCAAAACAAAAGTAATAATACTTAGGACTGAACATAACAAAGTTAAAACAACATGCTATTAGTGATAAACAATGTTAAAGAGAGAACAAACTCATGTTCTATGGACTCCGAGAAGCTTTGTTGGAGTAGGAGCCTTGTTGGCATTTTCTCGTTGTTTTGGACTCCAATGAGTACCAAATTGTGGGGATCACCATAATTATTCATGTTTATCATGTTTTGATCATTGGTGGTGTGTTTTATACACTTTGCTCCATGAGTGCTTATTCATGCATTGGTCATGCATCTCACATACACACTAGATGCACACTAGATGCACCTTTGTTGCACACACTTGATCACTTGACATGTTTTTACATTCAATCATGCTAGTTAAGTCCTTTTAGACCTTTTAGCACATTTAACATGTTCTTGTGTCTATGTCATGCCTAGGTATATCATGCTCCATCATCCTTAGCATGTCATGTTCTTTATGCTTTGTAGCATTGTATCTTTAAGATGTTTTGTCTTTCGTTTGGGTTTCATTTTCTCATTCATCTTGCACCCCTCATGCATCATCTTTTACCCTTCTTCATATTTTCTTTTCTTTCCCGCCTTCCTCTTGATTCATTTGTCTATTCATGACAAAAAGGAGGAGAGTATACCGGTATGTTTCGTCATTTCTATATGACTCATGTGCACATTCTTAGGGGGAGAAATTCTATCTCGTGCACATTCGTAGAGAGAGAAAGCCATAGGGGAGATGCATATACCAAGGAGGAGAAGACATCTTTTTTGAGAAAACCTTGTTTTGTCTTTGTTTTACTTTATGCTTGTTTTTCTCATTGTTTTATGGAGCTTTGAGTTATGTTTAGTGTCTATACTTTGTTGCTCTCATTGCATCATGCTTATGTGTTGGACATGCTTTTATCCTTATGCTATTGTGCTTTATTGGTTGCATGTTCAGATGATCATTTGCTTTGCTATATGATCATTGTAGTCATTTTCATATGACTGTCTGGTGTATGATCAAGTTACTCACATGTTTCACATCATGCTTACTTGATCACATTTTACTTGTTACATTATACTTGTCCTTTTATCACTGGATTTACCATGAGGGTCTAATGTGTTTTGTGCAAGTGTTTCAGGTTATAGGTATATATGTTCCAAGTGCTTCATAGCTCTAGATTTAGGTGTGAGTGAGTTTTGCCATTATTCCCAAACTCACGTTTAAGTCTAGAGTTTGTTATAGGGTGTTTTGTCACGGAATAGCCAAAGGGGAAGATTGTAAAGTTGTGATTTACAACTATGTTTTATGTTGGCTTTATTCTATGATAAAAAGTGTTGTAATTGTTTTAATTTATTTCCTTGTATTTTGTGGGATTTTATTGTATTAGGTTTAGTATTAAGTTGGTGAAGACTCAAGCTTAATTGGAGATCAGTGCATTTCGCGACTAGCTCGTGAGAAGTTCGCGAGAAGGGTTCCTGCGAAAAGGGCTTGTGAGGAGCACATGACTGAAAGCTGAAGAGTCATGCTAGCCTGTCAGTTTCATGAGTGTCTCGCGGGTAAGGCCTTCCCGCGAGATAGTCGCGAAACATTCTACCTAGAGGATTTTTAAGAGTGACTTTCTTACCCTTCACCCATACTATTTACCCACAAATGTAAGAGAGGCCATTTAAAGAAAAAAACCCTAAATAGGTTTTCTACAACACACACATCACCCATCTTTTAGAGAGAGAGCTACCCATCTTTAGTGAGAAATCTTTGTAGTCTCTTCTCCTTCCCTCTCCAATTGTCATACCTTGAGAGGAGATTTGTACCCAAACACAACCCACATCTTTTCAGAGTGTAGAGAGTGTTTTGGAGCTTGAGAAGCTTTGGGGAATTGCCAAAAGAAGCCGGTGAGGCTTGGCGGATGCAACATGGGGCGTATTACGGGATCCGGAGAGCTAGACAAGACACGGTTTCGAGAAGCCTTGTTGGAGTAGGAGCTTGGAGGGCTTAGGTACATCGGGTAGATTAGGCTTGGAGGGTCTCTTGCTAACCCATGGTGGAGAGGTTTTTTGCCAAGTTCTTCAGTTTCCTCTTCGATAACACATTACCGTGTTATCTTGTGTTTGCATCTCTCTTCTCTTACTCTTGTGCTTTACTTTTATTGTTTGTTGTTCATGTTTATGCACTAGAGTAGTATCAGTTAATTGCGTTTCATTTACTTTTGTTTCCACACTTAGATAAGTTAGAGTAAAAGCAATCTAACTGTAATTTTTTAATTGTGGGTCTAAACAAGCTCTTGTGTTTTCACACAATTTCGAGCTTTCAAATTATTTGAGACAACCCCCAATAATCAAATTTGTATGTAAAGTCTCCAGGAGATGCAATATCTGATTCACTACAAGATGTCAAAAATCGGTCTAGACCATTACTCGTGTCCTTTCCTATCATCATGCCTGGTAACCATGTGTTAAATGGGTAATCAAAGCTTTTCCATAAATAGCTTTCAAAGCTGTTCGATGTATCATTAACATCTATAGGAACAAGGTTACCAGAATCTAAAAGCTAAGCAACTGGAATCTAAGCAGCCTTGGATGAATTCGAATACTAGATAGTGTGGTTTCTTTGGTTGAGAAGAAGAAGTGTTCCATTGCTGGTGATGGTGAAAACTCCAAATGCAGTTGTGAATGGATTGTTTTGGTTGGCTATTCACACAAGTATCCCTGGGGTCTTCTTATACCATATGCCCAAGTACCTGCTCTTGTTGTAGCCTGAAAAGAAGAAGCCTAGCTCAAAAACATGGTCTGAGGAAACTAGAGTCTAGATACTGCTAATTGATTGCCCTGGACTAATGGTGTCAGCTGCAATGCAAAATTGCAACAAGGTTGATGAGAAAGCAATGAGACAATAAAAGAGTGAGGGAAGAGCAAGTGTTTCCATTAACATAATTAGGTTCTTTTCATAAATAAAATAATAATAATAATAATAATAATAATAAAAGGCTCTTTTCCTTTACACTTCTTGTGTCAACTACTTAGAGCATTCTCATCAAAGATGCTAAAAATGCTAAATGCTATTTTTTTATAGCATTTTTAGCACCTCAAATCACAAAAACATACTCACAATAAAGATGCTAAATGCTAAATATTTTAGCATTTAGCTACAATAGAGTCTCATCTTTGACATCCTACTGTATCAAGATGCTAGAGTTTTTTATTAATTTTTTTTCTTTTTCTCTGTCTCACTCTTTTCGTGTGCCATACCTCTTCATTGCTTTCCTCTCTCTCTCTTTCTTTCTCCTTCTCTATGCCTCTCTCCACTGCTGGGTTGATGGTGTTGATTTGGTTGTTGTTGTCCTCAAGGGAAAAGCCGATCTTTCCACTTTTGAGGTCGGTGATGTTGACGAAGACGAAGGAGCCAGGGGCGGAGCCGGTGGCTTGGAACATGGTGGCGGTGCCATTGGTGAGTATGTTCTTCGTGGGTCTGAGTTTGTTCTTCGTGGGTCTAAGTTTGTGAAAATTTTCTGTTCATCGTGGGTTTGGGTTTGTGAAATTTGTTCTTGGTGGTTCAGCAGTTGTGGGTTAGAGTTTGTGACTTGTTTATGATTTGATTTTGGGTTTGTGATTTGTTTGTGGTTTGATTTTGGGTTTTTGACTTGTTTGTGGTTTTGGTGGCCAATTTGAGGTTGTGGGCAGTGGTGGTTGTGGCAGTGGGTGTGGGTTGTGGTGGCTTAGGTGTGGTTTTGTGGTGGGTTTAGATTGGGGTGAGTTTTCGTGTGTGCTACAAAGTTGAAGAAGGGATGAACCATTTTTTATTTATTTATTTTTATTTTGGTGGTTGGGGGTTGAGGTTGTGGTTGGTTGTGGTGGTTGTGGCTGTGGCTGTAGCTATGGGCGGTGGTGGCAGTGGGTGTTGGCAGTGGCAGTGGGTTTGTTGGTAGTGGAAGAGATAAGAATGAGAATAAAAAAAGATAAAAAAATTAATATTTTCTTGAAGCGGTAAAAAATATAAAATCTTTGATGTTGGGTGTATTGTAAAGTAAGGTGTTAAAATTGATAAAGTAGGTTTTTGAAATGGTAAATGCGAAAGTTTTTGAAATCTTTGATGAGGATGCTCTAATGAGTGGAGCCATGCTATCTTATATTATTTTTTGCTGCCCACGTTTTCGTAAATTGATTTAAATTTAAACTAGGGAAGCCTAGTCTTTTCGCCCATACTTCACCGTTCTAGATAGTAGGACTTTGGAAACAAACTTACCTACTCTAATATTTGATATGCCTCTACTTTACCCAAAAAAAAAAAAAAAAAAACTTACCTATTCTTGTGTCTGATGTGAATTATTTTTTTGTAATGGTTTTAAAGGTTTGAAATTTCTCATTATTTTAATACAATTGAAACATTTGCAAAGTCTTTATAACTTTGGAACTGGGATGATTTTCTTTTTGTAGCCAATGACAGATTTGTTAATTTTGGAACTTTATATATATTTTTGGTGTTAGAACCCGGAACTTGTAAGTTTAAATTTGAAGTTTGTTATTTATTCTTGTATTTGTAATTTGGTACTAGTAGTTAGGGATAAAATAGGTAATTAATTTTTTTTTCTAACTATCTAGTTAATAGTTAAGGTTTTGAAACTATATTTTTTATTAGCATTTTGAGTCTAAGAGACTCGATTTAGGGTCTATAAATCGAGTTTTTGGGACTCGATTTTCATGGGTTGTTCACGTCTGATGTGGCATTTTTTCCACATGGCGTCTACTTGGAAATCGAGTCTCTAATACTCGATTTACAAAGCAAAAGAAAAAAAAAATTAAGTCTCAAGCCTCTCGGCCATTCCCAAAAAAAAAAAAAAATTCCAAGAACAGCACAATCAGATCAGCCAACACAAAACATCCAACCAAATCTACCCAACAAACACCTAAAATCCAGATTAAAAAAAAAAAAAAAACCCAAAAACCCATCAGATCAGAGAGAGAAAGACCCAGATCTGCCCGGGTTTGGGCAGTGCGGCCTGGGCCAGCGTGGCCTGGGCACGCGCGGTCTGGGCGCGCTCGGCTTGGGCCGGGCGTGCTCGGCTTGGGCCGGGCGTGCTCGGCTTGGGCCGGGCGTGCTCGGCTTGGGCCAGCGCGGCCTGAGGGCGGTTGGGCAGCGCGGCCTGGGGGCGGCCGGGTAGTGCTGATCTCCATGTCTTCTTCTTCTTCTTCTTCTTCTTCTCTTTCTCTCTCTCTCTCTCTCTCTTTCTCTCTCTCTCTCTCTCTCTCTCTCTCTCTCTCTCTCTCTCTCTCTTTTCTTTCTTTCTGCGTTTCTGTATTTTGGGTTTTGGGTGTATATTTTGTAATTATTTTTGTTATAAATCGAGTCTTTAAGACTCGATTTCCAGGTAGACAATGTGTGGAAAAAATGCCACATCAGACATGAACAATCCATGAAAATCGAGTCCCAAAAACTTGATTTATAGACCTTAAATCGAGTCTCTTAGACTCGAAATGCTAGTAAAAAATATAGTTTCAAAACCTTAACTACTAACTAGATAGTTAGAAAAAAAAAATTAATTACCTATTTTATCCAGTAGTTAGTGCATTTTCTGAGTAATTTGAGTCAATTTTACATTTTTATTTATTTATTTATGATTCTTTAATATATATTATTATTACTGATGATTTTTCATTATGTTCTTTAACAGAGAGTGGAATCTTCCAATTCTTTATCTGATCCACGAAACCCTTTCATTAATCTTATGTGAGATCTCAATCCTAACTACCTTGCTTGTCACATGTTTCTGGTTAGATAGAACTCTTTTGGTGAATTTGGGGTTTAGGTTAGGATTAGACGGATGTTGGGGCTAGGTTGGTGTACTTGAAGGATTGAAGCTAAAGGACATTGTTCTTGGTCTAGGTATATTTGAGATGAGATGGTAAAGATGAAGGGTTATATGGACATGTATACATAAAGTAACAGAAGTGCAAGAGATGAAAAGAGTTAGTGGAAACAAGAAAAGTTTTGTGCCTCTGAAAGAGAGGAAAGTTCTAAAATGGTGAATCCAAAAAAATATAGAGTTATTAACTTTTAAATTTTCATTAGTCATTATCTATCGCTAATGTGGTATTTAAAGAAAGACCTAAAATGGAAAATCCAAGAAAATAAGGAGTCATTTATCTTTTAATTTTAATTAGTATTTATCTCTAAAAACTTGAGTATAAAATAATATATATTATTTGACTTGGATGATTAAATTGAGAGTATTTTGAGACAGGACCCCATGTTCAGAAAAGTCCCTTTAGGCTTTAGAATTGTTACTTTTCTGTACGTGACAAATCAAAATCTTTTTTAGTGCTTTGCTAAGAGCACTAGCATTAGGGGGTGTAAAAACCCCCTAGCTGCTATTTTACAACCAAAATCCCAAAAAACATGCTCCATCCAGGTTGGCATATGTAAAAAATTATGCCACCCGTGAACAATAAGTTTCTACTTATACAACCTACTGTTCACAGGTTGTATACTTAAAATCCATTATTTTATTCTCTCTCCCTCTTTTCTCTCTTCTCTGACTCTTCCTCTTTTCTATCAAAATTCTCTGTCTATCTCTCTTTCTCTGTCTCTCCCCTCTTCACTCTATATTTGATTTTTTTCCCCTCTCTTCTCTGTTTCTTTCTCAACTTTCTCTGTCTCTCCCGTCTTCAATCTATATTTAATTTTGTTCTCTCTTCTCTGTTTCTTTCTCAGCTATTTTTGGATGGTTTGAATCGGTGGTTATTGGGTTTAAAGTGGTGGGTTGTTTCAGTGGTTGCTTGGTTCGAATTGGTGGTGGTGGGTTTCGGTGGTGGTCATTTGGATGTTGGCTGGGTTTCACGGTGGAGATCGGGTTATGGATCACAGTGGAGATCAGTTTGAGATTGGGTTTTGGTATTCAGTTGTTTTCCGGTCTCAGTTCTTGCGTCTTAGTTCTGGTGGTGGTCGGTATGGAGAATGGTGGAGGCATGGCTTGAATTGGTTGGGGCTGGGTTGAATTGATTGGGGCTGGTTTTGTGTTTCGGTGGTGTGGTAAAGAGATAGAAAGGAAGAGAGAGAGAGAGAGAGAGAGAGAGAGAGAGAGAGAGAGAGAGAGAGAGAGAGAGAGTAAAAAATAGTTAAAGGAGAAAGAGAGAATTGATTGATTTATGTTATTTTAAGGAGTTGTAGGCAACCTCCCTCACATTCGGAGTATAAGCTGAACTTTGATGTAGCGATTTTTTCAGGCTTGGACAGATCAGGCTTTGGCGCTATAATCAGGGACGACAAGGGTGAAGTGATGGCTGCTATGTCCGTGAGTGGTCCGAAGGTGAGTTCAAGCGATGAGGCTGAATTACTTGCTTGTCGAAGAGCTATTGAGTTTGCTGTGGATGCTGGGTTCTCTAGGTTGAGTATTGAGGGAGATAATTGTAATGTGATCCAAGCCATCTCATCTTCTTCAGAAAATTTTTCACTACTTGGGAATGTTGTTAATGACATCAGACAATTGTTGTGGGGGTTACAGTGGGTTAGAGTGTGTAATATTAGGAGAGGAGCAAATAAGGTAGCTCATGCATTAGCTCAATATGCTAGAAATTCTCTTGATGCAGATTTGTATTGGATGGAGGACTCTCCCCCACCTGCCTTAGAAGCCTTGTATCATGACTCTTTGTCATTATAATTGAATGAATATTTCCCTTTCAAAAAAAAAGGAGTTGTAGGTAAAAATAGAAACTGAGATGTTGGGTGAGTTGTAAAATAAGATGATATAATAAATAAAGTAGGTTTTGAGGATGTAAAATAAAAACTTTTTTGCATTCTCGGATGCTAATGCTCTAATGTTCTCTTGACGGCACTTAGTTTCCAAACCTATTTACCTCATCTTTCTAAAGTTTCTCGGATTTCATTATTTGTCCAACATCATTTATTTTAATCCACATCTAACGGTGTACAAGGTTGATATTATGGACTTTATATAGGAAACAACATTTCTCCTAGTATATTGTTTTGTATTGTAATCATTCATTTGATTTGACTATAAAGTCTATAATGGTGGCTCTTTCTTGTCTTAGGAATGGTTATTTTCAGCTAACTTACCATAAAGCATGGCGGCATTATATATTAGGCTCATGTCAAATTGTACATAGAGCCATAGAGGAATAGAGCCACATATTCTGCTGGACCTGTATGACTGGCTTCCTACAGGCTTCCTCTTAGACCTAAATTTCATTCTTTGTATTTTCCTGGAGTTGGAAATGCAAATACAATTAGATGATTTCCAGCTAGGTTCATTTAAATTCTATCTGTACGTTGGTGGCACAATTTTCTATTATATCATGACTAACCGATGTCCTACCCGAGGCTCATGTATGCTATAAACTTATTTTGAAATATTTAATAAAAATTTATTTTTATTACTATTATAATATTTCAGGAATTAAAAAAAAAATGTAAAATTTTAAGATTAATGTAATTTAGAATATGAACATGTTGTAATATTGTTTGCGTAAATTGACAAAGAGTTGGATACGAGTTGATTAGAGAGTTCTTTTCAAACATCTCCTCCTCCAGCTACCTTGATTAGAGAGTTCTTTTCGAACATCTCTATCCGCATCTATGATTCCAACACTTTGGTAAAGAGTTGGATACGAGGCGTAGAGTACATCATTACTTCTATGGTAGTGGCTGATGCTCTAGGGGTACCTTTGGTACAACACCCTGTCTACCCTTATGATGAGTCTCCTCTTTTGAGTGATGTCATGTCATACATCACTGGGTCTACTATCCAGTGGGGTTTTGATCCTAGGATCACCACTGCTGAGCTATCTGAGTTTTACTATCTCTTCTTTAGGATAGCGTGTTATTCTCTTTGGCCTATTTCTCATGTTCACACCATTCCTCTCGAGCGGTGTGTCTTTTTGTACGCTCTTGTTACCGATGCTCCTATTAGCTTTCCTCATTTGTTTCTTCGTTCTTTGAACGATGTTTATAGGAGTTCATCTTCTTCTCATGCCCTTATTCATCCTATTTTTATTCATATGATTTTGCTTAATCTCGATCTTGGTGGTTTCCCTTCTTCTGAGCCCGTTCATGTTATTGCTCCCATTGGTGCGTCTTTTCTTAAACAAAGGGCTGCTCATCTTCGAGTTGACTTTAAACACCCTAGCTCTGATTCCACTTGAACGGTTTTAGACCCCTTAAACCAACCAGATTAACCTAGTTAATTAGCCAAGTGATTAACTTAGTCAATTTATACAAATCTAGGTTATCACAATCACACAATCATATCAAGAATATAAAGCAGCGGAATAATAAATAACACAAGATATGATGACCCAGGAAACCACACGGTAAAAACCTGGGGAGGATTTGGCCTAGCTATCCTCAAGGTAAACTTGAATCCACTATATGAAAGAATCGAAGTTCATACAAAAGGACTTACAAGCTCCCCGCTTGACTTCCTAATGCTACCCACCAATAGAACTTACTGATACGACCATGTGCAAGTTTCGAATCCACAGACTCCTTCTTTCTTAGATTCTCCACAGGATACAAGCACTCCCGCTTGTGTTTCTTTAAGCTCCAATGGCAGCAATTGAGTTGATCATCAAGGTTTTGATAATATCTCTACCTTGAAAACCCTAAGTTTATGTGAAGGAAAGCTCCTCAAGAATCTCACAATAGATTCACACAAACAGCAAAAATATAAGCAACAATACAACCAGAGCTACTCTAAAAAATGTGGCTAGAGTTTTGCATTTTATACCTAGGGTAAAAATAGAAAACCCAAAACGTTTAATGAGTTAGGGCTGAGTTGGAAAATTCTGCAGAAAAAAATTCTAGCCGACTTTTGATCGATCGAGTCTAACTTTCGATCGATCAAGCCAGGCCGAAATGCACCAATGCATCTGCAGCCTCTTGATTCCAACTTTACATAAAATATATAACTTTGAGCAAGCCTAAATAAGACTAAACATATTGTTTTGATCATGGTTTGCCAACATTACATATTAGAATTCTAAATACATAAAATCCTAAGTCTTTAGAACCTAACACTTTGGACTACTAAGATTAGAAGAATAAAAGGACAATTCACAAAACTTGAGAGAGAGAGAGAGAGAGAGAGAGAGCATATTACCATTAGGGGGCCAAAGTATAAACGATTTTTATTTTTTAATGCAAACAAGTATTTATTTAGTATTATCACAATATCAACAACAAAAATGCTAAAATTGCCACTAATCAATCAATATATATTATATATAAAAGCAAAGATCTCATTTGAGAAAGCACGAGATTCTACCATTGTATGACATTCTTTTCATTTAGGCTTCCACCTTATCTAAATTTAGCATTTATGTCAAACTATTAAGTAATGGCAAATGCATTTATTTCAATGTATTAATAAAATTTGTAAGGTTGAATTTTACCAACCATTTTGTTGGCTTTATTCTGTGCCAATTTGCTTGTAATTTAGCACTTAGTAACCCCGTATTTAGGTGGGATTCATGTAAGGGTAGTGTGTGTGAGAGTGTGAAGAAATGCTCAAGATTGTGCAAAGAAAATAGAGACTCGCGGCTAGGACTTGTGACTGACTTGCGACTTGCAAGTCGCCAACTTCTGCACACGTGAGAAGCATGCGGGGAGGTGAAGGGTCACTCCAGCTGTAGCACTACAGGACAAAAATCCAAGGCTGGCCAAGCTGTTAGCTCGCGACTTGAACTCGTGACTCAGATCAATCGCGAGGCCAAGCCGCCAACTTGCCCTGTTTGGCAAAAACTGTCTCTTCGTAGTCCAAACACACACCACTATATATAGACCATTATACCCATGAAATGTAGAGAGCTTCTAGAGAGAAAATTGACAGAGAAACCCTAGAGAAAAACAAGATTGCCTCATCCCCAATCTTCACTAAGAGACTCCTCAAATTCCTCTACTCTCTTCCTCTCCATTGATACATCCTTAAGAGGTTTTTGACCAAATCATTTTCTCACCACACCCACGTCTGTGAGAAGGTCATTTGGTGCTAAGGGAAGCAGTTTGGAAGGGACCAATGGTTATTGGTTGATGCTATGGGCTATAGCGGAATCCGGTAAGCTAGAGAAGAAAAAGGTTCGGCGCAACCTCGTTGGAGCAAGAAACTTGGAGGGCTTAGGTACCGGGGTAGATTAGGCTTGGAGGGTCGATTGTTGTTCATGTATCCCAATTACATTCTCTAGTGGATTATTGACCGCTTGGAGGGCGGCGGAGAGGTTTTACGCCGAGTGCTTTGGTTTCCTCTTCGATAACACATCACGTGTTGTCCTTGTGTTTGCATCTCTCTTTCCTTTATCTTTGCCTTTTATTTTTTGCTGTGGATGTGATTTTAATTGGCTTAGATTGTTTATAAATTCTGTATTTGGCTTATATTCATGTTCCCACATTAATTATTTGATAATAAGCTTGAATTGGTAATTTGTAATTTGAGGGTCTAAACGTTCATAGTGTTTTATACGCTAATTGAACATTCAATTGGTATCAGAGCGGATACACTTGTTTTGGTTTAAATACCTAAGTGTGATCCTTGACCCCTTGTGTTTATTTGCCATGGATTGTGCTTTGTATGCCTCTTTGTATGATTTGGTTGATGATAAATGTAACATGCCACGTGTTTGTGAAAATGCCTCTATGAGTGATAATTCTCATGATTGTGATGCTATGTTACATGAATCTTTGGATGTTATTGATATTCCTAACATCAAACCCTTGAAGAAAAATGCTAAGAAGTTTCAAAAGAATTTAAGCAAGTTATTTTGTGAAAAGGATGATTTGATTGCTAAGCTCAAAGAATCAAACAAATTGGTTGAAAAATATAAGAAACTTGCTGAAATTTCTCTTCAAAAGCTGAAAGAGTTTGAATGTTTGAATATGGACTTGGATGCTAAACTTGTTTTGCCTAACAAACTTGTTGATGAGCTAAAATGTGAAAATGAATCTCTTAAGATGCATGCCAAGTGTTTGATTGCTGAACCTATTGCTAAAAAGGGTGAAAATATTTGTTGCAATCATGTTGTGGTACCTGATTTTGTGCCTAATGTGTGTTCTACCTCTAAGGACAAATCGGTGTACATTCCTCTACATAAAAGAAACCAAAAGGTGGAGAGAAAGACTGTTAAGTCAAAGCCTCCATTTAGGTCTCAACCTAAGGTCTTGAAGGGATCTAAGTTTGTTCCAACTTGCCACCATTGCAGTGTGATCGGTCACATAAGACCTCAATGTTATAAGTTGAAGAGAGAACAAAACCTTGTTGCTAGATCCCTTCCCAAAAAGCCTAGTGGACCTAAACACATTGTTTGTCACCATTGTGGTGCTTTTGGTCATCTAAGACCTCAATGCTCTAAGTTTCATGGTTTTAAAAGAATCAAAAGAAAAGAGAAACTTGAACTTCTTGAAAGTTGTGCTAAAAAGGGTAAACCGGATTTGAGTGAAAATAGCATGGTGTTAAAGAAATGTTTAATGCTCTTAACTCCTTGACTATGTGCATCTCCGGTTCTCATTCTTCCAACCCTCGTCTCACTTCTCAAGAGGCATTCATTCCGTTTGGATGAAGAAGGGTTTCTATGGTTGAGCTTTTGCTCTTTTGGTCCTTGATCTAATTCTTTCGATCTTTGTAGGACCATTCATGCATTGAATGTCATATCTTCATGCATTTGTGTTAGGTTCTAAAGATTTAGGATTTATGTATTTAGAACTCTAATTTGTATTGTTGGCAAACCATGATTAAAATAGGTTATTTAGTCTTGTTTAGACTTGCTCAAAGTTGGGTCTTACATGTAAAGTTGGAATCGAGTGGCTGCAAATGCATTGGTGCATTTCGGCCTGGCTCGATCGATCAAATCTCGGGTAGAATGTTTTTCTGCAGAATATTCCAGCTCAGCCCTAACTCATTAAACGTTTTGGGTTTTCTGTTTTTACCCTAGGTATATAAAGAAAAACCCTAGCCACGTTTTTAGAGTTGCTCCAGTTGTATTGTTGCTCATACATTGCGGTTTTGTGTAAATCTCTTGTGAGATCTAGAGGAGCTTTCCTTTACACAAAGCTTAGGGTTTTCGAGATAGAGATTACTTCAACATCTTGATGATCAACTCGGTTGCTACCATTGAAGCTTAAAGAATATCAAGCATGGGTGCTTGTAGCTGATTGAAGAATTCAAGAAAGAAGAGTCCGTGGATTCGGAGCTTGCACGTGGTCGTGTCAGTAAGTTCTACTGGTGGGTAGCATTAGGAAGTCGAGCGGGGAGCTTGTAGTCCTTCTGTATGAACTTCGATTCTTTCATAGTGAATTCAGGTTTACCTTGAGGATAGCTAGGTCAAATCCTCCCCAGGTTTTTACCGTGTGGTTTCCTGGGTGATCATATCTTGTGTTATTTATTTTTCCGCTGCTTTATATGCTTGATATGATTATTTGATTTTTTTAACCTAAAATTGCTTAATTTGACTAAGTAACAACTTGGCTAATTAACTAGGCTAACCAATTTGGTTGTTTTAAGGGGTCTAAAACCGTTCAAGTGGTATCAGAGCAGGTAGCTCTCTTGTAAGAGATTTTTTGATCTCTGAGCTGATCCTTGACCCCTGCTGTTATGGATTTTTGGAAAATTATTCTGCTTATATATCAACTTGTCTACTTGTTGTCTTTGCCTCTTGTTGTCTCTATCAAATCTTTCCTTGAGTATATTGGCATAATCACTTGTGATAAGAATTATTTATGCTATACTGCTTTAACCGCCTTAAAGGCACGTGATTCTTGTCTTTGGTATTTGGATAGTGGTTGTTCCAGGCATATGACAGGAAGCAAAAGTTTGTTCAAAACTCTCTTTGAAGGAAAGATAGGAACCGTCACGTTTGGAGATGGGAGAAAATCTGTGATTAGAGGTATTGGAACTGTGGATATTCCAAGACTGCCAGTATTTGAAGATGTTTGGTATGTTGACTGACTGAAGGCAAACTTACTCAGCATAAGCCAGATTTGCGACAACGGATTAAATGTTCTTTTCACCAAGTACGAATGTGAGATACTTGATGGAGGAGGTGACTGTATGTGTGTTGGTGTAAGGACTGCTGACAACTGTTATGATATAACACCAAGTGTGAACAACAAGTGCTTTAGTGCTAAAATTGATCAAGTTGATTTGTGGCATCAACGATTGGGACATGCCAGTCATAAGCAGCTAGAGAAGATTTCCAAGTGTGAAGCAGTTATTGGTTTACCTAAGTTTGAGAAGATAGAGAAGTGCATTTGTGGACCATGTCAGATAGGTAAACAAGTGAAATCCAAGCATCCGTCTGTGACTAGTGTTCAAACTTCAAGACCTCTAGAGTTACTGCACATTGATCTAATGGGTCCTGCCAGAGTTCAAAGTTTGGGTAGAAAGAAGTATATTCTAGTTGTTGTAGATGATTTTACTAGATATACTTGGGTTGTGCTTTTGAAAGATAAAGCGGAAGCTCCTGAGAAGATGATACATTTGTGCAAGAAGTTGAGAGTTGAGAAAGATACTGTGATAGCCAGAATAAGAAGTGATCATGGTAGAAAATTTGAGAATACCAAGCTGGCCACTTTCTGCAATGATCAAGGCACTCATCAAGAGTTCTCATCACCCAAGACACCTCAACAAAATGGGATTGTGGAAAGGAAAAACAGGGTTGTACAGGAGATGGCACGAGTCATGTTACACAACAAAAAGTTGCCAAAATCCTTCTGGGGAGAAGCTGTCAACACCGCTTGTCATACCCTCAATCGTGTGTATTTCAGACCTGATTCTAAGAAAACTCCCTATGAACTCTGGAGAGGAAAGAAGCCTGTTGTCAAATATTTCAGAATATTTGGCAGTGACTGCTACATTCTACGTGATAGAGAGAATCTAGAAAAGTTTGATGCCAAAAGTGACAAAGGATATTTTCTAGGGTACTCTTCCACTAGTAGAGCGTATAGAGTGTACAATCTAAGAACCAAAACAGTCATGAATCTTCAAATGTTGTGATAAATGATGAAGTGTGTTCAGAAGCACCTACAGAAAGCACTGCTCTTGCTCATGATAAGGCTTTAGAAGTTGATGATTCTCTTCCTGCTGAGTATGTTGTGAAACATAGTGAGGAAGAGTTGTTGGTGTTAAATGATACAGTTTCAGTACCATCAAATTCAGAACCATCCACACTGGTTCGTGAACCTCAACAGGTACAATGTGAGCTCAGTCCTCCATCTGAACAGAAAGGTACCTCCACATCTTTAGTAAAAGGTCCATCCTTCAGAGTGAGACTTAATCATCCATCCACAAATATATTGGGTAGTCTGAATGATAACATGAGATTGAGATCAAAAGCTTTGAATGTGATTACTCACTCATGCTATCTGTCCCAATTTGAACCGAAGAAAGTGGATGAAGCACTTCAAGATGCTGATTGGGTAAATTCCATGCATGAAGAACTTCATCAATTCATTCGGAATGATGTGTGGGAACTAGTTCCTAGACCGAAGAGTGTAAATGTAATTGGAACTAAGTGGATCTTTAAGAACAAGTCAGATGAACATGGCACTATGATCAGAAACAAATCAAGACTTGTTGCACAAGGGTACACACAAGTGGAAGGAATTGATTTTGATGAGACTTTTGCACCAGTGGCTAGGTTAGAATCCATCCGGATACTGTTGGCCATAGCAAGTCACCTAAACTTCAAGCTGTATTAAATGGATGTCAAGAGTGCTTTCTTGAATGGGATGCTACAGGAAGAAGTATATGTTGAGCAACCTAAAGGCTTTGTTGATCCTCACAGACCAGATGATGTCTACAAATTGAAGAGAGCTCTCTATGGGTTGAAACAAGCTCCTAGGGCTTGGTATGACAGATTGACTGCATATCTCATTGAGCATGGATTCAAAAGGGGATCTGCAGATACAACTCTCTTCATAAGAAAGGATAAGAATGGTTTTGTTGTAGCTCAAATTTATGTAGATGATATTGTATTTGGTGCTACTAATGATTCTCTTGCTCATTCTTTTGTAGATGAAATGAAGGCAATGTTTGAAATGAGCATGGTTGGTGAACTAACTTATTTTTTGGGATTACAGGTAAAGCAGACAGAGTCAGGAATCTACATAAATCAAGCCAAGTATGCAAGAAATCTGGTGAGAAGATTTGGACTGGACAAGGCTGCTCATGCTAGAACACCAATGGCTGCTAATGCAAAATTAACAATTGATCCATCAGGTGAGTCTGTTGATGTTACTTTGTATAGAAGCATGATTGGATGTCTTTTGTATTTGACTGCTAGTAGGCCTGATATATCTTTCAGTGTTGGTGTTTGCTCTAGATTTCAGTCTAACCCTAAGGTTTCTCATTTAAATGCTATTAAGAGAATTATAAAATATGTTAGTGGAACCTGTGACTATGGATTATTTTATAGCAAGGAGTCTAATTTGTCTCTTGCTGGGTTTTCTGATTCTGATTGGGCTGGGAATGCTGATAACAGAAAAAGCATCACTGGGGGGTGTTTTTATGTAGGAGCCAATCTTGTGGTTTAGATGAGTAAGAAGCAAAATTCTGTTTCTTTATCCACTACTGAGGCAGAATATATTGCTGCTGGGAGTTGTTGTTCTCAGCTCCTTTGGATGAAAAAGCTGTTAAGTGATTATGGGATTCCTCAAGACACCATGGTTGTCTATTGTGATAATTTCAGTGCTATAGATATATCTAAGAATCCTGTTCAGCACTCTATGACCAAACACATTGAACTTAGATATCACTTCATTAGGGACTTGGTTGAAAAGAAAATTGTTGTTCTTGAGTATATTCCTACTGATCGTCAAAATGCTGACATCTTTACCAAACCGCTTGATGGAAGTAAGTTTGAGACACTTCGTCAAGTGATTGGTGTGCTTCGGTGTCCTTAGTCTCTTGTAGCTTTCTTGGTCCTTGTGCTTCATTGCCATTCCTCTGTGACCATTGTTCTTTGGTGTTTTTTTTCTAGGACTTGCATTGCATTACATTCATGCATTTCATTCTAGGATTTATTGGTTTTCTCTTTTTTAATTAAAAAAAAAAAGGAGAAAGCAAAAATATGTTTGAAATTATTTTTCTTGGTTTTTGAAAACAAGGTTGGTTAATTTATTTACACATAACATGTCTTTATGTACCTTGTTTAGGTTTGATGAGCTTATTTATTGCACTTTACTAGTTGAAGCTTTGTAGTGCATGTTGTGTGGGAAAGATGTTTATGGTATTTATCACTTTGTCTTAATCTTGAAGTCACATATTGTTTGACTGTCGGACTTGATCCTTTTGAGAAAGGCATAAATAATCATCTCACTACTGTTCACTAGCCAATCATGAACACCTTAGTGCATATCATAAGATTTTGTGCTCGAGAAAGTGTAGCATATGCACAAAAAGAACATAAGGTGTAGCCTCGGTTTAATTGCTAAATGCTTAAAATTGGTGTGTACTATTAGGCTTGATGCCAATTCACATAATTAAGAGGCTAAATACAAGAAACTTACATGATTGCAAACTTATGTTCTAGGAGATGTGGGAGTTATATGATGTAACTCTTTAGGTGATAGTCTCTTTTAAATTCTGTGCGATGAATTTTGTAGACTTTGTGATTGATTTCTATTCACATATCACCTCACATGTATCTCAAGCTTTTGCTAGTTTGCACACACTACACGAGTTACTCTTTGCTAAACACTGTACATGTTATTGTGTGTGTTTTTGGTCTGACCAACCAAGTTTGAAAATATCTTGAGAATTATGCAAAACATTATTTTGCCTGAGAAATTAAAGGATGAACTGGCTGAAACTTTCTTTGGAGAAACTGGGATTACAAATTTGGGTTTTTGAAAAAGCATTCCATTTCATCTCATACTCATGCATTGTGTTTCATTGATTTCAATGCTTTGAGGAGTTCTTTTTCAAAAATTGGTTTGAGGTTTTCAAAACTGTAATTTTTTTTCAAAATACTGTGATTCGCTGCCTGTTTCGATCGATCGAAAATTTTAAAATTCCTTTTAAAAATTTCGGAGTGACTCGATCGATCGAAAGTAATTTTCGATCAATCGAAAGTCGTGAATCAGCTTTTTAAAACAGTGTTCTTTGACTGATTCGCTTACCTTTTCAAAAGTTTTTTTTCAAACTTTCTTTTCTCTCTCCGACTTGGCAAGGATCTACAGCAAATTTTTGTCGTTTTCCTCCAAATTTTTTGCAAGATTTCTCTTTCCTCAAGCCGCTAAGTCTCTTTTGCCCCTCATTTTTGAGTTTATTTGCATTTTTCATGCATTTTTCTGCATTATCTCTAAAATTTTCGGACCTCTCTATTTTTGGGATTTTTGATGTTGCAAGCCCAATTTTGTGCAATTGATCAATGGGTTTTTATGGGGACATGTTATAAACTTGATTGTGATAGTTTGATTTGATCAATTTTGGGATTTGTGAGAAATTGAAATTTCTAGGGTTTATGTTTAGTTCCGAATTGGGGACTGTGTTCAATTAGGTTGAAATTGATGAAATTGGCTTGTTGATTGGATGTAATTAGGCATTATAATCTATGTGTTATGTTTTGTAATGCTTAATTCATCCATGTACTTCAAAAAATTTCAAGTGGTTTTCAAATTTTTGGGGTTTTTTGTTAGAAACTCTATGCTGAAGCCAATTTTGTGCAATTGAACTTAAAATTGAACTTTGTTACCTACATTAGTACATGCATCATGCCATTTTAAATGTTCATACATCATATAGATTTTTGCTCTATATTTTTTTTATGCTAACTTGCAGTCTGCCCTTGGTTTTTGTTTTTTTTTTTTTGTTGGTTTTCTCTTGTGTCTCTGTCCTTTCCTTAGCATCATGCCTAGGAAAACTAGGGCTCGTAGGTCTGTCACCTCATCTACTCCTTCCCCTCCTCCCTTTGACCAAGAGAAATTTCCTAGTGAGAAAAACCAAGAGATTTATGATAAGCTGAACCTTAAGAGGAAGATATGGTCTGAGCGTTCTGTCATTCTAAATGAGCTTGATCCTGCCATTAGGGCGAACTTTGAGCGTAGGGGCTGGTTACCCTTGGTGGATATTTCTGATCCTGCTCCACCTGCTACCTTGATTAGAGAGTTCTACTCGAACATCTCTATCCGCGTCTATGATTCCAACACTTTGGTAAAGAGTTGGATACGAGGCGTAAAGTACACCATTACTCCTAAGGTAGTGGCTGATGCTCTAGGGGTACCTTTGGTACAGCACCCTGTCTATCCTTATGATGAGTCTCCTGTTTTGAGTGATGTCATGTCTTACATCACTGGGTCATCTATCCAGTGGGGTTCTGATCCTAGGATCACCACTGCTGAGCTTTCTGAGTTACACTATCTCTTCTTTAGGATAGCTTATCACTCCATCTGGCCCATTTCTCATCTTCACACCATTCCTCTCGAGCGGTGTGTATTTTTGTACGCTCTTGTCACTGATGCTCCTATCAGTTTTCCCAATTTGTTTCTTTGTTCTTTGAACGAAGTTTATCGGAGTTCGTCTTCTGCTCATGCCCTTATTCATCCTATTTTCATTCATAGGATTTTACTTTATCTTGATCTTGGTGGCTTCCCTTCCTCTGAGCCCGTTCATGTGATTGCTCCTATAGGTGCATCTTTTCTTAGACAGAGGGTTGCTCACCTTCGAGCTAGCTCTAAACACCCTAGGTCTGAGCCTTCTAGGTCCGTACCTCCTCCATCTTCTTCTACAGGTCCTGCTGGTGAGGCTGTTCCTGATCCTGATGCTGCTGCTGCTGCTGTTCCTCCACCTCCATCGGATGACTTTGATATCCGTCGTACTTTGGAGACTGTCATGACCGTTCAGGCGGCTCATGGTCAGCTTTTGGTGGACCTTTTTGACGAGATCCGAGCTTTACGAGCTGATCTAGCGTGTCTTCATTCACCCTCACCACCTCCTTTTGATGATGGATTGTGATTGCCCTTTGACATTCCGTCACAAAAAGGGGCAGTAGAGTTTGTAGAGGAGTTTTGTAGTTAGGGAGATTTTGTTTGTTTTGTGAAGTAGATTGTATTTAGGCGCTTCACCTTGTATATCATTTTTGGGATATTCATGTTAGGGGGAGTAACATTGATAGATATACATGATTTTTTATTTGATTCTTGTTTCTTTGGATTCACTGTTTATTGATTTATATTCTACGAGTTATTCATTGATATATGTCTTTATTATGTGTTGTGTGAATCATACAAGAATGTTATACCTGTTTATATACTATTTTCTGTCACACATGCGTTTATGCGTTTGTTGAGTATTTCAGGAATATACAGGTTGATTCAATTGAGCTGCTGTCTACACTTGCAACTGATGGATAGTAGTTTGGATTGAATTTAGTTTTTATGAGCTTTATTTTTGTAAAGGGCTTTTTAATTGTAAACTTTGAGCTTATTGTTTATGTTTTGTCACAGATTGCCAAATGGGGAGTTTGTTAGATTCTAAAGATTTAGGATTTTATGTATTTAGAACTCTAATTTGTATTGTTGGCAAACCATAATCAAAACAGGTTATTTAGTCTTGTTTAGACTTGCTCAAAGTTGGGTCTTTCATGTAAAGTTGGAATCGAGTGGTTGTAGATGCATTGGTGCATTTCAGCCTGGCTCGATCGATCGAAGGAAAGGCTTGATCGATCGAATCTCGGGCAGAATGTTTTTCTGCAGAATATTCCAGCTCAGCCCTAACTCATTAAACGTTTTGGGTTTTCTGTTTTTACCCTAGGTATATAAAGAAAAACCCTAGCCACGTTTTTAGAGTTGCTCCAGTTGTATTGTTGCTCATACATTGCTGTTTTGTGTAAATCTCTTGTGAGATCTAGAGGAGCTTTCCTTTACACAAAACTTAGGGTTTTCAAGATAGAGATTACTTCAACATCTTGATGATCAACTCGGTTGCTACCATTGAAGCTTAAAGAATATCAAGCGTGGGTGCTTGTAGCTGATTGAAGAATTCAAGAAAGAAGGAGTCCGTGGATTCGGAGCTTGCACGTGGTCGTGTCAGTAAGTTCTACTGGTGGGTAGCATTAGGAAGTCGAGCGGGGAGCTTGTAAGTCCTTTTGTATGAACTTCGATTCTTTCATAGTGGATTCAGGTTTGCCTTGAGGATCGGTGGGTCAAATCCTCCCCAGGTTTTTACCGTGTGGTTTCCTGGGTGATCATATCATTGTGTCTTTTATTTTTCCACTGCTTTATATGTTTGATATGATTATTTGATTGTTTTAACCTAGAATTGCATAATTTGACTAAGTAACAACTTGGCTAATTAACTAGGCTAACCAATCTGGTTGTTTTAAGTGTCTAAAACCGTTCAATTTGTGCATTTTGCATTTATTTGTATGCATTGCTTTTGTTTTGATCTTACTTTTTGTTTTTGTTTTGTGTGAGTAAAAATCCAAAACCACATAAAAAGTGAAAAATTCAAAAAGTTTGATCGTATATGTTTGGGCACATATCTCATGTGAGTTTTGCCTTGTATCTTCGTACAAATGGCTTTATGCATTTACGAGCTTAGCTTGTTCTTTATGTATTTATATCTTTGTGGGAAAAATCTTGACATCTTTGTGTGATTATTATAAATCGATCTTCAAGCTTGTCATAAATGATTAGTCAAGAGTCATGTTGGTTTTGATATATGCGTATACTTGTGCCTATATATCTTCCCACTCTTTTATTTTTGCTTAAAAGAGCTCAACAAATGTAAACCTCAAAATGAAAAGAGACAATGAGCTACAAAAGCCATTGCACATACTAGTATTTGACTAGGAAAAAGGGAAAGCAACTTTTATGATTATGTATGATGCCCAAAAAGCCAAAGGCTTGTTCATCAAATTGAAATATCAAAAATTTTAGGCATCGATCTCAAAATGAGATGTAAAGATAAAAAATGATCAAATGTTATGAATTGTAAAGAAGCCAAATGAAAAGCTTCAAAGATATGTAATCATTTTCTTGTGGGAGGTCATATATGTTCATTTCTATAATTGAGATAGACCACTTGTCTTAGTACTAGTTGTGTATGACTTGATTGAATTGATCATTGAAGCTTCACTCTAGACTAAGGACTATTCCACATTTGATATACACACACAACACACATGCCTAATGTTCAATGAATGTCTTATTCATTTGTTCGATTGTACTTGTTTAAATGTGATGTGTGTGTGCTCAACTATATATGGATCAATCCAAAAAGATTTTTGATCATTTTATATGTATTTGGAAGTGATTTTTATCACTCTTTGTGTTCATGTTTAGTGCTTACATTGTTTTTCATTGTTTAAACATGTTCTGTGTTGAAAAACAGGTGTCAGAGTTTTTCGCGACTCACTCGCGACTCATTTGAAACTCGCTCACGACTCATTCGCGACTCGCCAGTTGCCAACCCCAGTCGCAAGTTCATCCAGAAGCTTTCGCGACTCACTCGTGACTCGCCCAGTCGTGAAACGCCCAGAAACAGCTTTTTAAAGGGCTTTTCATGGGAAACCTATTTTTAACCTCTCCCATCCTCTCTTAAACCCCTCTTTCAATATTTTTACATCAAAACCCAATCAATTTGAATGGTTTTTCATTCCATTAACATCTCTAAGGTAATTTTAAACTCTTTTCATTGATTTGGATCCTTAGATTATGTTTTGGAGAGTTTTGTGCTCTTGGTTGGGATTTTCATCATAGGGGTTGGGGAAACTTAATTTTTGTCAAATTTTTGTATGGGATTGGTTTCTTTTGATGATTTTCTTTGGATGTTGGCCCTTTGTGGCAAAAAGAACATGTATTAAGGGTGGATTTCATGATGTTCATGCATTATTTCACATTGTTGTTCATAGTGTGCATGCTAGGTGTTTGATAAAATGTCTCTTAGGCATTTTCTCACTTGTTTGGACTCCAATGAGTATCAAACTTTGGGGTTTCTCATGTTTCCTCATTAGGAACATGTTTGGTTCATTGGTTGTGTATTTAACACACCTTACCCTACATGTGCATTTTCCATGCATTGGTCATGCATTGCACTTTGCCACCTCTTGCACACACCTTGCTACCCTTGTCATGCATTGGTTCATATATTGTTTCTTCATCCTAGCATGTCATGTCTTAGGGTTGAGCTTCATTTTCTCATTCATCTCGCACCCCTCATGCATCATTGCACCCCTCATGCATCATTATCATTGTTCATACTTTCATCTCTTGCCCTCGTTTCTCCTTGACCCTTTGTCTATTCCTGACAAAAAGGGGGAGAGTATACTCTAGAGAGTATACCGGAGAGTTTTTGTCATTTCTATATGACCCTTGTGCACATTCTTAGGGGGAGAAATTCTATTTCTTGTGCACATTTGCAGGGGGAGTGATATTCCATAGGGGAGATGCATATACCAAGGGGGAGAAAACATTGTGTTAATAAGTTAACTTTGTTTTGGTAGTCATTTCTATGTGACTCTTTTAGTGTATGATCAAGTTGCTTACATGTTTCACATCATGTTTACTTGATTGCAATTTACTTGTTACGTTATACTTGTCCATTTATTACTTGCTTTACCTTGAGGGTCTAATGTGTTTTGTGCAAGTGTTTCAGGTTACAAGTATATATGTTGTCAAGTTCATCACAGCTCCTATGATTCATGATAATGGGGAGTGATATGATAAGGGAAGTACTTTATTGTTTTATACCTATTACTTTTGTAGGTTCTTAGGGTTCTTAGTTTATTTGTGTACCTGTTGCTTCTTTAAGCTTTTAAGGTTTTGTATCCATGCTTTATAGCTTTCGTACTTGTTGTTTAATGTCATGCATTTTTCTGTAAGTACACACTCTTGTGCCCTTGTAGGATTGTTCCTAGATGCATATATGTTATATGCATTGGTTGAGTGTTGGACATGCAATTGATAGTTTACAATTGAGCTTTTTAGCTTGCATGTCCAGATGTTCATTCCATGTGTGAATGAGCATTGTAATCACTATTGTATAGTGATTGCATGTTTGGTCAAGCCATGGTCTATTGCTTTATTCCATTTTGCTTGATCACTTTGTGCTTGTTCCATTTGCATTACAAGTTTTCTGCATAACAATGAACTTATTATGTTGTTCTGTTTCAGGAGTTACTTGTCATTATGGTTCAAGAGCTTCACAGATTCTAGAGTTAGGTGTGAGTAAGTTTTCCAACTGTCCCCAACTCACGCGTTAAGTCTAGAGTTTGTTATAGGGTTTTGTCACAGAATAGCCAAAGGGAGAGATTGTAAGGTTGAATTTTATCAACCATCTTGTTGGTTTTATTCCGTGCCAATTTGCTTGAAATTTAGCACTTAGTAACCCCGTATTTAGGTGAGATTCATGTAAGGGTTGTGTGTGTGAAAGTGTGAAGAAATGCTCAAGATTGTGCAAAGAAAACAGAGACTCGCGGCTAGAACTCGCAACTAACTCGCGACTTGCAATTCGCCAACTTCTACACACGTGAGAAGCATGCAGGGAGGTGAAGGGTCACGCTAGCTATCGCACTACAGGACAAAAGTCCCAGGCTGGCCAAGCCGTTAGCTCGCGACTTAAACTCGTGACTCAGACCAGTCGTGAGGCCAAGCCGCCAACTTGCCCTGTTTGGGAAAAACTGTCTTTTCGTATTCCAAACACACACCACTATATATAGACCCTTATACCCACGAAATGTAGAGAGCTTCCAGAGAGAATTTTGAGAGAGAAACCCTAAAGAAAAACAAGATTGCCTCATCCCCAATCTTCACTAAGAGACTCTTCAAATTCCTCTACTCTCTTCCTCTCCATTGATACATCCTTGAGAGGTTCTTGACCAAATCCTTTTCTCACCACACCCACGTCTGTGAGAAGGTCTTTTGGTGCTAAGGGAAACAGTTTGGAAGGGACCAATGGTTATTGGTTGATGCTATGGGCTATAGCGGAATCCGGTAAGCTAGAGAAGAAAAAGGTTCGGCGCAACCTCGTTGGAGCAAGAAACTTGGAGGGCTTAGGTACCTGGGTAGATTAGGCTTGGAGGGTCTATTGCTGTTCATGTATCCCAACTACATTTTCTAGTGGATTATTGACCGCTTGGAGGGCGGCGGAGAGGTTTTATACCGAGAGCTTTGGTTTCCTCTTCGATAACATATTGCGTGTTGTCCTTGTGTTTGCATCTCTCTTTCCTTTATCTTTGCCTTACATTTTCGATTGTGGATATGATTATAATTGGCTTAGATAGTTTATCAATTCTGTGTTTGGCTTATATTCATGTTCTGCACAGTAATTGTTTGATAATAAACTTGAATTGGTAATTTGTAATTTGGGGGTCAAAACGTTCATAGTGTTTTCAACACTAATTGAACTTTCAAAATTCATAGAATTTGTATACATTTATAACTTTACATGCTTTGAATAGATACGGATGGATCGAAAAAGTCATGAGAAATGTAGGAATTAAGAAAACTTTTCAATTTTCTGTGTTAGGTTCTAAGTAATTAGGAACTAATGTATTAGAACTTCATTTTGTATGCTGGCAAACCATGATCAAAATAGTTTTAAGTCTTGTTTAGACTTGCTCAAAGTATAGGTCTTTTATGTAAAGTTGGAATCAAGTTACTGCAGAATTGAGTGTGCAATTCTGTCTAGCTCGATCGATCGAAAGTCATGCAGATTGTTTTTTCTGCAGAATTTCCAACTCAGCCCTAAGCCCATATGACGTGTAGGGTTTTATGTTTTGCCCTAGGTATAAAAGGGAAACCCTAGCCACGTTTTTGTGGTTGCTCTACTTGCTGTGTGTGTGAATCTTTTGTGAGATCTGAGAGGTGGTTGCCTTCACACATGCTTAGGATTATCAAGAAGGAGATTATGTCGATAGCTTGATGATTAATTCAGTTGCTACAATAAGAGTTTAAAGATACACAAGCGGGAGTGCTTGTACTTGTTGGGAATCCAAGAAAGAAGGAGTCTGTGGTCTCGGAGCTGTCACGTGGTCGTGGTAGTAAGTTTTCTACACGAGGTAGCAATAGGATGTTAGTGGTCTAAGTCGCTATTGTAAAACTTCAATTCTTTCATAGTGGATTCAGTTTTACCTTGAGGATAGCTAGGTTAAATCCTCCCCAGGTTTTTTACCGGTTTGGTTTTCCTGGGTCATTATATCTTGTGTTCTTTATATTCCGCACTTTACATCGATATGATTATCGGATTGTGTTAACCTAGATCTGGAATTTGGACTAAGTAATAACTTGGCTAATTAACTAGGTTAATCTGGTTGTGTTTTAAGGGGTTTAAAAGCTCACAAGTGGTATTAGAACAAGTTAGCTCTTGTGTTAGATCTTTTGATCTAAAAGTTGATCCTTGATCCCTGTTATCATGGATAATTTGAAGTGTCTTTTTGCTCATGTTTGTGATAATTTGAATAAAGAAGATGCTGTTGTTTCTGTTGATCTTATTATGCCTGTGAAACTCTTCGTAAGGAATTATTGAAATATATGAAAATTGCTAAGAAATTCAAGGAAGAGTTAAAATTGGCTAATCTTGAAAAAAAGGAATTGGTTGTTAGATTAAATGAATCTAATAAAAAGAATGAATTTTTAAGAAATCAAATTTCCTCTCAAGATGAGAAGATGAAAAGCTTGGAACAAGAGTTAGTTGAATCTAAAGCTAAAATTGAAAATTTGAATAGTACCAAGCCTGCTGTTGATAACAGAAGTGTTTCTGTTTCTCTTAAGCCTAAAACTGAGAAAGTGTATATCCCTCATTTCAAGAGGAATAATAAAGAAAATGCTTATTTTGCTAGGTTAGACAAAGGTAAAAGTTCTGAAGTAGACGCTGATATTTCTAAACCTATGTCTAAACCTACTATTAGAGAGCATAATAAATATGTTTTTGTGCCTAATTGTCACCTTTGTGGTGTTGTTGGTCATATTAGACCAAATTGTTCTTTGTTGAGGCAAAAACCAAAATCTGAGATTAGATTTACTGTTAAGAATATTGATGTTCTTAAATTTGTTCATGTTTGCCACTTTTGTGGTGTCTCTGGTCACATCTGTCCTAATTGTCATAAATTGAAATCTAAAAATTCTATTTTTCAATCTTGGATATGTGATAATATTTCTCCTGCCATAAGTCCATGCAAATTGTTTCATACTCTTTTGAAAAATTTAAGCTTGTTGGCTTGTGAAAGGAATTTGCAGGATTTCAGTCTTTTTTAGAAGATTGGTGTAATCTCTCAAATACACTCTACTTCTTATGGATTTTCACCTACAAAGCCGAAGGCTCATGCTATATGGGTGAGAAAAGATTTTCTAAGGTGAGTGTTGTTTACTTGTCCTTGATTTAAAACATTGAAAATTTTTCAAAATGACAAAAATATTTTATTTTGAGTCTTGTTTTATTTTTCTTGAGGATTACATGAATTATGATACTCTCTCTTGATTTAGAACATACTTGACATTGTGGAGAAACTTGAATAGTATGTGTTATATAAGTGCTAAGTTATTTCTGATTTTGTGTGAGTATGTACTAGTTTATACATGTACTCAAGGGTCAATTAAGAAATTGATATTTCCTGTTTGTGTACCCTCTATAGCTTAGTTAAGCACTATCATGCATAGCTTTGCATTGTTCATTTAGCATAATGTGTGCTTTTTGTTTTTGGTCATAAAATTTTTTTAAAACCAAAAAAAATAAAATAAAATAAAAAATTGTGTTTTGTATTACATATCTTGGATTTGAAATCAAGGTTGACCATATTATCATTACATAATATGTTTATGTACCTTATTTAGCTTGGATGAGCTTATCTATTGCACTTTATTAGTTTGAGCTTTGTAGTGCATGTTGTGTGGGAAGATGTTTATAGTTTTTGATCACATGATCTTGATCTTAAAATCACATGCCTTTGATTGTCTGACTTGAACTTTTTGAGAAAGGCATAAATAACCATCTCACCATTGTTTACTAGCCAATCATGAACACCTTAGTGCATATCGTAAGATTTAGTGTTGGAGAAAGTGTAGCACATGCACAAAAAGAACATAAGGTGTAGCCTCAGTTTAAATGCTAAAATTGGTGTGTACATTATTGGATTTTAATTAAATCAATCAAATAAAATTGGTGTGTACATTATCCTGGCTATTTTAATAAGTTTTTGATCCAATAAAATTGGTGTGTACATTATGAGGCAAATCAAGAAACTTACATGATTGCAAGCTTGTTTTCTAGGAGATGTGAGAGTTATATGATGTAACTCTTTAGGTGAAAGTCACTTTCAAATTTATGTGATGAATTTTGTAGAAATTGTAGTTGATTACTATTCACATATCATCTCACATGTATTTTAAGTTTTTGCTAGTTGCACACACTACACAAGTTACTTTTGCTAAACTTGGTATATTATATTGTGTGTGATCTTGTTGTGGCCATCCAAGATTATATGTTCCTTGATTTTGATGCAAAACTTGTTTTTGGAAGATCTGGGTTGAATTCTAGTGTTTTTGAAAAACTTTTAATCTCATACTCATGCATTTCATTCATGAAACACTATGCTTTGAGGAGTTTTTGCATTAAATTGCTATGTTTTTCAAAAAAATTGATTTTTCCAGATTTTCGATCGATCGAATCTGTTTCTCGACTGATCAAAATTGCGATAAAATTTTTGGTTTGAATCTGTCTGACTCAATTGATATTTGATTGATGCTCGACCTATTGAAACTAAAAAATTTTCAGTTTCTAAGTATTTAACCAATCTATTTTTTTTTTTTTTTTGCATCATTTGTGTTTAGGATTCATATGCATTACATTGTTTTTCTGTATCCATCTTGTAGTTTTGCAGTCATAACTCTCATTGTTTTCAAGCATAACATCCATAGACTTTGCTAAATTGGGAACTCAACTTGATCTAAAAGTTGCTTGATTAATTTTTGAGTTATGTACTTTTAGTATATGCTATTTTTATGTGTGAACTGCAGAAAATATTTTTCTTAAGAGATATGATGGATAATCAATGTGCCAATATTTTCTCTACTCATGCAACTATTTATGGGTCACATAATGTCAAGTTTGCATTTATTGAAATAGTGAATTTTTTTTCATGTGTATCCTCAACTTATCAACTTATTAACTTAGTTTTAAGTTTGGATTGTGTGCCTTTATTTTCCCCACTGAAAGCTCGAAAATGTGTTAAAAACACAAGAGCTGTTTAGACCTCCAAATTAAAGTTACGGCTCGATTGATTTTACACTAACTTAATACTAAGTGCGGAATAGTGTAAATGCGAGCGGATAAACAAACAAGCTACTCTAATCCATAATCAAAGCAACACAGCAGTAAAATGGAATGTAAAAGAGTAGGGAAGAAAGATGCAAACACAAGATAACACGCCGATGTGTTATCAAAGAGGAAACCGAAAAACTCGGCGAAAAATCTCTCCGCCGCCCTCCAAAAGGAAATTGATCCACTAGACAATCAGTTGGGATACATGGGTTAGCAAGAGACCCTCCAAGCCTAATCTACTCAATGTACCTAAGCCCTCCAAGCTCCTACTCCAACAAGGCTTCTTGGAACCGTGTCTTGTCTAGTTCTCCGGATCCCGCAACAAGCTCCATGTTGCATCTGCCATCCTTGGCTTCTTCCAATGCTTCCCAGCAGCACCAAAACTTCACTTGACACTCTGAAAGGGTGTGGTAAGTGTTTGGGCTATCAACCTCTCAATGGTATGGAAATGGAGAGGTAGGAGTTGAGGAAATTCCACAAGCAAATGTGTAGAGGATTGTGGGTATAAAAATCTCTAACTCTCAAGGTGTTTGGTTAGGGTTTTCTCTCAGAAGCACTCCTCAACATTTGTGGGTAATATGGGTATATATAGTGTAGGCACAGAAAGTGTGTATCAGAATGGACAGTCTGGTAGGACAGAATGTCTCGCGGGTGTCTCGCGGGAAGGCCTTACCCGCGAGATACTTATGAAACACAGCTGTCTCCATTCTGGCCTGACTCTTCACATTCCATGTGCAAGTCACATGAGTCACTTCGCGGGATGCTTAGTCGCGCGCTACCCGCGAAAACTCTTAAGTCTTCAATTGCTTGAGTCTTCACACTCTCTCTCTATCACACAAACCTTACAATCAAATCCCACAATAAATAAAGGGTACAAAAGATTGAATAAAATTACAATCAAATTTGGCACTGAATATAAGCCAACAAAACACATAGTTGTAAATAACAACTTTACAATCTCACCCTTTGGCTATTCCGTGACAAAACCCCTAAAACAGACTCTAAACTTAAATGTGAGTTGGAAAAAGTGGCAAAACTCACTTGCACACAAACAAAACTTTCATTAAGCTTATGACAAGTTGAACACAAGGTACGTATATAAGCAAGTAAAGTGCGATCAAGTTTGTAAACACTATAAAACATATAAGCATATTTTGATCAAACAGGAACAGTCATTAAAGAATGACTACAATTAACATTTAGCAAGTAAATGCTCATCTGGACACGAATGCAATTAATAACAATCTAAAGGATTAATTGCATGTCCAACACTCAAACCAATGCAAACTACACAAAGTATTTGCATCTAGGATACAAGATCCTACTAGGGTACAAGAGTGAGGTACTTAAGACATATTAGCAATATCTTAAAAGTACAAAAAAAATGCTACAAAGCATAGAGATAAACATAAATACTGAATATAAACTGAAATTAAAAACATAGTATTTGAGCTTTAAACAAGAGCAGTAAAAATAATTAAACCAGCAGTAACTTCTAGCTTCTCCTCCCCCTATCATTGCACTCCTTCTATCAATGACACCATCTAGCTCTTCTAGCTTCTCTTCCCCCTTTTTGTCATGGAATAGCTATTCTCCATTTTCTTCTAGCTTCCTTTGAATTTCATCCATCTGAGCTTGGAGAGATGTGAACTTTGTATCAAAACGAATGTGCTGGGAGTGCATTATAGTAGCTAGTCCAGATATCTTGGTATTAATCTCTTGAAGTGCAGCCGTGATGTTGTCTAACTGTTCATCATAGGATTAGGGGTAGAGCTTGAACTTCCCGGAGTTGCATGACTTTCTTGCTTAGGACTCTTCTTGGTGTGACTCATACTTGCATGGAGAGTATGAATATTAATTGGACTTGGCCTTAGGTATGGGCACTCATCTTCCGAGGGATGCACACCTTTGAGCTTCAAAATCCTTGAGAATAAAACAGAAAAGAATACAATTCCTTGAAGCAGTCCGGTCAACCGTTTTTGCCAAGATGTGGAAAATATGAGAGCACACATCAATCTCTTCGTCAGTGATCAGATAATGCAAGAATAATGCTTGACCAAGATTCATATACCCGGTGCTTGACAGAGGATAGAGGTTGCTACTCATGATCATTGTGAGTAGTCTCAATTCGGGAGAAAGGGATGCCACACTTATTGACTTCCTATTGGAGGAGAATTCCAAATTAGTTCCTAAAGCTTCTCTAAGAACCTCTTCATCTGGATTCAGCTCATCATATACTAATGGTATGGGAAGAATTGGCTGGTTGATGTGTAGAATTTCTGCCAAATAAACCGGTGTTACTAAGAAACTCTTTCCTCTAACCCAACAGTTTAGCTCCTCTCTGTCAACAATGGCATTGGCATAGAACTCTTTCACTAAGTTTTCGTATGCATCCTCAAGATTTGAGAGAAGAAAGTTCCAATCCTTGGTGGCAAACCATATGGGGATATTTGTGTCAAGGAGAGATGGCTGATCCACGGCCCTTTCAACCAACAAAGGAGCTTCCATAAAATAGTTCTGAAAGTTCTGAAATGCAGTATAGGATCTGAAGTAGTTCGGATCAAAAGTCCCTATTGGTGATCAAGTCCTCTTTGGCCTTGGTGAAAGGTTAATAACATCAATCACATGCTCCTTTCCTTTGTTGTTGCCCCCTTTCACGGCTGAGGTCTTGAATGGAGACATCTGCACAGTTACACAGATAATAGAGAAAGAAAACATGTGCAAAAACACCAAACAGAACACAAAACTTGATTAGGTTCAACTTAGTCCCAAAACAAGGGTAAAACAACCTAAAACAGAGTATAACCAACTCAAAACATCATGCTAAAATAGATAAAACAAGTAAACATAAACAAAATGGATGAAGTTAAGTATTTGTGCATGTGTATGCATATGTGTGCATGTGTTGATGCATGAGGTGTGCCCAGAGGGTGCCTAGGTGTGTGCATGGCATGGCATTGAGGCACAAAGTGGGCAAAGTGTGTAAAACACACAACCATTGACCAAAGCATGGTAAACATGATCAAACAAAAGGAAACCTAAGAATTGGAATTCATTTGGGTCCAATAAAACACAGAAATGTCACTCAGACATTCTGTCAAACACCTAACATGCAACAAAGCAATCCAAATATGAATAATGCATGAACATGATGAAAACTTGCCTCAATACATGCTAAATTGCCACAAGGGGCTAACACAGATATAGAGATAGCAAATGGGACTCAGCCCAAACAAAAATTTTGGAAAAAATTTCACAAAATTGAGAACCCCAACCCATTTTTGAAAAATCCCCAAATTTTGGAAACCTACCTTAAATTTCTGCATAATCTTAGAAAAACATGAAGAGAATGTTTTAGACTGTGTTTGGTTCCCGTAAAATATTTTCCGAAAAATAGGCTATTTTCCGGAAATGCTATTTTCGGGAAAGGAAAATATTTTCAAGTGTTTGGTTGCATTATGAAAATTGTTGTAGAAAATATTTTCATGTGTTTGGTTCTATTCTGAAAATGCTATTTTCCTACTCATTTTTCATATTTTCTCAGTATCCAAACAAATTTTATTAAATTTTTTTTTAAAATCACAGCCAAATCCCAACACCACACACCACCGAAACTCCAATTCAACCCATGGCAGTAAACTCTGACAATTAAAAGCCACAAAAGAAACAAAACCAAAGAAAAAAAATCATCAAATCCGGTCAGTCGTTGCAGTGAGGCGACTGGGTATTCTAATCCGGTGCGACTCGCGGCGCGGTGCAACTTGCGGTTCGTGGGTTTACGGTGCGACTCGCTGGGTCTAGGTCGAAGGTCGAAGGCGATGGGGCTGGGTCGAAGGTCGAAGGTCGAAGGCAAGGTCGAAGGCAATGGGTTCGTGGTGATGGGTCTGGGTCTGGGTCTGGGTCGAAGGCGATGGGTCTAGAACTGCGATCGACGATCGGCGCAGCGCGGTGCTACTATCGACGATCGGGGTTCGCCGGCAAAGTCGCACCGCGATCTGGGCTCTCTCTTTGCGATCTGGGCTCTCTCCTCTTCTTCCTCTCTCTCTCTCTCTCTCTCTCTCTCTCCGAAAATACTTTGAAGTGAAAATAGGAACTAAAAACCATTTTCGTGGTCAAAGGGAAAATAGGAAATGATTTTTCGGAAAATTCTATTTTCCGTAACTGCCAAACACGCGGAAAAGGTGGAAAATGATTTCCTGAAATTGTTTACCACCAATTCAAATGCAGCCTTAGAAAACATACCTTGAAGTTGGGAATGCAGAAAATAAACTTAAAATTGATGGGGTTTGAGTATAGCGAGGGAAATGGGTTTGTTTTGAAAAATTGTCACATCTGCATTATAAAACTGAAAACACGCATTTTTCACAGGTTAGGCAGTAGTGAGACAGTCACGATACAGTCACGAGAATGGCCACTGAAGCTTAAAACCTTTTACGAGAAGCTTTAAGTTGCGAATCAATCGCGAGAGAGTCACGATAGCTTTTGTCTGAAATTGAAAAATTCCAGTTTTTGCCCAAAACACATTTCACGAGAAGCTGTTAGTCGTGAAATACTCGCGAGACAGTAGCGAGAGTCTCTGTATGAAAAGAAAAAAAAAATTATTTCCCTTAAGCTCTTTTCGCGGGAAGCTCTAAGTCGCGAGCTTCTCACAAAACAACCTCTGAACTAGTTTTTGAAGAAAAACACAAAAAAACATTTTGAACAAAAACTAAAGGCATGAAAGTACAAAATCACTTTCAAAAACATATAAAACACTCAAAAATATTTTTGGGTTTGATCAGCAAGTACTTGAGCATACACATCACATTTGAACATTTACAATCACACAAATGAGATAAGCATTAATTGAGTCAAAGTCTTCTTTGTTGTGGGTGAGTATCAAGTGTAAAATACTCCTTAGACCAGAGTGAAGCTTCAATGATCAATTCAATCAAGTCATACATAACTGGTACTAAATCAAGTGGTCTATCTGAATTATAGAAATGAACATATATGACCTCCCACAAATTAATTACAAATCTTAGAAGCTTTTCATTTGGCTTCTGCATAAATCATAGCATTTGAGCCTTTTTGGATAAAAGATCTCTTTTTGAGATCAATGCTTGAAATTTTTGATATTTCAACATTGAGAGTTAGCCTTTGGCTTTTTTAGCACCATACATAACATTAGAAAAGTCACTTTCCCTTTTTCCTAGTCAAATAATAGTATGTGCGACAGACTTTTGTATCTTAATATCTCTTCTCATTTGGAGATTTACATTTGGTGAGCTCAATTGCAAAAACATAAAAAAATAAAGTGGGAAGAGATATAGGCACAAGTCTATGCAAGTATCAAGACCATTAAGACTATTGACCAATCATTCATGACAAGCTTAAAGATCTATTTACAACAATCACACATAGTTTTCAAGATTTCTTCCACACAGATATATGTGCGTACAGAACAAGCTAAGCTCGTAAATGCACTACGCCATTAGTACGAAGGTACTAGGCCAAACTCACATGTGATATACACAACACAAACGATCAAACTTTTTGAAAAATTTTCAATTTTTATGGGTTTTTGAATTTTTGAACACACTCAAAAATAGAACAAAAACAAGAACAAAGCAAAAGCTTGTTAAATAAACATGATCTAACTAAACATGTGAGGCCTATACAATAGATATGCAACAAAGAGCAAAAAGGTTCACACATGAGATAGAGTTCAAGGAATGATACCGACACCAATGGTCTTTCGTAAAGACTCAAACCTCGAACCATCAAGAGGTTTAGTAAATATGTCTGCCTTCTGATTATCAGTGTTGATGAACTCCAAATACACAGCCTTTTCCTCCACCAAATCTTGAATGAAGTGGTACCAGATCTCGATATGCTTTGATTTCGAGTGTTGAACTGGATTTTTTGACAAATTTATGGCACTTATATTATCACAGAATACACACATAGTGTCTTGGGTAATTCCATAATCATATAGAAGCTTCTTCATCCATAATAATTGTGCACAACAACTCGCCGCTGCAATGTACTCAGCTTCAGCCATTGATAGAGAAACTGAATTTTGCTTTTTGCTCATCCATGACACCAAGTTTTTTCCAAGATAAAAACAACCATCAGAAGTGCTTTTCCTATCATTAATGCACCCAGCCCAGTCAGCATCAGAATATCCAGCTAGACACTCATTTGAGTCTCTTGAATACCAATTCCATAATCAGATGTGCCATTTATGTAGTGGATAATTCATTTGACTGCTGTCAAATATGACTCTTTAGGTGCAGCCTGAAATCGAGCACATACTCCTACGTTGAAAGCGATGTCTAGGTTGCTAGCAGTGAGATATAGAAGACTACCGATCATGCTTCGATAGAGTGTTGGATCCACTTCTTCACCTGCTGCATCACGACTCAGTTTTGCTGAGGAACTCATGGGAGTGGAAGTGTGCTTCTTAGAGTCTAGACCGAATCGCTTTACAAGATTTTTGGCATATTTCTCTTAAGAGATAAATATCCCATCTTCTCATTGTTTCACTTGAAGCCCTAGGAAGTAGTTTAGCTCTCCTACCATGCTCATCTCAAACTCCCTTTTCATTTCTTCTAAAAATTCATGAGCTAAGTGATTAATTGTGGATCCAAAGACAATGTCATCCACATATACTTGAGCAACAAGGAAAGATCTCTCATCTCTTTTGACAAACAAAGTTTGATCGGCTTGACCTCTCTTGAAACCATGATCCAAGAGGTATATGGTGAGATGACCATACCAAGCTCTTGGTGCTTGTTTTAGCCCATATAATGCCTTCTTCAGCCTTAACACATGGTCCAGAAAGTGAGGGTCTTGAAACCCCTTTGGTTGCTCAACAAACACTTCTTCATTTAAAAACCTGTTCAAGAAAGCACTCTTCACATCCATTTGATATAACTTGAAGTTCATAATGCATACTATGGAAAGAAGAATTCGGATTGATTCTAGTCTTACAATTGGAGCAAAAGACTCATCAAAGTCTATGCCTTCAACTTGAGTATATCCTTGAGCCACTAATCTAGACTTGTTTTGGACAACTTCACCATCTTCATCAGTCTTGTTCTTGAAGATCCACTTGGTGTCGATGACATGTGTATCCTTGGGCCTTGGTACCAACTCCCATACATCATTTCTAGCAAATTGATGCAACTTTTGGTGCATGGACTCTACCCAATTCTCATCCTTCAAAGCTTCCTTCACTTTCTTTGGTTCAAATTGAGTAAGATAGCAGTTGTATGTCACATGATTCACACTATAAGTTCGTCCTTTTCTTAACCGAAGTCCTTCATCTAAATTACCAATGATATTGCTTGAGGGATGATTGAGAGTTACCCTTGATGATGGTCTCTTGGAAGTGGAAGGTTCCTCATTATGAGAGATTTGAGGTTGAACTTCCGGAGGGATGAGTGGACTAGAAGATCCTTAAGTTGATCTAGTCTCCCTTCTTAATATAGGAGGTGTAAACTCCTTTTCTGGTGATTCTTTCTCAGCATCCTCACCTTGAGACATGTTGTCATCACCCTCATTCTTCTTAAGATTTGGTCCTTCACCATCATCATCAATATCCTTTTCAGAGATAGTGTCATCGATGACCACATTTATCGATTCCATCACCGTCTTAGTGCACTTATTGTACACTCTATATGCTCGGCTATTTGTGGAGTAGCCTAGGAATATCCCTTTATCACTTTTAGCATCAAATTTTCTAGGATTCTCCCTATCATTGAGAATGTAACACTTGCTTTCAAATATTCGAAAATATTTCACCTTCGGCTTCTTTTCTCTCCAAATTTCATACGATGTCTTCTTTGTTCTTGCTCGAAAGTAAATCCTATTCCCAATGTGACACGATGTATTCATTACTTCAGCCCAAAACTTCTGTGGAATGTTTTTGTTGAGTAACATTACTCTTGCCTTTTCTTGGATCACCCAATTCTTTCTTTCAACCACTCCATTCTGTTGTGGAGTTTTTGGAGCTAAAAATTCCTTCTTAATGCCATGTTCATTGCAGAATGCTTCAAACTTTGTATTTTCAAACTCCTTCCTATGATCACTTCTAATTCTAACTATGGGAACTCCCTTTTCATTCTGCAGCCTCTTGCATGGCCTTTCCATCTTGTCACATGCTTTCAACTTCTTTCTAAGAAAGTCCACCCAAGAATATACCATTATATAGCGCTTTCCACCCATGCTTTCTGTTCTAGTTGGACCCATTAGATCCACATGTAGTAACTCCAAAGGATGAGAGGTAGCAACTACATTTACTTTAGGATGGCTTGACTTTGTTTTTTTTCCCAATTGGCATAGACCACAAACATTCTTCTCAACTTTTCCAAACTTTGGTAAACCAACCACAGCTTCAAGCTTCGAGACTTTTGCCACTTGTTTGTAATTAGCATGTCCAAGTCGTTGATGCCATAACTCCAAAAGATTCACTCGAGCACTCCTACATGCTATGCTTGGTTTGAGAATGACCCCATAACAATTTTCGGTGGTCCTAAGTCCCTTCAAAACTTGAACACCTTCTTCATTCAGGATTAGACATCCTTTCTTTGAAAATTGGACTAAGAAGTCTTCATCACAAATCTGAGTAATACTCAGCAAGTTCACTTTCAATCCCTTAATGTATAGCACATCAGTTAACAAAGGCAGTCCTGGAATATCCATGGTTCCCTTTCCAAGAACTGTGAGTGACTACCATCTCCAAATGTCACAAACCCATCTTCCTTTTCTTTAAGAGTTTTGAACAAAGATTTATCTCCAGTCATATGCCTTGAACAACCGCTGTCAAGATACCACAAACATGAATTAAACACTTTCAATGCGGTATGAACAAAAAGACAAGCATGAGATAGACATTCTTGACCATCAAAGCAAGACTCATCTTTCTTTACTTCATTCATAGATGAGTGAAGCTTTCTTTTCAGACAATCAAGTTTATCACACAAATGTCTATTCCTTCTCTTATATTTATCAATTAAGGAATTCGACTCACACAAGCTGTTATGAATATCATGATTCCTATGAACTAAAGATTTCAGCATGTGTATAAAGATTCTAGCATGTTTCTTTGATTTGAATAACTCTAAAAGCTCATTACTAGAACAGTCTCCAAATATGCTCATAGAGTCATTTTCACAAACACCTTTACTATGCTTCATGTTGGCTTTTGCCAAATCACTTTTCATAGCACACCAAGGGGTCTAGGATCACGCTCAGGTATTTAAACCACAGTGAGTGTACCCGCTCTGATACCAATTGAAAGCTCAAAAATGTGTTGAAAACACAAAAGCTGTTTAGACCCCTAAATTAAAGTTACGGCTTGATAGATTTTACACTAACTTAATACTAAGTGCAGAATAGTGTAAATGCGAGCGGAGAAACAAACAAACTACTCTAATCCATAATCAAAGCAACACAACAGTAAAATGGAATGTAAAAGAGTAGGGAAGAAAGATGCAAACACAAGATAGCACGCCGATGGGTTATCGAAGAGGAAACCGAAGAATTCAGTGAAAAACCTCTCTGCCGCCCTCCAAGTGGAAATCGATCCACTAGACAATCAGTTGGGACACATGGGTTAGCAAAAGACCCTCCAAGCCTAATCTACCCGATGTACCTAAGCCCTCCAAGCTTCTACTCCACCAAGGCTTCTCGGAACCATGTCTTGTCTAGCTCTCCAGATCCCGCAATAAGCTTCATGTTGCATCTGTCATCCTTGGCTTCTTCTAATACTTCCTAGCAACATCAAAACCTCACTTGATACTCTGAAAGGGTGTGGTAAGTGTTTGGGCTATCAACCTCTCAATGGTATGGAAATAGAAAGGTAGGAGTTAAGGAAATTCCATAAGCAAATGTGTAGAGGATTGTGGGTATAACAATCTCTAACTCTCAAGATGTTTGGCTAGGGTTTTCTCTCAGAAGCACTCCTTAACATATGTGGGTAATGTGGGTATAAATAGTGTAGGCACAGAAAATATGTATTAGAATGGATAGTCTAGCAGAATAGAATATCTCACAGGTGTCTCGTGGGAAGGCCTTACCCACGAGATACTCGTGAAACACAGTTGTCTCCATCCTGACCTGACTCTTTGCATTCCAGCATGTGTAAGTCACATGAGTCACTTCGCAGGATGCTTAGTCGCGAGCTACCCGCAAAAACTCTTCAGTCTTCAATTGCTTGAGTTTTCACACTCTCTCTCTTTATCACATAATCCTTACAATCAAATCCCATAATAAATACAGGGTACAAAAGATTGAATAAAATTACAATCAAATTTGGCACGGAATATACGCCAACAAAACACATAGTTGTAAATAACAACTTTACACCCACCTCCTATATTTTCTCCAAAACTATTTTTCCCAAAACTTGTTTTGTTTTTCCTATTTTTATAGGGGGGGAAGCTTGTTTTTAACATTTTTTGTTCATAGGGAGAGTTGTCTCTATTTTCTATAGAGTTGAATTGTTTTGTGTTCCCTTAATTATCTATTTTCTCTTGATTTTTGTTGCGTATGTTTTTTTAATTTGGGCAACAATGAGTTATCTTTGTCAATACATGACAAAAAGGGGAAGAGTTAAATGAAATGTGGGAATATGTGGGAATCCTGTTTGTTTTGGAAGGGGGAGAAAATAAATTTTTTATGTATCTAACTTAGGGGGAGAGTTAGTTTGCATATTTGTTATTTGCTTGAGTTTTTATATATGTTTCTTGTTTCACATTGCTTATTGATTTATATTTATGAGGTTATTCATGATATATGTCTTTATTTTGTGTTATGTGAAATCAAGAAGTTATTTTGTTTTACTTGTATTTTCCACACGTGTTTATGCGTTTTGTTTGAGTGTTTCAGGAAATATACAGGTTGATTCAATCGTGCTACTGTCTACACTTGCAACTGATAGATAGTAGTTAAGTTGGATTTTTTTTTTTTTTTTGGGTAATGGGCTTTATTGTTTGTAAAGGGTTGTTTTTTCTTGTAACTTTGAGCATTGTGTTTATGTTTTGTCACGGATTGCCAAAGGAGGAGTTTGTTAGGTTCTAAGTAATTAGGAACTAATGTATTAGAACTTCATTTTGTATGTTGGCAAACCATGATCAAAACAGTTTTTAGTCTTGTTTAGACTTGCTCAAAGTATAGGCCTTTTATGTAAAGTTGGAATCGAGTTACTGCAGAATTGAGTGTGCAATTCTGTTTGGCTTAATCGATCGAAAGTCGTGCAGATTGTTTTTTTTGCTGAATTTCCAACTCAGCCCTAAGCCCATATGACGTGTAGGGTTTTATGTTTTGCCCTAGGTATAAAAGGGAAACCCTAGCCACGTTTTTGTGGTTGCTCTACTTGCTGTGTGTGTGAATCTTTTGTGAGATCTGAGAGGTGGTTGCCTTCACACATGCTTAGGATTATCAAGAAGGAGATTATGTCGAGAGCTTGATGATTAATTCAGTTGCTGCAATAAGAGCTTAAAGATATACAAGCGGGAGTGCTTGTACTTGCTGGGAATCCAAGAAAGAAGGAGTCCGTGGTCTCGGAGCTGTCACGTGGTCGTGGTAGTAAGTTTTCTACACGAGGTAGCAATAGGATGTTAGTGGTCTAAGTCGCTATTGTAAAACTTCGATTCTTTCATAGTGGATTTAGTTTTACCTTGAGGATAGCTAGGTTAAATCCTCCTCAGGTTTTTTACAGGTTTGGTTTTCTTAGGTCATCATATCTTTGTATTATTTATATTCCGCACTTTACATTGATATGATTATATGATTTTGTTAACCTAGATCTGGAATTTGGAATAAGTAATAACTTGTCTAATTAACTAGGTTACTCCGATTGTGTTTTAAGGGGTCTAAAAACTCACATTCTGCATAAGACTAAATTCAATGCAGAATTGCAAGAGTCAGATTCAATGAATTGGGTAAATATTATTTGTCTTCACATTGGTCCAATATAAATCCTCATTTCCATTGGACTTAAAAATTAAACTTCCATACTTTTTCTCACAATATCTTTGTTTTTCTTTCTATGAGGTATGTTAATTTTCAAAATATTATTTTCATTTTAAATACTTTGTTTAGATTTTATATATACGTTTTCACTTATGTAGCATTGTAATGTATTTAGGCATATTTTTTTTTTTTTTCATATTATATGCCAATTTATATTTTTGGTTTTCTGTATGATGCATATACTTGGTAAGGATATGTTTTTGGTTGCTTTTAGTTCAATTAAAATTTAGAGGTTAAATTGTGATATTATTGCATCACTATAGCTTTTTTTTATTATTATTATTATTTTTTTTTGTATCATGAAATTATAGAAGTTTTTATAGCTAATTGATATATAAATCATAAATCATAGAAGAAAAACATCTAGGAACCAACAGGTTTATAGGAGACAATGTGAAATGTGATCTAGTAACATTTCTTGGTTGCATAAATTAGAGGAATCCCGCCCCCCCCCCCCCCCCCCCCCCCAAAATGTATTTAATTTGAATTTAGTTTCAGTAGAAAATTTCATAGATTAAGTGTGGCTAACAATAATAGTATTCATAAAATCAATGGGTCATAAATAATTTCTTACATGCGGGATATCGGCTAGTTTTACTAAAACTTTACAGACTAATGTGACAATAAACTGAATGTGATTAGTGTCACATCAATAGCATAATAAATAAATAAAAAATACCAAAAAAAAAAAATACCAATTTTATTACAAAATACTTACAAACTAATTTACCAATGAATGTGATCAGTAACACATCAACAATATAATAAATAAATTTCTTAATTACTAACTTGTTGTGTTTTAACATTGATACATCAATTTGTAATGCTTATGTAATCAAATTTATAATAGTGTTGAGTCATCATTCTAAGTAAATTCCTCTGGCTTCTTAATAAAAAGACCCAATATATATATATATATATATATATATTTTGAATTCTTTGCATTTTTCTTTTAAAAACTGTCAAACAATGTAGCTAGGTTTCCCATAATTTACCATTCAAATATAAGTCATAACAATCGGGTATGTATATAATATTCTCAGAGTACAATAATGACTTAGTCTCCTCTCACATAATAATATTTCTTACTAATTAAATTCAGTGTAATCCATTATTCATGTGAGAGAACATTAATATACCATTGTATAATGTCTTTGTCGTGTACCATGTTATGTAGCATTACATTATTTACCAATAGTTGATGCATGCTGCTAACTTGATCATTTGATGTTATTGTATTCAGCGTCAATGTCTGGTTCTGGCAACCCACAACTCTATAGGCCTCACGATGTGTTCACTGCTATAGGTCGTTGTTAGGTATTGGAAGATGAGTTCAGCTATCCAATCAATCCAAATCTGCAAAATAGTGCTTCACAATACCATGAGACAGGAATGGGCTTGGTTATTTCGTGAACATCAAATGTTTTATGATGAGTTGGTTGGTTTTAAGTTGCCAGTGCCTCGGTGACTTGCATCGCAGATGCCCAGAGACACGATCGACGAACTTCGTAAAGCATTGAACCGGATAAGAGAAGAAAATAATCGAATGAAGATACGTCTTAGTCGATATCGGACCCAAGTCGAGATTCGAGAGTCAGTGGAGGGAGGGTGGTACGAGCACGCACAGTTCATGTAATCACTTCTTGCTGATCCTATTTATCAGTCAGACGTGGAGATGTCAAATGAAGGGTAATCGTGTCGTGGTGTAATTAGACTTTGTTGGAGAACTATTTTGCTTAACTATGTTTTATATGTATGTGTGTCACTGTTGTTGAATTTTTACTATGTAAACCTTATTATTGATTGTGAGGAGCATGCACGTTATTCGTAATCTAGATTATTCTCACATAACGCATAAAAGTTAAATATTCCCACACATGATGTTTTTCAATAAGCACCTACGACATAACACAGAAAACTTAAAATAACTTACACGATGCCACCAATATGCATGCATTGCATATTGAACACTAACGCTACTAACATTATTAACTTAACTATAGACATAACACACACACCACATAGGCATTCATTCTGATAGGTAATCCTCGTAGTTGAGGACATTGTAACGTTCTGCCGAAGTGAGTTGCTTGTTGGTTGCAGCGGATGCACCTATGGCATAACACAGAAAACTTAAATATTCTTACACGATGCCACCAATATGCTTGCATTGCATATCGAACACTAACGCTACTAACATTATTAACTTAACCCGTAGACATAAGACACACACCACATAGGCATTTATTTTGATAGGTAGGCCTCGTAGTTGAGGACATTGTTACATTCCGTCGGAGTGAGTTTCCTGTTCATTGCGGCGGCCAGCTCCTCCGCCAGTTGTAGCATGTGATACCTAGACATACGAAGTTTCATAAGATTGTTCTCTTTTTTTATTTTAGTCATTGCACACTCATATTGGTGCATGTTTTGCCGTGGTAGTGTGAGCGAGCTACAGTCGACAAGAGGCGCTCCAATAACTTACACGAAAATCCCATTCCTGCCGCAGTTCGGTATAGTATTCCCTCTCGTCAGAATCTCTTTCCCTTCTATAGTTATCTGGAAAATGAGGTAGCATCCAATTGCGCATTAATATTGGAAAATGTGACTTCAGATCGGTATGTGTAGATGTTTTGCAAGGGTAGATGTAAATGGGACTTTATACAGGGATTTTTCAAGGGCAAGTATTGACGTGGATGTGACTATATGTAAGGGTAAGTATTCATGTGAATGAAGATGATATGACTCGATAGTGTATTGTTTAGTGGCGAGGTGTTGAGGAGCACATGCAAAACTGCGAACATGACTTGGTTGTACAGTGGCGTCTGTTGGTGCATGTGGTTCGCTGAGGTAGCTGTTTGATATGGCTATAGCTTGTGTTACAGCAGCGGGCTGGTGGTGTGTACTGCAATAGAGGTTGCGTATTTATTCACGTGAAGACTATTTAGCATTCCTGTGCTTCATCTGACATGACTTGATGAGACAGTGCTGAGCTGTGTTAAATGTATCATAAAATTTTCAGGAATACTCTGCATCCTTGAAAACGGTGCATTGCAAAAGGATGCATATCTGTGTATTGACGTGCGTGTAGGTGATATGACTGGATAGGGTTCAATAGTGCGAAGCTGTTGAGCAGCACATGCAGCATTGCAAACATTAGTGTAGCAATGGTGGACAGCTCACCCCCAAAATTGATGCATAAACTTTTCAGGGATGCTCTACCTCCTCGAAAACAGTGCATTGCAAAGGGTTGGACATCTGTGTATTCACGTGAGTGTGGATGGGTACTTGTGGTCAGGGTTCAACAGTGCCAAGCTGTTGAGCATCACATGCAGAACTGTGAACATTAGTGTAGCAATGGTGGACAGCTCACCTCCAAAATTTTGCTTAAACTTTTGAGTCTTCCTATACATCTTTGAAAACAGTGCATTGCAAAAGGTTGCATATCTGTGTATTCATGTGAGCGTGGATGATATGACTGAACAGGGTTCAACAGTGCTAAGTTGTTGAGCAGCAGATGTAGAACTTCAAACATGACTTGGCTGAACAGTGCCAAGCTATGTTAGCCTTCTCCAACCTCACTTGCTAACTGCTACTATTATGAGCAATGAGTTGTTGGTTAAATCTGGTTTTGTATCTCATACAAAACACACAGCGGAAGTAACAAACAAAGATCTATTTCATTCATGATTGATAACTTGCACTATATAAATTTCAGAATTTAAGAACAAGATAGCGTACCTTGGTGCGGTGAAATTCAAAACAAAAGATTATAAGTACTTGAGAACACTTTTAATCTTCACTCCAATTCCATTTTACGCCCAAGAAGTGTGGTCTCTTAATCAGTTTCCAAGGGAGAATAATTGAGTGGCTTCACTCGCACATACACACCATTTCACAATGGTGTCTCTCTTTTTATTTATTTATTTTTTCTTATGAAAAAAAAAAAAAATTCTGTATGTTTCTCCCTTTTATAACTAACTGATTATCTAATTGGGTTGGCTTATTGGGCCTTTCCAATTGGGCTTTAGCGTGTGGCTTGGAGTGGGACCAAAAGGGACCAATAAGACACTAGCTCCAATGGGCATTGGGCTTTTATGTCAATTCTTGACAAGTCCAAAGTTACCATTAATTATATTTAATACCACTATATAAATATAATTGCACTCTAGGCCTTATTAATTAATTATATCCTAAGACTTTATTATTCATGCACCCCTTCATAAAATATTCGTAGTAATACAAAGTCATGAATGTAGACTGCCACTTTGTAAATTACTACATCTTAATCCTTGAGTACCCGGTTTAATCTTTTTAAGTTATTCATTATATATTTATGAAATCCAATTTCATAAATATATACTTTAGTAATTTCTTACTAAAATAGTTAGGCCTAACTCTCTGAATAACTAAATCCATTAAACTTATCTCAAGGGAATATTTTAAATCTCTATTAAGAGACTATGAATTCCATCTTGAGAATATATGTTCCATCAACACTAAATGTGGTTGCCCAACATACTGAGGTTTTGACCATAACTTTAGATCTCACTCCTGATATATCAAAACAACCTACACTTCATGATTAGGTCCATTATTCTCTCAGGATTAAGAGTTCATGCAAATATAAGTCGTGAGATTTATTATTCAATTGACAGTCGTTAGGAGAATAATAAATCTCACAGCAGTCCAGTTCAATATGTCTTAACTCTTAAAACATATTAACACATCAACTAGAAGTCTCCACTTCCATGATCAAGACAAATCATCTTAGTTGATATGTTATAGTCTTTGCAGATGAAATGCCCAATTTCATCACCGACTACGAACTAAAATTCTGAGTTTACAAAGAACTTGTGACTTATATCTTCTGTGACTAAATCACATAAATCACATACTATGCATCTCATGGACTAAATGATAATGTCCGAATATTCATGTTACCATTATTTTAGGTAATAATAAAACAACTTTATTAATTACAATATTAAGTCATACATCATGTCATACATAATGTCATACATAATATCATACATAACATCATATAATAGGATTTAAGGGCACTAATCCCAACATGAGTGTAGCAACACTGGAGAGTTTTATCCCCATATTCCCTTACAAACTTTTCAGGGAGTCTTTGCAAGTACAAAATGTAGTTACATTTTCTTAACATCAATCTAAAATTACATGAAGAAAACTATGCTTCCAAGGTTTACATCAATGGCTTCCGATCATCACAATTGCAACATTAGGGAGCTTTGGAGCAAAGCTACAACAAACCAATAACTTGAATGAAACATTTTAGAGGCTGATCAGGCTTTTAGGCCTTTATCCTATTTCTAAGCAAACCAAATATCGTCGCGATAGTGTGTTGTGTGAGCCATATGGATTTTCAGTGAATGAGTGGTTAGTCTGGTTTGGATGGGTCTTTATGTAATGTATCTATATAAAGTAGGACACTATCAGAATTAAGATACACGGATATGTGTATATGATACCGCAACTCAAACAACTCATATAAATGAATTATTCATATTATTGAATCATACAAGTGGTTTGGATGAGTTTGTATGTATTAAATCTATTAAATTTTCCTACAAGTAACGTGCAATAAATATAATTTTGAGGCATTTCGCTTCCTAAGGTTTTTCCTACATTACAAAGCAAAGGACATTGTCCAACCAAAGCACAAGAATCATATGTAGCAACAAAGAACAGCAGGGAAAAAAATTAGAAACTGATTTCATATAAACTTAGCCAAAATTAATGAACAGTTAATCTTTAGAGTTGCAAAAGCTGAACGTACATAATCATCATTTGTCAGACATTAACAACAACATTCTGTATTGCACAGAATATGTAGACATTAACAACAACATCTAATGTTTGTAGGTAGAAATTTTTGGAAATCATCATTGCTTGAATCTGAGAAGTTTGAAATATCTCTTTCATCATCTAACACAGTAATTTCATTAATAGACTTGATGGCTTACTCTTGCGCCTTCCCCTTTAGATGCTTCCTAGCTTTTTGGATTGCATGAAAATGGTCTAGTCACCTTTGCATTTGATTGTTCTCTTGTTCAAGATAAGTAAGTATGTTGGCAGGTTCATCTCTAGGTAACTCGGCTGAGCGTGCCTTAGGAACTTGTAACCCATGCCATCAACAATACACCTCTAGCTCACACCTCTTCTCGTATAAGATTGACCATGGTGGTTCTACTATGGTGAACTCTATTGCGATGGTATCTGTACTTAGTTTTGTAGGTTTGTCGACCATGATGTGCCTAACGCTTCTAAGACTCTCGTATGTGTATATTGGCATATTAACAAAATCTCTCTTCTTTCCAACCCATTTCCCTCCATAGTGGTCTATGTATGTATGTAGTTGTTGATCTGTTGGAACTTGTGATGATGCATTTGTTGAAGTAGATCCAAACTCGTTTCGCATTGTACGATTTGATGTTGCATTTTCGATGTGACTCATAACTTAATCAATCTACGAAGTTAGCGGTGTAGAAAGAAGATCATTATTGTGGTGCATTTATGACCTCATTTCATGGTTCAAGCATTACAATGTTCCCAATGTCACATCAAAGGTGGAAAAACACTATATGAACAGGATTTTAAATGTTCTCAATGTCACATCAAAGGTGGGCAGTAGTTGCAACATTAGATGTAAATGGGATATCTATGCATCCAATTTCACAATTATGTATTCACGTGAGTGTAGGTGTGAAACAGTACCGAGCTGTTGAGCAGCATGTGCAGAATTGTGAACATGACTTGGTTAAATAGTCGCGTCTGTTGGCGCATGTGCTATGATTGAAGGAGTTTGATATGACTATAGTTGGTGCTACAGCAGCAGGCTGGTGACGTGTGTTTAGAGTTCGAACTTGGTTATCTTGAAACTTCGCTATATTAATTGTGTTTCATCTTTCACGTTGAAATTTTGCTATATTAATTTATTAATTGTGTTTGGTCTTTCACGAAACAGATCCTGAAGATAAGACCCTTTATTATCTTTGGTCATTTTCAAGGTGTTTAAACATCACGGTGTTCATTATCTTTGGTCATTAAACATTTAGAGGTTAAAAGCATCACTTTGCTCTCAGAAACATCACTCTTACAAATTACGCTGCCCCACAGCTTAAAACATTTAAAATTTCTCTTATAATCGTAGCCAATTAATGTGACACTACAAATTTGGAATACATACTTACTCGACTGTTCGATCAAACATCATGGTTATATATGTTTGATTATCGCAGCTAAATCAAAGACTCGCCAGTTTGAAGCGAAGCCCAATTGGATTTGATTTTGAAATCTGTTATACCTTTGATGTTGGTGGATTGAGCTTACTGTTATATCTGTTTAATTGTGCTTGGTCCTTCACAAAACATTAAACATCAGGGTGTTTATTATCGTTGGTCATTTTCAAGGATGCCAGTCAAAACACTCTTCCCATAATCTGTGACTGTTGGTTAGAAGAGATTGCACATAGTAAAACCATCTTGAACCCTAAAACTGAGCTCTCAAACAATCGCGTCCCATAAACATTTACAGGTTAAAAGCACCACTTTGCTCTCAGAACTTTGATGTTGGTGGCTTCATGGTGTTTATTATTACGGTGTTTATTATCTTCAGCTCACTGTTATCTATACTATTATGTAAGGGGCTTCCCCTGTTTTGATTTCTCATATTTTAGTTCAAAAATGCCCCCACACCCCTATGTTTAAGTAGAGACAAAACTAAGGGACAATTCAGTAACAATGCAACTGTAACTCTCACTAATACATTGCCCAAAATACCCTCATCATAACTCTCACTAATTTACTACTCTATAAACGTGGGATAGTTTTTCAACAGTACATGTAGTTTTCACGTGATTCGGTTTGATATGACTCGAATTGGGGCAACAGTAACGAAATGAAGAGGGTACAGTGAGAAAGTTTGTGTACATATTCACGTGAAGCAGTTTGATAGGACTAGACTTGGCGTAAAAGTAGCTGGCGTATCCAGTTACTCTATTTTTTTTAATTTTTTTTTTGGGAATGACTTGGCACTTGTTGTAGTTATTATTGCTATTGTAGTTATTATGACTATTACTGGTCGCTAACCCGTGCGATGCATGGAGCAATTGAACAACACTATGAAGATTAACATTCTATAAGATTAACATTTGTATACTCCATTGCAATAGCACGAAATCAATACACTCAATATTTGATTAAAAAAAAAAACATTAGACCTAATGCGGGAGTGCATGAGGTCGTGCCAAGTGTCGTTTTTTTCTTTTTGGATGAGTCTGCACTGCAAGGTTTCATCAATAAATTTTGTAATGAAAATATGATGCATGAGGTACAGTCCAGACGAGGACCAAATTCAGAATAATATAACTGCTGATTTAAGAGCGACAACAATATTCAATCAGTGGAAAATACATGACCGAAAAGAAAAATCTCCAATAAAAACAGTTGCCTGAAGTCAAGATATAGCTTAAGCCATTGCTCTAAGGAAAATCTCCTAAGAGGTTCAACGGCAATATCAAACCCTGTAAACCAATTGTGCTTTAACAAGCCTTCAATTTGTATTAATAATTACTATAATCTAATAACACGTGAGCATCGTACAGAATTATGAAATAAATCTTATTTACATTTTTGGATCTACTTGATATTATATAGAATCACATAATAACATAAAAAATTCTTACAGTTAGAACCATTTCAATGGAATGTGTCCTCTGTCATGATCTAAATATAAATCTCTACTTATATAAAAAAAAAAAAAAAAGTGCCCTCTGTCCAAGCCATGTGTTGTGGGTTTGAGCCAAGTATCAACCTTTCCAAAATTGGAGGAAAGAATGTTTACTAATCACCTCTCATAGACACTAACAGAAGCAGGAGACTTTTGTGCAGTAACAATCTTTTAGATAATGCAAGTTAGTAAATGAATTGCTATCTCATTGGGAGCATATAGTGGGTGAGGGAGAAGAAAATATTTTCTTCTCCCTCATCCAATCTGCATCATTATTCAATCCTAATTCCACTAGGAAAGAGAAAACAACATAAAATATTAAAATATTGTCTTCTCCCTCAACCAATTTGCATCATATGTAAAAAGCACCCAAGTAAGAAGATTGGACAAACAACAGTGTCCAGGATCTTTGCCACTTTTTTCATCATAAATCATACTCTATATGCATGTTCACTTCCTAATCCCTAAAATCTAAGACAAGGAAGCTAAATTTTTCCTCAATAGAGAGAAAATGCGATAAATAAGAGGTTTAAAATCATATCAAGGCAGGGGGGGAGGGGGGAAAGCAAGGAATGGAAAGGCCCATTATGTCTGTGTCCTATTTTTGGTCCTTTAGTCAAGAGTATGTCGTTAATTTAAGGCATGAGGCAATGGTGCAGATGAAGAGTACCCTATGAAGAATCTTGCACATGTGGCAATTGATTAAAAATATTGGGCCATGCTTGGCAAGTCAGGGAGAAATATATAAAGTAATAGTGCACTAAAGTGGTCAATCATCCAGCTTTCTCTGATGTTTCCAAAGCATTTGCACAAGTTATCAAGTCTTAAAGAATATTTTTCAGTTACTCCTTTTGCAATTAACAGGTTCATGGAAAACATACTATTGCAGTAGGTTTAATCCAAGGCAGACTAAAAACAGTGTCCAAGGACCAGGTATATCAAGATACAGAACAACCTACCTATCCACCTAAGGTAATGCTTTGTAAACCATATTATCAGGAGCATATGATCTTAAATTTAGAACATAAAAGTAGCACCTTTGAGTTTGGCTCCAAAGCAAAGGTGAGGGAAAAATAAGATTTTCATTCTTTTACAAAGTATAAATGACAACTTTCACTCAACTGTGCATAATAAAACAATTAGGCCTAGTAGTGAAAAGTTTCTTATGCTTTTATACCAAAACAACATAAAAAAGAACATTCAAAACTATATTTATTTTCGACAGATTCTACAGCACAAGAAAATTATGAAAATACCAAAACAAAATCCTCTAAGTTCACTGAAATTTTACAGTGTTTCTTGAGAAATTTTAGTCCTTAAATTGAGAACAACCATAAAACAGATATGCACTATACATGTAATATCTATCATAAAATATGTAAACCGCTTTCAGTCCTGGAGGTAAGGCTATCTATTGTGACTGTAAACTATCCTGAAATGTCTAATTATCACTACTAAAAAGAGTTGCACTGTCCATTTGAAATTACAGGCCAACCAAAAACAAAAAAAACAACAAATAAAAATAAAAGAATAAAACCCAACCCACCCTTTTTAAAATTTGAATGTAATTATATGAACAAAGGTATGGTCTACCTAACCCATTGCCAATTAAACATTCCTCACGCAAACAAATTGGATCAAGACAAATTCACTTATTTATGAAGAACTTAAATCGCAATATTTTTTGACTTTAGAATATAATGAAATATAAACTCATAGAAATGTAACGACAATAATTATTGTGGAGTTTTGCATGCATGATAAACCTGCTGAAGATATTTAATTGAACAATGGTTTCAACAAAGGGGAAGGAATTCGTGCCTCACCATGAGTTCCCAGTACGCAGACTCTGGTGTTATGTACTGCCTTGTGCTGCGATTGTACCACTTCATGTACTAAACGAGGTACGTATCATCACCATCCAGGAGAGGGTTAGTGCAAACTTCATGCCTTCGGTTGGCCCATTGCTAAATATGGACAGCATGTTCTACCGCCCAGTCCTTCTCCCATTTACCCTGGAGGGATATTTTGTGAAGGGCAGTCGACGTATCCACGACAAGTGGAACTGGTTGCTTCATCCCAAATTAACGAAAGACCCGCTTGGGATGATGCCCCTCCACTATCCAAAAGTAGATCAATGGCACCTCGGCCCTCCAAATATGCTGCTTAGCGGTGCAATACGCAGGCAGGGAGCCCAACGTATGTGTGTATGACTCCGATACAATCTGCATACGTGGATTATGTTTGTGATAGTGAGACATCATACTAATTTAAGATTTGTTTGTGATATGTAATATGGAAAGCATGGAATTTCTTGCTTCTATTCGTACACAAAATCTTCAAGGATTATTGGGCAGAAAGTAAAATAACAGCAACAATGTGTTCAAAATATTAACAAAACGAAGTCAACAAGCAATTAAATTGCAAAGAATGATGAGGTAGTGCAGCATTATGGCTGCATCAATCAAGTGTTGCTACTGTAGTTAGTGTTGAAATACTCATTGACATACTGTAATAATTAATTAGTAGTTGGTAGCAAATATTAATGCCCATTGTATTGTACTAGGACTGCATTTGTAAAGTCTTAGGTTTTCTTAGATGATTCACAAGTCATAATCATATGTTGTAAATGTCTTACCAGCTTCTGCCATGGTTAATTAGGTGTTTGTTTGGTCTTTCTTTTTGGCTAAATGTATGTTTGGTCAATGAATTATATTTCTTTCTCATGTATCATATAGTTTGTGGTACATGTTATGGATAAAGTTAGAGAGATATATAAGAAATACACATTAACAGCAACAAAGGATCCCCAACATAGGAAACAAAACACATTTAATCCTATGCAACACAAAACTAAATGAACTTATGTTGAGTTCAAGCTTGAGACAGAGTTGGCAGTGTATGAAAATTGGGGAAGAAAAAGAGAAGATTGTGTGCGTGATTAGAATAATCTTCTAACTCATATTTAATAGCTTTCCCGTGCATAGCACGAGTTAGCGACTAATTAATATTAATCTTAAGTATTAAGCTTCTTAACATAACACTACAGCAGTATTATGCATCAATACAACTCCTTAATCGAGGATAAGAGCCTTGAATCACCATATTCAATTCTCTAACTTTAGTCAATTCCTTCCCCCCCTTTTTTTTTGTCTATTGTTAATGGGTAATTTAGGGTGCAAGAGTAGAATTTAAAGGCAGCATTCACCAATACAAAACTTGATGACAATCACCACCATGATTCAAATTAATCTAATGAAGCATCAATACCAAGCATAGATCCTAAATAAACCAGAAGGCTTCAATAAAAGCACAACCAACCTAGAAAGGAACCAATATTCTTAAATCAACTCATTCCTACAACAATCCAAGAATTCAAACAAAAATAAAAATAAAAACGTGGTCATGCAATTGAGGGAAACGAAAATAAAAACCTCAAATTGAGGATGTAAATTAACTGAATACCTGCTTTGCCCGTAATGTAGCCAGCTACATCCGGTACGTAGCAAGGATGTCTCGTACGCAGCGACGTCCGCATGCTCTGCGGTGCTCTTTGGCCCGCTCCACCTACCAAGCATGGGGTTTCAACAAATGCTTATTACTGAACTTTACATTTAACAAACTTTGCTTTATATTTCACATCCATATACTAAGCATTGATAAGTTTCTTTTGTTTGTTAGTTTGACATAATTTTAATTATATCAAAGAGACAAATAAAATCTAATATACTATTACACAGAAATAATTATTCCTAAGAGACACTTAGCTTGAATAATGAGAACTCAATGAACGTACCTAATGGCAAGGGGCTCTGAGTGCACTGGCGGTAGAGGCGGCCTCGTAATAGGGCGTATTTGTGGGAACCTTGAATAGGCCCGTAGCTGCACCAACCAGAGTGCTCCTTCAATCTGCATCGCATCCTTCTTTGATGCATTACAAAGATTCTTGTAGAGCCAGACCAATGCTGCACTACCCCAGCTGTATCGTCTCGCACTGCTAATTGGGTTGAAGAACTGCAGAGGCAACATTGAGACCCAGTCCTCCGAATTGTCCATGAACAACAGGGCCCCCATCCGTACAAGTTGGTGGTAGCAGGCATGTTGCTGCACGACTTCGTCACCAGTGTCTGCAGCTGGGGGAGCGGCAAAACTGTGCATCAAGCCACTTGTATTTTATCCTCGCCCCAGCAAGGGTAGACTTGTTTGAGTTCGGTATCACAGGCGGAGGTTCATGGCCCAACAAGTCTCGGCACACTAAGTTCCATTGCTGGTTTGTCCTCCTAGTGACAGGCAACCCATCCATCGGAATCCCCAGCATCACCTCTATATCTTGCAAGGTGATACCCATTTCTCCAAGGGGTAAGTGGAACGTGTGCGTCTCCGAACGCCACCGCTCGACCAAGGCCGTGATCAAGGCATTGTCGACCTCCATATCAGGATCCTTGAATAACCTGGTCAAACATATTGCATCTATGTATTGCATGATATGTGGGTCTAGCCCACCCTGCAGTAATACACATTTACGACGTCGAACCTTTATGATGCCAGACACCTCCTGCACACGGACGAGCATTGTGTTAGGTAGTGCACATGAGGTAATTATAAAACGGACATGTATTAATAATACAACTACATACCTCGTCGGCGGCGCGCCTCCAAAGCAGAGTTGATCGATGATTCGGCTACTGGGTCAACTGGGTCTGATCGTCAGGTCCAGGCTGTACTCTATCTAGTGCCTGCATATCTGACATGGCAGCAAATAGATTGTTAGCAATTATTTGAAAAGTAAACCACAATTAATATAAAATAAAAGCATGGATATAGTAAGACATATTATGATCCCAACAAGATTGTCAACATCACTTCTTGCCCCCACTTAACATGCAACCCAAAAGCAATCAAATTAAAGCTTAAATAAATAATAACTTGCCATAATTTTACATAAAACACCTTTTTTTTTTCTATTATCTGTAATTGAAGTAAAAAAACAAACAAATGACTAATTAATGTGCTAGAAACTTGATTGATACCTAGATGTTCAACATATGAGCAATATTTAAATGTGATAGTTCTTTTTGGTTTATGATGTCTTTGAGAGTGATTTTAACAGGGAAAATATCAATTACAATTATTAGGAGCTGCATATTAGGTTTCCAATTAAATTTAACCATGCAACACACAATATGTGATCTTCCCCCAAGGACATTTAAATTCAACTCTATGGCTTATGACCAATGCAGTGACATAGTAAATATAAATTGCAACAACTCAATGTTCAGGTATTCTGTTCTCAGACCTGTTCAATCAAACTTGGTCTTTTCAACAAAGTAACACTCTCTATAAGGTCATCCTTGACAGCTCCTCATTTTATGTTCTATGCAATTGCCCGTTTACAATGGACCACTAAGATCCCTACAGCTATAGGTCATTTGGTCTCAAGTTCTCAACTTAATATCTAGAAACCTATACTAATTATTCTACATTTCTACTCACTAGATATGTAAGCATACCATAACTCAGTCAGCCCATTTCCTTGCTTGTTAGGTCTATTTTCAACATTTTAGGAGTTAATTCTACTCAATTTCCTGCTTGGTGAGTTAATTTTAGGCGTTGGTTTTAGATCCATTTATATGAGTATGACTCTATCAAACTCCAAACTATACCCAGGTCCAGTATTAGCTATAAGCAATAGTCAGGATTCTACATTAGACCATAAGGCTTAAATTTCATCAAATAAAAACCAAGTACAACAAAAACCAATGAAGTATACAGGATGTATACCCTAAGTTTCTAGTACAAACTACAAATTACAAATACTATGAGAACAGAAAGCTTTGGAGGTCTAGGCACATTCAATAACATCCAATAATACAACAACCCTATTAATTGAAATTTAAGACTCTATATGGACAACTCTTGGCATTCAAAATATCCTTCTATACCTCTCTCTCTCTCTCTCTCTCTCTCTCTCTCTCTCTCTCCATAAAAGGAATATAAAACAAGATGGTACAAAATTCCAAAACACTAAAGATTAATCTTAATTTGTGGGAGAGCACACTGATGAATTAATACAAAGCAATTCAATTAATATTAACAGAAACTAACAAAAAGGTACCAAACAAAAGTAAAGTCATTGAGACATCTTATCACCAAATTGTCTTTCTATTTTAAAAGAGATTTTATCATTTAGTTCAAGATTCAAATGATTGATGGAAGATTTGAGAACCAGCATTTAAGAAAAAGATAAAAAAAAAAAGTATATGATTCACAATCAACATAAAACAAATGAAAAAACAAAGATAGATTGAAGTAACAGTCAACATATTATAACTCACACATTCTTAGAGAGCATGAAAGACAAAGATAGATTAATCCCCCTCTAATAATCATAAAACAAATGAAAAACATTGAAGATTAATAGTCATAGAACAAAAGTTACAAATTTTGATGTGCATTTAGTCTCTATTTTCAATGTCAGTGCATAGATTAATATAAGAAACTTCACAAAATGGAAATCATGAAATTCATGTCATGGCTTGAACTCTAATGAAAGCAGCAATATATTCTCTATTTTCAATGTCAGTGCATACACTCATACTATTTGCAGCAAATAGAAATTCTACAATAAATGAAATTAGGAAATGATATAAACATGAGTTCAATGTCCACACCTATCGCAGGAATGGAAAATCTTTATGTTTCATATATTAATAAACAAATTTTATTAATAGAACAGGTTACTTCATGTTCATTTGTCTTATGATAAATAATGGTAATTTATTAATAGAACAGGTTACTTCATGTTCATGATGATAAGCACACCATAACCTAAAAGAATTATGCACAAAGCTAAGTGATTATGTGAAATCTAGAAGGGGGTTGCTATTTGTAAGCACCCCAGGCACGAGACCAATCAACCAAAGTTCTAATCAATAATGATTCCAACCGAGTCTTTAATCAGTTTGTATCTTCAAAAATACAGCTATTTTGCTCATACCCATAAAACAAATGAAAAAAATTGAAGATTTTGGTAATGTGAGATCCCCCTTTGATAATCATCCATTTCCCACAAAACAAATGCAGCACAAAACAGTAATCAACAGCAGAGCAACGTACTTGTAATCAATGGCGGCGGGTACAGTGAGGGTTCGAAAAGGGTACGGCAGAGCACCAGGGTACCGGTAACGGCGACTAATCGAAAAGGGTGAGGGAGACTAATGGAGGGTGGGGGAGAGTGAGGAAGCATGATCGCGGAGAGCGAGGGAGAGTGTGCAGGGAGAGTTTAGAGGGAGAGTGATGGCAGAGAGCGAGGGAGAGTGAACAGGCAAAGAGTGAACAGGCATTGTGATTTGAAAATGTAAAGCAAACTTGATTTTCTACTTTATAAACGACCATTTTTTAATTGGAAAAGGCCATGTCTGCTTTGCCAGCGTGGCACAAAGCTGAAGCTAATTCGACTATAATATAATCGAGTTCTTCAATGAATCTCGACTTTCATATTGTTGACTTACAAAAGAAGGGCATTTCCCTAATTAGTTTGGGAAATGGGACAAAACGCTGCTTAGTTTGCACAAAAAGGGCATTTGCCCATTTTGGCCGGAAAAGTCCAAAAATAGTTGTGCCCTAACCTCTAAGTATGCAAGTTGTTTGCTTGATTATATGTAAGCGAGCTATAAGTTTTGAAAGTAGGACTTTTAACAATTTTTTTATGGTGGATTTTCTCTTGGTGTAGTTTACCTCGGAGTAGTTTTTCTTCTGAAGAAATTATTCAAAAGATTTTGTATTTTTTCACCAAATACTTTGTCTTTTAATATTTGCTTTTATTGTTATATGGATTGTGGTGATATGTGTGTTTGATTTACAATTGAGAACTCTAGGCTGTTTTTAATGATCTTGTACGTGCTTTGATAATCAAATATGAAATGTAAAATAGTTCGCAGTCAAGACTGATTTTTTTTAATAAAAAATCAATTTTCTGTTTAACATATTTTGAACAAAAAAAAAAAAATCTTTTTTCTATAGGAAGCGGATAAAGTTGGGATTAACATATATGTGTAACTTAAAATATATATAAATACTAAATATACCAACTGCGAGGAGAGCTCTATGTAAAAAGCTCATATTTTAATGAAAATTCTATACCACATATGGCTCAGCCAACGTGTGCCGGTCGTTTGATTTTCCGACTTGCAATTCTCAAAAAAAAAAAAAAAAAAAAAAAAAAAAAAATGCCTACTACGCTTTCATTGCCTTCTCACTTGAAAAACCAATTATGTCTCTTTTTTATTTTTTTTTTGAAAAAATCAAATTGAAAAAGAAGAAAGTGGTGGAAAGCGACGAAACCGCGGATTTATACGAAGGAATTATCTGTAGTATTAATTTGACAGGAAAATGAGAGTCAACTGAACTAAGTAATCATAATTCCAATTTCCAAGTCATTGAGAGCTTTTCCAATGAAGTGAAAATGACATGAACCTGCTTTTTCTATCATAACCCAAATCATGAGTTTTTTTGTCTCAGAAACTACCAAGAAAATGCTAAGCTCTAGCGAGCTTATCTATATCACACTACAATGCCTATTTAACTAATTATACACAAATTTTCCACAACCAAAATTGTATTATTCTCCTCACCATTGTCTTCCCTGGGACCCTGACACTGACAGAGACATAGCTATATTTGATTTCTCCACAACTGTTACAAACTCTATTAACTAAATAAGAAAATTTAAATTAATTGATTTGATATTATTTAGTAAAACAAAGGTAATCAAACTCTAATCCATATCTAATATATTATAATTATTAGTGATAGCTTTTCTAGTTCTTCTAGGACTACGTATATTGGTATAACTTGATAACATATGTAATTGTAATTAGTAAATTATTATTTTCACATAAACTCATTGAGCTGTGGCATAAAACTTGTGTCCATTAACTTTCTCTAACTTTATAGATATATATATATATATATATATATATATATATATATGAAAGGGTGCTTATCTATCATCAAAAAATAAAATGTAAGAGGAAATTTAAATATAGAAAGGGAAAATATGAGGGAATTTTTTTCAAACCCTTCGGAATTTATGAACCTACCTGGGCCACTCCTTTCTTACCTTATCTCCTTCGACCAAAAGTTACAAACAGTATATCAAAGATTGTTTTTACTTGGTTAAGACTTAGAGATTATGATGTAGAGTGGAAAGCACGATAGATGCTAGATCTTATTTTAACTTTAATGAAACCCTTAAGTCCAGTAGGAGCTATTACTTGAATCCACCTGAAAAGAGAAAAATCACACTGAAATTTTATTAATGAAATTCTCAACTTCGGTTTTTATGTGGTTCTCATGGATCTCATATGAGAGGCTATGCAGGTGAAGTAAAAAACACGGCGAAGGAAAAAATCCAAAACCAAGTTGTGCTATTTGAACTTATGTGTGATCCATCAAGAAGTCTGGAATACAAGAAAGAGATAATGACATGTGAGGAGAAGATTATTAGATACAAATGCATGTGTGGAAGTCCCACATGAAAAAAGAAAGAAAAAAAACCTAGAGAAATAATATAACATTATTTGACCATGACACAATCTCAAACTTTTGCGTTAAATTGTTACTGTATGTTGTGTTAAGGCCTCCTTTGGAGACTCCCAACTATTATCCCCCAAAGAGAGCTTTCCAGCAGGGAATTACATAAAAGCTTGCAAATCTAAAATATTCTTATTCACAACATTTCTCTTGAATATTATTGCAAAGCTTCTAGATTATCAACATTCATTTATGAGACAAAATTTATTATTCAAATGCAAAATCATCCTGTCACTCAAAATCAATCTAAAATAGTTTGTTGTAGGGTTGTAACAAAATCCGGCCTTCCATAATTGAAACAGTTGCATCACTCACAGAACAGATTTCTGCCCTGCTATTATCTGTTTTTGCCTTCATCACACTTTTCATATTCAAGAAAGCAAAAGCAGGTTGTTTGGGATAAGGTAGAGCTGTACTTTCATTGCTAAGCATTGCGACAACATCAGACATTGTAGGTCTATCCGCTGCACTTTCTTGAACACAGGAGGCCTATGTTAACATATTTCAATGCCACACGGATAGAGGATGCATGATATCCACGTTCACAGGCGGCGGCAACAAGGAGAAAACTTCTCTATGAAAATGGGAAGATTACAATATTGGCATAAATGCACTCTTATGAAATTCAAAGTCCAAATACACCCAAAAAACACTCTCTCTATTAAACATTAGCACACAATAAGGTACCTGATTATAACACGCACGTAGGAGTACTAGTTAAAAGGTTGAATATATGTTCAGCACATGGTGGACACAAGGGAACCTGGAACACCTTGCACAAGTTGAATTTAGCTAAAGGTTTGCCAACTTTCAGGTGACACAATTGAAGCCACAAGCCACATCAACAAATCTCCATCTTAGCTTGAGTTGGATCACTTGGATCAAGTTATACAAGCAAAAAGCCTATATTGCCTCGACTAAAGCCCTCAAGGGTATCATAGATCTTGGAATAATTACATAATAAAATCTAGAGTTTAATGTTATTTAAGTTTAAAACTTTGAGTTTTTTTTTTTTTTTTTAGAATGTTAAAACTTTGAGTTTAGGTTCATAAATATTCCGAGTACAATTTTAAATTTTATATAAGTTGGGGTCCATTTAACAACTAAAAATTATTTCATATGAATGCTAAATGAAATTCTGACTATGAAATAATTATAACAATAACTGATTCAAGTGAAAAACCATTCATAGAAAAACACAAATAAATTATTATATTATTATTGTGTGGTTTTTTTTTTTTTTTTTAGGGGGGAATGAAAATACTATATTGATAAGGATATGAAATATTGCGCACGTGTGTGTGTTAGGGGGGGGGGGGGGGGGGAACTGAGATGGAGGGATTGTTGAAAATATTAATATATAAAAAAAAAAAGCAACAATTGTCAATAAGAAGTAAAAAGTATATTGAACTTTTGCAAAAAAAAAAAAAAAAAAAGTTGCAAATAGGATACTCACATATCCAAAAAGATGGAAAGAATCGGTTTGATAAAACCCAGTGCTCTTCCTACCACTCACAATCTTTAACAGCAAGACACCAAAACTGAAAACATCCGACTTGATGGAAAAGAGGCCTTCCAAAGCTTATTTAGGGGACATATAACCACTAAAACCATAATCAAGTTAAAATATTAGTAGTCATGTTTTCTCTCAATCTATTTGAGCACATATCATGTTCGTTTGTACTTACTAAGTGCCAACGATTCTATTTGTATTTGCTTGTGATTCGTTTCCTCCAACTATTCTTGCCATTCCAAAATCTGATATCTTCAGATTCATTTTGCTATCTAGAAAAATGTTGCTAGCCTTTAAATCTCTGTGAATAATCCTCAACCTAGAATATTGATGAAGGTAAAAAAGCCCTTGTGCAACACCTTCAATCACTCAAATCTATGTTTGCCAATCTAAAATCTTGCGTTTTTTTTGGATCTATTTTACAATCATGAGAAATTAGTTGTACACAATTAAAAAATCATATGCAAAGATTGACAATGAAATCAATCACAATTATATATATATATATATGAAACATTACTAACCAAAAATGAAGAAGTCCAAACTTTTATTTGGCATATACTCATATATTAGTATCTTTTAATCTCGTTCAATGCAGCAGCCCAAAAGTCTACAAGATTGTCGTGTTGGAGCTTGGCTATAAGCATAGCTTCATTTTTTACCAAATCCCCTTTCAGTAATATTCCCTGAAATTGTTTTCCTTAAAGCTGAGTTTTGTGGCCACCATGAAGAACTTAGGATAGCCCAATTATACTCAACAGAAATATACAGAGTAGGAATTATGACAGACACAGTAACAAATTGGCAGTGCCTGTTTGTTCTCGTTAACATGGCAAGTGTAAAGCTGATAAGAGTTAAACCTTTGTATACATTCCTCATCCTAAGCATTGCGTTTATGGATAATCATACCTTGTAAACAGGTCCAAAACCACCCTCTCCAAGTTTATTTGCATCTGAGAAATTATCAGTTGCAGCAGAAACACTCGCTAAACTGAATAATGGCATTTTGACTTCCTTTTTCCTGATATCTCAACGCTTATTTTCTTCCAGCAGCTCCGAATTTTCAGACTTTATGGTCATGCCCGAATCTAACTGTACCAAATCCTCACCTGAACAGTGAACAATTACAACACATATTTATGGCAATAATTAAGGATTTACTTTTTGATTGCCTAAATAGCCTTATCAGCAATTCTTTTCTCACCCTTGCTTGTCATGAGTTTTCTCCATACACAATAGACAAAAAGGCCCAACATAAGCGTTGCAAGAGGCAGAGTTATAGCCAAAATGGCGACTAATTGCTTAGCTCGTACAGGCATTACTCCTTCAGTTACTCTAGGCGTTACTGCTGGGCTAGATTCATTCCTTGAGATTGGGACTGTCGAAGAAAATCAGAGAAATAAATAAATATATGCATTGTACTTGCATTACAAATTGGCAATGCCCACTATCTCAGATAATAATAATATGGCAAAGCCAAGAATTATCCGGTAAAAGCTTTGAAACTCAACAAGTGTAAATGTAAAGTAGTTACCGACCTCGAATTAAAGAAGATTTTAACACTTGTTTGCGATATAGTACCTTAGATATGACACATTAGGTTATCCAATTAAAATTTAACACATGTTTGCAATGAATTTAATTGTCCTTACCTTAGGTTACCTAATTAAATAGTGTACTTAAGTTTTACCTTTAGTTTCATAACATGATCAATTGCCACTTGCTTAAAATCCTCTCAATTTAATCAAACAAATGAGTTTTCCATCTCTTCACTTTTTTATTCTCTCAATTTAACCATAAACCCATCACTAATTGAATAATTATTTTATCATGTCAGCTTGTGTTGATAATTAATCTTTACTTAAAAGAGAGGGGGAAAAAAAAAAAAAAAAAAAGCTCATAGGATTGCATCGTAAATCCCACTAATTTGGACTTCTAATCCAGTAGGAATACAATTTTAAGAACAATAAAAAAAATTTAAAAAAAAAAAAAAACAAAAACAAAAAATTATGATAACATATACCAAACAAAATTCACATTATCTAATTTTAATCATCTTCATTTGGTACCTCAAATATGGCCACTGGCACAGAGTTTCGATCCCACACATATAAAACAAGACCATCAAATCTTATCCCAAAAAAAAAAATCAGACCATCAAAATGATTGATGGTGCGAATACCACAAGCCCAAAGTAGTCGAGCCGAGCAACCCACATCAAAAGTCGATGGCCGAACCTTAAACATGGCCACAGGCACAGAGTTACTTTATCTAAGTGACTCTCTTAACCTCTTTTTTCTACCTATCCTGCCTACCTTGAATCAGCCACTTTCACAATCCCATTCCCACACATTCAGACTTCTGAACACTAACAAGAAATTTTTTGTGGTCAGTTAAAAAAAAATATGAATTTATTTATTGCTAGCATCAATCTTATCTGTTTGTCTCTAATGGAGAGGATCCATTCAGATTTCTTTTTTCATAAATCTAAAAGAATTAACATTTAAATTTGTTTATTTAATCTAGCCTTTTCTTTTAGTGCTCAATAAAGAACTTGATATTTCTTTACAGGAGCAAAGCCTTTTGCAGTCCCACTCTAATCATACTAATCCTGTGATAAAAAGTTGTAAGCAGTAGCGATTGTAGCCAAACTAATTAAAGCTAATTCTGTCTTCTTTCTTACTTTCAAGTCCTATTAGCTTGTTTCAACTTTCAATTACTTGGATATATTTTTCGTGACAAAACCACTCAAGGTGGATGGTAACAGTTTCTGTTTGTTCTTCTCTTCTAAGAGCACTAGCATCCTGGATGCAAAACAAAACCTATTTTACATCCTCAAACACCATTTTATCCATTTCACAACTTTCCCAACATCCTAATTTTTATTTTTATATACAACTCATTAAAATAATATAAACTATACCAGCAAATAAAATAATCACTTTTATGAGGAGGGAGAAGAGAGAAAAGAGAGAGTCTAATTGGTTTTATGAAGAGAGAGTGATTAAAATAATCACTTTTATGTTTGCATACCTAGATGCAACATGATTTTAAGGATTTAGGTGGTAAAATAGCAACTGAGAGATTTTTACACTCTCAATACTAGTGCTCTAAGGTGTGGAGTAGAGGTAATAGTTTAAATTCCTAGTATTGTACTTCTTAAATATATCTCTTTTGAGGAAAACTTACATACAATTTTTTAAATCCTACTATAACCTAGTTTCTCAATCAGATTCAACCATGTAGTTGCATTGATCAATGAACTACTTGGTTGAATTTATTCTCTTTATAGGAGGATAACATTATTTATGTTGCATTAATCAGTATAACTATATGCTTGAATTTAATTTGAAAACCTCGAACATGATTTCCAAGTTTTTCAAGCTAAATTATTATTACTATTTTTTTTTAATTCCAAAAAATGGTATCTGCCTAGGCCTTGGCCTTCTTTTTGGTGTAGATTGTCAATTGTGGCCCTATTTGGAATTAAATCACAGAGCCTTTCTTCATGACTATCTCAGGGTAATTATGAAGTTCAATCCCCCAACTCAGTTCTGTTAGAAGTTAAACTTGTTTTTAATTAATTTTTCATAAATAAGTGTGAGTTTATAAGTTAATGTAGTGGGAGGTTTATTGAAGTTATGTGTGGCATTTATGAATGTAAGAGTTAGAAAAATAAATGTAGTAAGAGTTAGAGGTTGGATGGTGTACTATATAAACTCACTCATCCGTCAAGTTCTATGCAAGAGTTGAAGAGAAATACAAAGCTTTAAAGAGTTCTAACTCTGCCCTCTCCACTCTCTCTCCCTTTGTTTAATTTGTGAGTGTGAGTCTCTTCTATACACTAAGTAGTGTATGAGTGTTTGTGAGAGTAAGTGAACAAAGGCCTATCAATATTTTGTTTTATTTCCAACAAAGTGGTATCAAAGCCAGTCGGTTCATGGTGAGAATGGCTATTGCTAATGGGATGGTGTCGTTCCAATTTCCTCGACTTACTAAACAAGACTTCGAAAATTGGAGTATTCGAATGAAGGCGTTGCTCAGATCCCAAGATGCATGGAAGGTTGTGGAGAAAGGTTATGTGAAGTCACAAGATGAAGAATCTTTGACCTCAAACCAAAAGGAAACCTTGCAAAAGGGTCGAAAGAAAGATCAACAGTCTCTTATGTTGATCTATCAAGGTTTGGATGAAACTATGTTTGAGAAAGTTGCAAATGCAACTTCATCCAAGCAAGCATGGGAGATTCTTAAAAACTCTCTAACAGGAGTTGATAAAGTGAAGAAAGTTAGCCTTCAAATGTTGAGGGGCGAGTTTGAAGGTTTGCACATGAAAGAATCTAAATATATTTCAGATTATTTTTCAAGGGTGTCGGCAATTGTAAATCAATTGAAGAGATATGGTGAGAACTTGGATGATGTGTGTGTGGTAGAAAAAATACTACGGTCATTAACTTCTAAGTTTGACTATATCATTGTGGCAATTGAGGAATCAAATGACTTGGAGTCAGTGACCATTGATTAGCTCATGGGATTATTACAAGCCCGTGAAGAAAGGCTCAATAAGAAGAAGCAAGAGCCTTTGGAGCAAGTCGTACAAGCAAAGCTCACCTTGAATGAGAAAGGTTGGAGTGAAAGTAGCCAAGAGGTCGAGGACGTGGACGTGGTAGAGGGAGAAGATCTAGAGGAAGGAATGGTCAAAACTCTCCCAATTATGAAGAGAGGGATCAGAGTTCACAATCCACAAGAGATTGTGGAAGAGTAAGTTTCTCAAGATCATATAGAAGAAGGTATGATAAGTTTAATATCAAATGTTATAATTGTCAAAAGTATGGGCATTATGCTTTTGAATGAAAAAACGCCGCTAACACTGTTAAGGAAAAAGCTAAATATGTTGAAGATAAGAATGAAGACGGGGAGCCGACTTTGTTGTTGGCATACAAATGAGAAGACAGAGAAGAAAATGGTGCGTGGTATCTTGACTCTGGTGCTAGCAATCATATGTGTAGGAATAAAAGATGTTTATGGAGCTTGATGAATTGGTGGTCGGGAATGTTACCTTTGGTGACTCATCCAAAGTTTCAGTAAAGGGGATAGATAAAATTCTTATCCGTTTAAAGAATGGAGATCATCACTTTATTTTTTATGTATATTATGTGCTAAGTATGAAAAATAATATTTTGAGATTGGGACAATTCCTTGAGAAAGACTATGATATCCAGTTGAAAGATCGTAGTTGCTTCATAAGGGATTATCGAAATAATGTGATAATTAATGTTCCTATGACAAGAAATAAAATGTTCTTGTTAAATATTCAAATCGATGTTATTAGATGTCTAAAGGCTTGTTTTAAAGATTCTTCTTGGCTTTGGCATCTAAGATTTGGGCACTTAAACTTTGGAGGACTACAGTTGTTGACAAAGATGAAGATGGTGAGAGGATTGCCTTCCATTAAGCATTCTAACCAGCTTTGTGAAGGATGTCTCCTTGGCAAGCAATCAAGGAAGAGCTTTCCAAAAGAAGCTAGTACAAGAGCAACCAAGCCATTGCAACTTGTTCATATTGATGTGTGTGGACCTATCAAGCCATCATCACTTGGTAAAAGTAACTACTTTCTTCTCTTTACTGATGATTTTAGTAGAAAAACGTGGGTTTATTTTTTGAAGTATAAATCTGAAACATTTTGTAGAAAAGCAGAGTGGTCATGAAATTAAGGCCTTAAAATCTGATAGAGGAGGCGAATTCACACCACATGAATTCAAAAAAATTTGTGAAGCAAATGGGATTCGCCGCCCTCTAACAGTTCCAAGGTCACCACAACAGAATGGTGTAGCAAAAAGAAAGAATTGTTCAATTCTTAATATGGTCAGAATCATGTTGAAGAGCAAGAAAATGCCTAAAGAATTTTGGGCTGAAGCTATAGATTGTGCAATCTATTTGCCCAATCATTGGCCACAAGAAGTGTACAAGGAAAAACCCTACAACAAGCTTGGAGTAGGAAGAAGCCTATAGTTTCCCATCTTTGTGTGTTTGGGAGCATTGCATATGCATATGTACCAGATCAAGAGAGATCCAAGCCAGATGATAAAAGCAAGAAGTATGTATTCATTGGCTATGATCTAAGCTCTAAGGGCTATTCATAATTATCTCAAAGACCACAACAAACTCTTCCTTGCTATCTTTCCTGAATCCATCTAGAAGAGAGATATAAGACAACGTTTTGCATCCCAGACCACCATTACTAATGGACTGTCATGCCTTTTGGTCTAAAAAATGCTCCATCTCAATTTCAAAAGGCAATGGTAACGTTGTTCCAACCACTCTTGACCAATGCATTAATTTATGTAGATGGCATCCTCTTGTTCTCAAAAGATGAAGAATCTCATGGCAAGTTGCTCACTAAATTCTATAATTTAGTGAAATCTCAAGGAATAATGCTTTCAAAAATGAAAATCTTCATTGAACAGTCTTCTGTAGATTTCTTAGGAGTAAATATCTCAGATGGAAAGTATACTTTGCAACCTCATATAGCTGTCTCTCTTGGTGAATTCCTAGATAAGCTCACAAGTACCAAACAAATACAACAGCTCTTTGGAATTGTTAATTACATGTCAGATTTCATCCAAAAATCTCTAGATACAAAAATTGTTTAGCTCAATTGCTAAAGAAATCTCCTCTAGAATGGAATCTGTTCATACAGAAATAGTCCAACAATTGAAAAAATTAGCAGAAAAGCTTCCCCCTTTACAGATTCTAGGACTAGGCAAATAGATATTGCAGACAGATGCAAGTGATGAACACTAGGTGGCAGTTCTCTCTAAAGAAGTTGATGGCAAAAGAAGTATTTATGGTTATAAAAGTGGTACATTCAAGCCTTCAGAACTTCACTACCACTCTACCTTCAAAGAAATCCTTGCAGTCAAACATGGGATTGAAAAATTCTAGTTCCATCTCCTTGGGCATAATTTTCTAGTAGAAATGGATATGTCCTCCTTTCCTAAAATGCTCCAGTTTAAAAGGAAAATGCTCCCACATCCTCAGTTACTTAGATGGGCAAATTGGTTTTCACAATGGTCTTTTCAAGTCAACCACATCAAAGGAAAAGATAATCTTATCACTGATTACCTTTCCAGAAAACCTCCAGATTTAAACACTACAATTATTTCTCCACCCCTATGTGTATATCCTATTACAGATCCATCCTCCTCCTCAGGGTCTTCTTCTTCTGCAAATCCTGATGATATCCTTAAAATGATAGAAAACCTTCCCCTAGAAATTAAAGACCAAATAAAGACCTTGACCCTAGAAGCCAAATCCAAAAGAATCATTAGAATCCTTCATAATTATCTCAAAGGCCACCACAAACTCTTCCTTGCTATCTTTCCTGATATAGACCAACCATGGAAAACTCCTTTTGCCTTTTGGATAACCCAATGGACCGTTGCACATATCTCTACATGTGGTATTTACTCAATGAGTATTACCTGTGTCTTCATTTTGAACTAGAATTTTGAAAGCAAACTCCTTAGTGTTCTACTTAATTATCAAATCCAGTGTTCTGATGTGATTAATACAGAGGATTCATCAAAGGAGGGAGAAACAAATCGCATGGCTCTGATACCAACTATCAAGAGAAAGACCAAGAAATGAAGATAGAGGGTGTAAGAAGATTATGGAAACTAGAGATAGAGGGTGTAAGAAGATTATGGAAATTGGTTAATAACATATATTACTAGGAACATATAAAAGATAACATGAAAATATGGGATAGAACACAGCACAAGATACAACAAGCTAAGAGATATTATTAGATTCAACAGCTTTTTAACATTAGACATAAGAGACACTGAGGAACATCTTACAAGGGCTTTCTTTCCTTTCTTTTCTCTGCCCATTACAAAGACGTCAAAGACCTATTTATAGGCAATATCTTACAGAAATAATTTACATTCAGAGCACCATGAGGTTCTAGAGAGGACGGTAGGGGCCAATTCCTTCTTGACAATTGTCCAGGGAAGCAGGGGTCTTAGCTGACCAATGTTCGGGCTGATCAACAGGTGTTAATCCAGGTAGGAGGCCTGGCTCCATGATTATACTTATCTAGATACACTTTTGAAAAGTAGATATTTGGAGATAAGGGTGCTACGTCTGAAGACATTTCTAGGACCTTTTTTCTTTTTCTTTTTTTAAATTTATTTAAGTGTTATTGTAAGGTTGAATTTTATCAACATCTTGTTGGCTTTATTCTGTGCCAATTTACTTGTAATTTAGCACTTAGTAATCCTGTATTTAGGTGGGATTCATGTAAGGGTAGTGTGTGAGAGAGTGTGAAGAATTGCTCAACAATTTGCAAAGAAGCAGAGACTCGCAGCTAGTACTCGCGGCTGACTCGTGATTGGCAAGCCGTCAAATTGCAGCATACGTGAGAAGCATACGGGGAGGTGAAGGGTCACGCCAGTTGTCGCACTATAGGACAAAAGTCCCAGGCTGGCCAAGCCGTTAGCTCGCGACTTGAACTCGCGACTTAAACTAGTCGTGAGGCCAAACTGCCAACTTGCCCTGTTTGGCAAAAACTGCCTCTTCGTATTCCAAACACACACCACTATATATAGACCCTTATACCCACGAAATGTAGAGAGCTTCCAGAGAGAAAATTGAGAGAGAAACCCTAGAGAAAAACAAGATTGCCTCATCCCCAATCTTCACTAAGAGACTCCTCAAATTCCTCTACTCTCTTCCTCTCCATTGATACATCCTTGAGAGGTTATTGACCAAATCCTTTTCTCACCACACCCACGTTTGTGAGAATGTCTTTTGGTGCTAAGGGAAGCAATTTGGAAGGGACCAATGGTTATTGGTTGATGCTATGGGTTATAGCAGAATCCAGTAAGTTAGAGAAGAAAAAGGTTCGACGCAACCTCGTTGGAGCTAGAAGCTTGAAGGGCTTAGGTACCTGGGTAGATTAGACTTGGAGGGTCTATTGCTGTTCATGTATCCCAACTACATTCTCTAGTGGATTATTGACCGCTTGGAGGACGACGGAGAGGTTTTATGCCGAGGGCTTCAATTTCCTCTTCGATAACACATCGCGTGTTGTCTTTGTGTTTGCATCTCTCTTCCCTTTATCTTTGCCTTTTATTTTCTGTTATGGATGTGATTATAATTAGCTTAGATTGTTTATCAATTATGTGTTTGGCTTATGTTCATGTTCCGTACATTAATTGTTTGATAATAAGCTTGAATTGATAACTTGTAATTTGGGGGTCTAAACGTTCAGGGGTGTTTTATACACATATTGAACTTTCAGTTAAAGATGTCTAGTCCCATCCATCTCTTCCTTGGAGCCATTCTTCACCAACATCCGGATCTGGATCATGGTTATGATAATAAAGGTCATCATATCCTATAAAAGGATTGGGTATCTCCCAATGATCTTCATGTGGCCACTGCTGTTTATAAACTTCTGGATCAATTGGTACTATTATAGATAAGATTCCCTTATTAAGGGATTCTGTCATTGTAAGAGCATGGTGGCAAGATACCCAAGAAGTGTCCATGTGTGTGTGGAGAGTGCCATCTGGATTAGTGAGCCAATGCATCTCTACTGGGTGGAAGACTCCTTCTGCACAGTTATCATTTTTGGAATTGAGTTTAGCAATTAAACATGCTGACGTAATATTACAACCAAATCTTGGGTGCTCTGCTTTAGGATACTTTATCCATTCTCCTTCATAGGCATCATTTTTCAAAATTTCAAGCCAAAATTTACGAAAATATCTATTTCCATGTGGGAAAATGTATCTGTAAAACTCTGGCTCAAAATGAAGACACATGTAATACTCATTGAGTAAATACCACATGTAGAGATAATGTGCAACAATCCCTTGGGTTATCCAAAAGGTAAAAGGGGTTTTCCATGGTTGGTTTATATCAGGAAAGATAGCAAGGAAGAGTCTGTGGTGGTCTTTGAGATAATTATGAAGGATTCTAATGATTCTTTTGGATTTGGCTTCTAGGGTCAAGGTCTTTATTTGGTCTTGAATTTCTGGGGGAAGGTTTTCTATCATTTTAATGATATCATCAGGATTTGTAGAAGAAGAAGAGCCTGAGGAGGAGGATGGATCTATAATAGGATATACACATAGAGGTGGAGAAATAATTGTATTGTTTAAAACCAGAGGTTTTCTGGAAAGGTAATCAGTGATAAGATTATCTTTTCCTTTGATGTGCTTGACTTGAAAAGACCATTGTGAAAACCAATTTGCCCATCTGAGTAACTGAGGACATGGGAGCATTTTCCTTTTGATCTGGAGCATTTTGGGAAAGGAGGACATATCCATTTCTACTAGAAAATTATGCCCAAGGAGATGGAATTGGAATTTTTCAATCCCATGTTTGACTGCGAGGATTTCTTTGAAGGTAGAGTGGTAGTGAAGTTCTGAAGGCTTGAATGTACCACTTTTATAACCACAAATATTTCTTCTGCCATCAACTTCTTCAAAGAGAGCTGCCGCCCAATGTTCATCACTTGTATCTGTCTGCAATATTCGTTTGCCTAGTCCTGGAATCTATGAAGGGGGAAGCTTTTTTGCTATTTTTTTCAATTGTTGGACTGCTTCTATATAAATAGAATTTCATTTTGGGGGAGATTTCTTAAGCAACTGAGCTAAACAATTTCTGTATCTGGAGATTTTTGGGATGAAATATGGCATGTAATTAACAATTCCAAGGAACAGTTGTATCTGTTTGGTACTTGTGAGCTTATCTGGGAATTCACCAAGAGAGACAGCTATATGAGGTTGCAAAATATACTTTCCATCTGAGATATTTACTCCCAAGAAATCTACAGAAGACTGTCTGATGACCATAATCTTTTCTGAAAGCATTATTCCTTAAGATTTCACTAAATTATAGAATTCAATGAGCAACTTGCCATGGCATTCTTCATCTTTTGAGAACAAGAGGATGTCATCTACATAAATTAATGCATTGGTCAAGAGTGGCTGGAACAACATTACCATTGCCTTTTGAAATTGAGATGGAGCATTTTTTAGACCAAAAGGCATGACAGTCCATTGGTAATGGTGGTTTGGGATGCAAAATGTTGTCTTATATGTCTCTTCTGGATGGATTCCTAATTGCCAAAATCCTGCTTTATGATCAAACTTTGAAAATACTTTTGCATTTGAAAGACGCTGAAAGAGAGCACTCTTGTTTGGCAAGGGGAATTTATCATCTGCAAGAAAATGATAAAGATCCTAGTAATTGATTACCAATCTGAGTTTTCCTCAGACTTGCTCAGCATGCTTGTTGACATAGAAAGCTTCACACGCCCATGGAGATGTTGTAGGTTCAATAAGGCCCTCCAAGAGGAGGGTAGATAGTTCTTGCTTGGCCAAGGCTAAATGGTCTAGATTCATTCCTCTATGACTGGATTTTGTGGGATTGACATCTTCATTTTTCTTAAAGGGAAGGTGTACGAAGAAATTTGGGTTTTTCCACAAAGAATTTGGATTTTTAAGGAGGAATTCAGAGTGGTTGTTTGCACAACAGTCATTAATAATCTGGAGTCTCAAAGAGTCAAAAGGGTCCACTATGAATAAGTGAGGTACTTGGGTCTATGTGAGAAGGTGTTGTTTATGCAAAAGTTCTTTTGAAGACCACCTAAGACTAGGTATTTGATGAAGGAGATCAAATTCTGTGAGAAGGTCTTTGCCTGTAAGAGGGGATCCAAGGACTTGGTGTCTGATGATAAGGGTTGGAAAGATTCTGATGAAAATAGGCTTACTTTTCAGAGTAAAGTCCAAACTTTTTCATACACCTTCCCTTTAAGAAAAATGAAGATGTCAATCCCATAAAAGCTAGTCACAGAGGAATGAATCCACACCATTTAGCCTTGGCCAAGCAAGAACTATCTATCCTCCTCTCGGAAGGCCTCATTGAACCTACAACATCTCCATGGGGATGTGAAGCTTTCTATGTCAACAAGCATGATGAACAAGTTTAAGGAAAACTCAGATTGGTAATCAATTATCAGGATCTTAATCATTTTCTTGTAGGTGATAATTTCCCCTTGCCAAACAAGAGTGCTCTCTTTCAGCATCTTTCAAATGCAAAAGTATTTTCAAAGTTTGATCTTAAAGCATGATTTTGGCAATTAGGAATCCATCCAGAAGAGAGATATAAGACAACGTTTTGCATCCCAGACCACCATTACCAATGGACTCTCATACCTTTTGGTCTCAAAAATGAAAAGTCATTATTAGTCGAGTAGTGGAATTCAATGAAGAAGGCACATGAGATTAGAGCACCCAAGAAGAGGAGGAATATGATTTCTTTCCTCTATCTGAAGAGGAAGAGCAAGTGAATGAAGTTCACAAAGAGCCTATCACTCCATTTCCATCACCAACAACATCATCTCCCATTCATGAAAGTCCATCATCATCATCTTTATTAGAAGGGAGTTCTAGTGAAAGACCAAGAAAAATGAGAAGTCTCTAGGATCATAATGATTCGATAGAGATTACAGATGATGTAACACTTTTTTGTCTATTTGTTGATTATGAATCTACAGGATTTGAAGAAGTGGTGCAAGACAAAAAAAAAAAAAAAAAAAAATGAAGAAATGCTATGGACGAAGAGATTAAGGCAATAAAGAAGATGATACATGGGAACTTACAGCTCTTGCAACTGGAAAGAAGACAATTGGTGTAAAATGGGTGTACAAGTTGAAGAAGAATGCAAAAGGAGAGGTAGAGAGATACAAAGCAAGATTGGTGGTGAAAAGGATATAGTCAACAACAAGGTATTGAAGTGAAGCAGATGGAGGATGGCTATTATCTGGGCATTGAAGTAAAGAAGATGGAGGATGAGATTTTTATTTCCCAAGAAGGTTATACAAAGGATATTCTCGAGAAGTTTGAGATGTTAAATTCTAATCCAGTTAGCACCCCTATAGAATGTGGAGTGAAGTTGTCAAAGTACGATGATGAAGAGAAGGTTAATCCAACATTCTTTAAGAGTTTGGTTGGAAGTCTGAGATATCTAACATGCACAAGACCAGACATTCTTTTTGGCATTGGACTAGTTAGTCGTTATATGGAAGCACCAACGATGACTCATTTGAAGACTGCCAAGAGAATTCTTCGCTATTTAAAACGTACATTGGATTATGGACTATTGTATTCACCCTCTAAAAATGTTAAACTTGTTGGCTACAATGATAGTGATTAGGCTGAAGACACGAATGATAAAAAGAGTACTACTGGTTTTGTATTCTATATGGGTGATACTGCATTTACATGGATGTCCAAAAAGCAGCAAATCGTGACACTTTCCACTTGTGAAGCCAAGTATGTTGCTGCTACCTCCGGTGTTTGTCATGCAATTTGGCTTAGAAGTTTATTGAATGAGTTGCATATGTTTTAAGAAGAAGTTATGAAGATATTTGTGAGCAATAAGTTAGCACTAGCTGTTGCAAAGAATCCAGTCTTTAATGACCGAAGCAAGCACATCGACACAAGGTATCATTTTATTCGAGAATGTATTGCAAAAAAGGAAATTCATCTTGAGTTTGTGAAGTCACATGATTAGGTTGCATATATACTCACTAAACCACTCAAGTCTGACAAATTCAACAAGCTGTGAGCCTTACTTGGAGTAATCAAGAAAACAAGTTTAAGGGAGGATGTTAGAAGTTAAACTTGTTTTTAATTAATCTTTCATAAATAAGTGTGAGTTTCATAAATTAATGTAGTGGGAGGTTTATTGAAGTTATGTGTGGGATTTATGAATGTAAGAGTTAGAAAAATAAATGTAGTAAATGTAGTGGGAGTTAAAGGTTGGATGGTGTCCTATATAAACTCATTCATCCGTCAAGTTCTAAGTTGTGTTTTAAAAACCGGATCGGACTAGCCAGTCCGACCGGTTCAACCGAGAACCAGGAGCTAGTTCGGTCAGATAAAAACCCCTAAAACCGGTCAAAAACCGGGTTGAATCGAGAATTTTGAAAAAAATTGTTCAGCTCTCGGTTTGGTTTTTAAAACCATGGTTCTAAGTAAGAGTTGAAGAAAAATACAAAACTTTAAAGAGTTCTAACTCTTCCCTCTCCACTCTCTCGCCCTTTATGTAATTTGTGAGTGTGAGTCTCTTCTATACACTCTAAGTAGTGTGTGAGTGTTTGTGAGAGTAAGTGAGGAAAGGTCCATAGTATTTTGTTTTATTTCCAACAAAGTTCTCCTAGAGATGGGTCATCTGGACTCTTCCATGCAGTTAGGTGCCTTTCAAGACCAGTCTAAGTCCCATCCAAAGTTTCATCCCTGGTAGCCATGTATCAGAAGGATAGTCAAGCATTGCCAAAAATATTTTTCTGAGTTTTCTTCATTATCCTTCTCTTAATACTAGATTTCCTGAACCTAAAAGCGGTACTATTGGATTCCTGGCCTCTTTTGTTGAATTTGCCGACCAAGCAACAGTCAAATCCTGGCCGTGAAGAACAAGACTACCTGAACTGTTTACCATAAACACGCCAGACGAGTCTGTGATTGGATTGCGCCAATTTGCTACCCAAAAAACCAGTTCTATTCGGGATTTTGTTGTACCATAGTCCCAAGTAACGGTTTGTGGAATTACCTGGACTGAAAATCCCCAGGGTAAATCCCCCAGTAGCATCAGACAATAAAAAGTACAAAAGAAGCAAACTAGAACTCAAAAGCACAGAAGCAAAGATGTCCATTGCTTACTATTCTTAGATCTCTAGCCAAAACGTAAAAGTTAGACACTTCAAATGGTGGTTCTGTCCAGCATTGACTGAGTCACTTCAAAAAGAACTGACTTGTTAGAAAATTCTTCATTTTTTATTTTTGTTGAACAAGAATTTCCTGTATGGTTCCCTTTTGTAGATATCGCGCATTTTTTGTAGTGCACCGTGGTCCCCTCCGACAAATTATGCACAAGGATATGAAAGGTCAACAGTGGAATGGAAAGATGAGCTCCAGGATTTGGAATTATACAGTAGGATTACTTACATTTCTTGATTTTTTTTTTTTAAGTGACATTTTTTTTAGGCAAAAATATAAAACACCCCTTTAAATTTCATTAAAATTTATTTAAGGCCTTTGATCTTACTTTTGTTTATTCCAATCTCCTAAGTTTCAAAATTATTCAATAAAGCCCTCTGTTTAACTCTGATAGTATACTTCGTTAGTTTGGTTTTTTAGTGACGTCTTGAATATTTTATTATTATTTAAAATTAAAAGAAAGAAAGAAAGAAAGATGATTAATAAAAAAAAAGAAGAAGAATGTGGAACTCCCCTCTCTTTCGGTGCCAAAGCTAGGTGCCAAACAGAGCGATCCCTCTAGATTCTCAACATCCTGCTTTATTATTATTATTATCATTTCGTTTTCAAATAATAATATAATATTCAAAAAAATACCAAAACTAATGGAGACGAACATAAAGCCTTTTTTTTTTTTTTTAATAGGAAAACATAAAGCCTTGATTGCGTAACTTAGAAACTTAAAGGCGTGAAATTAATGAATGTAAAGTTAAAGGATTGAAATGGTTTCTAGTGAAACCTGTAGAGTTAGTTTTGTATTTTAGCGCCCGTTTGGTTTGCGCGTCCACGTCTCCTGCATTTGCGTTTTCAACCTTTTTTTTTTTTTTTTTTTTTATAAAAAAACCAGCACCTATTGCGCTGTTCATGGGACAAGAACAGTGCAATCAGGCATATGAAAGTAACCAAAGCTCAAACAGTAACTTTTTAATTATTTTTTTATTGTTTTCAATTTTCAGTTTTCAGCAAAATAAGCGGTATTCAAACGCATACTTAGTCTTTTTTTCAATATTTTATTTTATACCAAAAATCTTGTAGCTTAACCTTGCATCTTATAATGTTTCCAGGGAAGATATACATGATTTTCATTTGCTAGAGAAAAAGTTGTTCTAAATAATTTGGCAGTTAAATTCATTCTAGCAATAATCAATTGTCTGATACTTTTAACAAGGGCTTATCTTGTCAACCTTTTATTCCATTAAAGAACAAATTGATGCTTACTTATATGAGCATTAGTTTGAGGGGAGATGTCAACATCATTAATGACACTAGCACCATTCAGCCAGTTGACACTCACCACTACGAGCATCAGTATCTGGAGTTGTAAATCTCCAAATATGCTAAATTTTAGCATCAAGCCTCTAAAAATATGCATTATTTGGACTGCCAAATTGTGCCAACTGAAAAAAAATTTACAATATTGCTACAGTACCATCCTCTATGTAAGATGGTATTGTAGCATAATGATATAATAAAAAATTGGGTTTTATTGTTTCATTCTTCTTCTCTCTCTCATTATTTCATTTCACTTTCTCTCTCTTCCTTCTCTCTTTTGTTTTGCTCCCTCCTCTTGAAACCCAAAACCCATGGTGGAACACCATCACCAAGGCACCATGGCTGGACCACTGTCGCAGGCCACCGCAACCCACCTGACCAAGCCACACTTCTTCGTCTTCTCTCCATGGGTCATGGGTCCGTTGTTGGTCTCTCAAGTCCGGCTTTCTCCTCTGGCTCATGGGTCTCTCAAGTCCAGTTATGGTTCATGGGCTGTGGCTCTCTAGTGATGGATTTTGGGCGTGGGTATGGGTGGTGTTGGGTTTGCTTGCTGATGGGTTTTGGTGATGTTTTGGCCGTGGGTGGTGTTGGGTTTGCTCCTTTTTTTTTTTTTTTTTTTTTTTTTTCCCTAGCGGTGGTGGGTTTGATGAGTGTGGGTGTGGTTAGGTTTGTGACTGATGTGGTGGTGGTGGCGGCGGGGGGTTGCCATGGTGGTGGTGCTTGGTGGTGGTGGTGGGTTTGATGAGTGTGGCTATGGTTGGATTTGTGATTGATGTGGTGGTGGTGGTAGTAGGGGGGGGGGGGGGGTTGTCGTGGTGGAGGTGGTGATTGATGGTGGTGGTAATTAGTAGTGGTTGTTGGTTGCTTAAGAGGAAGAGAGGAAGAGGAAGAGGAAGGAAGAGAGAGAGAGAGAGAGAGAGAGAGAGAGAGAGAGAGAAATAGTAAAAAATGAATATTTAAATAAAGTTGCAAAAAAAAAAAAAAGTTTGGAACGTTGGGTGTTTTGTAAAATGGTATAGTATAATAGATAAAAGTAACTTTTAAGATGGTAAAATGAGATATTTTGCAGAAAGCGGATGCTAATGCTTTTAGTCGGGATTGTAGAAGTTGCAGGGTTAAAGGCATATTTTGCCAAATAGCAAAATTTTAGGAAATATTGAAATATTTTGGAAAAAAGCACTGGGACAAACTTATTTAGTTATGTAGCATTTTTTTTGGAAATCGAGCTTGTCAAACTCGAGTTCCCAGCATTATGGCAATCCAATCAAACATAATGCTTGGAATTTGAGTTTGAAAGTCCAGTTTAACAAACTTGAGTTCCAAAAAAATGCTATATAACTAAATAAGTTTGGTCAAGTGCTATTTAGCAAATTCCTAAAATTATGCTATTTAGCAAATTTTTCCCAGGGTTAAGATATCAAGAGTTACAGTGGGCTGCAATTAGTAGCATTGGTCAGTTAAGATATAACTGTTTGAAAACAATTTTGTAACTAACTATTAGTTATGGCTTTTTCTCCCATGTATTATATTAAAATGTGTTTACATACTAAGAACATGTTTAGTAGACTGTAACAGTAATTATATTAGAATAGGAATAAGTATTATAATGAATACAAGATGTTATAATGTAATACTTATTACTAATTATTTGTTTGGTGACAACACAATAATAAAACTCTGAAGACAATGGAATAAAAGCATTTTAAATCAAACTTAAAATATATTTTAGGAAATATCTTATTCGTATAATTATATTTTCTAAAAAAATAATATTTTTTAAATTTGAAAGAGAAATCAGTTATTTTTTATGATTTTTTATTTTATAATTGTTAACTGCATATGAAAAATTTGTTTATTTGGAAATATATTAATTTTAGAAATTAATACACCTATTAAAGAATAACTATGACAACCCATTTAGAGATGAATAGTTATTCTTCATTTTAAAGAATAACTATTCATAAGGAATGATTATTCCCTGTAATAAAAACATAATTAAACTACTGAATAGCTAAACTATATAAATAACTATTACATTACAGTGTCTATTACCGTATACCAAATGTACTATAACAGTGTACAGATCATATACTCGATGAGAATAGAATCACCCTTCTTCACTTAATCCTCTCTTCATTTTTATCTTTGTTTTCTACTTCTTCTGATTCTGCAGTATCTACTTTTGTGATTTAAACCTCTCCTATTTAAAGAGAAAATTGGAGAGAAAAGAGAGCTTTATTCCAAAGGACAATTTTGCCCTGTTAGTAGACTTCAGCCACAACCTTTCTTTTTCATTTTTCATTTTTTTTTTTTTAGGGTGCTTGGTCCTATCCTATTACAATTAAATTTAACTACTTTTTTTTTTCTTGTCTTTATCCAAAATCTAAATGAGCAAATTACCAACATTTTAGCGTTCTCCACAATTCATTGGGATTTTTTTTCTTTATGTTTTAATATTTTATTTTAACTAATTTAATTAATCGCTTTTTTTTATATGTAAAAATAAATAGAGAGAAATAAGTTAAAATAAAGTAATAATTATTATCTTTTTTTTTGGAGAAACAAACACACGCATAATGTGTGTGTGTTAAAAATAAATTAATAATTAGATTGTGTTACTTTCATAATGTTTCCAATTATTTCTTATATGCTATGTAATTGGGGCATAAGAGTAAATTCACACAAATTACATTTTTTTATCCTCTCACCTTTCTCCTTAACCAAACAAATAAGTTTTTCATCCTTCCAATTTAACTATAAACCCATCACTAATTGAATAATTATTTTATCGTGTCAGCTTGTATTGATAATTAAGCTTTTTTTTTTCTTTTTTATTTTATTTTATTAAGGAAGGTGTTCATAATTAAGCTTGTGTTGATAGTTATTCTTCACTTAAAAGAGAGGGGGGGGGGGGGGGGGGGGAAGAAAAGCTCGTAGGATCGCATCTTATATCCTACTAATGTGGACTCCTAATCCAGTAGGAATACAATTGAAAGGACCAAAAGAAAAAAAAAAAAAAAAAAAAAAAAAAAAAAAAAAACAAAACAAAACAAAACAAAACAAAATTATGATAGCATGTACCAAACGAAAATCACATTATCTAATTTTAATCATCTTCATTTGGTGCTCAAATACGGACGCTGGCACAGAGTTACAATCCCACACATAAAAAAAAGACCATCTATCCCCCCAAAAAAAAAGAAAAAAAAGAAAAGAAAAAGACCATCAAAATAAAATGTGGGTTTTCTTATTAATCTCTAATCTTTGATCTCAGAGAGGAAAAAACCTTATGGGCCCAAAATGATTGTGCTGGTACGAATCCCGCAAGCCCAAAATAGTGGAACCGAGCAACCCACTTCAAAAGTCAGTTGACAAACCTCAAACATGGCCACAGGCACAGAGTTAGTTGATCTTGGTGACTCTTATTTCTTTGACTCAGCCACTTTCACAATCCCATTCCCACATTCAGACTCAGATTCTGAACGCTAACATGAAATTTTTTGTGATCAGTTTAATACATATATATTAAAGTTGGTTTGCCCTTACAAACTAACATCAATCTGTTTGTCTCTAATGGAGAGGATCCATTCAGAACTTTTTTTTCTTCATAAATCTAAAAGAATTAACATTTAAATTTGTTTATTTTCTCTAGCTTTTTCTTTTAGTGCTCATTAAGAAGTTGACATTTCTTTACTGGAGCAAAGCCTTTTGTAGTCCCACTCTAATCATACTAATCGTGTGATAAAAGTTGTAAGCAGTAGCGATTGTAGCCAAATTAATTAAAGCTAATTCTGTCTTCTTTCTTGCTGTCAAGTCCAATTTTTGATGAAAAATACTAGGATATATTTTTCAGTAACAAAACCACTTAAGGTGGATGGTAACAGCTTCTGTTTGTTCTTCTCTTTCAAGGAGTGTAGATAGTTTGAATTCCTAGTATTGTACTTCCTAAATATATTTCTTTTGGGGAAAAACTTAGATACAATTTCTTAAATGCTACTATAGCTTAGTTTCTTAATCAGATTCAATCACGTAGTTGCATTGACCAATGAACTACTTGGTTGAATTTATTCTCTTTATAGGAAGATAACATTGTTTATATTGTATTAGTCAATATAATTATGTACTTGAATTTAATTTGAAAACCTTAATCCTGATTTCCAAGTTATTCAGGCTAAATTATTATTACTATTATTTTTATTAAAAAAAAAATAGCATCTGCCTGGGCCTTGGCCTTTTTTGGGTGTAGATTTTCAGCAGTGGCCCTAAGGCCCTCCATTTCAGTCCATGAATATCCTTATGTAGTTATGCTAAAAATAGAAGGAGAAGAAGAGGAGGTATATAATGAAAGCAGGAGAAACAGGAAGAAGAAGCTTTTAATGTAGGACTTGACAAACAACAACATGGCAATGAGCCAATGATATTATAATATTATTTTTTATTTAAAACATACTTAGGTAACAAGATGAACAATTGAGGTATGATCACCTAAGTCTAAGACTCTAAATTGTTATCGAGCTTCCAAAATTGAGGTGGTCATGTCATTTGGGGAACAAATTTCTGGCTTTTTCTTAGATGAACCCAAATCCTCGATACCTCTGGCAAATGAAAATGCTGGTTTTTTTGGTGAAGGTAGAAGTGCAGGTTCCTTATTGAACATCGAGATCACATCTGATATGGTAGGCCTATCAGCTGCATTTTCTTGGACGCAAAGGAATGCTATGTTTATATAACACAAAAGGACATTCACAGAAGGAGTATCTCCAAGGATTGGATCCATCAACTCCAATGACCTATTACTTTTCTACAATCCCATGCCTGAAGAAAATTTATCATCAAAATTAAAAGTAAGTGCCATTTATGATGCTTAGCATATTATACATCACAAATAAGAAGAATTGCAAACTGAATTAAAGTAGCATTAGAAATGATCTTGGGTAAAACACTGAAAAAGTAGCTACTTAAGTTTAGAGGAAACTTAATTTGACACTGGATATATAACTTTTAAATCAACATTACTGAATCAAAAGACAATCCTTTGAAAAGTCAAGAGATGGTCAAACACATTTTCTAAGCTTTTGTTAACTTAAAAGTAAGAGGGTCCATTACTCACATATCCAATAAGATTGATAGAGCCACTATGATAGAAACTAGTATTCTTCTTGCCACTCAAGATCTCTAACAATAATACTCCAAAACTAAAGATGTCAGATTTAATTGAGAAGAGGCCTTCCATTGCATATTCTGGGGACATATAGCCACTGTATTTCATTGTAAAACAAATTAGTTAGTAGCTTCATTGTGAATATTTTGTACTTATTACTGATAATATTTGCTATAGAACACACATACTTATGGATTATACTTACTAAGTCCCCACTATTCGGTTGGTTGCTTGTGACCCATTCCCACAAAAAATTTTTGCCAATCCAAAATCTGATATCTTAGGATTCATGTCTTTATCTAGCAAGATGTTGCTAGCCTTCAAATCTCTGTGAATGATTTGTAACCTAGAATACTGATGGAGGTAAAGAAGCCCTTGAACAATCCCTTCAATGATGTGAGTTCGGGTTGCCCAATCTATTATCCCGTATCTAATTGGATCTGTCTCAATACCACATACAGATAATAAGATAGAGATAGGAAATAATTGGTGGGCATAATGTAAGCAGATGACTTCGAAAGTAATTAAGATTGTGTTAAACTACATACCAAAAAGGAAATAATCTAAGCTTTTATTGGGCAAATATTCATAGATCAAAATCTTTTCATTTCTTTCAATGCAGCAGCCAAGCAGTTTCACAAGATTTTTGTGTTGGAGTTTGGCTATAAGCATTGCCTCATTTTTCAACTCTTCCCATCCTTGTCCAGATTTTCTTGAAAGTCTTTTTACTGCTATTGATTGTTCATTCAGCAAGGATCCCTGAAAATAATTATTTTAACTTAGTATTTGATTAAACCTTGGGAAGAATCCACATCAAACAATTATTATAGGTTGGATACTAGTGTTAGAGATATTAGGCTTACAATATAATTAGGCCTCGCCCATGTATACCTAATACCTCTAACACCTAGCATTAGTTTCATTCAAGTATTAGGACATCAATATTTGTATTAAAGGTTAGATTGTTGAATGTTATATATTACTTCAGAATTTCTCTTCTAAGATCAATGTGGGTAGTTATTGAAACTTACTTTGTAAACAGGTCCAAAACCACCCTCTCCAAGTTTATTTGCGGCACTGAAGTAATTAGTAGCGGTAGATACACTAGAAAAACTGAAGAGTGGAAGCTCCATTTCCTTATTTCTACCTTTCCCAGCACTCTTCTTGTTGATTAGTACTCATTGTATAGCCCTGTCGCTGAAATCAAATGACATCAAGTCCTCCCCTGCTTGATTAAGAAGATAGTTCCGATTAGTCTAAGCTGTGTGATCTTGTTTCTCAAATCAAATTATAACAAGTCCTCCCCTACTTAATCGTGAAGATGGTTCCTCTAATCTAATCCTAAAATGATTCATAAAAGCCATCACGGCTCAAATAATAACTGCGTTCTGTCACTTGGTTGCAGAGGAATATATATACATATAATTTCAAAAGCATTTAATTGTTTTGTTGAAATCCTTGATGAGTTCTTATGCCGGCAGCAGGAAGTAAATGAGCTGCTTGAGCCCACATATATTTACTTGCTTGAGTGGGCTTTGGTCTTTGCTCGAGTGGGCCTCTTCAGTCAGCAATACTTGGAACAACCACAAGTACATAATTTAACCCCTTTTTACATCAAATAAAATATATCAAGAGATTTACCAACACTCATATTTGCTTGTTATCTTTTAAATTTATCTTTTTTATTAGAATTAGACTCAATTGTATATGCCTCATTACGTTAATGAAAGTAAGTTCCCTTCCAATGTTTTACTTTTCATGCAATTAGTTAATTGTAGTCTCAAGTTTATTTTTTTTGCAAGTATGAATACTTTGAATTAGAATAGAGCATATTGACTTAGCCTTGAAAATGCTTGTTTTAAGTTCTTCACTTAGTCCTACTTATCGTATCAAAAGTAACTTAGCTCTCGAGGATAGAATCAGACGCAGCCTCGAAGTGCAAAATTTTCTATCAAATAAACACACTTGCTGCAAGTACTACAAGTGATTCAAGGTTGCACAAAATCCTGGTCTAGTGACACAGTTTGGCTTGCGTAATTCTTTAAAAAAAACTAGTTTAGTGACGCAGTTTGACTCTCCCAAAAAAAACAGAAAAAAAAAAAAAGCTATTGAACGGTTTTAGACCCCTTAAACCAACCAGATTAACCTAGTTAATTAGCCAAGTGATTAACTTAGTCAAATTATGCAATTCTAAGTTATCACAAACATACAATCATATCAAAAATATAAAGCAGCGGAAATATAAATAACACAATGATATGATCACCCAGGAAACCACACGGTAAAAACCTGAGCAGGATTTGACCTAGCTATCCTCAAGGTAAACTTGAATCCACTATATGAAAGAATCGAAATTCATACAAAAGGACTTACAAGCTCCCCGCTTGACTTCTTAATGCTATCCACCAGTAGAACTTACTGACACGACCACGTGCAAGCTCAGAATCCACAGACTCCTTCTTTCTTGGATTCTCCAATCAGCTACAAGCACCTACGCTTGTTATTCTTTAAGCTCTAATGACAGCAATCGAGTTGATCATCAAGATATTGAAAAATATCTCTACCTTGAAAACCCTAAGTTTATGTGAAGGAAAACTCCTCAATAATCTTACAAGAGATTCACACAAACCGCAATGTATCAACAACAAAACAACAAGAACAACTCCTAAAAACGTGACTAGGGTTTTTCCTTTTATACTTGGAGCAAAAACATAAAATCCAAAACGTTTAATGAGATAGGGCTGAGTTGAAAAATTCTGCAGAAAAACATTCTAGCCGATTGAGCCAGGCCGAAATGCACCAATGCATCTGCAGCCTCTCGATTCCAACTTTACATAAAATATATAACTTTGAGCAAGCCTAAACAAGACTAAACATATTGTTTTGATCATGGTTTGCTAACATTACACATTAGAGTTCTAAATACATAAATTCCTAAATCTTTAGAACCTAACAACTATACATCACAGCTTTTCTTGTTCAACTATCTTATTAGCTGCACGTTTATAGAAGTTATATCAAAGAAACTTTGTAAAATGACTTCGTAATATTACCTCTGAAGTTTGACCTTCTGCAAATGCAGTAGGGAATCAAGAGTACCCCAAAAACTACGGCAATGGCAACCACAACTATCATTATCACCTTCAACTTTTGCTTGTTTTTCACCTCTTTTTAATTGAATTTGCAATAGAAAAGCAAAAATAGATTAGTAATGCAATAAAACCGACGGAAACAAAGATTTTAGCTTCAATGGCATGTCAAAATATGAACTAAAGAGCAACGAAGACTATAGGCACATTACCTTTCTCTGAAGCAGACATTCGAATATATACATTCTGACTATCAACATCCATACTGTTATTATCTGCAATCTGTCTAATATCAAATAGATCCCCAAACCACATGGCGCAGCCACTTATTCCGTATCTGATATTTGAGTATGTATAAGCCGTACAGCTACAGTTGTTCAAACATTTGTCTCTGCATTCCTCAAAATCCATGCTTTCTTCCACCCAAGAATCCTTAGTATCTGGCGATTTGAGCCCAACAAATTTAACAAACGCAATTTTATCTTTATCCTGGCAGCTCAATTTCTTACTGCGTTCACATCCCTTATACCACTCTTCTGGGTTCCATGTTTGTTGTGATTTAGGCTTGAATCCTTCTACACATTGACAGACAGGTGACTCACCCATGATACAATTTCCATAAGCACCACATAAATTATAACTGTCACATTTGTCTTTTGGCAAATATAATAACATGCTCCATTCTTTTTTTTCTTCAACCCACGTGTAGACCTCATACAGTGATTGGTTCATAACTATTCTTGTGATTATTGCAGAACTTTGAGCCATGTCGAATGTGAATTGTACCTCGTCCTTGTTGTAGACAAAAGTGAAGCTGTAATCCCGGGTGGTCTGTAACTCTGGCATACCACTGAAAAAAAGGCCATTCCATGGGCCGGACCGGAAGCACTTCTGGGAGCCGTTCTTCATGACAAATTGAGGGTAATTATGAAGTTCAATCCCCCAGCTCAGTTCTCCAGGTGAGGGGTCATCTGAACTCTTCCATGAAGATAGATGCCGATTCAGACCAATCCTCAAGTCCCATCCAAGCTTCATCCCAGGTAGCCACGTATCAGAAGGATAGTCAAAGCTTTGCCACAAATAGCTATCTGGGTTTCCTTCATTCTCTTCTCTTAACACTAGATTTCCAGAATCTAAAAGCTCAACAACTGGACTCCCTGCCTCTTTTGTTGAATTCGCCAACCAAGTAACAGACGTATTCTGGCTGAGAAGAACAAGACCACCTGAACTGTTTAACATCAACATGCCAGACGAGTCACTGATTGGGTTGAGCCGGTTTGCTACCCAAACAACCGTCTTAACTGGGATATTGTTGTACCAAATTCCCAAGTAACGGTTAGAGGAATTACCGGGACTGAAGAACCCCAGGACAAAGCCTCCATCTTTAGAGACCAAGGTTGTGTTATCAATATCACTGAGGAATTGGGATTTAGTAATGCTATCAGCAGCATCCGAGAATACAAAGAAGAAAAGAAGCAAATTGGAAATCAACACCACAAAAACGAAGATGTCCATTGCTTGCTAGTCTTAAATCTCCTAGCTAACATGAGATATATATATATATATATATATATATATATATATATATTAATTTTTATTTTATTAACATGATATAGAAATGGGCAGCTCCAGGAATTTTTTCAAAGTTTGAATCCCTTTGTTATAAAAGTCTCACCTCCTCATTGCTTACCGACATCTTGCCTAAATAGGTAACAATACAAACAAAACACTGGTTACATCTTTGTCTATACTATAAACCATCCATTTTCTGTTTACATACTAATCAGAACTAACATAGTTTAATTATAACTACCCCAATCCAATGCCATGGCCCCACCCCGCTCAAGAGACAATAGCTAATCAACAGTCAACACAAATACACAATTACATATTTACATATATACACTTACACAAAAGCTGAAAAGCCAATTTAGCCAAAAGGGAACTAAAGGAGAGCCTAAGTCAGTATGTCTAAGTCAAAGCAGAGAAAAAGAGAGATTATAAAAGACAAAAAAATAGTTAGTAAGTCTAAGGGTTTTGGTTGGAGGGGTGGATAAATGAGAAGATAGAAAATGGTGGGAGGATGAAAAAGTGGGAAGATAGAAAATATTTTAATTTCTCTCATTTTTGTTTGGTTGAGAGTGAAAAAGTGGAGGGATGGAAAAAGTGTATTTATATGATTTACTCATATACCATTATTAAAAATGATGCCTGATTAAAACCAAAAAAAAAAAATGACAAACAACCAAGAAAAATACAATCACCCAAATTTATTAAAAAAAAAAAATCATGTCCAGAAAAAAAAAATCACTTCTAAACCAAAAAAAAAAAAAAAAAAAAAAAAAGAAGAAGAAGAAGAAGAAGAAGAAGAAAAGAAACAAAAAAAACATTGTCATACCCGAGGACCAAAAAAAAAAGAAAAAAAAGCAATGTAGAAGCCCATATGCAACTTGCACATGTGCATTTTTGTCATTCAACCATCAGATTTTCCTCTACCAAGTTTTGTCTCCATTTTGGAGAGAAAACTTTTTGGCGGGTCCGGTGAGAAAACACTCTCATTTTCTCCTCTCTCCCTTCCAACCAAACACCCTCCAAAAAGTTTTCTTTTCTCATTTTCTCTCCTTTTTTTTTTTTTTCATCCTCCCTAAAATCCACTCTACCAAACACATCCTAAGTCTAAGTCAATACACTGCATTATAAAAAAATAGTCACAAGTCAGACTATGAGATAGAGAAAGAGAGAGAGAACTGAAATACCTTGATGTTGCCTGAGGTTCTTATTTCCCAATCTCACTGTCGGCGATCTGGGCAAGGGAATCTCCGATCTCGCTGTCGACTGCTCTGGGTGTTGTTGTTGCAGCGTTGTTGAGTTGCTTTTGCTGAGGACCTGAGGTTCTTATTTCCCTTTAGGTTAGGAATTTTTTGGGGTTTAAAATTTGATTGGGTATTTAATTAAATTTGATAGGGTTTAATTACTATTGTTTTTTGTTGATTTAAAAAATCTACTTGAGTAGTGAGTGAGGTCCGGATTGATTTTGGGCTTTTTTCCCTGAGTTCTTTTTGTCTTGCTATTATTATAATTTTTTTTTTTAGATTTTAGTTTAATAAATTTTTTTTGGGCTTTTTCTTTTTGCTTGAAAGGCCTAATATATTGTTAGTGAGGGTAATTACAATTTTTTTTTTTTTTTTTAAGGATAGACAAATCTAAAATTTTAAAAGAAAAAAAAATTTCATGATCGCATGCCCAGAGGCTCTTCTAATTTTTTTTAAAAGGAAAATGTTAATAATTTGCATCAATTATAATTTGAGATTACTATATTTTCTAATCACATCTATTTTTTTATTTCATTCTCTCTCTTCTTTTCTTAAAAAAAAAAAAAAAACTTATTTCTCTTTTTGTCTCTTTTTTCTCAATGCTCTTTCTTCTTTTCCTCCACCCATTTCCATATCTACCACTTTCTTAGTTTCTTTCTCACTTCTTTCTTTATTTTCTCTCACTTCTTCTCCTCTAGCTCAAACTCTCTCTCATATATATATATATATATATATAGATCATTGGTGGCATGGGATGGTTGGTTTGGTAGTTGTGGTGGTGGTGGTGGATGTTGATTTTGGGTTGTGGGTTTGGGTTTTGGGTGTGGTGGCTAATGGTAGTTTGGGTTTTGGTGGAGTGGCTAATTTTTTATTTTTTATTTATATTCTGGTGGTGTCTGTGTGGGTTTGTTGGGTTGAGAAGAGATAAATGGGTTTGGTGGGTTTGATTTTCAAAAGAGAGGACTAGAGTCATTGGACAAATTTTTTATTAAATTTTGTTATCTTTCTCTTTCACTCTCTCTCTCTCTCTCTCTAGTGTCTTCTAGTCTCTTGACTCTCTTCCGTCTCTCATCTTTGCCTCTCTTTAAACAGTGTTGTGGTGGACTGGTGGTGGCCAGTGGCATCAGGCATGGTGTGCTAGTCGCCTCTGCTTCTACTATTCTCCTTGCGCTTGCCTAACTCCTTAGTCTGAGGTCTTCTGCTGCCTTAAGTTAGGTTTTATTTTCTTATTTTTGCTTGTGTGTGTTTTGGGGTGTTGTTTGGGCATTGGGCTAATATATATATATATATATATATATATATTTTATAGATTTTAAAAATGTCAATAATATTGTTGAGGGAGCAAAGTGCAATTTTATTGAAACAAATTGCTAAAAATAATATATTATATATATACCAATTTTTTTTTTTAAATGCCCCCCCCGGGGCCCGCGTCCAACGATACTTCCATCCTTGTAAAATGGTGCTTTCTGTGTTAAAATCACTTCCAGCATATGTAGCCACTTAGGTCTATTTTGTTCCACGTGAGGAAAAACAAACCTCAAAAAAGGCACCCTTGTATTCGAATTTATTACATTTACAATTACCATAATGATTATTTAAGCTTGAATGATTTCATTGATAAAACTAAACTGAAGGACAATCATTGGAGTTAATTGGCAATTTTTGTTGCTGAGCATGCAGCAGAAATACAAATTCTCTTAACCTAGTGAAAAAAGTCAGTAATTTGTTTATTCAAAGGTCACTTAAAAAATTGTCATCGCTTAAAAAATTGTCATCGCACATTGTCAACTATCAATTAAGCTAATTGCCATACTAAAAAAAATCACAAGAAACTAGTAATTCGCTATGAGTAATCTAGTAAACAGCCAATCATTATTATTATTATTATTATTATTATTATTATTTTTTGAGAAAAATTTAAAAAATACATATTAAATTAAGCTAATTGTAATACTTTTTTTTTTAATAAAATTTTTGTTATTTTTTAAGAATTTAAAAAAAAAATCATATTAAATTGTATTTTTTTTTTATGCGAAATATTGAACTTTATTAAGATCTAGAACAACTTATTACATCATGGGAAAGAGCTTGCTCAAGAAAACAAGGGTTCTCCTCTATCCAAGTAATAAAATCAACAACGCCCAAAGTGTGTCTAGTGAGTAGATGGGCAGGTCTGTTTTCCTGTCTCCTAACGTGGGAAAACTCTACCCCACGGAAATCTTTACTCAGTTCTAGCATTCCTTGTATAATAGAAGCCACAGAGGAGGGCGGGTCTGAAGTCTCACCTAAAGCCCTATGGATAATAAGCGAATCACCCTCCATGATCAAGTTGTGGATACCTATATCCTTTGCAAACACCAGACCCACTTCATGCGCCATTGCCTCTGCCTCCACGGCTCCCAATGGTGCTTGAATCTTCTTGCTCATTGCAGCCTCCAGCCTCCCTTTATCATCTTTGATAATCACGCCAACTCCCGCTGCTCGTTGACTTGTAAAAACCGCTACATCCACGTTCACCTTGAAAACATTACTTGGAGGTGGGGTCCACGTACTCCTGACTTCGGCCACTGATATTGTGCTTTCCATGCAAACATTTGCTTCTGTAAACTCCTCAGTATATTGTGCTACCCAGCTGACCAGCTCCTTACCATTTCGTCTCTTACCGCCGTGCCTTGTCACGTTCCGATTGTGCCATATTGCCCATGCCGTGCACACCAGTTTGGCTACCACATCCACTTCAGCCCTTTCCTCCATCATCACACCCCACAGTAAATCATAGAAAGATTGTACTCTCTCATACCGTGAGGCCACAGCTATTTTTGAAGAAGACCACACTTCTCTGGCACTTGGGCAAGACCATAGCAAATGACCCGTTGTCTCAGCATCCCTCCTACATGCATCACATATTTGGTCTTGTACCACTCTACGTCGCATAAGATTGACTTTCCTAGGAAGACTATCTTTGCATGCCCTCCATGCAAAGTGGTGCACTTTGTGAGGCAGGGGTAGGGCCCACAGTTTATTCCAAAACAATCTCACTTGGCTACGCTCCGAACTGGCACCCTGTTCACCATTATCCGAGAGTCTCATAGCTAATTTATAGGCACTCTTGACGCTGAACTTTCCATCAGAAGCTTCAGCCCCAATCGACCTGTCAGCGGGAAGGCGAAAGCTCAATGGTATTCCTTTGATCATCTCAGCTTCGTGGGGAAGGAAAAGAACATCCAAAATACTAGACTTCCAGCTTGCCGTGGCAGTATCAATCAACTCACTGACTCTTGTGTCTTGGTACAAAAACTGTCTGGGTGAAACAACTTTGAAAGTGGACGGTGATGGTAGCCATTTGTCCTCCCAAATACGAATATCACTCCTGTTCCCCACTCTCCACCTTATACCCTCCCTCACCAAATTTTGAGCAGCCATTATACTACGCCAGGAGAATGAAGGGTTGTTTCCTAGGGAAGCCTCGATGAAATTACACCGTGGGAAGTATTTTGCCTTGAGCACCCGGTAAACCAAAGAGTTATGGTTTGTTTGGAGCCGCCACCCTTGTTTAGTTAGGAGCGCCAAGTTAAATTGTTTAAGTGTCTTGAAGCCCAAACCACCATTATGCTTTGGCTCACACAATTTCTCCCAACTTAGCCAAGCTATTTTCTTCTCATTCTCCTTCTGTCCCCGCCAGAAATTCCTTATCATGCTTGTTAACTCCTCGCATAAAGCATCCGGTAATTTAAAGCAGCTCATAGTGTAAGTTGGTATGGTTTGGGCCACCACCTTAATTAGCACCTCTTTACCGGCTTTGGACAGTAGCTTCTCCTTCCACCCTGCTAACTTGTTACGAAGCTTCTCCTTAATCTCATTGAACATGCTTCTTTTATTTTTCCCCACCAACGATGGTAAGTCCGGGTATTTCTCATGCTGCTTTATTACCTAAGCTCCAAACTGTTGTTTTATCTCCTCTTGGATTTCATGAGGGGTGTTCCTGCTAAAAAACGAGGATGTTTTTCCCCTATTCAGCTGCTGTCCTGAAGCTTGTTCGTATACTTTCAGAATTTGTTGGAGGGCATCACATTCTGGCACGGAGGCTTTGCAGAAAATCAAGCTATCGTCTGCAAAGAACAAGTAAGATAATTTCGGGCCACTACAATAGACCACAACTCCCTCCAATACCCCATTTGCCACCGAGGACTTTATCAATGATGAGAGACCTTCTGCACATAAGAGAAATAAGTAAAGTGATAAGGGGTCTCCTTGGCGAATACCCCTCGATGGAACAATATTACCCTTAGGAGTCCCATAAATTTTAATGGAGTAAGTGATAGTAGAGACACACTACATAATAAGACTCCTCCATTTCATATCAAACCCAAATTTTCCATTATTTTATCCAGACACCTCCATTCCACCCTATCGTAAGCCTTACTCATATCCAATTTCAAAGCCATCGCCCCAACCTTACCTCCTTTTTTCTAGCTAATATGGTGCATAATTTCAAAATCAACGAGTACATTATCCGTAATAAGCCTGCCGTGCACAAAGACACTCAAGTATCACTTATGATAGACGGTAAAATTTTCTTCAGCCTATTAGCTATGGACTTGGATGTAATTTTATACACCACATTACACAAACTAATAGATCTGTACTCAGTTACCTTCTTAGGTGTCTTTACTTTTGGGATTAAAACAATGTGAGTTTTATTAAAATCAGGGGAAAAAACACCACAGTTAAGAAAGTCCAATATCGTTGCTGTGACCACCTCACCACTTACATTCCAAAATTTCTGGAAAAATAGGGGAGGCATGCCGTCCGGCCTGGTGCTTTCAGTGTGTACATTTGCTTTAAAGCCGCTCTGACCTCTGACTCTGTAAAGTCCCTAGTTAGCCACTGGTTCATTGAAGCAGTCACCTTTGGCTGGACTGCTTGGATCAAGTCAGAAACGTCTGTTGGTTGACATGAAGTGAATAACTCCTCATAATAATCCACCACCAATTCCGCCACCTTTTCATCGTCCTCATGCCAAACCTCGTTTGCATCCAAGATACCTTCAATGAGATTTTTCTGTTGCCGTGCAGAAGCTTTTGCGTGGAAAAAACCTGTGTTTCTATCCCCAGATTGTAGCCAAGGTAAATTTGAAGTACGTTTCAAGTGTCTCAACTTTGCCCAAGACTCAGACCTTTTTGCTGTATCCGGATTGCCATAGAAACCTGTGAGGTTCCACCATCCTTTATCTACCCCACCATCCACAAATGCATCAATATGAGACTGAGAATACGTTTGAACATCCACAATAATCCCTTCCTTCCAGAACAGTGCCAATCCACCACTCTTCCCTTCACTTGGTACTATCAAACCATGCTTCATATTACATTTCTCCTTCACCTTTTCCATCCATTCTTTCTGCGACTTTGTCTCCATAAGGAAGACAATAATGGGCTTTTCTTTATTGATAACCTTTTCTAAGGCTTTAACTGACCGGAGGTTCCCAAGCCCCCGGTAGTTCCAACTAATAAGACTAATTGGACCCAGCGGAGTTGCTCAACAACCTCCACCGATCCCAGTTGTAATGCCATTAGAATACTTAGGCTTCTAGTTTCCTCCTCCAACCTTTGCTTTTTTTCCATGCACGTAACCTCAGATGGACTTCTTATGGTCTCGTCGTATTTTCTTTTTGGATCCCTTCCCACTTCTAAACAGTCCATCCCGTCCTTAATAGATGGCCCAGTGCAGAGCCTATTCCAAACTCCCCTTGTTGGGCCCTTTTTTATCTTTTCTCCAAACCCCTCAACTCCTACATCAGGCCCATTAGAAGATTTTAATTTGTTTTTACCTTTACCGCCACCTTTTTTGGGCCCACCCTTACCATGCTTGTAGCCCAAATGTTTGTCAACCTAGCCCATTTCGAATTTAATTTATGTGGGAGGCAACCTTGATATCTGGGGAGTCAACCTATCTTCCACCTTTTGCAAAATACTATTATGGCTTCCCAGATCTTCAGTTATATTTTCGTTAATCCCAACATGATGATCACTGCCGGTCATAACCAGCGAAAAATCTGTGCTATGAGTGTTTGAAATCGAAAAATCAGAGACCGTATTAATTGCATCATCAATGTCCTTTAATATCGCCTCAAATTTCGGGATCTGCTGTAGTGGGCCAGCTGTGTTTCTGCCATGCACGTGTCCATCACGGGTCTGTGGTTCGTCGCTGCCCTCCAACACCATTGATGAAGTCGCGCCTAAAGCTCCTATGTTTGTCTCCTCGTCAATGGCGTTAACCGTTCCAGCCAACGCTGGAGCATTCGTGGTGTTCCTTTGACCTACGCGACTACCTTCGGCCCTTCTTGATGAAGTCTAGTGGGTACCAATGCTATCGAAGCCTTTTACTTCGACTCTGGTTTTTCTCGCCGGATTGAAATGTGCCGCTCTAAGCCATGGACCGTACTGCTGCTCTACCCCAGATAGCTAACCTGTGTTGATGAGCCCCATCGAGCACTCCCTGTCATCATGCGAAAGGTGACCACACCAGTAGCAGATCTTTGGCAGGCACTCGTACATAAATGAAACCCATCCTTCTCGTCCTTGATCCCAAGTAATCACTCTGCCCCTGCAAAGCGGTTTCGTCACATCCACTGCAACCCGGACCCTCATGAAGTTTCCTCCCTTCATCTCCGATGTATCTCTTGGTTTCGAGACAACACTCAGAGTTTCTCCAAGACTGACTGCGGCCTCCACCGTCATCAAAGAGAAGGGCAGATTATGTATCTGTACCCAAAATGACGTTCTATCAAAACTGAGCTCTTGGACTGGAGAAGAGCCATCATACCATTGCAACACCACTAAGTGTCTATCAAACACCCATGGTTCACCTTGAAGAACTTTCTCCGCATCGATCTCCAACTCAAAGGCTATCAGTAAGATATTCTCACCCACCATACTGACTTCAAAGTTACGTTTTGTACGCCAAATAGGTTGGAACGTCCTAGCTACTGCCTCGACATTAACCATTCTCCTAGTAAAGAACTTCGCGACAAGGACGTGCTTCAATGGCTTCTTGTCCTTTGATAGATCACACTTTTTGCCTTCCGCTTCGGACAGAGAAAGCTTCTTCCATCTCAAAGCAAGATCCTCTATGACTCACCAGAAATAACTCCCACTACTTTCCACGACAAATATCCCTCCTAGTAATGTAATACTAGAGGGAACAACACTACCTTCACTAGAAGGGACAATCTATACTACAGGGAGTAGAGAGGAAACTGATGAAGTGTAAGTTCGTCAGTCAAGTGATTTCGTTAATAGAGTAGGTTCGTCAGGTGGAAACAATCCTCGACCTGCAAAAAGCACTCTCCAAAGTGGGCACCGGTGTGGTGTCTGCCACAATGCCTTCGATGCCAAAGTTAGTACAAGAAGCTTTCTCAAGAATAGACAATATATTTGAACAGAATGAAAGAGCTCTCTTAGTATCTATCTGTGTATGTCCCTTATACTTGGCAATGTGAGGGCTTTATATAGCTTTTCACAGCTTCTAGCCGTTGGAGTAGTTATGGAGGTCTTAATGCTCCTCTTGGTAACGTTTAGTGTTGTGTAATGTGGTTTTAATGTGCTCTAACGGTCCATATAGTTGGCTTTGTAACAGCTTAGGTGATTGCATTAAACGGACCGGGTTTCCTCGTCAGTAGTGTCGCCTTCCACGTTGTCTATCCTGAGGGTATTCTCGTCCGTGTCGAAGGCCTCGTCCTCATGGGACAGGCTTGATAGTTTCGTCAGTACCTGTCTACCTCATCATCTGCCCCCCGATTCTGTGTTCGTCGTTCTAACGACGATCATAGAATATGAAGGGTTACAGGTTGTAAATGATTCTTGGGGTTATGCTCCGTATTAAGTGCGAAGCGGCGGCGCTTCGCTGATCGTGGCCTACGTGGCGTGCGCTGATTAGTGCAATTAATGCTCAAGGTGATGAAACTATTGGGTTTCCCGCCGACCTTTCCGTTTTTCGAGCTTTTCTTTTTAACTTCCTTCTCTCTTCATTTTTCTCCTCAATATTTCGGTCATTACTCTTCTTTTAGCTTTTTCCTGCTGCTTTTCTTTGAGTTGGTACGCTGGTTAAGCAGAGCTCCCTCCATTCGCCATTAATTAAGGTATGTTTCTCTTTCCCTCTCGTTTTTCTTTCCTTGGTTTTGCTGTAGTACTGTTCATGATTTTCTCTTTTCCTGCTTCTTTTGTTTTTAATTTTCTTGTGATTCAGTTGGGTTGTTTTCCTTTTTTGTGTTTTTGTTGGGTTTTCATGGTTGGTAGTTCTGAGGTTAGAGTTGTTTGTCCCTCGGTTTCTTTTCTTTTTGCGCGCTTAGGGGGGGCTTTAGGTACTTTCTCAGATTTTGGGAATTTTGTTTTTGAGGGTAGTGGCCTTAGTGTGGTATTGACTGAATTGTTGCCTTTAATTAGGCAATCAGTTGACTGGTTCGAGGGTCAGGTGAGGAAGGGGAGCGTCATGTCTGAGGTTAGATCCAGTGATCTCGAGACTGGGTTGTCGTTTAGTGGCAATCCAGTGGAGGGGGATTCAGTCGTCTCTTCTCCCCATGTTGTTAGGGCTTTCCACGCCCTTGAAGAGGCTTGTGGTTTGGACGCCGAGACGGTGAGTAGATTTAGGGATAGGTTTTAGTTTCCAGAAAGGTTCGTGTTCGTCAACCCAATGACGAGGATAGGGCGTGTCACTTCTTTCCGGGTGAGGTGTGCTTTTATGAGGCTGCCTTTACCTGTGGACTTAGATTCCCCGTCCACCCTTTCTTCATGGAACTCCTGAGCCATTTTGGGATTGCCCCTGGGCAGTTAATGCCTAATTCATGGAGAATAGCAGTCAACTGTATGGAGATTTGGTTGGCTGCTAATGGAGACACGATTAAGGTGGGTGAACTCGTCCATCTTTATCGTTTAAAAGAATCAAAAGAGTATGGGTATTATGAGCTGGTTCCTTGGGAGAGAAGGACCAGGATTATTAGAGGGCTGCCTTCGTCCTTCAGGTATTGGAAGTCAAGATTTTTCTTTGTGTCCGGGGATGACTTTGAGACTCCCTCCAGTCAGGAATGGGGTGACATTCCAAGGTTGCTTCGTCGGTGGGGAACCCCGACCTTAGGTGCGTCAGTTTCCCTCCTTGTCGTTTTAGTTTTGTTGTATTCATTTGCTTGCGGTCGTCATAATAATTTTTTTTTGTTATCCTCCTTTTTGCAGTGAAGAGACGGCCCAAGCTCAAGAGCAGGTATAAGGAACGCGTTGAGCAGGCAATTGAATACGCTCAGACAATCGAGAACTGGGACGACTTGGTAGACCCGAGGACGTTAGCTTTTTACAATCTCGGTCCAGATCCTTCCTCTTTCGTTTTGTGAAACATCGGAATCGAAGGAAAAAAGAGTAAGTGTTGGATCCGTCAGCGTTCTTTTTTTTTTTTTTTTTTTTTTTAATATGTTGTTTTTCTCTGGCAGAGATGACGACGAAGTTTAACAAGGACCTTTACGCCAAAATGAGGTCGAAGAAAGATGAGCCGCTGTCTAACCTCGGCAAGAAGACAGTGCGTGTTACCGGGAGGGGCACCCCCGTTGCTCCAACTGCTTCCGCCCACCCGATCGTCTCCGAGGGGGAGACGACGAGGACAGCTTCTCCAACTGTGTCATTGGAAGAGATAGGTGGCGCTCCAGTCTCGAAAAGGCCACGTCTATCCGAGAAAGGGAAGGGGAAGGAGAAGGTTGATTCTCGTCCATCTACCATCTGGAATGACGAGAAAATGGCCGTGGATCAAGCCAATGGAGTAGTAACTGCTGCCAATTTGAAGGCTTTATCCGGTGTCCCTCTTAGCGGGTTAGCTGCTGGCCATGTCCATAAGATCATTCTGGTACTTTTTTTTTTTTTTTTTTTTTTTTTTTTTTTTTTTTTATGCCTCTAACTTTCTTCCAGGTACTGGGGGAGAGTCTTCATCTTTCTTCTGAGTATCTTACTCAGGAGGCAAAGGTGGCGTCTTTGACCTCTAGGGTGGAGGCACTGGAGGCAGAAAATTCAAGCCTGAAGAAGGACTTAATTGAATCCATGGATACGGCAAATACCTTGAGGGAGCAAGCAAAGAAACTTACAGACGATCTCAAGGTGGAGCGTCAGCTGACAATCGAGAAGGACGAGCAGATCGTGGCGGCCAAGGAAAGCCTCAAGACTATTGCAGCCAGATCTGTGGCAGCCTTCCAGACCACTGACGAGTACAACACCGTGCTCTTCAGTTGGTATTTCAAGGGTTTCGAGCTGCTGAGGAGGTACCTCGTCAAGCACCCTTCCGGAGTAAACATGGAGGCCCTTGATCTGGAAGAAGTGGATCAGGAAATGGCTGCTGACGAGGCTGTTCAATCGTCTGCTACCGAGGCCGAGGCTCCAGCTGACGCTCCTGATGACGCTGTTCGAACTGAGGATGCCCCTGCCGACGACACTTCTGGACGAGTTTGATACTTAGGAAAATTTTTCTTCTTTTTGTGACGCCCGTCATGTCTTGGGCCTCTTTTTTTTTTTTTTGTAAATCTATTTGCTGAACAATTCTATTTATTTTGAGGACATCATTTTTAGCTCAGTGTTTTTGGGCTTTTAGTTGTAAAAACAATGGTAATTGGCCTGCTAGCCTCTTTTTAATATCATTTCTTTGGCTTGTATTCGTGTTTGTACGCCCCTCTTCTCTTTTGTCTGATGCATGTTTGCCAAGCTTTGTCACCTTGGTGGCACCTTAACTTTGTTTGATCACCGTCAGTAGCGTCGAGAGGGAGATTATTTGGTCCATTTCGCGTGTATATATATCTGTTAACAACTTGTATCTGCCTCAGCGGGACTTTTTTTTTTTTTTTTTTTAATCGCCAAGTGCTCTTCGTCAGTAACTTACATCCGTCTAGGCGGAATCTTGTTACTAAGCCGCTTTCGGGCATTTCAAATAACCAACTGATATTCGTCAGTAACTCACATCCGTCTAAGCGGACTCTTGTTACTTAGAGTTGTTGACAAGGGCTTTTTTAAATATCCAAGTGATATTCGTCAGTAACTTACATCCGTCTAAGCGGAATCTTGTTACTTAGCCGTTGCTGGCTTTTTATTCGTCAGTAACTCACATCCGTCTAAGCGGAATCTTGTTACTTATCCGTTGCTGGCTTTTTATTCGTCAGTAACCTACATCCGTCTAAGCGGAATCTTGTTACTTAGCCGTCGCTGGCTTTTTATTCGTTAGTAACTCACATCCGTCTAAGCGGAATCTTGTTACTTAGCCGTCGCTGGCTTTTTATTCGTCAGTAACCTACATCCGTCTAAGCGGAATCTTGTTACTTAGCCGCTTTTGGCTTGTGTTAGTTTCTCCAGGCCTGTTTATACACAAATACTGGCTGAATAATTCATTTATTGATTGTAAGTGACGAATACGTCTTTCCTTTACATCTATTGATGGTACTTCTTCAAGTGCTCAATGTTCCATGGTCTTGGGAGCCTTTGTCCGTCTAGGGTCTCCAGGTGGTAGCTGCCTTGTCTGGAGTAGTGAGTGACTTTGTACGGCCCCTCCCAAGTGGGGGCGAGCTTTCCTTGAGTTGGGTCTTTGGTTGCCTGGGTCACTTTGCGCAGGACGAGGTCCCCTATGCTGAGCCTCCTGAGCTTCACCCTTCTGTTGTAATAGTCCCTCATTTTTTCTTGGTATTTTGCCATCCTGCTGGAGGCTTTGTCTCGCACTTCGTCAAGGCAGTCTAGGTCAACACGCAGTAGGTTGTCATTTTCTTCTTCACTATATGCTTCTCTCCTGGTGCTTGTTATCCCCACTTCGACAGGGATCACTGCTTCGGTATCGTAGGTGAGTCTGAAGGGGGTCTCTTCCGTTGGGGTCCTAGCCGTGGTTCTGTAGGCCCACAAGACGTTGGGCAGTTCTTCTGGCCATGCACCCTTCGCATCGTCCAACTTGGTCTTTATGATCTTGAGCAACGTGCGGTTTGTTACTTCCGTCTGTCCATTCGCCTGTGGGTGGCCTGGTGACGAGAACTGGTTCTTGATGCCCAAGCCCGAGCAGAAGTCTTTGAAACTCTGGCTATCGAACTGTCGTCCGTTGTCCGATATAATCGTCCGTGGGATCCCGAACCTGCAAACTATATTCTTCCACACGAACCCCTGGATTCTGGCCTCGGTGATGGTTGCCAGTGCCTCTGCTTCTACCCATTTAGTGAAATAATCAATAACAACCAGTAAGAATTTTACCTGACCTTTATCTTGAGGCAGTGGGCCCACGATGTTGATTCCCCATTGTACGAACAGCCATGGAGATGTTATCATCGTCAGCTTTTCTGATGGGAGCCGTTGAATGTTCCCGAACCTTTGACATTTGTCACATTTCTTGACGAACCTTGTCACATCGTCTTGCATGGTTGGCCAGAAGTAACCTGCTTGCATAATTTTTCTTACCAAGGATTTTGGGCCTGCATGATCTCCGCAGATCCCTTCATGGACCTCTTTCAGGACGTACTCGGCCTCTCCTTCGTCAACACACCTCAAGTAGGGCATGGAGAAACCTCTTTTGTATAAAGTATCATTGAGAATTGTGAATCTGGCAGATCTCTTCTTGATCTTCCTAGCTTCATCCGCGTTTTGGGGTAGGTGGCCATCTTGGAGGAAGGACATGATGGGCGTCATCCAGCTACTTGTGCCTTCGATTGCGAATGTTGAAATTTCCTCTATGCTGGGGTTTCTCTGTATTTTCATCATCAAGTCTGTCCTTGATTCTGTTTCATCCGACGAGGCTATCTTTGAAACTTCGTCTGCAGCCATATTCTGGCTTCTCGGAATTTGGATGAACTCCACTTTGTCGAACTCTTGAGTCAAGCGTTTCGTCAACCTGAGGTATTTCTGCATTCTTTCTTCTTTCGCCTCGTACTCTCTTCTGATTTGCCCAATTATTAGCTTCGAGTCGTTCTTGACCAGCAGGTTCCTGGCCCCAAGCTCTCTTCAGAGCCTTAGACCTGTCAGGACTCCTTCGTATTCAGCTTCGTTATTGGTGGCTGGAAATTTCAGCTGGACTCCATATTTCAGTGTTTCTCCGTCAAGAGTGGTTATGACGACCCCTACTCCTCCCCTTTTTTGGGCTGATGAGCCATCGGTCTGAATCATCCATGTCTCGTCTTCGCTGGCAGGGCTTGGCTCGTCTGAATGTGTGAACTCGGCGATGAAGTCAGCCAGGGCTTGTGCTTTGATGGCTATCCTGGGATGGTATTCCACGTCGAACTGGCTGAGTTCTATTGCCCACTGGACCATCCTCCCGGCCGCTTCTGGTTTGTTCATAGACTTCTTGATGGGTTGGTCCGTCATCACCAAGATCGGGTTTGCCTGGAAGTATTGCCTGAGCTTGCGCGAGGCTACTATCAGTGCAAACGTGATTTTCTCGATCTTTGGGTACCTGAATTCGGCCCCTTGGAAAGCTTGGCTGACGTAGTAGACTGGGAGTTGTTTCCTATCTTCTTCTCGCATTAAGGCTGCACTGACGGTTGTGGACGAAACTGCCAAGTATAGGTACAAGTTTTTGCCTTCTTTGGACGGGCTTAGAAGTGGTGGATTGCTAAGGTAACGCTTAAGCTCTTGGAAGGCGGCTTCACATTCGTCAGTCCATTCAAAGGCTTGCTTCAGGGTCTTAAAGAATGGTAAGCATTTGTCTGTTGCTCTAGACACGAATCTGTTAAGGGCTGCAATTCGGCCTGTGAGCTTCTGGACTTCCTTAGCGGTTTTGGGTGATGTCATATTGAGTATGGCTTGCACCTTCTCAGGATTTGCTTCTATTCCTCTCTGGGACACCATGAATCCGAGCAATTTTCCGGAGGCGACACCAAAAACACACTTCCCAGGATTTAGCTTCATTTGGTATCGTTTGAGGCTATTGAATGTCTCCTTCAGGTCGTCTAGATGCGTGAGTTCTTCCCTGCTCTTGACGAGCATATCGTCGACGTACACTTCCATATTCCTGCCTATTTGCTTAACGAACATTCTATTCACTAACCTCTGATAGGTTGCTCCAGCGTTCTTCAGTTCGAAGGGCATTACCTTGTAGCAGTAGAGCCCCTGACTGGTGATGAAGGCAGTTTTGTCCTGATCCTCGTCAGCCATTTTTATCTGGTTGTACCCTGAGAATGCATCCATGAATGTCAACAGCTTGTGCCCGTAGAGTCTACTAGCTGGTTTATTCTTGGAAGTGGGAAACTGTCCTTCGGGCAGGCCTTGTTCAGGTCCGTAAAGTCCACACACATTCTCCATTTTCCATTTGCTTTCTTTACTAGGACGACGTTTGCCAGCCAGTCCGGATAGTACACCTCCCTGATAAAACCTGCAGTCAACAGTTTACTCACCTCGTCAGCAATGGCTCGGTCCCTTTCGGGTGCAAAGGTTCTTCGTCTTTGCTTGACGGGTTTCCTTTCTGGGTCCATATTCAGCTTGTGTTGAATAACTTCTGGAGATATGCCTGGCATGTCGTCATGGCTCCAGGCAAAGACGTCCAAGTTTTCTCGGAGAAATTGAACAAGTTTCGTTCTCATCTCAGGACTTAGGGTCGTCCCTATCCTGGTTGTTCTCGTCGTTTCCCCTTCGATCAACTCCACTACTTCCAATGCCTCCACCTTTTCTTCCTCTTTTTCTTCTACTACCCACGTGTGGTTTTCTTTTGCTGCTAAAACAGCTTGGTAACATTCTCGAGCCAGCACTTGGTCTCCCCTCACTTCACCAACACTGTCTTCCGTTGGAAATTTCATCTTCAGGCAGTAGGTGGATGTGGACGCCTTCCACTTGTTGAGTGCTGGCCTTCCGATGATGACATTATAGGATGAGGGGCAATCTACTACTAAGAAGTCTATCTGACGAGTCAACTGCTTTGGGTGCGTTCCCACTGTTACCGTCAGTGTCACTATGCCTCTGGGATACACTCTGTCGCCACTGAAGCTGACGAGTGGGGAATCGAACGGACGAAGTCTTCTGGGGTCCAGCTTCAATTGTTGGAAGGCGGAAAAGTAGATGATGTCGGCAGAGCTACCGTTGTCCACGAGGATCCTTTTGGTGTTGAATCCTTCTATGGTGAGCATTATGACCAGGGGGTCATTATGAGGCTGCTTCACTCCTCTGGAGTCACTCTCGTTGAAGGTCATATCTTGATCAATTCATCTGTGCTTCGGCAGGGGTGTCATATGGATGCTACTTACTTGTCGTTGATGTGTTTTCTTGAGTGACTTAAATGAGCCCCCGGTAGTAGGCCCACCTGCGATCGTCTGTATCTCCCCGATCACATTTTGAGGAGGTTGGGATTGATGGTTGTCGTTCCTGGATGAGGACTCATGTTGGCCTTTGTTCTCATCTCGGAATTTATTGTGTTCCCCCTTCTTCACGAACTTCTTCAGCTTCCCCCTTCGTATCAATTCTTCTATTTGCTCTTTGAGATCCCTACAATCTTCGGTGTAATGGCCATGATCTTTGTGAAATCGGCAGTACTTACTCTTGTCGCGAACGTTAGGAGATGAGTGCAGTGGTTGTGGCCACTTAAGGTAGTGCTCGTCTTTAATCTGCGCTAAAATTTTGTCAACAGGCATAACGAGAGGGGTGAATTTTACCGTTCGTGGACTTTTGTCATCTTTCCTTCTGATTCCGTCATTATTCCGACGCTCCGGACGGTCTCGCTTTTGTCCTCTACGGTCGTCTTCCCTTCTCCCTTTGTCTCCCGGTTTACCTTCGTCCTTGATAGCAGCCAATGCGTCCTCAGCGTTCATGTACTTCTGCGCTTTAAGGAGCATTTCAGCCATCGTCTTTGGGGGATTCTTCGCGAGTGAGCTGACGAGATCTCTAGACTTTAGCCCTGCCTTGAAGGTCGTCAGCTGCACCTTATCATCAGCCTCGTCTACTTCCAGTGTCTCCCTGGTAAAACGCTTCACATATGACCTCAAGGTCTCCTTCTCTCCCTGCCTGATGGTGAGCAAGTGATCCGCGGTTCTCTTTGGTCGTTGTCCTCCAATAAAATGACGCAGGAAGGCGCTGCTCAACTGCTCGAATGTGTCGATGGACGACGTTGGCAACTTTGTGAACCACTCCCGGGCCGCTCCCTTGAGTGTTGTTGGGAAGGAACGACACAATATTTCATCTGGGGGCTGCTGAAGTCCCAGGGTCGTTTTGAAAGTATTCAGGTGATCTTGGGGGTCCTTCAGTCCATCAAAGGGCTCGAGCTGAGGTAACCGGAATTTTGACGGCACTGGACAGTCAAGGACCGCTGTTGTGAATGGTGAATCCGTCGCCCGGACCATCCAATCCACGCTCTGCTCCGTTTTTTCTTTGATGGCATTCCTTAGTTCGTCCATCTCCCTCCTCATCTCCCGAAGAATGTCTGAATTTTGCTCGGCGGGAGTGTTTGGCCTTCGCTGGTCACTTCTTCTGTTACTATCCCCCTCATCTTCCTGATTTCCCTTTGAGCGATTTTCCTCCTGCTGAAGCCGTAGTCTCATTTCTTGGTTTTGCCTAGTCAGCTCTTCAACCATGGCTACAAGGGCCTGAACTTGCTGAGCTAGGGTTGCAGAATCTTGATTGGACTCCATCCTAAAAAGGATAAGAATAAGGAACCACTATTTCGAGTTTGAATACGAAAATGTCGTTCCCCACAGACGGCGCCAAACTGATGAAGCGTAAGTTCGTCAGTCAAGTGATTTTGTCAATAGAGTAGGTTCGTTAGGTGGAAACAATCCTCGACCTGCAAAAAGCACTTTCCAAAGTGGGTACCGGTGTGGTGTCTGCCACAATGCCTCCGATGCCAAAGTCAGTACAAGAAGCTTTCTCAAGAATAAACAATATATTTGAACAGAATGAAAGAGCTCTCTTAGTATCTATCTGTGTATGTCCCTTATACTTGGCAATGTGAGGGCTTTATATAGCTTTTCACAGCTTCTAGCCGTTGGAGTAGTTATGGAGGTCTTAATGCTCCTTTTGGTAACGTTTGGTGCTGTGTAATGTGGTTTTAATGTGCTCTAACGGTCCATACAGTTGGCTTTGCAACCGTTTAGGTGATTGCATTAAATTGGCCGGGTTTCCCTCGTCTGTAGTTTCGCCTTCCAGGCTGTCTATCTTGAGGGTATCCTCGTCCGTATCGAATGCTTCGTCATCATGGGACGGTCTTGGTGGTTTCGTCAGTACCTGTCCACCTCATCAGAAACCCTCTCACCTCACTGAGAACTCTTATTATTAATAACTTGACACTTATAAAATACGCTTATTTGAATTGTTAGAATGGTTATATTAAATTGTAATTGATAAAATATAAAGTAAAATAAAAAAAAAAATTTGAGCAAAAAATAAAGTTTTTTTTTAGGGACAAGAGCAAAATTTTTTTGCATCACATTATATTCTCCCCATTACCGACTTTATAGTTTATAGTTTCCCACTTAACATTTGTTCTTAAAATGAAATAAAAATAGTAAAATACCGTAATAAATTGGGAGAGAACTTCCAAACTTCCAAAGGGACGACAGCAGCAGATTGTATTCATGGGTTCTCTTCTTTACCTTTCTCCTCATTTGGCCTCTTCACATTCCCTCTCTCCCCCTCTCCCCTTTGAGCAGCATCTTGGATTCTCTCTCTTGCGTTCAGCGTTTGACAACCACAATTGTTCAATTTTATATATTGTTGGATTTGGTGGGTTTTGATTTTTGAATAATTGAGGGCTGAGTTTGTGCCGGCAGTGTGGCATTTTGAGGCGGTTCTTTTACTTTGGCTGGTTTGGAGGACTGGGTCGTGCTGGTTTTCTCGGAATGAAGAATTAAATGGCCTGATGATGCTGAAAATCTCACCAGTGAGTCACACGATGCTCACCCACTTGAAACGACACCTGCACAACAAAAAGAAGAAAACCTAGCAGAGAGCACCGGTGTGGTGCCGGCCAAATACCCTCCGAAGGTCAAGTTAGAGCTTGTTTCAACTCTAGAGTGCTAGAGAGGGGTTGATTTTTGCGTACCTCGATTTCTGAGGGTATTGGGGCTTTTATAGTAGTAAAGGATGGACCTCTCTTTCTTGGAGTAGAAGTCTTTTCCTTACAGGGATCTTTATGAGCGTAGATTGCAGAGTCCTTTCCTTATAGGACTCTTATCTTGAGCGTGGAATACAAGTCATCGTTTTATAGTTTTATGCGTGGTGGTCAAGCCATGGCTTTGATAGGACCATCAGCCTCTGACCCGTCAGCCTTCTTTACACCCTTCAGCCATGAAGGGTCGCCTGCCATAAAGGGTTGTCAGCCTTCTTCATGCCCTTCAGCTATGAAGGGTCGTCAGTCTCCTTCACACCCGTCACCCGCGAAAGGTCGTCAGTCACCTTCCCGCCCGTCAGCAGGAGTTTATAAGCTCCAAGCTTGTTGAACCAATCATGGGGCGCCTCGTGGCATCTTTTGACTTACCAGTTGCCCCCTACTCCATACCTCCATCAGCTTTAACTGACGGGTTGTGGAGTTGCGTTGTCTATCAATTTCCGTCTAGGCTTAAGAGAGAGAAAATTACAAGGCGACTCCTCGAGCTGCCAACCATTAAATGTTAAGACACGTGGCGCACCCTGGTTGGCTCCGCGTCTGGACGAGGGTGTCGCTTCATCTTCTGCGCCCTTCCTTCCTTATATATATCTTACTTCCTCTTCATTTCTGTCTTTATATTTTAAATCAATTCCTGGAGAGACGTCCCATCAATTCTATTTCGTCAACCTCTATTTCTTCAACACTTGAGGTGCTTCCGTCGCTCTCTAGAAAAGCCGTCGCTTACTCCAAAAACTTGTAAGTCCTTTTTCCTTCTCTGCATGTTTTTATTATTATATTTTTTTTTAAAAAAATTTTTTTTATAGTGAGGCCGTCACTCTAGGTGCTTAGAATCACTCTGTCACTTGTAGGTAGTCAGATGTCAAGTGACGCGTCGAGTGATCAGTCGTCAGTCCGCGACGGAGCGGGCTATGACGAAGTATTTGGTTCAGGGGACGAGTCCGGGGGTTCTTACAAGTCGTCAGAGAGAGAGTCGTCTAGCCAATCTCCCGTCGAGGAGGTAGGGAGTCATGGTAATGAAAGTCAGGAAGAAGTAGAAAGGGGAGAGATTAATGTTGAGGAGGAAGATGAGAGTAGTAGTGATGGGGATGAAGGTGACGAGGAGTCCTCCGAGGGAGTTTCAGGAAGTTCTGGAGGCAACCGTCCCTTCATCCTTCCCGAGGAATGGGTCGTCAACAAATTTCTACCGTCAATGAGTGAAAAGGTTTTCAGGGAGTTACGCACCCGTTTCCAAATCCCTGACCACATCCCAATTCGTCTCCCCAGAGAGAATGAAAAGTGCTACACGGGGAGAACCACAGACGTTGGCATGTATGACGCCATGTTTGCTGTTGGGCTTAGGTTACCCCTGACGGCATTACACCGTCAGCTGGCTGATTTTTTGGGGATTTTCGTCAGCCAGATCGCCCCAAACTCATGGAGGATCTTCATAAGTGCTGAGATCCTGTGGGGTCGTCTAAGTGGTGGGAACCGTCAGCTCACTTTAGACGAGTTTTTCTATTGTTACAGACCTCACCATCTCTCTTCTTCTAAGGGGATGTACCATTTCGCCGTCAGGGAGAAGGAGTTGAAGTTAGTATCTGAGATGCCAGACTCTAATAGAGATTGGAAAAGTAGGTTCTTTTTTGTCGAAGGGGCGGACTGGGTGTGCCGTCAGGAGGAATGGAAAACAATTCCTCGGGGCTATTTTGATAACACCTGGGCCTTCGTCAGGGACTCAGGTCACAGCTTTTAGTTCCGTTGGTTTTTACTTTATCGTTGCATTCTCTTTGTTTATTTATCTTAACATCGTTATCTTTGTTTATCTCTTCAGCCTACGTTCGTCCTCTTGTTACTGACGAGCAAAGGGATTTCATCCGTTGGGTTCTTGAGATCCCTTTAGAAGAACGAAAGTGCCGTCACCTAATTACTCTTGACGCTCTTTTCGCATTTTGTGGAGGTTCAGAACCGTCGCAAGAAGCTCTTAAGTTAGAAGAAATTTCCCGCCATCGTAAGTAATTATTCCTGATGCGCAGTTACTTTCCACCACCGTCGCTTTTCTAACGTGTCGTTTTTTGTAGAAATGGAGTCAGCAAAGCAACGTATAAGAGCTGCCGCTGCTCGTCAGAAACAAGAGAAAAACGCAAAGGGAGAGTTGGGGAGTCCGTCAGCTCCTAAGGTCGTCGCGAAGGGTTCCTCCAAGAGGAAAAATGAAGGGAAGGACGTCCGTCCCCCCAAGAAGGTGGCCGTCACCCCTGGGGACGAGGCCCTAGAGAAGTCACCTCCTACGTCAGCCCACGGGGTTGGGAAGGGGGTGATGACTTCCTCTGGTCCCGTCTTAAAGGGACCTCGCTGCCTCCTAACACACAAGGACTATGCCGTCGAGGAGGTAGAGTCGTTCATAAAGCCGACGGACACTGACCCTTGTGCACTGCTGGGGACGGAGGATTTGGGGGCGTCGGCCTTATTTGACCTCACACGAGTAAGCCGTCTGCATTACTTCTTTTATTCTTCTTGTGTCTTTCTTTCTTATACTGACAGTTGTGCCATTTTCAGGCTCTGGTGCGTGTAAAAGCTCTCCAGGACCGGTGTGTGGCCAAGGAAGGAGTTGCCGCCCGTGTCAGTAAACACAATGCTAACATGCGGAACCAACAGGCGCAATATAAGGAGGCCGTCCGTCTTTTGAACGTTGAGCTAAAAGGGGTAAAACAGAAGCTGGAAGAGGCGGACCGTCAAAAGGGGAAATTGGAACAAGAACTGACGGCTCTTCGTGACCAGATGGAGACGGCTGGGGCTGACGCGGTCCAAAAGTTCAAGGCGTCAGATTCCTTCATCGACTCCTGCGGGGGATATTACGGTACTGGTTTTGACGACTGCCTTAAGCAGGTCGCGTCGGCTTTCCCAGACTTGGATCTATCTGGGATCACGTTGGATGACGCCCCGCCCATGACGCCTGCTAGCAACACCGTCTATGTCGAAGGTGACGACTTTGCGGATGCTCCTCCGGCTGAAGATTGTGGCGTCATCCTGGCCCAACTAGCTGCGAACCTTCCAACAGCTACCCCCAACCCTTCTGTGGAGCTGCTTGACGGGGAAGACACTCCTGCTTCAAAAAAGTAGATTGACGCCCTTTTGTAATACACAGGCTTTTGCACCCCCCCTCTTTTTTCTTTTTAAACAGTTTTGTTAGATGCCCCTATGTTTTTGGGCTTTTTTGTTTGTAAGTGTGACACTATTATTCATGCTTTTTTGGCGTCCGTCGCCTTTGCTCTGTACCTTGTGCTTCTCTTTATTGCTTTCGTGGATGTTAAGGTTACTTCTTAGTCTTAGGTCGTCGGGCTACTTGCTTTTATGCGCCCTTAGATCTGTATATCCGTCAGCTCATTAAGAATTATCTACGACCATAGTGCTAGGGCCGTTGGCTTAGTGAAGCCGTCACCATTGGCCTGTAGTCCTATAGATTCGTCTACTTATAGACTGACAGCTTTAGTCCTTTTATTCCGTCAGCTTAATAGCTGAGTTTTTGCGGATTTAGCCGTTTCGTCAGTCTTTTATTTAGACAGTCAATTTTATCGTTTTGTCCATCTTGTAGGCTTGGTCATTTTTAGATCGTCAGCCATTTGGCTCATCCGCTTTGTGGACTTGGTCATTTTTTAGACCATCAGCTATTAGCCTGGTCCTTCTAGTGGACTGTCATTTTTAGACCGTCAGCCATTTGGCTCGTCTACTTTGTGGACTTGGTCATTTTTAGACCATCAGTTGTTTCGCTCGTCCACTTTGTGGACTTAGTTATTTTTAGACCGTCAATTATTTGGCCCGTCAGCTTAATGGCTGAATTGTGGACTTAGCCACATTCCGTCAGCCTTTTATTTAGGCCGTCAGCTTAATAGCTGAATTGTGGACTTAGCCACTTTCCGTCAGCCTTTTATTTAGGCCGTCAGCTTAATAGCTGAGTTTATTGTGGACTTAGCCACTTTCCGTCGGCCTTTTATTTAGGCCGTCAGCTTAATAGCTGAATTGTGGACTTAGCCACTTTCCGTCAGCCTTTTATTTAGGCCGTCAGCTTAATAGCTGAATTGTGGACTTAGCCACTTTTCGTCAGCCTTTTATTTAGGCTGTCAGCTTAATAGCTGAATTGTGGACTTAGCCACTTTCCGTCGGTCTTTTACTAATTTTCATTTGTAAGTAGAAACTTCAGTAGTTCTGAATAAATTCCTCTTATTGTTATGCATCTGTATAAAAAGTATCTCAAAAAGGAGCAAACCTGCCCTTTTGGGCTTATTGTAGCAAAACCAAAGTAAAAGACATGCCCGTTGGGCTTATTGTAGCGAATACTTAAAAGTAAAAAGTAAATCTAAAAAAAAGAAAAGATAGGTGTTGTTCTTCATGTCGTCGCCTCTACTGGTAGTATTTCCGCAAGTGCTCAGCATTCCAAGGATGCGGTAGCTTCCTCCCGTCTAGTGTCTCCAGATGATAGGTGACCTTTCTTTGCCACGCCGTGACTCGGTAAGGTCCTTCCCAGTTCGGGCCGAGTTTTCCTTGGGTTGGGTCTCTTGCTGCGCCCATGACTTTCCTTAGAACGAGGTCTCCAACCTGGAAGTCTCTGTGCCTGACCCGGGAGTTGTAGTGCTTGGCCATGCGATCCTGGTATCGTGCGAGCCTTTGCTCTGCTGCTGCCCTGACTTCGTCCACCAGATCGAGCTGTAGACGTATGGCTTCATCATTTTTCCCTTCGTCATGGTTGTGCACCCTGTAGCTTGTGAGACCGACTTCGGCCGGGATGACAGCCTCGCTCCCATATGTTAGCCGGAATGGTGTCTCCTGTGTTGGTGTCCTTGCCGTCGTCCTGTAGGCCCAAAGTATGCTCGGCAACTCTTCGGCCCATATGCCCTTTGCCCCCTCGAGCCGAGTCTTGATAATCTTCAACAAGGATCGGTTCGTGACTTCGACCTGTCTGTTGGCTTGAGGGTGGGCAGGGGAGGAGTAGTGGTTTCGTATCCCTAGTTGCAAACAAAAGTCCCGAAAGGCCGCATTGTCGAATTGCTTCCCGTTGTCCGAGACTAAGACTCTCGGGATGCCAAATCTGCATATAATGCATCTCCAAACGAAATTGCGTACGTTCTTCTCCGTAATAGTAGCCAAGACTTCAGCTTCTACCCATTTCGTGAAGTAGTCGATGCCTACTATTAGAAACTTCAGTTGTCGAATTGCCGTCGGAAACGGCCCCATGATGTCCAGTCCCCATTAAGCGAATGGCCACGGCGCCGTCATCGGGGTAAGCTCTTCCGATGGTTGTCTGATAATATTGCTGAACCTTTGGCACTTGTCGCATTTCTTTACATAGACCTCGGCATCCTTCTGCATAGTTGGCCAAAAGTACCCCGTTCGTACTAGCTTGTGTATTAGTGACCTCGACCCTGAGTGGTTTCCACATATTCCTTCGTGCACTTCCCTCATGACGTAATCTGCTTCTTCAGGACCTAAACATCGTAGGTAGGGGCGGGAGAAGCCTTTTTTATACAAGACATCTCTTATCAGGACGAACCTCGCTGCTTGGACCTTCAGCTTTCTTGCAGCCTCCTTTCCTTCAGGTAATATGCCATTCTTCAGGTAGGACACTAACGGTGCAGTCCAATTGCTTTCAGAGCTAAGTTCCTGTACATCGACAGGATTTATAAGCGGAGAGAACTGAACGAAAGACAGTACGTTACCAAGGGTGGCCATATGTGCAGCTGAAGCGGCTTTGGCTAGGCGATCAGCTTGCTCGTTTTCTCTTCGGGGGATCTGTATAATTTCGGCCTTCAGCTCGTTTGCCCTCTGCCTTGCTTGATCCAGATATTTCTTCATCCTTTCGTCTTTACACTCATAATCCCCGTTTATCTGGTTGACTACGACTTGAGAGTCGCAGTGAACCATTACTCTTTCAGCTCCTGCAGCTTTGGCGAGATCAAGCCCCGCTATCAGAGCTTCGTACTCTGCCTCGTTGTTGGTGGTAGGGAACTCGAGGCGGATCATACATTCGACCATGTCTCCTTCGGGTGAGTGTAACACGACGCCGACCCCTCCGGCCAGCCTGTTGGAGGATCCGTCAACGTGTATGTTCCATTGAGGAGTTTCTTCTGCCCCCTTGTCTTCGCCATTTGTGAATTCAGCTACGAAATCTGCAACGACCTGTCCTTTTATGGCGGTTCGCGGGCGGTACTGGATGTCAAACTCACTCAATTCTATGGCCCAAAGTGCCAATCGCCCGGCAGCTTCAGGGTTGCTCATTGCCCGTCGTAGGGGCTTGTCCGTTAGGACGATCATCGTGTGGGCTTGGAAGTACGGCTTTAGTTTGCGCGCTGTTGTAACCAGTGCAAATGCGAGTTTTTCCATGGGCGGATACCTTTCTTCGGCTCCGCGTAGCGCTCGGTTGATGTAGTACACAGGCTTTTGCACCCTCTCCTCTTCTCTGATTAGGGCGGCACTGACGGCGGCTGGGGAGACGGCAAGATAAAGAAAAAGCTCTTCACCTGGTTGCGAGGGACTCAGCAGTGGAGGCGAGGAGAGATAAGTTTTCAACTCCTCGAACGCTTGCTGGCACTCAGCAGTCCATTCGAATGATCCCTTTAGTGTGCAGAAGAAGGGCAAGCACTTGTCAGTCGCCCTTGAGACGAACCTATTTAGTGCCGCAATCTTGCTGTTAAGGCTTTGTACCTCTTTCACATTTTTTGGTGGTGTCATGTCCATTATAGCTCGGATTTTATCTGGGTTGGCTTCGATGCCCCTCTGGGAAACCATGAATCCTAAGAATTTTCCCGCTGTCACCCCGAACGCGCACTTTTCTGGATTCAGCTTCATGTTGTAAGTGCGAAGAGTGTCGAACGTTTCCCTGAGGTCTTCCAAGTGATCTTCCTCCTTTCGGCTTTTCACCAGCATATCGTCTACGTAGACTTGAACATTTCTTCCGATCTGTGGTGCGAACATTTTGTTCATAAGCCTCTGGTATGTTGCACCTGCATTTTTAAGACCAAACGGCATTACTTTGTAGCAGAAGAGGCCTTGGCTGGTTACGAACGAAGTTTTCTCTTGATCGGCTTCGTGCATCTTAATCTGGTTGTATCCGGAGAAAGCGTCCATAAAACTTAATAGCTGGTGTTGAGCCGTAGAGTCTACTAGAGTGTCGACCCTCGGGAGGGGATAGCTATCTTTGGGGCACGCTCTGTTCAGATCGGTGAAGTCCACGCACATCCTCCACTTCCCGCTAGCTTTCTTAACCATCACTACGTTGGCTAGCCAGTCGAGGTAGTAAACTTCTCTGATAAAGTTGGCCTCCTGTAGTTTGCGAACTTCCTCAGCTATGGCTCGATCCCATTCGGGGGCAAACACCCGCTTCTTTTGACGGATGGGTGGAAGAGAAGATGACACATTCAGCTTGTGCACCATGACTGAAGGGTCTATCCCGGGCATGTCTTCGTGACTCCAGGCGAATACGTCTCGATTTTCTCTGAGGAAGGCTGTAAGCGCTCGCCGGACCATGGGGCTTGCTAGGGTCCCAATCTTTGTGGTTTGGTCTGGTCTGGAATCGTCAAGGAATACTTCTTCAAGCTTTTCAACGGGCTCCGTCGCACTTTGATGCTCTTCTATGCTCATGGCTTGGAGGGGATCGTCCATTTCCATCATAGCCACGTAGCATTCGCGTGCGGCCACTTGATTTCCGCGTAGCTCTCCTACCCCGTATTCAGTGGGGAACTTGATCATCAGATGATAGGTCGAGGTTGCTGCTTTCCATGAATTGAGGGTCGGTCGCCCTATGATAGCATTGTAGGCAGATGAGCAATCGACTACGAGGAATGTCACATCCTTTGTGACGTGCCGGGGATAGTCGCCTGCCGTTACAGACAACGTGACTGCGCCCCGCGGAAACACCCTCATTCCTCCGAAACCAACGAGTGGAGCATTTGTCGGAATCAATCGTTCTCTGCTAACTCCCATCTGCTGGAATGCTGGGTAATACAGGATGTCCGCCGAGCTCCCGTTGTCGACCAACACCCGATGTAAGTTGTAGTCTCCTACTTGTAGGCTGATAACAATCGCATCGTCGTGCGGATGGTGAAGACGTCGCGCATCTTCTTCGGAAAACCCGATGACGGGGCTCTCCCTTCGGGCTATTGTTGGTACCGTGCTTGTCAGCTGGACGTTATGGACCATTCTGAGGTATGTTTTTCAAGCCTTTTTTGATGACCCGGTAGTCGTTCCTCCTACAATCATCCTTATTTCGCCCATGGGAGGCCTAGGGCGGTCATTGTCCCGTTTGGGGGGCTGTTCCTGAGGTGGCGAATCCGTCCTTTCTTTGCTTACAAACTTCTATAATTTCCCTTGTCTTATGAGGGCCTCGATTTGCTGTTTCAAGTCGTAACAGTCGGCGGTGTCATGGCCATGATCCCCGTGGAAGCGGCAGTATTTGTCCCTCGAGCGCCGGCTAGGATCTCCCTTCAGCTTTCCCGGGAAGGTCAGCGCCCCTTCGTCCTTGATTTGCATGAGGACTTGATCTATCGGGGCGGTTAGCGGAGTGAAGCTTGTGAATCTTCCTCCCGGGGGTTTGGAACGCCTCTCGTCTCTCCGATCTCCTGTTCTCGGCCTCTTCCGCCCTTGATCTTGTCGTGCGTCTTCCTGCCTCTCCCTTTTTCTCGGTTTTTCTTCTCGGGCCTGCAGCGCGTCCTCAGCATTCATATACTTAGTGGCCCTGTAGAGTACTTCTGACATGGTCTTCGGGTCGTTTTTGTATAGGGAGAACAAAAACTTGCCCTTTCGTAACCCATTTGTGAATGCTGCCACCAGTATTTTATCGTCAGCTTCGTCGATCGATAGCGCTTCCTTATTGAAGCGCGTTATGTAGGATCTCAGCGTCTCGTCCTCTCGTTGCTTGATACTCATCAAGCATGCCGTAGACTTCTTATACCTGTGGCCCCCAATAAAGTGTGTGGTGAACTGAGCGCTCAATTCCTTGAAGGTGCTGATCGAGTTGGGCGTCAGTCGGCTGAACCACACCCTTGCGGATCCTTTGAGTGTCGTGGGGAAGGCCCTGCACATGATCTCGTCTGCTACCCCCTGAAGGTGCATTAGGGTCTTGAAAGTTTCTAGATGGTCCAGAGGATCCTTCACCCCGTCATAGCTATCTATATGCGGCATGCGAAACTTATGGGGTAGGGGGAAGGAGTTTACGGCCGCAGTGAAAGGTGAGTCAGTGCGATTGACTAAATCGTCCAGATCACTGGAAACTCGCCCTTTGAGCGCGTTCATCATAACCTCCATCTGTTCCCTCATCGCTTGCATTTCTGCAACGATATGTGGTGGAGTCGCATCCGTGAGGGATGGCATGCTCAAGTTTTGCCTCTCCGGTTTGCTCGGGGCGTGGCTGCCTTCAGGTTTCTCCTGATTTCTCTTTGGAGTGCTGGTCCCTTCCTGATCTTCTTGCTGGTCGTTCAGTGCTGCATTCTTCTGACGCAGCTGTTCTTCCAAGTCGTGGTTTTGCTTGGTGAGGCGCTCCACGGCGGCCCCGAGAGTCCGAACTTGTCTTTCGAGGGCTGTCGTGGGTGCCTCCTCTCCTTGAACGTCGTTAGTGGTTGCCATTGAGCGAGTGAGTACCATGCAACCATTTAGTCCGGGAAACGATAATATGGCTTACAACGCGCTTTCCCACAGACGGCGCCAACTGATGATGCCGAAAATCTCACTAGTGAGTCACACGATGCTCACCCACTTGAAACGACACCTGCACAACAAAAGAAGAAGACCTAGCAGAGAGCACCGGTGTGGTGCCGGCCAAATACCCTCCGAAGGTCAAGTTAGAACTTGTTTCAACTCTAGAGTGCGAGAGAGGGGTTGATTTTTGCGTACCTCGATTTCTGAAGGTATTGGGGCTTTTATAGTAGTAAAGGATGGACCTCTCTTTCTTGGAGTGGAAGTCTTTTCCTTATAGGGATCCTTATGAGCGTAGATTGCGGAATCCTTTCCTTATAGGACTCTTATCTTGAACGTGGAATACAAGTCATTGTTTTATAGTTTTATGCGTGGTGGTCAAGCCATGGTTTTGATAGGACCGTCAGCCTCTGACCCGTCAGCCTTCTTTATACCCTTCAGCCATGAAGGGTTGCCTGCCATAAAGGGTCGTCAGCCTTCTTCATGCCCTTCAGCTATGAAGGGTCGTCAATCGCTTTCACACCCGTCACCCCTGAAAGGTCGTCAGTTACCTTTACGCCCGTCAGCAGGAGTTTATAAGCTCCAAGCTTGTTGAACTAATCATGGGGTGCCTCGTAGCCTCTTTTGACTTACCAGGTGATATTGAAAAGCTTCATTTGAATTGGTTATTTTTTTTAATCCCCACCTCCACTGACCTTCAATATGCTGCTGTCAAACTTAGCTTCTGCTATCATTGGAGCACACTTGATCATGGTATTCTCTTTTAGAGTAGTATTTTGTCTCTGTCAGCTTACATAGATGTTGATTGGGCTGTTGAGTGTTGATACCTTCTAAAGACACTTAACATTAGCTTAAATTGTTTGTCTTGTCTTCGCATTAATCCCACTTCTTGGTCTGTCAAGAAAAAATCCATTGTATTTCACTCCTCCACTGAAGTTGAATACCAATCATTGCTTCCACTGCTACTTTAGTTATGTTGGCTTTGTACGATTTTATAGGGCTTTGGGTGTTTTCATTCATCATATTCCTCAGATTTGGTGTGACAATGTATAAAAATTCGAACCAATTTAAAATTTCATACAAGAAATATGAAAAGGTAATATCATTCTAGTACTGATCATATCTGATATTTTTCCCAAAGGGCTTATCTTCTCCTCGTTTTATTCAATTAATTAAAGAACAAACTAATGCTTACTTAATATGCCCATTAGTTTGAGGGGAGATGTTAATATTACTGATGATTCTTGCATCACCCAGCCAGTTGACCCAACTCAGTCAAGATTGTAGCAGCTGCTGAGTTAAATTAGTTGCATGGAACTAACAATTAGTTATGGCTTTTACTTCCGTGTGTTTTATTAAAATGTGTTTATATAACAATAGTGTGCAGATCACATCCTCATGTCAATAGAATAATTCTTCTGCAGTTAATCCTCCCTTCATTTTTATCTTTGTTTTCTGCTTCTTCTGGTTCTGCACTTACTGCTTTTGTGATTCAAAATCTCTGTGCACTTTAAATAGGATCCGAGGTTTATATATCGATAAAATGCTAGAGAAGCCCATAAGTAAACGTTTTAAATATTTAGATTTTAGATAAGAACTGGCTATAATAGTCCATCCATTCAATTAAAGAAAATAACGAACACACCCAAGCAAGTAGCAACTATGAACCCCCAAATGATAGAATTTAAATCTGAAAACAAAAAGATGCCAAAGAATCTAGTCCCAAGTGCACCCCTAAATACTTCAAAACTTTCACATATAACATCTCATGCAAGCTATTTATGAATTCCCTATCCAGCTTCTGGCATAGTTATAGTTACTGCATTTTCTGTGCTGGATTCTTCATTTCTTGATGATGCACCTGCATTGCTGGAACTTCTTTCTATGAAAAAACCAGGCTGTTTAGGCTGAGGCAGAATTACTTCCTCATTCGTTAACATAGAAAGCACACAAGACATTATCGGCCTATCTTCAGGGAACTTTTGAACACATAGTAAACCAACATGAATACATCTTAGTACTTGAGATCTTAAATGTGAATCCTCCAAACATGTATACAATAGTTCCAAGGCCCTGCCCTCCTTCCACAGCAACCATGCCTAAAAAATATATATATGTATATGTATAGATGCTTACATAATTTCCAAAGGGGGAATAGAGAGAGAGAGAGAATTTTGAACTTACTTGTCCTAGTAGGTTATGATGGTGATTAGCATGAAAAAAGTTTCGATTTTTCATGCCACTCACTATCTCTAACATAAGCACACCCAAGCTAAAGACATCAAATTTCACTGAAAATGTTCCATCAACTGCATACTTAGGAGATGTGTAGCCACTGCATGAAACCATAAAATATTTTTTTAATATTCTTATTGTTGTTGTTGTCATTATTGGAAGGTTACATGAACTGGTACATCTTTAACTTTAACCCATGATATCACCCTTCATACCATGTTTATGAGGGAAGGAAGGTCATTTGGGTCAGAGACTCAGAGCATATTGATGAAATGTTGCTACTATTTGACAAACAAAAATATAGTTCCATTTTATAACACTTACTGTGTTCCAACAATTCATCTCCTCCAAAAGTTCTTGCTAAGCCAAAATTTGATATTTTTGGGTTTAAATGGCTATCTAATAAAATATTACTCACTTTCAGATCCCTTTGGATAACTTAAAGTCGAGAATCTTGGTGCAAATAGAGAAGTCCTCGCACAATCCCCAAAACAATGTCAAGACGCTTTGGCCATGTCAGCAGTGCACTTCCATTTTGTTCTGCATATAACTTTTGCTCTTATTACCATGATCAATGATTATTTTCAGTTCTTTTCTGAACTTGTTTTGAAAATCATTTGGAGGACTCTATTCAAAGACGTGATAGGTAATACACTCAGGTACACAACCTATAAAAGAAGGAAAGCAATAATAACACATAAAAGCCCATTAGAATTGTACCAAAAATGAAATAATTCTAGCTTTTGTTGGGCATGTATTCATAGATTAACATCTTTTCGTCTCCTTGAACGCAGTAGCCTAAGAGCCTGACAAGGTTCCTATGTTGAAGTTTGGCAATGAGAAAAACTTCATTCTTGAACTCTTTGAGACCTTGTCTTGAATCCTTTGACAGCCTCTTCACAGTAATATTTTGTCCTTTACATAGATGTCCCTGCAAATGTATTTTGGAAAGCATGTCGAGGGATGATACAAACTTGTACTCAAAACTCGTGTTTTTTGGTGGTCTAGTGGGCTTTGGCTATACTTTGAAAATTTTGTTTTGGTTGTGCGATATTTCTATTCTCTGATTTTATTTGGGAGCAGGGTGTCTTCTGTTTACAATTGTCTTGTGTTAAGTAGAAAAATATCTTCTTATTATATAATTTCTGGCTTGGTAACCTGCTTAGAACCCCATTCACCTTTGTGGACACGTTCATTTGTTAAAGGCTTGGAGTATTTCTTAATTTCATTCTGAAAACCCACATATCTCGGCGTATGTTTTTTCTACATTGTTACTAAACTAATTTTAAATTCTTGCAGGACGTTGTGGAATCATGGATGCTGATGAGCTGTACATAAGTAACAAACTTTAACTCAATGAAAGAAAAGAGTCAACAAAGTTTCTTGGTGTTGTGTAATTTCTTAGTATAGGCATTAGTTTATTATATCAAAATGGATTGTAGTTATAACTTTAGAGGAGTTTATTTTGTTAAACTAATTTGGGCTACACCACTCTTATGTTAGTTTTTCTGGATGATGTGAAGTTTGGTTTCAATGTGTTTACTATATTGTCTGCCATGCTTTCATTATGTGTGTTAAATTTCTCCTTTTTCAGTGAATTAGATAGTAGTTACATCTATCCAATGGTTGTAAAGGTATCTATGGAAAAATTATATAAATCTGTCTTTTAATTTTAGGATATGTACATTTAAGATGATAGGCAGGATTGATTACATGTTAAACCCAAAAGCTGAGCAACTGCTGTCTAAGCTGCCTTGGGTGAATCGAAATACCAGACAGTGAGGTTTCTTTTGTTGAGAAGATTAGAAGAATTAAGTGTTTGATTGTTGCTGGTGTCTTCTTGTACCATCTGCCCAAATAACGTTGCCTGAAGAGAAGATGCCTAGCTCAAAAACTTGGCCTGAGGAAAGCAAAGTTTGGACATCCCTAATCGATTGCCCGGGGGTTTGGTATAAGTGTCAATTGTAATGCAGAATTTCAAGAAAGTTGAGAAAGCAATGAGACAATAAAAGAGAGTGGGAAGAGCAAATATCTCCATTAACAATCCCCCTCATTATTTTTTTGTCTCCTTTTTGGTTGAATGAAAGAACCTTATAATTTAGTCCCAATTATAAAAGTAGCTAACTGCTGCTTCCTGCAGAGATAAAATATTAGCACTTAGCAACTGCAAAGTAATAGAATTGCATGAATAAGGACTTAAATTTACATAGTCTATTAGCTCTTTCATAACAATTTTAGAAACAAAGACTTGTTATTGGAGGACTTAAATGCATGGTTGGAAATTCAAGAGTTATGTGGTTGTGAATGGTGATGATGTTAGAGTAATGCGGACGATATTCATCAAATGACTTTATATTTCTAACAACACTTTCTATTTGTCTAACATTTGCAGTCCGAATTCAAATTTGTAAGTTACGCGGATTTTCTTATCAGGTTCTATGCGGTTAATCTTTCATCTTGGAGGGGAAAAAACTCGTAAGCCCAAAATTATTGGCCTAGTACAAATCCCACAAGCCCAAAGCCTAGCTAGTGGCCAAGCTACTGCCATTGATGGGGGTATTTATTCAATCCACTTCCTAGAATTTCTTTGTAAACTTAATCTTCAAAGCATCTCCAACTAACCCAACGGATTGCTCTCTAGTCACTAGACATTTTAAGTTGGTTTGCCCTTGCAACTTAACATCAATGTTATCTGTTTTTTGTCTAATAGAGAGGATCCATTTACTGATTCAGATTTATTATTTTCAAGAATCTTAAATATGTAACATTAAAAAAATATATATGTTACCAATTTTTCTCTTCTTTTATTAAGAAATTGATATTTCTAAACAGGAATAAAGCCTCCCTCCTGCTCCAATTATAATCTATGTAGAAAAGTTGTAAGTGATAGTGATCACAGCCAAACCAAAAAAAGGTTTCTTTTTTTTTTTCTTTTTTTTTTTTTTTCTTTTTGCTCTACTTATGGATGATAACTTGTTTCAATTAAGTACTAGGATATATTTTCTCTAATAAAATCACTCAGGGAGTCAGGGTGAATGGATAATTATAGCTTCTCTTTGTTTCTCTCTTCCAAGATGTGAATCAGACCTAATAGCTTCCCTAGTATTGTTGTTCCTAAACCTTCAAAAAAAACAAAACAACAACAACAACAACAATAATAATAATAAAGAAATTCTTTGGTGCAAAACTTAGGTTCCGTTTGGTTGGGGTAGAAAAGCGAGGGAAAGAAAAGGGGAAATAAATGGAAAAGTGGAGACAAAAGATATTTTATTTTTCTCTCATGGTGTTTTGTTGAGGGATGGTGGAAAAGTAAAGGAGTAGAGAACTATTTTGTTTAGTCGAGAAGAAAAATGAGTATATAGAAAATGCAGATTGTATAAATTTATTCCTATGCCACTAATACTAAGATAAAATTTTAATAGTAATATAAGGGAAAAAGAATAAAAGTTTAAAAAAATTGAAGGTATTATAAGGTGAAACTAAAAAAAAAAACAAAAACAAAAAAAAGCAACATTAAATAGACGAAGGGGAAATGGGTAATTTCCCATCAAACACACTTCCTCCCTCCCATGCTCCCCAAATTAACGAGAAAATCATTTCACCCTAAATGATGGGCTGGAAGAACACCCTTAGGTCCCACCATTTTCACTTATCATCTTGTCCCCAATCAAATACACATTTCTCCCATATATATATATATATTTTTTTCACCCAACTTTTCTCCCCAACAAATCAGACCCTTAGTTACTTCTTCTTAGGGGCTATATCTTAGTTTTTTCAATTAACCTTCTTGTTAAATTTATTCCCCTTTAAAATGATTGTTTATGCTTGAATTTAATTAGAGAACAATATCTAAGATTTTCACTTTTTCAAGCTAATTTGTTTTTTTCCCTCCATAAAAATCTCCTTGGGCCTCGGGCCTCTTTTGGGTGTAAACTGTCAATTGTGGCCCTTAGGCCCTCCATCATATCAGCACATGAGTATCCATGATGTTGTAAAAGGACGAATAGTGGAATACTAAAAGGAGAACTAGAAAAAGGAGGAGAAGCTTTTTATGTAGGACTTGACAGCCATCAAAATAGCAATGACTAATGGTACATTTTGGTTTCTATGTTCAATAATATTGTTGTTCATTTAAAAAAAATACTTAGATAACAAGATTAACGATTAAGTAATGATCACCGAGCTTCCAAAATTGAGACTGTCATGTCATTTACAGAACAAATTTCCGGCTTTCTATTAGATGAACCCAAATTCTCCATACCCCTGACAAATGAAAACGCTGGTCTTTTTGGTGAAGGCAGAAGTGCAATTTCCTTGTTGAACATTGAGACCACATCAAGCATAGTAGGCCTATCAGCTGCACTTTCTTGGACACAGAGGAGTGCTATGTTTATGTATCCCAATAGGATATTGGCAGGAGGAATATCTCTGAGGATTGGATCCATCAATTCTAAGGCTCTATTACTTTTCCACAAATCCCATGCCTGAAGAAAATTTATGATAAAAATCAATCACAAATTCCGATTAAGTTCCTCATATTTTATTGAGGTATAAGTCACAAAGAAATTAGTAGAATTGCAATGATATTTAAGATACTTAAAAGGACAATTTTAAAATGATCTAGTGTAACACTTTCTACCTTCTTGGTGGCTTTGTTAGTATGAATAAAATTCAATTTAACAATGAATATATAATTTGAAATCAACAAAACTTACAAAGAACATTAATCCTTTGAAAAGTCAATCACATGGTGTAATAAGAATACACGCAAGCGCACACGCGCGCTCTCGCGCACACACACATATTTTCTAAGTTCTTGTTAACATTAATGTAAGATGGTCCATTACTCACATATCCAATAAGATTGAGAGAGTCACTATGATAGAAACCAGTATTCTTCTTGCCACTCAATATCTCTAACAACAATACTCCAAAACTAAAAACGTCAGATTTAATCGAGAAGAGACCTTCCAAAGAATATTTTGGAGATATATAACCACTGTATTTCATCGTTAAACAAACTATTCAATAGCTTCATGGTTAATAATTTGTATATTACTGATATTTGCTATAGAGCATAAGTACTTAAGGATTATACTTATTAAGTCCCTACTATTCGGTTGGTTGCTTGTGACCCATTCCCACCAAAAATTCTTGCCATTCCAAAATATGATATTTTTGGATTCATGTCTTTATCCAACAAGATGTTGTTGGCCTTCAAATCTCTGTGAATAATTTGTAACCTGGAATACTGATGGAGGTAAAGAAGCCCTTGAACAATTCCTTCAATAATGTGAATGCGAGTTGTCCAGTCTATCACCCCATGTGCAACTGGATCTGTCTCAATACCACATATAGATAATAAGATAGAAGGTAGGAAAGAACTGGCTGGAATTATGTGTGCGAAACCTTTAGTTACAACCAGATTTTGAGCTATGAACAAGCATAATATAGGCAGAGTACTTTGTAAGTGATTGAGATAGTGTGGAACTACATACCAAAAAGGTAATTATCTAAGCTTTTATTGGGCAAATACTTATAGATCAAAATCTTTTCATCTCCTTCAATGTAGCATCCAAGAAGTTTCACAAGATTCTTGTGTTGGAGTTTGGCTATAAGAACAGCCTCATTTTTTAGCTCCTCCCATCCCTGTCCAGATTTTCTTGAAAGTCATTTTACTGCTACTAACTGTCCATTAAGCAAGGATCCCTGAAAATAATTCTTTTAATTTAGTTTCTGATTAATCCTTGAGAAGAATCCACATCAAATAATTTTTATAAGTTGTATCCTAGCAGAACTTTTATGCAAATACTGAGACTTCAATATTTATGTTAAAGGTTAGATTGTGGAATATCATATATTACTTAGAATTTCTATTCTAAGATTAATGTGCTTAGTTATTGAAACTTACTTTGTAAACAAGTCCAAGACAACCCTCTCCAAGTTTATTCGAGGCTGTGAAGTTATTAGTAGCAGCAGATACACTAGAAATACTAAAGAGAGGAAGCTCCATTTCCTTATTTCTGCCTTTCTCAGCCCCCTTCTTGAGGACTAATCCTTGTTGTGTAGACCTGTTGTTGAAATCAAATGATATCAAGCCCTCCCCTGCTTGATCAAAAAGATAGTTTTGATTAGTTCATGTTAGTTCTATTTCTGAAATCAAATGACAAAAAGTCCTCCCATACTTGATCAAGAAGACGGTTCCTATAATCTAATCCTAAAAGATTCAGAAAAAATGCCATGGCTCAGCAGATAACCAAGTTATGTCACATGGTATCTGAGGAATTTTTATGCATATAATTTCATAAGCTTTTGATTGTTTAATTGAAATCCTAGAAGAGTTTTATCTATGAGAAAATCTAGGATGCTGTTTCAGGTAAGAGGACTGGTTTTTGTTGGAGCAGATCAAGTTTAAATGTTTGGTTAAAATTGAAATTTTAACTCAAATAAATAATCAAAAGAGGAAATGTATGGAAAGTTTAGACGGTTCTATATTTTAATCAATATAGCTTAGGTTCAAAACTAGCAATTTAGACGCTATTGAAATTCAGCAAAATAATTGTAGAAAATGTGGAATTGGACTGTAAATTTGGCACCTGACAAGAGTTGGGTAATTTTTTTTCTTTTTATTTTAATAATAATAAAGAAAGAAACGATAATTTTATGTGAATTTGCAAGAAGGATCTCTTTAACTAAAACAAATGCAATAGTGGCAATTATGTGTACAATGGACTCAAAATATCTGAATCACCCCCCTCCACCTTATTAATCTCTGCGTGTGGGGAAGTTTTTTTTTTTTTGGGGGGGTGTCACTAACATAGATGCCCTGCCACTAGTCAATTTTATGTTGCTAATCAAAATTCATACCTTTTCTTTTGAGTTTTCTCACCCACATCCACCAGATGAAGGCCGCTGAAGAAATGGCTGTCAGAGAAAGAGCCAGTAATAAAATAATCCACAGCAATCTCTTACTTCCTGAAGCAAGCATGTGAGAAATAAAAGATACATATTGTAAATTTGTGATTTACAACTATGTGTTTTGTTGGCTTTTATTCCGTGCCAAATTTGATTGTAATATTATTCAATCTTTTGTATCCTGTATTTATTGTGGGATTTAATTGTAAGGGTTGCGTGATAGAGAGAGAGTGTGTGAAGACTCAAGCAATTGAAGACTGAGAAGCTCTCGCAGGTATCTCGCGACTAAGCATCCCGCGAAGTGAGCCATGTGCTCTGCACATGACTGGAATGCAAAGAGTCAGGATAGATAACGATAGCTGTGTTTCGCGAGTAGCTTGCTGGTAAGGCCTTCCCGCGAGACACCCGTGAGACATTCTGTTCTGTCAGACTGTACTATTTGATACACACTCTGTGCCCACATTATATATACCCACATTACCCATAAATGTTAAGGAGTGCCTCTGAGAGAAAATCCTAGCCAAACACCTTGAGAGTTAGAGATTGTTATACCTACAATCCTCTACATATTTGCTTGTGGAATTTCCTCAACTCTTACCTCTCCATTTCCATACCATTGAAAGGTTGATAGCCCAAACACTTACCACACCCTTTCAGAGTATCAAGTAAGGTTTTGGTGCTGTTGGGAAGCATTGGAAGAAGCCAAGGATAACAGATGCAAACACTTACCACACCCTTTCAGAGTATCAAGTGAGGTTTTGGTGCTGTTGGGAAGCATTGGAAGAAGCCAAGGATAACAGATGCAACATGGAGCTTGTTACGGGATCCGGAGAGCTAGACAAGATACGGTTTTGAGAAGCCTTGTTGGAGTAGGAGCTTGGAGGGCTTAGGTACATCGAGTAGATTAGGCTTGGAGGGTCTTTTGCTAACCCATGTATCCCAAATGATTGTTTAGTGGATCGATTACCTCTTGGAGGGCAGCAGAGAGATTTTTCGCCGAGTTCTTCGGTTTCCTCTTTGATAACACATCGGGGTATTATCTTGTGTTTGCATCTTTCTTCCCTACTCTTTTACATTCCATTTTACTGTTATGTTGCTATGATTATGGATTAGAGTAGCTTGTTTGTTTATCGGCTCACATTTACACTATTCTGCATTTAGTATTAAGTTAGTGTAAAATTTATCGAGCCGTAACTTTAATTTGGGAGTCTAAACAGCTCTTGTATTTTCAACACATTTTCGAGCTTTCAATTGGTATCAAAGCGGGTGCACTAGCTGTGGTTTAATTACCTTAGTACGATCCTTGACCCCGTTCGAGATGGACCAGTCTCAATCTTTAAATGTTCCCCCATATTTTGATGGTAGTAATTATGCCTTTTGGAAAGTCCAAATGAGAGCATTCTTGTATTCAATTGATGATACAGTTTGGGATGCGGTAGAAGTAAGATGGACTAGGCTGGAGGCCGCTAAATCCACTTGGGATAAAGCAGCACTTGCAGCAGCTAACGCTAACAGTAAAACTTTGAATGCAATTTTTTGTGGTGTTTCTCCATATGGTTTCACAGGATTTCTCGCATAACAGTAGCCAAGGAAGCTTGAGAGATATTGAAGACCACCTATAAAGGAACAAAGAAAGTAAAGGATAAAAAGTTGCAGATGCTAACCTCCAGATTTGAGGAGCTGAAAATGAGTGAGGACGAGTCATTTGACTCTTTCTACAGTAAGCTGAATGAAGTGGTTATTGGCAAGTTCAACCTAGGTGAGAAAACAGAGGACTCAAAGATAGTGAGGAAAATCCTTCGATTATTGTCAGAAAGCTTCCGAGCAAAACTCACAGCTATAGAGGAAAGTAAAGATTTGGATGAGATCAAAATCCAAGAGCTCATTAGATCTCTCCAAATGTATGAGTTGGGATTGCTTTCTCATAAGTCGAGTAAATCTTTTGCTCTTAAAACCATCACCAAGAGAATGGATGATTCCTCTGAAGAAGATGGAGTGGAGAAGGAGGTAGCATTTCTTGCAAAGAACTTCCGAAATTTTTTGAAGATGAAGAACAGTGGGAAACCGTTCAGCAGAGGGAAGTTTTCATCCTCTAAAGGTGATAGGAAGGAGTTTAAAAAGAAAAATGGGAAGGACATTCAATCTCCTCAAGGCATTGTGTGTTATGAATGCAATGGCCATGGACATCTCAAGAAGGAGTGTCCCAACTATCTAAGAGGGAAAGGCAAGGCGTATGCCACAACACTTAGTGATTTGGATTCTTCCAATTCAGATTCGGAAGAGAGCTGTGATGGAGAAGGGAATTACTCCGCTTTTATGACTATTGCTCATGTTGAGTCCTCAAAGGACTTGAGTTTGCTAGTGGAAGAGCTCAGTGAGCATAGTGATGAGGAATTAATGGGAATTGTAGAAGAATCGGATGTTGAAGAAGATGAAAGTATAGTGGGACTTGAAGAAAACTACAATTCCCTCGTTGAGAAGTCAGCAGAATATACAAAGGTGGCCAAGGCAGCCGTTAAAAAGATGAAGAAGGCAGAGGAGGACTATAGAAGTGTCCTAGTGCGATATAAGGAGGCCAAATGTGAAATAGAGACGCTGAATGGAGAGCTGACTGAAGCCTACTCAAAGATAAAATTCCTTGAGCTTGAGGTGGTTCAAGCCAATGCTAAAATAGAGTGAGTCTCCTCCAAGAAGCTTGATGAAGTCCTTTCTCATCAAAAAGCTTTCTTCGACAAAACCGGATTGGAATATACTGGAGAAAGTAGTTCAGCTGTCAAAGTAACCAAGGAAGTGAAGTTTGTGCAAGCCAAAGAACCAGTAGTGGCTACCTCTACTCCTAAGAAAGTAGAGGATGAGAAGAAGAAGAATGTGACTGACCAAAGGTTTATGATGAAGCCTCCTAAACAATCAGTGGTCAAACCTAAGGGTAATGGGAAATCACTCCCAAAGTCACAAAGAGGTCCGAGAACTCAACACTTCTGCCATCATTGTGGAATTCAAGGACACACCAGACCAAACTGTCATAAGTTGAGAGCATTGAAAAATGCAAGTGATCAAAGGTCAAGAGGACCAAAAAATGACAAGAGGACTTGGGCTGTTGAGCAATCAAGAGATCAAGATGGTGATTTCGGAATGATGGATGTGATAAAGATGATTGGTGCATTCACCACATGCTTGGAAAGCTTCACTAGAAGGTTTGAAGGCCACCACACTCGTACCCAATCCTATAGGGATATCACCCCAAACGCACGTGCCGTGTGGGTGAAGAAGGGTACTCATGCATAAGCATTACAATATACCCATGCATTAATTCTTTCGATGTTTAGGGGCATATGTTCATGCATCACGACATGCATAATTCACTTTGTGTCAACCGCTTCTGGTTTATAGCATGTTTCTTTTACTTGTTTTGGTTTGTACCTGTTTTTGCTGATCTTACTTTACTTGTTCTGTTTTTGAGTGTGTTCAAAAATTCAAAAACCCACAAAAATTGAAAAATCTTCAAAAAGTTTGATCGCTTGTGTTGTGTATATCACATGTGAGTTGGCCTAGTACCTTCGTATTAATGGCGTAGTGCATATACGAGCTTAGCTTGTTCTGTATGCACATTTATCTGTGTGGAAGAAATCTTGAAAACTATGCATGATTGTTGTAAATAGATCTTCAAGCTTGTCATGAATGATTGGTCAATAGTCTTGATGGTCTTGATACTTGCACAGACTTGTGCCTATATCTATTCCTACTTTATTTTTATGTTTTTGAAAAAGAGCTCACCAAATGTAAATCTCCAAATGAAAAGAGATAATGAGCTGCAAAAGTCTGTGCATATACTAGTATTTGACTAGGAAAAAGGGAAAACGACTTTTGTATTGAAATGTATGGTGCTCAAAAAGGCCAAAGGCCAAAGGCTAACTCTCAATGTTGAAATATCAAAAATTTCAAGCACCGATCTCAAAAAGAGATGTATTATCCAAAAAGGATCTAATGTTATGATTTATGCAAAAACCAAATGAAAAGCTTCTAAGATTTATAATCAATTTGTGGGAGGTCATATATGTTCATTTCTATAATTGAGATAGACCACTTGATTTAGTACCAGTTGTGTATGACTTGATTGAATTGATCATTGAAGCTTCACTCTAGTCTAAAGACTATTTCACATTTGATACTCACCCACAACACACAAGACTTTGATTCAATTAATGCTTATCTCATTTGTGTGATTGCACATGTTCAATTGTGATGTGTATGCTCATGTACTTGCTGATCAAAACCAAAAAGATTTTTGAGTGTTTTATATGTTTTTGAAAGTGATTTTATACTTTTGTGTTTTTCTTCAAAAACTGGTTCAGAGGTTGTTTCGCAAGAAGCTCGCGACTTAAAGCTTCCCGCGAAATGTGCTTAAGGGAAATTAAAAAGTCACATTTTCATACAGAGACTCTTGCTACTGCCTCGCGAGTATTTCGCTACTAAACACTTCTTGCGAAATGTTTTTAGGCAAAAACTGGAAAATTTTCAATTCATACAGAGGCTATCCCAACTGTCTCGCGACTTTTTCACAACTAAAAGCTTCTCGCGAAAGCTTTTGTGCTTCAATGGCCATTCTCGCGACTATCTCGCAACTGTTTCGCTACTGTCTAACCCACATAAAACGCGTGTTTTTAGTTGTTATGTAGTAGATGTGTCAATTTTTCAAAACATCTTTATTTCCCTCGCACTGCCTCTCTTCGAACCTCTCTCAACCCAAAATCTCTTTTCTCTCAAACCCCATCATTTTCAAGCAAAAATCTCTGCAAAATCACTTCAAGGTATGTTTTTCTAAACATTGCTTTCATTTTTCCTTAAATTTTGCAGATTTTAGCATAGGGTTTTAAAAATTGGGGATTTTTTTTTTGAAAAAGGGTTGGGTTTCTCAATTTTGTGAAAATTTTTCAAAACTTTGATTGGGCTGAGTCCCATTTGATCTTTATGCATCTATGTTGGCCCCATGTGGCATTCTACACTTGTATTGAGGCAAGTTTTCACCATTTTCATGCATTATTTATCGTTATAGTGCATTGTTGCACGTTAGATGTTTGTCAGAATGTCTTAGTGACATTTCTGTGTTGAATTGGACTCAAATGAGTTCCAATACTTGGGTTTCTTTTTTATTGATCATGTTTATCATGTGTTGGTCAGTATTTGTTTGTTTTACACACTTTGCCCATTTTGTGCCTCAATGCCATGCCATGCACACACTAGGCACACATTAGGCCCCTCTAGGCACATCTCATGCATCTCATGCTGCATCCTCATGCATCAGCACATGCACACATATGCACACACATGCACAATTACTTAAATTCATGCATTGTGTTTTTGTTTACCTGCTTTTTCTGTTTTAGAATGCTGTTTTGAGTTGGTTATGCTCTATTTTAGGTTGTTTTACATTTGTTTTGGACTAACTTGAATCTAATCAAGTTTTATGGTCTGTTTGTGTTGTTTTGCATTTGTTTTCTTATTGTGTGTCTATCTGTGCAAATGTATCACCGTTCTTCTCGCAGTAAACATCCTGTTATTGACCTTACATCACCAGTGTCAAAAAGGACACAGCACTCATCTGAAGTCTCAAATAGTGAGAGATTTAAGACTCCCCTGGACTCTCAGACCTTCTCTAGCATTTTTCAGGACACCCCTACTATGGTGGAGCGTATTATCTAGTTTGATACCTTGGGATCCACCTTTATCCCTAGGATTTTTACAAACAAGGATTGGACTGATTTATTTGGAAACTTCAAAGATCCGATTGATGAATTGATTAAGGAGCTTTATTCAAATGCAAGATTCACTGGAGTAGAACTACAATGTTGGGTTCGGGGAAAAGAGTTCACCATCACTCCGGATTACATTGCAAACTTCTTTGTATTACCCGACTTGCAAATGTGGACAGGTCTTCCTACAATGACAGACTTCCTGCAGTGACAGATATTCTTCGCATTCTTGGAGATGAACATGAAGTTTCAGCAAAAGGCACATCCATCGGCACAGCGAAGTTTAGACCTGAACTAAAAACTCTCACCTTCATCATGTTCTTCAATCTATATCCATTGTCCAACACGAGGTTTATCAATCTTGGACGAGCATAGTTCTTATGTGATCTCATCATTGGAACTCTGATTGACAATTATGCTCATATCTTCCCGACTATAGGAAAAACAGCAGCACGATTAGGAGCAAAAATGTGTCTTCCGTTCTGCAGTCTTCTCATGAAAATCATGTTGCATGAAGGAGTTAGTCCACCAAGAGATGGAAAGATTTTAGTTCGTCATCGCCCAATTTCTATATCATCTCTTGAAAAGAGCAAAGGTCATTCTTCTACTGAGCAGAAAAAGAAAAATCTGTCCACACCACCAAAAGGTGAATCTATTAAACATGTCACTCACTCAGGTCATGGATTAGTTGCTCACACTACCGAGACTACATCTTCTCACATTCCTGAGCCTCCGACTGTTAGCACTCGGCCAGGTCAATCTAGCTCTCACGCCAATTGGTTCACCATCTTGGTTGAAGGTTTGCATGAGCGTGTGTCAGGACTTGCAAATGTCATCTACTCCACAAACAACCAGGTTCAAATGTGCCTCACTACCATTGAGACATAGTTACATGAGATTCAATGCAAGTTAGAGGAGAGCCTTTAGCTATCTGTGCCAAAAAGGGGGAGAGTGTACTCTGTGTACAAATTGTATAGATTGGACGATAGCATACAGTAAGGGGGAGAGCATCACAAGAAAGGAAGTGTGCATAGTGAAAGGGGGAGTTTTTGTGAGCTCAAATCGAAAAGCTAACATACGACATTATACTCTTGGATAGTGGTTTTGTTTACAGTTTTTACTACTTTTGCTTAAAGCTTTATTACTCTGTTTTTATATTTCAGTTTAATATTCAGTTGTGTTTACCTTACTACTTTGTAGCATTTTTTTGTACTTTTAAGATATTGTCAATATGTCTTAAGTACCTCACTCTTGTACCCTAGTAGGATCTTGTATCCTAGATGCAAATACTTTGCGTATTTTGCATTGGTTGAGTGTTGGACATGCAATTGATCCTTGGGATTATTCTTAATTGCATTGCATGTCCGAATGAGCATTTACGTGCTAAATGTTCATTGTAGTCATTCTTTAATGATTGTTTTTGTATGATCAAGATATGCTTATATGTTTTGTAGTGTTTTCAAACTTGATCGCACTTTGCTTGCTTATGTACGTACCTTGTGTTCAACTTGTCATAAGCTTAATGAAAGTTTTGTTTGTGTGCAAGTGTTTCAGGTTACAGGTATATACGTGCAAGTACTTCACAGCTTCTAAATTAGGTGTGAGTGAGTTTTGCCACTGTTCCCAAACTCACGTTTAAGTCTAGAGTTTGTTTTAGGGCTTTTGTCACGGAATAGCCAAAGGGGGAGATTGCAAAGTTGTGATTTACAACTTTGTGTTTTGTTGGCTTTTATTCCATGCCAAATTTGATTGTAATTTTATTCAATCTTTTATATCCTGTATTTATTACCGGATTTGATTGTAAAGGTTGTGTGTTAGAGAGAGAGTGTGTGAAGACTCAAACAACTGAAGACTGAAGAGCTCTTGCAGGTATCTCGCGACTAGGCATCTCGCGAAGTGAGCCATGTTCTTTGCACATGATTGGAGTACGAAGAGTCAGGACAGATGGCAACAGCTATGTTTCGCAAGTAGTTCACGGATAAGGCCTTCCCGCGAGACAACCGCGAGACATTCTGTTTTGCCAGACTGTACTATTTGATACACACTTTTTGTGCCCACACTATATATACCCAGATTACCCGCAAATATTGAGGAGTGCTTTTGAGAGAAAACCCTAGCCAAACACCTTAAGAGTTAGAGATTGTTATACCCACAATCCTCTACACATTTGCTTATGGAATTTCCTCAACTTCTACCTCTCCATTTCCATACCATTGAGAGGTTGATAGCCCAAACACTTACCACACCCTTTCAGAGTGTCAAGTGAGGTTTTGGTGTTGTTCGAAAGCATTGGAAGAAGCCAAGGATGGCAGATGCAACATGGAGCTTGTTGTAGGATCCTGAAAGCTAGACAAGACACGGTTTCGAGAAGTCTTGTTGGAGTAGGAGCTTAGAGGTCTTAGGTACATCGGGTAGATTAGGCTTGGAGGGTCTCTTGCTAACCTATGTATCCCAACTGATTGTCTAGTGGATCAATTATCGCTTGGAAGGCGGCGGAGAGGCTTTTCGCCGAGTTCTTCGGTTTCCTCTTCGATTACACATCAGCGTGTTATCTTGTGTTTGCATCTTTCTTCCTTACTCTTTTACATTCCATTTTACTGCTGTGTTGCTATGATTATGGATTAGAGTAGCTTGTTTGTTTATCCACCGCATTTACACTATTCTGCACTTAATATTAAGTTAGTGTAAAATCTATCGAGTCATAACTTTAAGTTGGAGGTCTAAATAGCTCTTGTGTTTCCAACACATTTTCGAGCTTTCACATATATTGAGACCAATATTTTTTTAACCACTAATAAATGAAAAAGATTCAGTTAGGAAAGATTGAAATAAAATAATATGGAAACAAAAGATGTAATGATTGCTGGAGACTTAAATTTGCTCACTTTTAGGGATTAACACAGAGGCAGCAACTTTGACATAGAAATCTCTTGCACTATGGTTATAATCAGCAAGCTGTCGCAGATTAATGAGATCGCCATTCCATATTGAACATCTAGAATCATTGAGAGCATAACCAGTGCAGGAGCAGCTATTCAAGCAAGCTGATTTGCACTCTTCAATGCTCCCACTTTCAAAACTTACTGGATCCACTGGTAGTTGGACATTAGACAACATAAAAAACTCATTTGGGTCACCTGTAGTCTGGTTATGGTTCTCACATTGCGAAGGGGTTTTCCTTACACATCCTGCAGAGTAATCATTCAGTTCCCAATTTCCAGAAAATTAGGGTTCAAATCCTCGAATGCATGAACAAAATGGCAACGCTTGCTGGTTACAGAGTCCAAAAGCCCCACAAAATGCATAGACTTCACATTGGGTTCTCGATTGTGACCAGGATAAATTCCACTGCTTGGTGGATTCCAGCCAAGACAGTTGCTGTATCTACCCCAATTCGTTCATTACAAGCATACTAGTCATAGTAGGATCATACGGTTCATATGTAAAATAAGTCTCTACCTGATTGGAAGTATAGCTATAATTATATATATAATTAGGTCTCATTTCAGGAATAAAGCTGAACAACTTCCCATCCCAAGGCCTGGTTGTCCTATACAACCTGTCAGGCTTCCACGTGATTAAAAACTGAGTTATTCCCTTAGAGCAATTACATCAGCTTGTGCATAAGATTCCATCTATTTTACACTTAAAACCTATTTTCTTTATTTTACACCCTCATTTTTACAAAATACCCATATCAGTTTATTTATTCTACACATATATTCAATAAAATATTCCTTTTTTTTTTACGATTTTTTATTACTCTCCCTCACCACCCCTCTCTCTCACAGACCAACACTCCCTCACAAACCCAGACCTAACACTCTCTCACTGATCCAGACCAAACACGCAAAGAAAGGTAGCAGTTGTTTTCGTTGGCGTGTGAGCTCCGTTGTTGTCGTTGGCGTCTGGTTCCAGCGGTCCGGTGATCAAAATGGCTCACTTCTTGGATCGGTCTTCTTGTTTGGTTCGTCGACCCAGACCCAGACTTAGACTTTTTTGTTGGTAATTTTCTTTATTTCTTGTTTGGTTGGTGAGAAATTGGTGGAAAAGAGTAGAAATAGAAGGAAAGACGATCGGCAACCAAAGATTTGTTGATTTTCTCTGTGTTTGGTTAATTTTCTTTATTTCTTGTTTTCTCTGTGTTTTTCTCGACAACCAAACAAATCCTGCGTAATACTAATTTCTTGTTTTACTTGATTTTGGAAGAAATTTTTTGATGTGGTGTTCTCTGTTGATGAATGAGTGGCGTTCTCTATTGATGCATGTGTGGCGTTCTCTGATGATCGGCGACAGTGAGAGTGAGGTGAGAGCGAGAGCAACCAGAGAGAAGGAGAGAGAAAAAACTAATAAAATAATAAATGGAAGCGCTACAGTAACCGTGCATATATGCGTTTTGGGCTGAACCAAACGCACTTTGGACTCCAGCTTTTACAGAAATGTGCGTTTCAGCTCCTAAAAGCTAAAACAAACGGGCACTTAATACAATAGACTACTAGAGCCAATCCAATTATTCCGATCCGGTCTATTACTACATTTATTGATTTCCAACAGAAAACCGTTTGAAAATGTATAAATTTATGGAGGCAAAGTATCATTATCTTTTTATACACCATTTTCATTGGCCCTATAGAGAACACTCCTCGGAAAACATCTCTTAGAGCATCTCCAGCAAGTTCTGCAAATTTTTGTACTGTTTGGACAATCAACAGTGACATTTACCTTTTGCCTACCCACTTTTTCAAATACGTCTTCTAACAGATTCTCTATCTTTTCTCCATCTCATTTAAATATTATTTCTTCATTTATTCTTTTTTAATCTTTATTTTTTCTTCCTCTATTCATTCTCAACAAAAAGTGTTACATCCACAATATTTTTTGCAATACTTTCACAAGAATCATAACAAAATCTTATATGGAAAGTTGTTACTAGTTTTAATTTGAACCTACCACTGAAATTATATTTTTACTCACCAATATTAGCTAATTACTTAAAATTTATTGTGAAAATATTGTGGTAGTATTTTTAAATTTGATTTCTTATTCTTTGCCTTTCTTTCATCCATACGTTTCCTCTTTTTTTTTTCTCTTGCATTTTGTCCACCACACACATATACCCATAGGATTCCATCATCTCCTTTTTTTTTCTTTACTTTCCACTTGATTCCAGAACCTCCCTCACTCTTTCTTTCTCCAGCTCTCTCATTTTCTACCTTTTTTTTTTCCTACTTGATTCCATAATTCTCTAGCTCTCTCTGTGATATGTCTCACATAATCTTGCTTGCCTTTTGGTGTCCTTATCTTCAAACACACGCAGACACACATGGAGAGAAAGGAGAAATCACCTTTGCTCCACCATATCGCCACCACTGCTCCTCCTCCTCATTGCGGAGTGCATGCAACCAGGGGTTATATTGGCTTCTATTTTATTTTTTCTTGATCTTTTATTGTTGTTCTAATTTTTTTTTTTTTTTCCTGTTCTTGATCCACTGTTGTTGTTGTTTTGATTTTAGATTTGTTGTTTAAATTATATCAGTTTTATGAGGGCAAGAATTTTTTTGCTTTTATTGTTGTGGTTTGATTAATTTTAAGATTATGTTTTTGAGTTTGTATTTTGATTATGCTTGAGTTTAGAGATGTTTGAGAGAAAGATGGTTGTGTTTGTAGCCGTGAGAGGAGAGAGAAAGGGAGGAAAGAGAAAAAAGTTTTTTTTTTTAATTCAACCGGTATTATTTTAAGGGGAAATATTCTTTAGATATGCTACAGTGATTGCTACAGTGCTCTCCAGGCCTAGAGAGCTATTGTAGCAAATCTAAAAAAAAAAAAAAAAATTTAGAGTTGGAGAGGTTGTTGGAGGGGCTTTTTTGTGTGAACAGTGATTTTTTTGAAGAAAAAATAGAGATAGAGCATCTGTTGGAGATGCTCTTAGGGTCTATTTGAAATTCCCTTATTTTACTAAAATTAAATTTTTTTTTGTTGAAAGTACTGTAAATAAAGGTAAAAGTTAGCTGAAATAGTACAGTAAAATCCATGAATAATACCAAAAGTGCAGTGGAACCCATAAAAAGTAACAAAAATTGAGTATTAACAATTTCTAAGTTTTAATTAGGGTCTGGCCTTGCACGGTAATCAAGGCCAGCCGGCCTAGCCATTTTGGCCATTATCTAGGACCCCCTAATAGAGGAAGCCCCCTCAAAGGGTTGAACAAGTGAGATATATATATATATATATATATATATATATATATGAGTTATGTTAACAAGTGTCTTTGTTGTTAAAGAGCGTTTAAAAAATTGAGTGATGCTAAAAATTCTAATTTTGTAGCATAAGTCTTACAAACTGTTGTCACCAATTACAATAAGTAATTCAATTACTTAGTTATTATTTTGTAGTTGTTGAAGTGCCATCAAACACATTCTTTTCCACATTAGTTTGTATGCTTCTTGTAGTAGTTTTAGCATTTTCCAAAATAAAAATAAATATGTATGTATATTTATATTAATAGTAATTTAACCAAATCATTATTAAGTGAATGAAAAATGCTGAAGTTACAACAAATTTTATTTAAAAAAAAAAACTTACAAACTAATGTGGCAAGAATATGATTGGTGACACTTAAACAATATATGATGTTTGAATCTTTTTTTTTTTTTTAAATTGGTGATATGTCAATTAGTAAAAACTATGCAGTTGAATTTGTAATGTCTTTAGCATCACTCAAAGTGAATTAGTCATGTATATATATATATATATTTAGAAGAATTAGTCATATTAAACCGTGAGAATATTACTAATTTTTCTAACCCTACTCAACCCACCTATAATTAATACATACTAGTTTGTAACCCCATGCGTATGCATGGATATACTTAAAAGATACACATTAAAATGCATAAAATAATAATCTTACATATATAATTTAAATATTATTGATAGTCATTCTTCTTTTTGTTTTTGTTTTTGTTTTTTTGTTTTTTTGTTTTTTTTTTTTAGCTCTTTAAAAAGTCTTGTAAGAATGTTATTCGGTAGAAAATGTAAATTGTCCATTTTTAAATATTTTTATGTTCAGTAATTCTAAACTCTTTGGTTTTTGTACACAATAACTCACTTGAATGAATATTTATGATATGATCCCACATTTGATTCCAAAATTAAGAAATAAAACTCTCTCTAAAAATAAATAATTTAGGACACATGGTGCAAAATTGGACTTTAATTGTAGAATCTAATTGGATTTTCTCTAAACTTTACCTATTAATATATATAATTTTTTTTTGCCAAATGAATTGTTTTTAGTTATAAAAAAAAATGCTCATAAATATAAAATCATTCAAACTCTCTTTTCCTCTAATTTTATATATAGTGTTAGATATATGATTATGTTTTTTATGATTTATTTATATTGGACTCCTTGTTTTCTACTCTAAATTAACTCATTTGGCACAAAAATTAAAAAACTTTGATTAGATGGAACACGTGTCGTAAAATTAAACTCTAATTGAAATCCAATTTTTACATTGAATGAACTAACTTGGTTCAAAAATTTTAAAATTTTAATTAGATGAGACATGTGGTACAAAATTAGACTCTAATTAAATTCCAATTTAAAATCTAATTGGATTTTCTCTCAACTTTACTTATATATATATATATATATATATATATATATATATCTAACCTATTATGACTTATAAACTTGAATTGTTTTTAGTTTTACATTAAAAAAAAAATAAATAAATAAATAAAGCTCATAAATATAAAATCATTCAAAAATTATGTTTTTTTTTTTTAATGGTTTACTTATATTGGACTCCTCGTTTTTTACACTAATTTAACTCATTTGGTACAAAAATTTTAAAAATTTAGATTAGATGGGACACATGTCGCAAAATTAAACTCTAATTGAAACCCGATTTTTACATTGAATTAACTCACTTGGTACAAAAATTTAAAAACTTAGATTAGATGGGACACGTGGCGCAAATTTAGACTTTAATTGAATTCCAATTTGAAATCTAATTCAGCTTTACCTTTTATTATATACTAGCTTGTAACCCCATGCATATGCATGGATACACTTAAAAGATATATAATAAGATGCATAATATAATTCCTATATATAAAATTTAAATACTATTGATAGTCATTTTTATATTTTGCTAACTCTTTAAAAAAAATTGTAAATATATTATTAGGTATAAAATGTAAATTGTCATTTTTTTTAAATTATAGTGAAACACTTTTTTTTTTACGATTTATTTATTCTAGACTCTTTGGTTTTTATACTTAATAACTCACTTGGATGAATATTTATAATGTGATTCCACATTCGATTCTAAAATTAAGAATTAAAACTCTTTAAGAATAAATAATTTATGACACATGGCGCAAAATTGGAACTCTAATTTGGAATTCTAATTTGATTTTCTCTCAGTTTCACCTATTATTATTATTATTATGATTTTGTTAATTGCTCTTTTGAACCTCTCCTTGCATAAAAATATATATATATATATATATAAATATATATCTAACCTATTTTCTCATTTCAATTCATATCAAATTACTTTTTTTGTTTTGTTTGAAGCACTAATCAAATAGTTTGTATTGATTTGACACAATGCTCAAGTTTGTGAGGTTATAAATTTTCTTAGGTTTGATTAGTGCATCAAACCAACAAAAATAATATTATAAATCTGTTATTATTTGTGTTGATAATCTTATAAATTTAATTTACTATTATAATTTTTTTTTGGTGTGGAAATACTATCCAACCTGTGGGTCAAGCCTCATTCAACTCGATCTACATGGGTAGGGTTAGACTCCTATGATGGGTTGTGATTTTTCCAACTCGACCTTAGTGGGTTGGATTAAAAAAGTCCATCAACTTGACATCACTCTACCCATGCAAGCTCCTAATTATTAGTTATGGACTTTACAAGTTACAACATTATATAGCTTCCTTTGTTCTGTGTGAATAACTTTTATCATGGGTCCCACCCTAAAAAAAACATACAAAGAAAATGAGAACCATCACAAAAAGTCTACTACTGCAACAATTTCCACAACTTGCCCACACTGACACATTACTTTTTTTCTATCACTTACAACTCTCCACATAGATGAGTTATGACAAAAGTTATGGCACCAGACTTATTGAAAATCCCTTTGTGATATTTTTGGTTTTTAAGCTAAAAATTTCAATTGGGTTGTCATTCAAAAACTAATTTTAGAAACCAAGTACACATATGGAAAAAAGAAAAAGAAAAAGAAAAAGACACATCTTTGTAATATTTTGCAAGGTTTTCAGACCCGGACCGGACCTGGAGGTCAGACAGTGAAAACCAGAAATCGAGATGAAAACCGGTTTTTTAAGCATAAAGAACTGGATTTTTTGTTAATTCCGCGAACCCCTAAAACCAGGTTTGGACCGCACGAATCGTTCAGAACCATGCGGTCCAACCCCTTAGCAATTTAAAAAAAAAAAAAAAAAAAAAGCTTAACACAATTTTATTCTACTTAATTAAATTATCCATCTCTTACAAGGAATAAAAAAAAAATTATAATTAAAATCCTTCATAGATATTCAAATTTACTTCAAAAATTAATCATAAATTTTAATGTTTTCATGGTTATTATTTTATTTTATTAACTTTCTTATTTAATTATTAAATATATGCTTGAAAATCATTAAATTTCCCTCACATATATAGATATATTATCAATTTTGCTAGTTTTATAAATTTAATATATATATTTAGGCTTTAATTAATTATTAAATTAATTATGATGTCATCACGGTTCGACCCTGTTTCGACCTCAGTTCAACCTCAAAAACCTTGAAACTCTCCTTTTTACGGTTCAATGAACGGTCCGGGTTTAAAAACCTTGATATTTTGTAGAAATGGCATTAGGGCGGGCAGGGCCATGGCTTTAATAAGAATATACCATGTGCATTTTATAAGAATATTTCATGTGCTTTTTTTCTTCTAACATTGCTGTAGGGCTTTTTTTGTGCATCTCTTAAGAATATTCCATGTGCTTTTTTCCTTCTTACATGGCTGTAGGGCTTTTTTTGACATTGCCAAATGGCTTAAGCTTGGACATTTGTCATTTCTATGTGAGTCGTAGTAATTTAAAGACTTGACATGTGACTTGATTTTATTTGTTGATGGTCCACTTTTGACATATCACCAATTAAAAATTGATTTGATCACAAATATTTGATAATGATCAATCGGACGGTTGTGAATACATCATAAAATTTTAATATCTACAATGTGGTTAGAAAAAATAAAAATTCTTATTAGAAATTCTTATGAAATCTCTCTCCCACGATATGTGTGGCCTCTTATACCTATTGAACCATCCTTCAACATATCACCCATATACTCATCCCCGAAACTTTTTTGCCATTTAATATGGTTTGTAATAATTTTTTATTGATGTTATTTATTAAATAAAAAGCTTCATAAAATTTAGCTGCTATTATTATTATTTTTTTTTTGGAACTGTTACTAAAATATATTCATAATTTTTTAAATCATTCCCAAAATGCACTACCAAACTACCATAATTTCCAAATGATCAACAATAAAATGTAGAACTTTTTTTTTTTTTTTTTTTTATGATAATTAAGCTAACTAAAAGGTGAGGATTTGAAATGATCTTTAAAAAGTTGTTTTATTTTTATATTAAAAAGCAGTTGTTTTATTTTAAATTTTGAATTTGACAAAGAAACGTGCATAGGAATGTTATAAATACCGTTTTGGAGCCCGTTGGTTTGTCCATTCAAATGAAATGTTTTGGTATCGGTTTATTTTAGCGAACCATTTTATGGAGGTACGGCAGAGACAGCAGAGGAGGAGATAGAGAGGAGGTCTAACGATGAGGTGAAGGAGAAAAGAAAAGAAGGTGAGGCGAAGGGGAGAGGAAGTGAGGCACGGCGAAGAGAGAGGGGAGGAGGTGGGGACGGCAGTGGTGGCGATGGCGGTGGCTATCAAAAGAGATAGTGGCAGTAGTAGAGTAGGAGAGTGAAGGAAGAGAGATTGAGGGGTGGCTGAAAGTGAAAAATGAGAAAATAAACCTAAAACTAAAAATTTAAGTGGCTGGCTTTAGTGACAATGCCTTTAGAGCATTAGTACTGGGGATTGTAAACCCCCCAAAATGGTATTTTATACCATCAACCAGCAACAATTGAGCATTATACAGAGTGGTAGTTGTAAAATATTTTACAACTCTACTATAGTACCATCTTATAAATAAAATGGTACTGTAGCAAGATGGTATATTTTTAAAATAATATTTTATTGGGTTTTGGGTTTTATTTGGGTATTGAGTTATATTATTTTATTGTGTAGATATATTATTTTAATGTATAAAAGTTGGGATGTTAGGTGTATTGTAAAATGATATGGTAAAATAGATAAAGTAGCTTTTGAGATAGTAAATGAAATATTTTTAGAAACCGGATGCTAATGCTTAGTGACGAATTTTTTGGTCACTAATTGGAGAGAGTGAAAGTTTGTTTTCGGTGGTATTCTGGTTATGTAATGTTGATGGAAATTTAGACCCCTTAAACAACCAGATTGCGTAGCCGAGATTAATTAGCCAAGTTGTTACTTAGTCAAATTATGCAATTCTAGGTTAAAGCAATCATACAATCATATCAAAATAATAAAATAGCGGAATAATAAACAACACAATGATATGATCACCCAGGAAACCACACGGTAAAAACCTGGGGAGAATTTGACCCACCGATCCTCAAGGCAAACCAGAATTCACTATGAAAGAATTGAAGTTCTTACAAAAGGACTACAAGCTCCCCGCTTGACTTCCTAATGCTACCCACCAGTAGAACTTACTAACATGACCACGTGCAAGCTCCGAATCCACGGACTCCTTCTTTCTTGAATTACTCAATTAGCTACAAGCTCCCCTCTTGCTTTTCTTTTAAATTTCAATGGTTGCAACTGTAATGATCTTCAAGATGTTGAAATCATCTCTACCTTGAAAACTCTAAGTTTTGTGTAAAGGAAGGCTCCTCAAAGATCTCACACGAGATTCACACAAAACAGCAATGTATGAGCAACAAAGCAATATGGACAACCTACAAAAACATGGCTAGGGTTTAGTTTATATACCTAGGGTAAAAACATAAAACCCTAAACGTTTAATGAAGTAGGGCTGAGTTGGAAATTCTGTAGAAAAATCAACCTGTGCAATTTTCGATCGATCGAGTCTATTCTTCGATCGATCGAGCTAGGCCGAAAGTCCCAAGTACTTCTGCAGCCACTCGATTCCAACTTTACAATAATAAACCAACTTTGAGCAAGCCTAAACAAGACTAAATACAATGTTTTGATCATGGTTTGCCAACATTACAAATTAGAGTTCTAAATACATAAAATCCTAAGACCTTAGAACCTAACAAACTCCCCCTTTGGCAATCCGTGACAAAACCCTAATTAAAAGCTCAAAGTTTTACAAATAAAAAGCCCTTTACAAAGATAATGCTCATAAAATCAAATTCAGCCTAACTACTATCCATCAGTTGCAAGTGTAGACAGCAGCTTAGTTGAATCAACCTGTATTATCCTGAAATACTCAACAAACGCATAAATGTATGTGTGACAGAAAAGAGTAAAACAACAGGTATAACATTCTTGTAAGATTCACACAACACAAAATAAAGACATATATGAATGATCAACTCATAAATATAAATCAATAAGCGGTGAATCACAAAGCAACAAGAATCAATAAAAATAACATGTATATCAATCAATGTTACTCCCCCTAACATGAATATCCCCAAAAAATGATATACAAAGTGAAGCACCTAAATACAAAATTAAACTCCACAAGCTCCTCAAAGAAAACAAAAAGTCTCAAAAGTCTCAAAAAATATCCCCCTAATTACAAAAACTCATCTACAAGTCAAAACTCCACTCCCCCTTTTTGTGACAGAATGCCAAAGGGCAATCACAAGTTGCCATCAAAAGGAGGTGGTGAGGGTGAATGAAGACGCGCAAAATCGGCTCGGAGAGCACGAATCTTGTCTAGCAAGTCCACCAAAATCTGACCATGAGCCGCCTGAACGGTCATGACAGTCTCCAAAGTACAACGAACATCGAAGTCGGCCGAAGGAGGTGGAGGAACATCAGCAGCAATAGCATCATCACCAACTGGATCAGGAATATCCTCACCAGCAAGACCTGCAGAAGAAGAAGGAGGAGGTGCGCTACTAGACGGCTCAGACCTAGGGTGTTTAGAACCAGCTCGAAGATGAGCGGCCCTCTGTCTAAGAAAAGACGCACCTATGGGAGCTATCACATGAACGGGCTAAGAGGAAGGGAAGCCACTAAGATCAAGATAGAGTAAAATCCTATGAATGAAAATAGGATGTACAAGAGCATGAGCAGTAGATGAACTCCTATAAACATCGTTCAAAGAACGAAGAAAAAGATGGGGAAAACTAATAGGAGCATCAGTAACCAAGGCGTACAAAAATACACACCTCTCAAGAGGAATGGTGTGAACATGGGAAATGGGCCAAATAGAATGACAAGCTATCCTAAAGAATAGATAGTGTAACCCGGAGAGCTCAGCAGAAGTGATTCGAGGATCAAAACCCCACTGGACAGTAGTCCCAGTGATGTAAGACAAAACATCGCTCAGCTCGGGAGACTCATCATATGGATAGACAGGATGCTGGATCAATGGTACCCCTAGAGCATCAGCCATTACCTGAGGAGTAATGGTGTACTCTACGCCTCGTATCCAACTCTTTACTAAAGTGTTGGAATCATAGATGCAGATAGAGATATTCGAATAGAACTCTCTAATCAAGGCAGAAGGTGGAGGAGGATCAGAAACATCCACCAAGGGTAACCAGCCCTGACGCTCAAAGTTTGCCTTAATGGCAGGATTAAGTTCATCTAACAAAGCAAGACGCTCAGCCCAAATCTTTCTCCTAAGGTTAAACTTCTCAAAAATCTCTTGGTTTTTCTTACTTGGAAACTTCTCACAGTCAAAGGAAGGAGGAGACGAAGAAGAAGAAGGAATAGTTCTACGGGCTCTAGTTTTCCTAGGCATGATGCTAAGGAAAGGACAGAGACACAAAGAGAAAACCAAAAGAAAACACAAGAAAAACAAAACCAAGGGCAAACTGCTAGTTAGCACAAAAAATCAATAAAATGAAAATCTATATGATGCATGAACAAATACAATACTATGATGCATGTACTAATGCAGTAAGCAAATAAGTTCAATTGAGATTAAATTGACAAAATTGGCTTGAACAGGGAATTTCTATCAAAAACCCCAAAAATTGAAAACCACTTGTTGAAATTTTTTTTAAAACAAATTGATGAATTGAGCATTACAAAACACATCACATAGATTATAATGTTTAATTACATTAACACAACAAGCCAATTTCATCAAATTCTACCCAATTTAACAAAAGCCCCAAATCGGATCAAATAGAAACCCTAGAATTTTCAAATTTTCACCAAACTCAAAATTGATCAAATTAACAGGTAAGAATCATGTTTATGATGTGTCCCCACAAAAACCCAATGATCAATTGCATAAAATAAGGCTTGAATCAACAGAAAATCCCAAAAATGTAAAGTCCGAAAATCTCCCTTAAATGCATGGATTTATGCATGAAATCATGAAAATAAAATCAAAAGGAAGGGCAAAAGAGTCTTACTGGCTTGAGGAAAGAGATTCTTTGCAAAAACTTCGAAGGAAAACGACAAAAATTGGAACTATTGAGCTTGCCTCGTCGGAGAGAGAAAGAAAAAGTTTGAAAAAGTTTTGAAAAGCATTTGAAAAAGTCAAATTAGATCTTTTAAAAAAGCTTCTCCACGATATTTGATTGATCGAATGTGACAGTCATTTTTAAACAAAATAGAGCACTTTTTCGATTGATCGAAAAACAGACTGGATCGATCGAATTAGGCAGAGGCTCACTAAATTTTGAAAAAAAACACAGTTTTGAAAGACACAAACCTAATTTTGAAAAACAACTCCTCAAAGCATTAACCAATGAAAGCAAAATGCATGAGTATGAGATGGAATGCTTTTTCAAAAACCCAAAATTTTAAACCCAATTTTCTCAAAACAAATTTCAATCATTCTCCCATTGAATTTTCTCAAGCAACAAATATGTTGTGCACAAATCTCAAGATATTTTCAAACTTGGTTGGTCAGACCAAAAACACACACACTAGCATGTACAGTGTTTAACAAAGAGTAACTTGTGTAGTGTGTGGTACTAGCACAAAAACTTGAGATACATGTGAGGTGATATGTGAATAGCAATCAAAACACAAAGTCTACACAATTCATCACATAGAATTTAAAAGAGACTATCACCTAAAGAGTTACATCCTATAACTCCCACATCTCCTAGAACAAAAGCTTGCAATCATGTAAGTTTCTTGCATTTTTGCCTCTTATTTGTATGAATTGGCATTCAGCCTAATAGTACACACCGGTTTGAATTAAGTGAATTGGCATCAAGCCTAATAGTACACACCAGTTTTAATTTAATTGAGGCTACACCTTATGTTCTTTTTGTGTATGTGCTACACTTTCTCGAGCACAAAATCTTTTGATATGCACTAAGGTGTTCATGATTGGCTAGTGAACAGTGGTGAGATGGTTATTTATGCCTTTCTCAAAAGGATCAAGTCCGACAGTCAAATAACATATGACTTCATGATTAAGACAAAGTGATTAAAAACAACACACATCTTTCCCACACAACATGCACTACAAAGTTTTAACTAGTCAAGTGCAATGAATAAGTTCATCAAAGTTAAACAAGGTACACAAGACATGACATGTGTTAAAAAGATAGACCTACCTTGTTTTTCAAAAATCAAGAAAAATAGTGTCAAACATAGTTTATGCTTTCTCCTTTTACCTTTTTTTTATTTTTTTTTTATTTTTTTTTTATTTTATTAAAAGAGAAGACAAATAAATCCTAGAATGAAATGCATGAATGTAATGCAATGCAAGTCCTAGAACAAAAAAAACAAAAACCAAAGAACAATGGTCACAAAAGAATAGAGCAATGAAGTACAACGACCAAGAAAGTCAAAAGAGACTAGGGACACCGAAGCACACCAATGACTTGACGAAGAGTCTCAAACTTACTTCCATCAAGAGGTTTGGTGAAGATGTCAGCATTTTGACGGTCAGTAGGGATATACTCAAGAATAACAATTTTCTTTTCAACTAAATCCCTAATGAAGTGATATCTAAGTTCAATGTGTTTGGTCTTAGAATGCTGAACAGGATTTTTAGATATATCTATGGCACTAGAATTATCACAGTAGACAACCATTGTGTCTTGAGGAATCCCATAATCACTCAAAAGTTTCTTCATCCACAGAAGCTGAGAACAACAACTCCCAGCAGCAATATATTCAGCCTCAGCAGTGGATAAAGAAACAAAATTTTGTTTCTTACTCATCCAAGCTACAAGATTGGCCCCAACATAGAAACACCCCCCAGTGGTGCTTTTTCTATCATCAGCATTCCCAGCCCAATCAGAATCAGAAAAACCAGCAAGAGACAAATTTGACTCTTTGCTATAAAACAATCCATAATCACAGGTTCCACTCACATATTTGATAATTCTCTTAACAGCATTTAAATAAGAGACCTTAGGATTAGACTGAAATCTAGAGCAAACACCAACACTAAAAGAGATATCAGGACGACTAGCTGTTAAATACAAGAGACAACCAATCATGCTTCTATACAAAGTAACATCAACAGACTCACCTGATGGATCAATTGTCAATTTCACATTAGCAGCCATTGGTGTTCTAGCATGAGCAGCCTTGTCCAGTCCAAATCTCTTGACCAAATTTCTTGCATATTTAGCTTGTTTGATGTAGATTCCTGACTCTGTTTGCTTCACCTGTAATCCCAAAAAGTAAGTCAATTCACCAACCATGCTCATTTCAAACATTGCATTCATTTCATCTGCAAAAGAATGAGCAAGAGAATCATTAGTAGCACCAAAAACAATGTCATCAACATAAATTTGAGCTACAACAAAACCAGTCTTATCCTTTCTTATGAAGAGAGTTGTATCTGCAGATCCCCTTTTGAAACCATGCTTAGTGAGATATGCAGTCAATCTATCATACCAAGCTCTAGGAGCTTGTTTCAAACCATAGAGAGCTCTCTTCAACTTGTAGACGTCATTCGGTCTGTGAGGATCTACAAATCCCTTAGGTTGCTTAACATACACCTTTTCTTGTAACATCCCATTTAAGAAGGCACTTTTGACATCCATTTGATACAACTTGAAGTTTAGATGACTTGCAATGGCCAACAGTATCCGAATGGATTCCAATCTTGCAACTGGTGCAAAGGTCTCATCAAAGTCAATTCCTTCCACTTGTGTGTACCCTTGTGCAACAAGTCTTGATTTGTTTCTAATCACGGTGCCATGTTCATCTGACTTGTTCTTAAAGATCCATTTAGTTCCAATCACATTTACATTTTTCGGCCTAGGAACTAATTCCCATACATCATTCCGAACGAATTGATGAAGTTCTTTATGCATGGAATTTACCCAATCAGCATCCTGAAGTGCTTCATCTACCTTCTTCGGTTCAAATTGGGATAGATAACATGAGTGAGTGATCACATTCAAGGCTTTTGATCTCAATCTCATGTTATCATTCAGACTGCCCAATATATTTGTGGAAGGATGATTCAATCTCACTCTAGAGGATGGGCGTTTAACAAGAGATGTTGTGGTACCTTTCTATTCAAATGGAGGACTGAGCTCACTTTGTACCTGTCAAGTGCCATGAACCGGAGTGGATGGTTCTGAACTTGATGGTACTGAGACTGTATCATTCAACACCAATAGCTCTTCCTCACTATGTTTCCCAAAATACTCAGTAAGAAGAGAATCATTAACTTCTAAAGACTTATCTTGAGCAGGAACAGTGCTTTTTGAAGATGCTTCTGAAACCACTTCATCATATATCACAACATTTGAAGATTCCATGACTGTTTTGGTTCTCAAATTGTACACTTTATAAGCTCTACTGGTGGAAGAGTATCCTAGAAAGTATCCTTTGTCACTCTTTGCATCAAACTTCTCTAGGTTCTCTCTATCACGTAGAATGTAACAGTCACTGCCAAATATCCTAAAATATTTGACAACAGGTTTCTTTCCTCTCCAGAGTTCATAGGGTGTTTTCTTGGAATCAGGTCTAAAATACACCCTGTTGAGTGTATGGCAAGCAGTGTTGACTGCTTCTCCCCAGAAGGACTTTGGCAACTTTTTATTGTGTAGCATGACTCGTGCCATCTCCTAAACAACCCTGTTTTTCCTTTCCACAATCCCATTTTGTTGTAGTGTCTTGGGTGATGAGAACTCTTGGTGAGTGCCTTGATCATTGCAGAAAGTAGCCAGTTTGGTATTCTCAAATTCTCTTCCATGATCACTTCTGATTCTGGCTATCACAGTATCTTTCTCAACCTGCAATTTCTTGCACAGATGTATCATCTTCTCAGGAGCCTCAGCTTTATCCTTCAAAAGCACAACCCAAGTATATCTAGTAAAGTCATCCACAACAACTAGAATATACTTCTTTCCACCCAAACTTTGAACTCTGGTAGGACCCATGAGATCAATGTGTAATAACTCTAAAGGTCTTGAAGTTTGAACACTAGTCACAGACGGATGCTTGGATTTTACTTGTTTACCTATCTGACATGGTCCACAAATGCATTTATCTATCTTCTCAAATTTAGGTAAACTGATAACTGCCTCACACTTGGAAATCTTCTCTAGCTGCTTATGACTGGCATGTCCCAACCGTTGATGCCACAAATCAACTTGATCTATCTTTGCACTAAAGCACTTGTTGTTTACACTTGGTGTTATTCCATAACAGTTGTCAGCTGTCCTTACACCAACACATATACAGTCACCTCCTCCATCAAGTATCTCACATTCATACTTGGTGAAAAAAACATTTAATCCATTGTCGCAAATCTGACTTATGCTGAGTAAATTGGCCTTCAATCCATCAACATACCAAACATCTTCAAACACTGGCAATCCTGGAATGTCCACAGTACCAATGCCTCTGATCACAGATTTACTTCCATCTCCAAAAGTGACTGTCCCAATCTTTCCTTCAAAGAGTGTTTTGAATAAACGTTTATTTCCTGTCATGTGCTTGGAATAACCACTATCCAAATACCAAAGACAAGAATCACGTGCCTTTAAGGCGGTTAAAGCAGTATAACAAACATAATTCTTATCACATGTGATTATGCCAAGATACTTAAGGAAAGATTTAACAGAAACAACAAACGGCAAAGACAGTAAGTAGATAAGTTGACTAACAAGCAAAAAGATTTTCCAAGAATCCATGACAGCAGAGGTCAAGGATCAGCTCAGAGATAAAAAAAATCTCAAACAAAAGAGCTACCTGCTCTGATACCACATGTTGGAAATTTAGACCCCTTAAACAACCAGATTGCGTAGCCTAGATTAATTAGCCAAGTTGTTACTTAGTCAAATTATGCAATTCTAGGTTAAAGCAATCATACAATCATATCAAAATAATAAAGCAACGTAATAATAAACAATACAAAGATATGATTACCCAGGAAACCACACGGTAAAAACCTGGGGAGGATTTGACCCACCGATCCTCAAGGCAAAACAGAATTCACTATGAAAGAATTGAAGTTCTTACAAAAGGATTACAAGCTCCCCGCTCGACTTCCTAATGCTACCCACCAGTAGAACTTACTGACACGACCACGTGCAAGCTCTGAATCCACGGACTCCTTCTTTCTTGAATTCCTCAATCAGTTACAAGCTCCCCGCTTGTTTTTCTTTTAAGTTCTAATGGTTGCAACTATAATGATCTTCAAGATGTTGAAATCATCTCTACCTTGAAAACCCTAAGTTTTGTGTAAAGGAAGGTTCCTCAAAGATCTCACACGAGATTCACACAAAACAGCAATGTATGAGCAACAAAGCAATATGGACAACCTTCAAAAACGTGGCTAGGGTTTAGTTTATATACCTACGGTAAAAACATAAAACCCTAAACGTTTAATGAAGTAGGGCTGAGTTGGAAATTCTGCAGAAAAATCAACTTGTGCGATTTTCGATCGATCGAGTCTATTCTTCGATCGATCGAGCCAGGCCGAAAGTCCCAAGTACTTCTGCAACCACTCGATTCCAACTTTACAATAATAGACCAACTTTGAGCAAGCCTAAACAAGACTAAATACATTGTTTTGATCATGGTTTGCCAACATTACAAATTAGAGTTCTAAATACATAAAATACTAAGACCTTAGAACCTAACAAATGTATTATAAGACTGTTTAAAAAACTCTATATATTACTTTCGTATTTGTGTGTTCTAATAAGTATTACAATTTCTTCAAAAAAAAAAAAAAAAAGCTTTGGCTGCTTAAGCTACTACTTTCTTTGGTTTTGGGACTCTACTAAAGTAGCGAAGTAGCTACAATGGGCATTTTGGTGTAAAAGATGGGTTTTTAGTATTTGAGATGTCCGGTTGTCATTAGCTCTATGAAAGATAATTATAAAGTGTGTCATGTTACTTCTTACGGTTTTAAGATGGTAAAATGTGATATATTTTAAATATCGGATGTGAATGCTCTTACCGTTTTGTGGCGGGACCAAAAATGGTGAGATGGGCTTTGGTATGTTACCTTGCTAAGGTGGCTGACTGATGTGTTTAGTTTGTAAGGCCCACCCAATGAGAAATTTACTACTACAATGACATTGCTTTGCCATGGCCATTTTCATTTTTATTATTTGATGTTTATTATTTTTAATTGATAAATTTAGGTTTTAAAATTATAAAACTTATATATATATATATATATAAATATATATATTATATTAGCAGTAGTCCTGAAACAATACGCTAAAATAGATTAGTACTGAAACATTTCATTCCAATGAAAAACTTGAAATAGAGTCCAAAACGTTATTCATAACATTAGGTGAAATGTTGGATGGATGAAATTGATATATATTTTTAAATTTATCTAAAATTTAGAAATTTTAAAATAAGAGATTGTCGGACCCTAAGTTGACCATTTGACTAAAAAGTTGTAAACTAATTTAGTAATTTTAAGGGATAAAGTTGAAAATATGAAAAAGTGGACATCTCTTGTTTGTTCTCTTGATATATAGAGATATCAAAATATGATGAATGAAATATAAAATTAAATAAAAACAATAAAAAATTATTATTTTTGGGTACAAGAATAAAAATTCTTTGCACCCTATATTTCATCGATCACAGTTTTCCTCTTAACATTTTCTCTTGGAATGAAATAAAAATAACACCTACCAATTGCAGTTGGAAGAGAACATCCAATGAGACGGCAGCAGATTGAATTCATGGGTCCTCTTCTTTACCTTTCTCCTCGTTTGGTCCCCGTCCCATTCTCGGGATTTTTTAAAAAATAACAATAAAACCCAAACAATATCATAAGTTAGGCAACGTTTGAAACTAATTTGATTTATAACAATTCGACTTCAGAGAAATCGATTTCACTGTTCATTCATCTACTTTACCCGTGGCTGAGGTGGAAAAATCGAGTTCATTGGATTTGATTTTCATACATGGAAATCGAGTACTATACATGGAAAACGAGTCCACTGAACTCGTTTTCCATGTATAAAAAACCCAGTCATATCGTCACAGAATGAACGAAGAATGAAGAACCTAGGCGCCTGGGTTTCTTGCCGAACGAAGAAGAACGAACCCAGGCGAATGAAGAACGAACGAACCCAGGCGCCTGGGTTTCTTGCCGACAAACCTAAGCGCCGATTCTGATCGACGAACCTAGCAACATCGACAAGCAAATGAAGGAACCTAGACGCCGATTCACCAAACCCCGACGAACCCAGCAACACCGACGAGCAAACGAAGAACCCAGGCACTGATTCACCAAACCCCGACGAACCGTAGCAACACCCACGAGCAGTGGAGGAGAAGAACACGCTCGGGTTTGATTTGTTTTGGATTTGATTTTTTCATGGGTTTTTGGGGCTTGGAAGTGGTCTACCCAGGTGGCATTTTGGGGAGGAAAGGAAGAACACGAAAAAATCGTGTAAGTTTTTGGGCTGGGCATATCAAAGAAATCGACTTCACTGAAGTCGATTTCTACACAAAGAAATAGACTTCACTGAAGTCGATTTCTTTGTATAGAAAACGACTCCAGCGAAGTCGTTTTCTGTGTATAAGAAATGAGTCCAAAGGACTCGATTTCTTTATCTACGTGGCAAAAAATAGACGATATGAACAGTAAAATCGACTCCTCTAAAGTTGAATTGTTAGAAATGCAATATGTTTGAAACGTTGCCTAACTAATAATATTGTTTGGGTTTTGTAGTTATTTTCTAAAAAATCCCTCCCATTCTCACTCCCATGAGTATCTCCCAACTCCCTCCCTCTCTTCTCCGAGCAGCGTCTTGGATTCTCTATCTTACCTCTTCGGGTTGGTCTTTGGTTGTGGGGCATTCAGCGTTTGACAACCATAAAGGTTCAAATTTCCGTGGGTCTTCGGTTGGGCGATCTTGGTGAATTTGGTTGAGGTTTCAGCCAAGGTGGTGGTTCTGGTTCTTCGGCCGGTTTGGAGGACTGGGTCATGCTCGTTTTGTCGCGACGAAGAAGCAAGATATTTGAAGTGGCTACATTGAAATGCTTCATGGGTATGCTCTCTTAGTGCAGTCCTTTGTCTCTTTCAGCTTACATAGATGTTGATTGGGCTGTTGATACCCTCTAAACTCTAAAGGCACTCTACATCAGCTTAGATTTTTTGTCTTGGCTTGGCATTAATCGCATTACTTGGTCTGCCAAGAAAAAAACTCACACTATCTTACTCCTCCACTGAAGTTGAATACCAATCATTGCTTCCACTGCTACTTTAGTTATGTTGGCTTTGTACAATTTTATAGGGCTTTGGGTGTTTCATTCATCATATTCCTCGGATTTGGCGTGACAATGTTTCGGCACTTGCCATTGCCACAAATCATGTCCAGGGGTGGAACATGTATAAAAATTCGAACCAAGGGCTTATCTTGCCGTTGCCACAGATCATTTCTGATGTTTTTACCAAGGGCTTATCTTCTCCGCATTTTATTCAATTAAAGAACAAACTAATGCTTACTTATATGCCCATTAGTTTGAGGGTGAGATTTTAATATTACTGATGACACTTGCACCACTCAGCCAGTTGACACTCACAACTCAGTCAAGATTGTAGCAGCTGCTGAGTTAAATTAGTTGCATGGAACTAACAATTAGTTATGGCTTTTACTCCCATGTGTTTTATTAAAACTAGTTGCAGACCCGCGCATTGCGCAGGATAATTTTTTTTTAGGGTGATCTCATTAAATATATTATTATTATTAACAATTGATTTTTCATTATCTTTTAAATTAATAAAAACCTTACGTATACCATTTTTTTATGATAAAACTTATGTACAATACTTTAGGTGTTGTTCCATCCCATAAAAAAAAATAGTCACATAACTAAATTTTAAAAGGAGAATCTAAGGAATAGCATTTAATTACTGTACCTAAGTTTTGTTTTTTTGTTTTTTTTTTTTTTAACGTTTACATATACTTTTTTTAATGTGAATCTTTACATATACTTTAAGTAAACTCTATTTATTGCAATTTTTTAGATGTGTAAAATCATAGATTACTACTCCATAATGATAGTAGCTAATTAGTTTTATCATTTTTTTTATAATCTCATTCATAACATTTCTTAGTATTATCATATATTTACTGGTTGATGATTTGCATAACAGAGGCATTAAATGAGATGTAGCATCGTTCATTAGATTTTTAAAAGTATTGATGTATGAAGATTATATATATATATATATATATATATATATATATAAAGGGTTAAATGAAATGTCAAAAAAGGGATTTTAAAATTTCCTGACTTTATTTCTTATGTAATTTATATGATTACTGGAGAACATCTCCCTTTTAGTTATGAATGGAAATATGGTTTCCATGATTAAAGTTTGATTAGATTTAAGATTAAATGTAGTATTGTAGTAATATGATTTTATTTCATTGTTGATTATTGATTTAATTTTTTTAAGTGAATGTAATAATTGATTTTATTGTACTATAAAATTTTTAATGTTCTTTGTATGGTCATATCTATTTAATTTTTTTTTACTTCTCCTTACAGTCTCTTTGTTTTCCAATTAACAGTTACTAATTGACATTTGATTTTTTTTTCTTTATCTACTCTTTTTTTCTTTATTTATTGAATTTAAGTTAAATATTGAATATTTAATTTTTTTTAAATAAAAGGAGTGAAAATATAAATAATTTAATGATATGGAAGATGTGGCTGAATTTAAGTGGTGAATAAAATAAGATGAGGAAAAAAAAAGTAAAAATAGAAGATATAACAATAAACACATATCCAAATCATGTTATATAATAAAATATTATTATATTCTTATATACAATCTTTAATTCTTTATAATGCTATAGGATAACATTTAACAATCAAAAAGAACCCAAAAAAAAAAAAAAATAATAATTTAAAACACAAAACTAAATCTCATCAACCCAAAGTAGAGTTTTAAAGAACACCAAAATTAATCAAACTAAAACAAAGATGCAAGAAAAATTAAAAAATCCACCAAAAAATTGAGTGAGAATTAAAGAGAGTGAAATGGCATTTTTTTTTTTTTTTTGTGAGAGAAAATTAAATATAGCATGGAAGAGAGAATGACAAATTTATACTATAACGATGAGAATAAAAAGAAACAAAATAAAGGAAGATAAAGGGAAATAAGAAGAGTGATTAAAGTGGAGGCTAGTGGAGAGATGAAAAGATAAAGGGAAGAAGAAAGGTTGGACAAAGTGTAAATGTAAAAAAAATTAGTACAATTTTTTTACGACATTTTTATTTACTTTAAATAAAATATTCTACGTTAAATTTTTAAAAATAAAAAATGAGAAAAAAATATAAATAATTTAATGGTAAGGAAGATTTGATTGAATTTAAATGTTAAATAATAGGATCAAGATCTTCTGGAGTTTCTAAGGTAATCTACCATATAAAGTTCTTTACATCCTCACATTTCTTTTAAAATAAAAGACTAAGATTATGCCATATATATTATCAATCCACTACCATAACCATTATTGAATGCTATAAAAAAAATAAAAATTCAAATTCAAATTTATTCACCTTACCAAAATTATGAGGAAATATTAATGGAAGGAAATCACCACCATGGACTTGATGGTTTTGCAAAAGAAAGCAAACACAGCCATTCTCCAAGTAATAAAAAAATTTCAACAAACCCATACTATTTTTTTATTGAACAAATTTCATATCAAATCTATAAGAAAGAAGCAAAAACAAAAGAAAAGAGTTTGTTTAATGATCAAAGCCAGAAGAATCCACAAAAGCACAAAAGGCCGGATTGAGTTTTGATCCAAATAATCTCAAGTGCTTATCTAATACTGGAAATCTTAAGGTACGTTTTGGTTCAAATAAGAGCAATGTTTTGGGTTTTTATGTCCTAAATTTTCAAGTAGGTACTAATTTAATGCATAAATTTAACAGTTAGGCTTTTCTTTTCCTAGTGGGAATTGCTTTCAAATACTTAAATTTGTACCTTCAACCCAAAGTAGAATATGACTATGTAGATTGGTCGTGGGACCGATGGGGGAGAAATTAAGTTACAGCTCCATAGTTTGTTTTTGGTTGAACGGCAAACGGTGAATAAGGTTGAGTTTTTTTTTTTTTTTTGGAAATCATTATTTTGGCAGATGGATGATGTGGAAAAATCTATCTGAGAATACCCTATGAACTTTAGAGGATTTTGATCCTAAATAACATAAGCTGAGAAGGAAAAAAGTAAAAATAAAAAATATAACAATAAATACCAAATTTTCTTATAATTGTTTTATAACACAGTAGGATAACATTTAACAATAAAATAGAACAAAAATAAAATAAAACAACCTGAAGAATCAAGGATAACATTCAACACAAAACTAAATCGCATTACTATAATTAATTATTTATAACACAATAGGATAACATTTAACAATAAAATAGAACAAAAATAAAATAAAACAACCTGAAGAATCGAGGATAACATTCAACACAAAACTAAATCGCATTAACCTAAATTAGAGTTCTATGGAACACAAATTTATTAACCTAAAGTAGAGATGCAAGGGAAAAAAAAACCATCAAAAAATTGAGAGAGAGAGAGAGAGAGAGAGCTAAAAAAAAACTTTTGTAAGGGAAACTATGCATAGAATAGAAGAAAAAGTGACAAATTTATAGTAAGATGGTGTGAATAAGAAGAGACAAAATAAAGGAAGATGAAGAGGAAGAGAAAGAGTGATATTAATGTAAAGGATAGTGGGGAGATGAAAAGGTGAGGGAGGGAGAAGGTTGGTGAAAGTAAAAAACAAAAACAAAAAAAATGTTAAAAACAATTATAAGAAAATTGGAAAGAAAATGAATAATAATATGGATGCTGATGTGGCTCAACTGGAGCATAGCAAAAATAAATACTACGCTTCAGCTTTTAGATATATATAGATGTGTTTATATACCACTAGTGTGCAGATCACATGCTTATGTCAATAGAATCATTCTTCTGCAGTTAATCCTCCCTTCATTTTTATCTTTGTTTTCTGCTTCTTCTGGTTCTGCACTTACTGCTTTTGTGATTCAACATCTCTGTGCACTTTAAATAGGATCCATGGTTTATATATAAGAAAATGCCGGAGAAGCCCACAAGTAAACGTTTTAATTATTTAGATTTTAGATAATAGTCCATCCATTCAATTAAAGAAAATAAAGATAAGTTCACTAGTTTTACACACCCAAGCAAGTAGCAACTATTAACCCCCAAATGATAGAATTTAAATCTGAAAACAAAAAGATGCCAAAGAATCTAGTCCCAAATGCACTCCTAAATACTTCAAAACTTTAACATATAACATCTCATGCAAGCTATTTATGAATTCCCTATCTAGCTTCTGGCAAAGTTATAGTTACTGCATTTTCTGTGCTGGATTCTTCATTTCTTGATAATGCACCTGCATTGCCAGAACTTCTTTCTATGAAAAAACCAGGCTGTTTAGGCTGAGGCAGAATTGCTTCCTCATTTGTTAACATAGAAAGCACACAAGACATTATCGGCCTGTCTTCAGGGAACTTTTGAACACATATTAAACCAACATGAATACATCTTAGTACTTGAGATCTTAAATGTGAATCCTCCAAACATGTATACAATAGTTCCAAGGCCCTGCCCTCCTTCCACAGCAACCATGCCTAAAAAAACAATTAAATTATAGATGCTTACATAATTTTCCAAAGGGGGGAACACACAGAGAGAGAGAGAGAGAGAGAGAGAGAGAGAATTTTGAGCTTACATGTCCTAGTAGGTTATGATGGTGATCAGCATGAAAAAAATTTCGATTTTTCATGCCACTCACTATCTCTAACATGAGCACACCCAAGCTAAAGACATCAGATTTCACTGAAAATGTTCCGTCAACTGCATACTCAGGAGACATGTAGCCACTGCATGAAACTATAAAATATTAGTTTTAATATTCTTATTGTTGTTGTTGTCATTATTGGTAGGTTACATGAACTGGTACATCTCTAACTTTAACCCATGATATCACCCTTCATACCATGTTTATGAGGGAAGGAATGTCATTTGGGTCAGAGACTTAGAGCACATTGATGAAATGTTGCTACTGTTTGACAAACAAAAATATAGTTCCATTTTATAATACTTACTGTGTTCCAACAACTCTTTCTGTTTTCATTTCAGATTCATCTCCTCCAAAAGTTCTTGCTAAGCCAAAATCTGATATTTTTGGGTTTAAATTGATATCTAATAAAATATTACTCGCTTTCAGATCCCTGTGGATAACTTGAAGTCGAGAATCCTGGTGCAGATAGAGAAGTCCTCGCACAATCCCCAAAACAATGTCAAGACGCTTTGGCCATGTCAGCAGTGCACTCCCATTTTGTTCTGCATATAACTTTTGCCCTTATTACCATGATCAATGATTATTTTCAGTTCTTTTGTGAACTTGTTTTGAAAATCATTTGGAGGACTCTATTCAAAGACATGATAGGTAATACACTCAGGTACACAACCTATAAAAGAAGGAAAGCAATAATAACACATAAAAGCTCATTAGAATTGTACCAAAAATGAAATAATTCAAGCTTTTGTTGGGCATGTATTCATAGATTAACATCTTTTCGTCTCCTTGAATGCAGTAGCCTAAGAGCCTGACAAGATTCCTATGTTGAAGTTTGGCAATGAGAACAACTTCATTCTTGAACTCTTTGAGACCTTGTCTTGAATCCTTTGACAGCCTCTTCACAGCAATATTTTGTTCGTTACATAGATGTCCCTGCAAATCATCACATAAAGGTGCATCTTTCCTTTTGAATTTGCATAATATCACCATACAATTTGTGACCTGTATAACAAATTCAGAATCCTTTTTACCTTATAAACAGGACCAAATCCACCAGCCCCAATCACATTTTCTTGAGAGAATTTGTTTGTTGCGGTGGCAACCGTTGTAAAAACAAATAAAGGTACCTCTACATCATCTTTCTTTCTTGGAAGGCCTACTGAAAGCATATATTACCTTATCAGGAACAGCTTTTGATTTTAGTCTAACTAAGCTTTATCATGATCACTTCAATTGATCTAGCTTTTTGCATCATTTATTATTGCCAAGCATGGAAGTTTATACCTTTTTTTTTTTTTTTTTAATAAAATGGTTAACTATACTTACATCTTCTACTTGTTATCTTCCAAGTTATACACCAGAAAACAAACCCCAAAGTAAGCACTCCACAAATGACTGATACCATCAGGAAGACCTCTGGACTTTCCTTCATGTTTGATTCCCGGATTGATCCTAGAACAGACAACAATTAAGATATTTTTTCATTTTGCTTGAATCCTTGTTCATTAGGGTAATAGTATTAGATCTTTGCTTCCACTAGTCAGGATTTATTATAAGTCTGTTAAGAATGCTAATACAAGCATAAATAAAACTATGGCTTGAGAACTTATACCGAACTATATCCTGCTATAGATTATAAGACCCTCTGCACCATGTTGGCCAAGGTCTTTCTAGATGAAGACTGCATATGCTAATATGCTAAAACTTCTAACTTAGAAGTGAGTATTAGAGAGCAGAAAGTGCACTTACTTAGTTCTGAAGCAGCCAGTCGTATATAGATCTTGCCCGGGATTTTCTTGGTTGTACCCTCTAATATCAATCAAATTCCCAAACTAGATCAAACAGACGTTGCCTCCCCCATTAATATCTGAATTTGCATATGCTGTACATGAACAGTTCTTCAAGCACTCTGCCTCGCATTCCTTGGTGCTCATACTCTTGTTTAACCAAAACTCTAGCAAGTCAGGCAACTTCACCCACCCAAGCTTCATGAAATTATCTTTCCTCTGGCATTCCAGTGGGGTTCTCCTTACACATCCACTTGAAGAATTGAGCAGTTTCCATTCTTCTGGTGATTTGGGGTTGAATCCTTCCAAACACTCGCAAGTTGATTCTTTGTAACTTCTGCAAACACTATTAGCGCCACACTGCCCATAATTGTCACACATGTCATTCGGTACTGCATCCATGGGAGTCCATTCAGTGCTTCCCTTTATCAATACAAAGCGTTGGAGGATGCCTGACTCACTCAGTGTTATCCTTGTAGAAACCAACTTGTTTTTAGGTTCGTACTTATATCCCACCATGTCATTTTGGGATGCTAATATGGGAAAGAAAAATTGATTTATAGGCATAGGAAGACCGCTGAATCGAACTCCATTCCATGGTCCAGTGCGAAATATTTTCATCGTTCTCCTTTTTATAAATATTTGAGGCAACCCCTTGTAATCAAATTTGTATGTAGAGTCTCCCGGAGATGCAATATCTGAGTCTTTGCAAGATGTCAAAAATCGGTTTAGACCATTGCTCATGTCCTTTCCTATCATCATGCCTGATAACCACGTGTTTATTGGGTAATCATAGCTCTTCCACAGATAGCTTTCTGAGGTCGAAGTTGCATTGTCTACAAGGACAAGGTTACCAGTGTTGAAGAACAGTCTCAACAATCTCAACACAATGATAAAGACTCCATACGCACCGTTTCACTTATGACTTAAAGACAAAACGCACCGTTTTATTAATCTATGCAGTGGACTGTCTTGGACTCAAGCTGAAGACTGTATTCATCACAGAAACGGTGTCGTATGGCTGAGTGATCAAATAGCAGTTATTGTTGGAGGGAATGTTAGTTACAGAAGCAGTTATAGTTCCAGGATTCACGGAACTGATCCGGATAATCAGGATCATAAGCTATTCAGTTTTTAGTAATGATAGGACTCTATAAATAGTAGAATCCTCTCTCAGATAATGTATTGAAAAAGATTGTAAATCATTTTATTCTTGGTTAATAGAATCATCTTCAACCTCTCGTCTCTCTCTCTCTCTGTTTTCTTTTTTTCTTTGTTCTGAATTTCTTCATGGTATCAGAGCCAATTGTCAGTGAAGCAATGGCAACAACAGCTTCAACAATGGCTTCCTCTTCAACGTCTTCATTAACTTCCAATTCTTCAGTGAATATACTCAATCAACCACTTCTTCTTCTCTTGAATATGGCCAACATGATGACCATAAAGTTGGATAATATGAACTACATAGTGTGGAAGCATAAAATAACAATGGTATTAGAAACCTATTCCTTGTTTGAATTGATTGAAGAACCTCAATTGATTCCTGAGAAATATCTCAAAGATCTCTCTGGTGCATATATTACTGTGATGAATCCAGATTATTTGGTATGGAAATCAAAGGAAAAGGCTTTATTGACATTCGTGAGCTCCACCTTGTCTCCTTCCATTTTAGCACTTATTGTAGGGTGCTCATCAACATTGGAAGTTTGGAAGGTCTTGGAGAATAGATTCTCATCCGTTTCAAGGTCTCATGTAATGAACCTTAAAGGTGAGCTTCATAATCTCAAGAAGGGAGCTAATTCTGTAGATCTATATTTGTAGAAAATCAAAGTAGTCAGAGATAAGTTGCTAGCTGTTGAAGTAATTGTAGATGATGAAGAACTACTCCACATTTCCCTCAAGGGACTCCTTAAGGAGTACAATGCATTTACATCTGCTATAAGAACCAGGAGTACTCTTTTGAGTTTTGATGAACTCTCCACTATGCTCAATGCAGAGGAAGAGTCTCTCGATGAAGGTTCTGAGGTAAAAGACACTATTTTTGCTATGACAGCAGCAGCTACTCCAAAACCTAACAACAATGGATTTAATCCATCTTTCAATAGAGGAAGGGGGAGAGGCAACTATAATCATAGAGGTGGCAGAGGTGGAAGAGGTTCATCTCACCAATCCTCTCAATTCAATCAATATAATCAGTTTCAGCAGCCTCAACCCAATTCTAATGGAGCTAGAACAGAAAGACCAACCTGTCAGATTTGTTGGAAGGTTGGCCACTCAGCACTGGATTGTTACCACAGAATGGACTATGCTTACCAGGGAAAGCACCCTCCCACCAAGCTTGCAGCTATGGCTACTGCATCAAATGCCTATGTTACTCAAGATCAACCCTGGCTCGCTGATAGTGCTGCTACAGATCACATCACATCCAGTCTGACTCATCTTAACTTTCCCAAACCTTACCATGGTCAAGATCAGATTACTGTGGGCAATGGACAAAACCTTCCTATCACACACTTAGGTAATACTTCTCTTCCTCTTTCTCAGTCCACACTTCACTTAAACAATGTTCTTAGAGTCCCTTCCATTGCATCCAATCTTGCCTCTGTTCATAAAATTTGTCATGACAATAAGTGTTTCTGTTATTTTGATGAAAACATCATTTCAATTCAGGCTTTAGCCACGGGACAACTCCTTTACCAGGGCAGGAGTGAGGATGGTGTTTATCCAATCTACCCTCACAAGGCTGCACAGCTCTCCTTGTCTTCTAAATCTTGTAATAGGGTGTCTAGTAGTCCTGTTTTCAATAAAACTCTTTGGCACTTGAGGCTTGGTCATCCTACTGATCAAGTTCTTCATCATTTGTTTCCTAATGCCAAGTTTCATTTCAATAAAAATTCTGCTGTTGCGAACTCATGTACTCATTGTTTGTATGGAAAGATGCATAATTTACCCTTTCCTACTTCACAATTTAATGCATCTAAGCCTTTTGAGCTTGTTCATTCTGATCTATGGGGTCCAGCTCCAATGTGTTCTGTTAATGGCTTCAAGTACTATGTGTTGTTCATTGATCATTACACCAGATTTACCTGGATCTATTTGCTTAAATCAAAATCAGAAGTCTTTACCAAGTTTGTTCATTTTAAAGCCATGATTGAAAACCAATTCTCTGCTAAAATTAAAATCTTTAGATCAGATGGAGGGGGTGAATACACCTCTACTGAATTCAAGAATTACCTTTTACAAAATGGAATTATTCATCATCTTTCTTGTCCCTACACTCCACAACAGAATGGACTGGTTGAGAGGAAACATAGGCACCTCATTGAAACTACCATTACCATTTTATCTCAAGCCAAAATACCCTCTTCCTACTGGTCTTATGCTGTCCTTACTGCAGTCACCTTAATCAATCTGATGCCCACTTCTGTACTTCATTTTCTTTCCCCTTGGTCCATACTTTATGCCTCTCAACCTGATGTCTCTCAATTAAAAGTGTTTGGGTGTGCATGCTATCCTAATCTTAGGTCTTACACTCCTCACAAACTTGCACCTAGAACCAAAGAATGTATCTTTCTTGGTTATCCAGTAGGTACAAAGGGGTACCTGTGTCTTGACTTAGAAACCAATCACATATATACCTCCAGACATGTCTTGTTTGATGAGTCTAAATTTCCCTTTTCTTCCACCACTACCTCTCAGTCATCCACTCCTTCATCACCTGTTTTTCCTGATCTCACTTGGCTGTCAAATCAATTGTTTCTCCACTCTACAAATCATTCTTCTATCCTTGGTCCACATCCTGTTTCCTCTACCATTTCCTCAGCCCCAACCTCCACACCTGTCTCTTCCTCAAATGCTCCTCAATCTCTCCTTCCTGTCACTAGTTCACAACCTGACCCTCCTGTTCCTAGTCCACAGTCTTCTGTTTTGGCTTCCCACTCCTCTGATGCTACTGAGGATGCTACTGAAGATGCTACTGCTGCACTTCCTTCCTCAACCACTGCTCCTACTCCTATCTCAGCTTTACAGTCTGTGCCATTTAATCAGCATGCTATGCAGACCAGGTCTAAGAGTGGTATCTCCAAGCCTAAGACCAAGTTCTGTTACAAGGCTGTCATGGATTACTCATTTACTGAGCCTCCAACCTACAAGATTGCTTCTCAATATCCCAAGTGGTGTGCAGCTATGGATGCTGAGTTCCAAGCTTTGCAAAGGCAGCAAACTTGGTCCTTGGTGCCAGCACCTCCTAATGTCAATCTTGTTGGCTGCAAGTGGGTCTTCAAGCTTAAACTGAACAGTGATGGCTCCATTTCAAGATATAAGGCCAGATTGGTAGCCAAAGGGTTTCATCAACAAGCTGGGATTGATTATCATAAGACATTTAGTCCTGTTATTAAACCTGCTACTGTCAGACTGATTCTGGCTATTGCAGTGAGTTGCAATTGGAGTTTGAGGCAACTTGATGTATCTAATGCCTTTCTTCATGGACTTCTTCAAGAGGATGTATATATGTCTCAGCCTCCTGGTTATGTGGATTCTCATCATCCTTCCTATGTATGCAAGCTTCATAAGTCCTTGTATGGTCTCAAACAAGCTCCTAGAGCTTGGTTTGAGAGGTTCACATTTCATCTTCTGCATTTGGGGTTCACTGCTTCCATGGCTGACAGCTCTCTCTTCATTTTTCATTCTTCTGGCACTATCATCTATCTGTTACTCTATGTGGATGACATCATTGTTACAGGCAACAATTCTGCTCATATTTCCTCCTTAATCTCAGCTCTCAGTCAAGTGTTTGAGCTTAAAGATTTGGGACCATTAAGCTACTTCTTGGGCATTCAAATTTCTCCCACTAAGCATGGCATCACTCTCACTCAGTCCAAATATGCTTCTGATATCTTGCACAGGTTCAATATGTCCAACTCTAAACCTGTCAAGACTCCTTGCTGTCCAGCCACTCGTTTGGTTCCTTACACTGGTGTGGCCTTGCCTGATCCCACTGAGTATAGAAGCCTGGTGGGTGCTCTCCAATATCTCACCTTCACCAGACCTAACCTTGCCTTTAGTGTCCAGCAGCTTTGCCAGTTTATGAGCAAGCCTACCTCTATACATATGGAGGCTGCTAAGCGAGTTCTACGATATGTTAGGGGTACATTGGATCATGGCATTTGTTTCTCCCCTGGTCCCTTGACTCTCACTGCTTTCTCTGATGCAGATTGGGCAGGGGACCCTACTGATAGACGCTCCACTACTGGTTTATTGGTGTTTCTTGGTCCTAATCCTATTTCATGGTCTGCTAAGAAACAATCCACTGTGTCTCGCTCATCCACTGAAGCTGAGTACAGGGCCTTGGCAACCTCTGCTGCTGAACTCTCTTGGCTTCGAATTCTTTTCAAGGAACTCAAGCTTTTCCTTCCTCATGTGCCTGTTATCTGGTGTGATAATATCTCTGCTATTGCTCTCTCTGCCAATCCAGTGTTTCACTCCAGAACCAAACACTTGGAAGTTGACTATCATTTCATCCGAGAAAAGGTTCTTCGTAAGGATCTCTGTGTTGGTTTTATCTCAGGCAAAGATAATTTTGCAGATGTGTTTACCAAACCATTATCTGCTCCTCCATTCCTTCTTATCCGTTCCAAACTTCTGGTGGATGCCTCCCCCATTCGTTTGAGGGGGGATGTTGAAGAACAGTCTCAACAATCTCAACACAGTGATAAAGACTCCATACGCACCGTTTCACTTATGACTTAAAGACAAACGCACCGTTTCATTAATCTATGCAGTGGACTGTCTTGGACTCAAGCTGAAGACTGTATTCATCACAGAAACGGTGTCGTATGGCTGAGTGATCAAATAGCAGTTATTGTTGGAGGGAATGTTAGTTACAGAAGCTGTTATAGTTCCAGAATTCACGGAACTGATCCGGATAATCAGGATCATAAGCTATTCAGTTTTAGTAATGATAGGACTCTATAAATAGTAGAATCCTCTCTCAGATAATGTATTGAAAAAGATTGTAATCATTTCTTGGTTAATATAGAATCATCTTCAACCTCTCGTCTCTCTCTCTCTCTGTTTCACTCTCTGTTTTCTTTGTTTCTTTATACTGAATTTCTTCAACCAGAACTTAAAAGTTGAGCAACTGGAATCTGTGCTCGCCTGGATGGATTTGAATACCAGATAATATGGTTGCTTTGGTTGAGAAGAACAAGTGCTCCATTGTTGCTGATGGTGAAAACTCCAGAAGGATCTGTGACTGGGCTGTTCTGGTTCGCTATCCACACAAGTATTTTCTGGGGTCGTCTTGTACCATATGCCCAAGTACCAGCTCTTGTTGTTGCCTGAAGAGAAGAAGCCTAGCTCAAAAACTTGGTCTGAGGAAACTAGAGTCTGGATACCGCTAATTGATTGCCCTGGACTTATGGTGTCAGCTGCAATGCAAAATTGCAACAAGGTTGATGAGAAAGCAATGAGACAATAAAAGAATGAGGGAAGAGCAAGTGTCTTCATTAACAACCCCCTCATTTTTTTTTCTTTTTTCGGTCGAATGAAAGAACCTTATTCAGTCCGAACTATAAAAGTAGTTAACTGCTGCTAATAGCAGAGAACAACAAAAATGCTAGCAGTTAGCAGCTGCAAATCAAAACAAAAGAATTGCGTGATGAAGGGCTTAAACAAAGACTTGAAGGACTTAATGGGTTTGTAAATTCTAGTCATATGTGATTGTGAATTGTGATGATGTTACAATATTCGTGAATGACTTCTAATTCAAACAGAACATTCTACTTTTCCAACACTTGCAGCCCGAATTCAAAACTGATTTATGTTAAACGTGGGGACCTCTTTTAGTATTAGTCTGGTTGGAAAGATTTAACGTTCTGTTTCTTTGGCAATAATGTTTTTTAGAAAATAAATTATTTTTCAAAAAGTGTTTTTTTTTTTAAACTATCTCATTTTCTTATGTTTGGTAGTAACTTTTAATGAGTTTAAAAACAATCTTTAAACTTTATTTTGCTTAATGTGAGATAGAGTTGTTTTTAAAAAAAATTAGTGGAATACAATCTATAAAAATAAGTCATACATTTTATGTTGACTAAAAATAATTTTCTTTTGACTTATTTTTTCTAATGCTATGAAACACTAGAAAACACGAAAAACTACAAACAGAGCTGTACATTATTAAACCCCTTAAAACACAAGTTGTTTAACCTAGTTATTCAGATCTAGGTTAACTAAGGGTGTGCAAAAAGTCGACGAACCGAACAAACCAGCTGAAACCGATTGAACCGTTGCCAAATTTTCATTTCGGTTCAGTTTGGTTTTGATTTTGAATTTTTTAAATCGAAAATATTTGGTTTGGTTTTTGGTGGTAGGTTTGAATGCACCGAACCAACCGAACCGAACTGAATCATATTATAATATATTTTATATATAATATAAATTATATAAATATTTGGGCTTTTCATTTTTTTAAAAAACATTTGGGCCTTTCTTTTTTAAATATGATCTGGCCTTTACATTTCATGTTTTCAATTTTCATTTTATAATTAAACTAATTACTAATTAGATATCTAATTAAACTTAATCTAATTAAATTAAAAAAAAAAAAAAAAAAAAAAAAAAAAAAAAAAAAACCCTACAGCTCACAGCCCACACATTCTCAATTCTCACCCTCATTCTCAGCCTCCACTCCAGTCCCTCTCAACTCTCACAGTCTCTTCTAAATAGCCTCCACTCCAATCCCTCTCACAACCTCCACTCCACGACAGCTTCCAAGCAAATTTGCCTCTGCGCCGCCTCTACGCGAATCTGTCTCTGCTGCTGCCTCGATTTGCCTCTGTTGTCGCCTTCACACACCAGCCTTCACATGAATCTACCTCTACCGTCGCCTCCAGATGAATTGGCCTCTATCGCCACCTCCACAAGCCGGCCTCCCCACACTGGCTTGATCTTTTCATTCTCAGTTTCTCACGGTGACATTTCTCGATAACCCTCTTCTTCTTTTTTGTTTTTGTTTTTTTTTTTTTGTTTTTGTTTTTGTTTTTGTTTTTTGTTTTTTGTTTTTGTTTTTGTTTTTTGTTTTTTGTTTTTGTTTTTGTTTTTTTGTTTTTTTGTTTTTTTTTTAATCAATGTTATTTTCTATGAATCTGTGATTGTGATTTTGAATTGTTATTTTCTTATTGAAAAATCGATAACCCTATGTGATGTTGAGTTATTTTTTTCTTTTTGTGACTGTGAATCTATGATGTTGACTGAAACCGAAAACCGACCGAAACATATCAATTTCCAATTATTTCGGTCAATTTCGGTTGGGAATTTCACAAACCGAAAATTTCAGTTTCGGTTGGCCAAAACTAAAAAAACCGACCAAACCGAACCGATTACACCCCTAAGGTTAACACATTCAAAACATATCATTTAAGTAATGCAGAAATATAAAGAACACACGGTATGATAACCCAGGAAAACCAAACCGGTAAAAAACCTGGGGAGGATTTAACCTAGTTATCCTTAAGGTAAAAGAGATTCACTACGAAAGAATTGAAGTTTGTACAATAAGACTTAGAGCACTAACATCCTATTAGTACCTCGAGTAGAAAACTTACTACCACGACCACGTAACAGCTCTGGTTCAACAGACTACTTCTTTCCTTAATCTACTACAACCACAAGTACTCCCACTTGTGATTTTGAGACTCCACTCAAAGGTTTTAGATCTTCTTTTAAATTCTTTATGCAGAAACTAAAGCGATTACCAAGTTCTTGACATAATCTTGATTTTGATAACCCTAAGTGTGTATGAAGGTAAATACCTCTAGATCTCACAAGAGATTCAACACATAGCACATAAAAAACTTTTAAAACGCAGTTAGGGTTTTTCCTTTTATACTTGGAGTAAAACATAAAACCCTACACGTCAAACCGAGTTTGGGTTGAGTTGAAAATTCTGCAAAAAAAACAATCTGCACAAGGTTCGATTGATCGAGTCTAATTTTCAATCGATCGAGCCCTGCAGATTTAGACCAATAAATTTTGCAATCACTCAATTCCAACTTTACAACTAAACACACTTTGAGCAAGCCTAAATTTAGACTCTATGTTTTGTTCATGGTTTGCCAACATAATACATAATGAAGTTGTAATATATTTAGTTCCTAAAAGTCTTAGAACCTAACAAGAGCATAAGAGATGACTGAAAAAATATGAGAGAATAACGAAGAAAAAATTATTTTGTAGGTGTTTTGTTGGAAAGAGGAGATGATGGAAATTTGGTGTGACTAGGTGTTCTATCTTGGGCCTACCAAAAACCAATATCTCCAAATTGAAGAGAAAATGAAAGAGAAGACAGAGCTTTATTGCATAGGAGAATTTTGCCCCCCTTTTCACGTTAGTAGACTTCAGCCCCAACAACTTTTTTTTTCTCTTCTTCTTCTTCTTTTGTCTACTTGTTGCTTCTATCCTATTACAATAAACTTTAAGTCTTTAACTTATCATTATTATTATTATTATTATTATTATTATTATTATTATTTTTGGTGTTATCCAAAATCTAAATGAGCAAACTACCAACGTTTTAACGTTCTCGACAATTCACTTTTTTTTTTCTTTTTTTTTTTAATATTTTGTTTTAGCCAATTTAATTAATCACATTTTTTTATATATAAAAATAAAGAGATATAAATAAGTTAAAATAAATAAATAATTATAGTGTCAATTTCATAATGTGTCCAATATTTCTTATATACTATATAATAAATTCGTACAAACTACATTTTTTCATTGTTTAACTATAAACCCATCACTAATTGAATAAATTATTACAGTGTCAGCTTGTGTTGATAATTAATCTTTACTTAAAAGAGAGGGGTAAAAAAAAAATCTCAAAGGATTGCATCGTCTATTTCACTAATGTGGACTCCTAATCCAGTAAGAATACATTTTAAAGAAAAAAAAAAAAAAAAAAAAAAAAAAAAAAAAACAAAGCAAAAAATTATGATACCATGTACCAAACAAAAATCACATTCTCTAATTTTAATCATCTTCATTTGGTACCTCACTGGCTCAGAGTAACAATCCCACACATATAAAAAAAGACCATAAAATCTTATCCCAAAAAAAAAGAGAGAAAAAGACCATCAAAATAAATAAAATGTGGGTTTTCTTATCAGGTGCAATACGGTTAATCTATAATCTTTGATCTTGGACAGTAAAAAACCTTGTGGGCCCAAAATTATTGTGCTGGGACGAATCCTACAAGCCCAAAGTAGTCGAACCGAGCAACCCACATCAAAAGTCGATGGCCGAACCTCAAACATGGCCACAGGAACAGAGCCCAAAGTAGTGACCCTCTTAAGTCTTAACCTCTGTATTTTTTTTTTTACCTATCCTGGCTATCTTGAACCAGCCACTTTCACAAACACATTCTCAGACTCAGGTTCAGAACACTAACATGAAATTTTTTTGTGATCAGTTTAAAAAATATGAATTATTTATTTATTTATTGCTATGACAGATCTTTTGTTAATTATAAAAAAGTTGGTTTGCCCTTACAAACTAACATCAATCTTATCTGTTTGTCTCTCATAACATCCATTCAGATTTGTTTTTCATATATCTAAAAGAAGTAACATTTAAATTTGTTTATTTTCTCTAGCCTTTTCTTGTAGTGCGCAATAAAGAACTTGATATTTCTTTACAGGAGCTAAACCTTTTGCAGTCTCATTCTAATCTATCAATATATATATATACAAGCAAATATCTCATGCAGGAAAGCATGAGATTCTGTCATGTGGCACACTCTATGAAAAGAATTAAAATACTCTTAAATCATATCAGATATAAGAACAAATTTAAAAATAGAGACTCTTTATTTCTTTTGGTTTAATGTTTCAAGACTACTTTTTGTTACATTTTTTATTTAATGTTTTAAGACTATTATTTGTTTCATTTAGTTCAATGTTTCAAGACTTTTCTTTTCTCTCACACACAAAAACTTTTTGCATTTCAATTCACCATTTCCACTTGTAATCCTTTATATACACATGCCCATAACCCTTCATGCTATCCCATCTCAAATACACTCAGAAAAAAAATGATGCCATTTACTTTCAACCTTTCAATGACAACTATGTAACTCTGACATTGTGGTACCATTTAATTTTAACCCGTATGAGTAGGTAATGACAAAGGAAGGGAGCTTGCATTTTATATTCAGTGATGGTAGCTTACGATTTGATGTTGAAGTCATACATTTTGGATTTTGTGAAGGTTGTAATTCATTTTGAGTCTTTGGGTGTTTGAGATTTTGGTTTGAGATAGTCATAAATGTATTTTGCTTTAGAATTAAAGAAAAAGAAATACTCTAATTTATTATTTATGAAGTTAGCTATTTATTTATTTAATTTTTTTTTTTGGGTGTGTGTGTGTGTGTGTGTGTTAGAACTCATAATTTGTAGGGTTTTTTTACTGCTATTTTATGCCGTATGAGCCATAGTGATAAAAATAAAAATTGATGATTTCAAATTAGTTTCAGTTTTTTTTTTTTTTTTTTTTTTTTAAGCGTACGGAAGCACAAATAAAAACTATTAAATTGTGATAAGTGGATGTGTTTTTAGCCAATTTCTCTTTGTTTAATCACGTTCTCTTTATGTTAATACTTACAAATAATTTCTTGATTTCATTTAGACAATGAGTTGGGTGTTTGCGATTGAGGTCTCCATATTTGGTTGTGAGAATAGAGTGGTTGAGAAAGTGTTTGAGAGGTTGTTTAAATTTATATAATTTTAGGATATAAAATTATTTTATGCTTTAAATTCTTATTTATAGATTTCAAAATCATTTAATCAGTTTAAAAAATAAAATCTACTTTTAACGATAAATATTATAATATGTTATAGTCTTATAGTGTTATATAATTTTTAAAAATAAAATATGAATTAAGAAAATAAAGTTTCAAAGTATTCAATAATATTGTGGGCAAACATAAATATTATACAACAAAATAAGTAGGTCTTAATATATAAAAATAATTTCAAATGAAATTGTAAAGTAGTTCGCGCATCACGCGGGACATCATTTAATTATACTAATCGTGTGATAAAAAGTGGTAAGCAGTAGCAATTGTAGCCAAACTAATTAAAGCTAATTCTGTCTACTTTGATATATTTTTCAGTAATAAAACCACTCAAGGTGGATGGTAAAAGCTTCTATTTGTTTTTCTCTTCCAAGGTGTGGAGTAGAACTAATAGCTTAAATTCATCCTAAATATATCTCTTTTGGGAAAATCTGAGAAACAATTTCTTAAATACTACTATAACTTAGTTTCTCAATCAAATTCAACCAAATGGTTGCATTGACCAATGAACTACTTGGTTGAATTTATTCTCTTTAAAAAAGGATAACATTATTTGTTACAATAGTCAATATAACTATTTAAACCTTAATCATGGTTTCCAAGTTTTTTAGGCTAAATTATTATTAAGATTATATTTATTCCAAAAAATGGCATCTGCCTGGGCCTTGGCCTGTTTTTTTTTTTGGGTGTAGGCCTTCAGAAGTGGCCCTAAGTCCCCCCTTGATATCAGTCCATGAATATAATGAAGGCAGGAGAAACAAGAAGAAGAAGCTTTTAATGTAGGACTTGACAGACATTAACATGGCAACAAGCCAACAACTAATGGTAAATTTTGGTTTCCCAAGTTCAATAATATTATTGTTTATTTAAAACATGCTTAGGTAACAAGATAAACAATTGAGGTATGATCAATAAAGTCTAAATTGTCACCGAGCTTCCAAAATTGAGACTGTCATGTCATTTAGAGAACAAATTTTTGGCTTTCTCTTAGACGAACCCAAATCCTCCATACCTCTGCCAAATGAAAACGCTGGTTTTTTGGTGAATGTAGAAGTGCAGGTTCCTTGTTGAACATCAAGATCACATTTGATATGGTAGGCCTATCAGTTGCATTTTCTTAGATGCAAAGGAGTGCTATGTTTATGTAACTCAAAAGGACATTTGTAGGAGGAGTATCTCAAAGGATTGGATCCATCAACTCCAATGATCTATTGCTTTTCCACAAATCCCACGGCTGAAGAAAATTTAGCACCAAAATTAAAAGTAAGTGCCATTCATAATGCTCTTAGCATGGTATACATCACAAATAAGAAGAATTGCAAACTGAATTAAAGGAGCGTTAGAATGATCTTGGGTAAAATACTGAAAAGTAGCTACAAAGTTTAGAGGAAACTCAATTTGACATTGGATATATAACTTTTAAATCAACATTATTGAATTAGAAGATAATCCTTTGAAAAGCAAGAGATGGTATAATACACACATGGACTCAAATGGTCAAACACATTGTCTAAGTATTTTTTAACTTGAAGGTAAGAGGGTCCATTACTCACATATCCAATAAGATTGATAGAGTCACTTTGATAGAAAGCAGTATTCTTCTTGCAACTCAAGATCTCTAACAATAATACTCCAAAACTAAAAACGTCAGATTTAATTGAGAAGAGGCCTTCCATGGCATATTTCGGGGACATATAGCCATTGTATTTCATTTTTAAACAAACTAGTTAGTAGCTTCATTGTGAACACTTCATATTTATTACTTATATTTGCTATAGAGCATACGTACTTATGGATTATACGTACTAAGTCCCCACTATTCGGTTGGTTGCTTGTGACACATTCCCACAAAAAATTCTTGTCAATCCAAAATTTGATATTTTAGGATTCATGTCTTTATCCAGCAAGAAGTTGCTGGCCTTCAAATATCTATGAATGATTTGTAACCTTGAATACTAATGGAGGTAAAGAAGCCCTTGAACAATCCTTTCAATGATGTTAGTTCAGATTTCATTATTAAGTTATAAACATCTACATTAAAGTAGATGAATATATAAATGCAAAATTATATGTAAAGTTACAACCGCACAAGATAAATATGTATAGATAATATATATATATATATATATATATATTTATATATATTGATTATTCATGAATCATTATTTCATTGTTTACTTATAAATATCTAAACTAAAGTGTTTTTTCTGAAAAAAAAAAATATAAATTAAAATAGATGAATATGTAAAGGTAAAATTATATGAAAAGTTAAAACTATCCAAGATGAACATTTAACCACTGGTAGATATGTGTTTTTTGAAAACTAAAAGTATACTCGATTGGTTTAGTTGGAACTATATAACTATGCAAATATTGTTGCGAGTGGTTCCATCATTTGCAAATTATCAAGTTTGGTGGCCTTACAAAAAAGATATGTTATTTTGCAAAAAACCTTTACATGAACTCCTCTTTTGTGACAACCTTTTTTTTCTTTGTTTCTTTTTTTCTTTTTTCCGAAACAACTTGAGAATATTAAAACTTAAGTCAACACTTATGGTAGTTGTAAAACACGTCAATGATATGAAAAATAGAAATGTTTAAATATTTAAAAAAAAAATTTAGTAGATTGTAATATAAAACATTTTTTTTCTCAATATTTTATGTAACTTTTCCCCTTAAGATCAATATTGTTGGCATCATTTAAAAATGATACATAATATTTTTGAGAAGAAGAAGTAGAAGTAGAGACGCTGCTAACACATAATATAAAATTATTAAGTTTGCGTGATTTAAATTTGTGGCAAAAAAAAATTAATGTATCTATGATAAAAGTTTTTATCTAAATGAAATATAGTAGTTCATATTTTTTTAGTCTTGATTCAAAAAGTTTATTCTCCCTTTTAAGTCTACAAATTGCTCAATCTATAGGCCTAGACACATTCAAAGAGTGTTATTTAAATTATAAATTATATGACCCTTTATTACACAAATATTTTGATTCCCCCAATGTATGGTAAAGGAAGGCAAGTTTGTGTCTAGCCATTTTCTTGATTTATGCTGCATAATTTAATAGTATGGAGGATGTGACTAGATTTAAATGTTAAATATAAGATTAGAAGAAAAAATAGTAAAAATAAAATATATAACAATAAACATCAAATTATCCAAGTCATTCTATGTAATATAATAACATTATATTATTATATACTATATGTATAATGCAGTAGGATACTATTTAATCAAAGAGAATATAAAAGATAACAACTTAAAACACAAAACTAAATTACATCAACCCAAAGTAGAATTCTAATTAACTAAAAAATTCATCAATCTAAAGAATTGATGCAATAAAAATATATATATAAAAAAAATCAAACAAAAAATGAAAAACAAATTGAGAGAGAGAGAGAGGTAACCCTTTTTTTTGTGTGAGAAAACTATACATAGAATGAAAAAGAAAATGTCAAATTTATAATAAGATGTTGAGAATAAGAAGAGTCAAAATAAAGGAAGATAAAAAGTAGATAAAAAATGATATTAAGGTAGAAAGTAGTGGGGAGATGAAGAGATAAAAGGGAGAGAGAGTTTTGGAAAATTAATAATAAAAATAATGGTTAAAAAATATTTTAATTTTTAAATAATGGAGTTTTTAAGTCACCTTAAATGAGAAAATGTTTAAAAAAATATATAAGAAAAATTGGAAACAAAAAACAATGACGTGGTTGCTGATGTGGCTCAACTTGAGCATAGCAACATTAAATGCTAATATTCAGCTTTTAGTAATAACTAGTAAGTTGTCCGTGCAATGCATGGATAATTTTGTAATATTTTATATAAGGTGGTTTTGGATAGTGTTGTACATATATTATTAAAAAAAGTAAACTAAATTAGAGTAAAGAAACATATACATTTTGAGATATTAAAAATTAATTTAGTAGTTTCACTACATATTTATAGCCTTTTCAAGGTAAGATTAATTTTTTTATTTTTATTTTTTAAAAATCATGAAACGAAAAATAAATGCAAAAGAGTAAGGGGACCATGAAAATCAACTAATTTGTGTTGTGTTCACATATCTAATACTATGAAATAAAAGTATGTCTAACTCTCTTACTGTCTTCCACTTATCAATAGTGCAACATTAAAACATGGTGTGGGCAAGTGTGTATGCATTGTTGATACCGTATTTTGTCTGCCCTCGATTTGCGTGCTAGACCTCGTAAAAACCCAAAAATATCATTTTCTCTCCATGGGGTCACAAGAACATATATAATGGCGTGGCACAACTTGTTCGGACACCGAAGCGCTCAAAGTACATTTTTTATCTAAAATGACCAAAATGCCCCTGGTCAACCCTAGGTTGACCGAAGGTCAAACAAGGTGAAAATCCTCACAAAACAACATTTTTCATGGTTTTATATCAAACCCGAGCTCCTCGAATATTTTTAGCAACTTTGACCAAGTTTAACCCAGAGTTTACTCCTAATGGGCCCTAGAAACCCTAATCTTGATCCGGTCGTCAAAAAAAGTTGAGACCAATGCCATTGTGAAGATGATCAAATTTCATTCCAACGACTATTCACGGGTTGAAATCGGAGTTAAAACGGTTGAGATATTCAGAAAACTGTGAAATGCGCATCAGCACAATTCCCGAGGTCATAACTTTTGATCCAACCGTTGGAATTTTAATGTCTTTAGTTTTATGAAAACTAGACATCCAGATCTTTCCAGGGACACCAAGATCACCTCAATGGGAGTCAGGGAAGACCTCCAAATGTGTGTCCGAAGCTCGAACCAAAAAATGCAACAGGACGAATTTGTCGATGTCACGATGACATCAGTCTAGTGCACCTTGTTGGGCTGCCAAGCCCAGCTGGCACACCTACAAGGTGCACCGTGCCTCAGAAAGTGTGCTAAGGGCTATAAATAGCCCCTGGCACCCTAGATTGGAACAGAACTGAAAAATTGGATTTTTGGGAGCTGTTTAGGTGTTTTTTGGGCATTTTTTCCTCTCTTCCCAACACATTTCCCCACCAAAAGCACATAAAAAATACATCAAAATTTCTTAATTCTTCTCTCTTCACAAAAAATACAAAGTATTGTTCTTCCCCCCTAATCTTCCTCTCCTTGGTTCCATATCTTGGATTTGAGGTTTAGGGGTGTGGATGTAGCTTTTTAGCTACAATCCACACCCCTTTCTTTCCAAAGCTTTTTTCAAGATTTTTCTAGCTTATTTTTGCCTTAATAACATGATTTATTGCTTTCCTTAGTGTGTTTCTTGCTTTATCTTGCTCCTAGCATGTTCTTAGTTTAGATCCATGTTCTTCCATGCTTGTTTATATGTTATTTGTCTTGATCAACATGCTTTATGCTTTATGCCATGCTTTCTATACTTAGATCTTCTCTTTCCTATGTTTTGATGTTTTGATCCACATGCTTCCATGTCTCATACCATGTGTTTGTACCTAGATCTATCTTCCCCATGTGTTGTTTAGCTAGATCCACGTGTTTCTATGCTTGTTTACATGTCTATTTGTCTTTCCTACATGCTTTATGCTTTATGCCATGTTTTCCTATGTTTTGTTCCTTTTTTTGTTCTGTGTTGATGTTAGGGTTACATGCTCACATGCTTGATATCACATTTTTGGCCATGCCTTGCTTAGATCTACATGTTTCTATGCCTGTATGTCTAGATCTATGTTTTCACATGCTTGCGTGCTTAGGTCCTCTTCTCTATATGCACTATGCTATTTCCCATGTTAGATCAGTATGCTTCTTGCTTCTTGCCATGTTCATGTGTTTAGGCCTAGGCTTTTTTTGTCATACCATGTGCTATTGTAGCCCTTTTGTTCCTTTTATCGTATTTTCTTGTGTGTTAGCCTATTGGTTCAGACCCGATTTAGACCCTATGGTCTTTGTCATTGTCCATACACCAAGGCCCACATCAAAAGGGTTTGGATCACCCTATTTGCATGTCTATGCTTGCTTGCTTATATGCTTTATGCTTGTGCTAGCCTCCCTTGTTCTAGGCTTTGCCACGCTTAACGCCCTTAGTGGGTTTATGGTTGCGTGGTTACATCCGATGTCCATAAGGCCTTGTTCGAATGTAACCATTTGGGAGGCATCTCTGGATGTTGGGTTGCTTCGTGCGTACCCTTCCCTTTTTCACTCCGTGCGATGCTATGCTTACCATGATTGTTTGTGCCACCTGTTGGCTTTCTATGCATCTTTACAAGCTTGCTCACATGTTCATGCATGAGTCTTGCTTGCTAATGTGTCATCCATACTTCAACACAATGAAGTTATGGACATTCGATCCAAACCTACATTTATCCCTTGCAAACACCACCTTTTGTTTGCTTTCTTGCTTGATTGCTTGCTTTCTTGTTTCTTTGCTTGCCATGTCTATCATGCTTATTTGCTTTATGCCTCTTTCATATGCTTTTGCATCTTTTTCCTTCCATTGCTTGTCTGCCGGTTTCTTGTCTTTGCTTTTTCATGTACGCACATGGAACGAGGACGTATGGAGCTAGGGCACAGTCTCCCAGGCGCAAGCAAAAAAAGCGAGGATGCAGGCATATGGATATAAGCCAAGCGGCCATGCTCAGTAGATTTAGAGGTCTAGCCTCTCCCATTTGGTTATATTTTCTTTTAAATCCCCTTCCTTTCTCCCCCATTTCTCTCTTAGATAGGTTGTATTAGGTATATCATGCCATGTACCATTCGTCCTCATCTCTAGAGTATGGCTACCCTTATTTGCTTTCCTACACCTATATTTTAGGCCATGCTCTAGGGATGTAGGCATTTACTTTCCTACTCTATGTGCTTGCATTGTGCATGATGTATGTATATATATACCTGCTCGCCCCTTTCGGTGTGATTGTCATAGTCCATGTCTCCTTAGGCAAAGCGATGCCTAATTTTCATTGCGAAAGTGATAGGCCAAAAATGTATTAACCCCTTATGATGAATTAAGTGATTAATTAGCCAAGTTTATTAATTAATCAAATTAACATGCAAAGCGTGGTAACACAAACAAATCACCAATTAAACTAAGTACGTAGTGGAAATAAAATCGACATGGTGATTTGTATACAAATGGGGAAAACCTACACGGCAAAAACCCCATTGGGTGATTTCAAGGTCACCACTCCCGAGAATCCACTATTATCATAACAAGTGGTTACAAGTAAAGGAATCCCAGTATCTTATACCAATCTACAGTTGAACCCTTACCCCAATACCAAATTGGACTTGTTTTATAGTGACAATCTCTCATTTTCAATGCATGGCTCCTAGTACGTGACTAACCAATTGCATGGATCCCAATACGCAACTTGATCACCAACTTGAGAAAAATGCTGGCTGCAAAATTCTTCAATTCATCCAGACGATGAAGAACATGAAGTTGCTTGGTCACAAAACCCTACAGTGTACAAACACGGCAACTTCTTCAAGAACTAGGGCAAACTAGGTTTTTGGTCACACTTTTCTTCACACTTGTGAAATTTACTCTTGTGCAACTTGTGTCACCTTTTACGGCCCTTAAAATAATCCTTATATATATTTAGGGTTGTGAGAATAGAAAGCCCAAACACATAATCACAGATTGTGTTGGAAATTTAGACCCCTTAAACCAACCAGATTAACCTAATTAATTAGCCAAGTGATTAACTTAGTCAATTTATGCAAATCTAGGTTATCACAATCACACAATCATATCAAGAATATAAAGCAGCGGAAAAAATAAATAACACAATGATATGATCACCAAGGAAATCACAAGGTAAAAACCTGGGAAGGATTTGACCCACCTATCCTCAAGGCAAACCTGAATCCACTATGAAAGAATCAAAGTTCATACAAAAGGACTTACAAGCTCCCTGCTTGACTTCCTAATGCTATCCACCAGTAGAACTTACTGACATGACCACGTGCAAGCTCCGAATCCACGGACTTCTTCTTTCTTGAATTCTTCAGCAAATACAAGCACCCATGCTTGTTATTCTTTAAGCTCCAATGGCAGCAACCTTGTTGATCATCAAGATGTAGATAATATCTCTACCTTGAAAACCCTAAGTTTATGTGAAGGAAAGCTCCTCAAGGATCTCACAAGAGATTCACACAAACCGCAAATATGAGCAACAAAGACTTAGAGAGGTTTGGGTACAAAACCCTAAAAAAATAAAAGGAGGCATAAGAGGCATTCTAATCTCTTTCTTCAAAAGTCTCAAAAACGTTCTAGGGTTTTCCTTATATATAGGAGTGTTTTACTTGATCCCCAAGACGTTTAAATAGAGTTTGGGCTGAACTAGAACTTTGCAGAAAAATAAATCTGTACATGGTTCGATCGATCGAGTCTAATTTTCGATCGATTGAGCCTTACAGATTTAGTCCGATAAATTTGCAATCACTCGATTCCAGTTTTACAAATAAACATACTTTGAGCAAGTCTAAACAAGACTAAACAACCTGTTTTGATCATGATTTGCCAACAATACAAATTAGAGTTCTAAATACATAAGTTCCTAACTCTTTAGAACCTAACAAACTCCCCCTTTGGCAATCCATGACAAAACACAAACTAAAAACTCAAAGTTTACAAATAAAAGCCCTTTACAAAGATAATGTTCATAACAACAAATCCAATCTTAACTACTATCCATTAGTTGCAAGTTTAGATAGCAGCAAAATTGAATCAACCTGTATACCTCCTGAAACACTAAACAAAACGCATAAACGCATGTGTGGCAGAAAAACAGTAAATCAACAAATAAATTCTTGACTTCACAAAACACAAAACAAAGACATATATCATGAATAACTCATAAATATAAATCAATGAGCAGTGAACAAGAAACATAAAAACATAAGTAAATTAACTCTCCCCCTAAGTTAGATACAATAAAAAGTTTTTATTTATATTCTCTCCTTTCAAAATTAATTTCAACTCCCCCTAAACAAGACAAACATGATTCCCATAAATCAATAATTTCTCCCCCTTTTTTGTCACGTATTGACAAAGACAACTCATACAAAGAGTAAACAGTCAACATACGCAATAAAGGATAAGAGAAAATAGAGAATCAAGGGGATACAAAATAAGACAACTCTATAGAAAATAGAGACAACTCCCCCTATGAACAACAAAGGTTAAAAATAAGCTTCTCCCCCTATAAAAATAGGAAAAAAAAAAGTTTTGGGAAAAACAGTTTGGGGAAAAATAAAGGAGGAGGGGGGCGGGGGGGGGGGGGGGGGAGACACACAAACCAAAGTTAAAAACTAAGGTGAGGATACATATGAAGAAAAAATATTCTCTCTTTCAAAAAAATGCAAACATGGCACTATGTGACTCATAAACAGTTGCATGAGTAGAGAAAATATTTGCACATTGATTATCCATCATATCTCTTAAGAAAAATATTTTCTACAGTTCACACATAAGAAATAACATATACTAGAATGTACAAAACTCAAAAATTAATCAATCAATTTTTAAATCAAGTTGAGTACCCAATGTAGCAAAGTGTATGCATGTTATGTGTGAAAACAATGAGAGATATGACTGCAAAACTGCAAGATGGATACAAAAACAATGCAATGCATGTGAATCCTAAACACAAATAATGCATGAAAAAATTTTGGTCAAAAACAAAGAAACTGAAAATTTTTCAGTTTCGATCGATCGAACATCAATCGAGTTAGGCAGACTCAAAACAAAAATTTTAATCGCAATTTCAATTGATCGAAAAACAGGTTCGATCGATCGAAAGTCTGGAAAAATCAGATTTTTGAAAAACAGAGCATTTTAATGCAGAAACTCCTCAAAGCACATTGTTTTATAAAAAATGCATGAGTATGAGATGAAAAGTTTTTCAAAAACACTTGAATTTAACCCAGATCTTCCAAAATCAAGATTTTCAATCAATTTGTCCTCAAAGCGCAAACATTAAACACATTTTGCATTAAAATCAAGGAACTTTTAATCTTGGATGGCCACAACAAGATCACACAGAATATAATGTACCAAGTTTAACAAAGAGTAACTTGTGTAGTGTGTAAAACTAGCAAAAGCTTGAGATACATGTGAGGTGATATGTGAATAGCAATTAATCACAAAGTCTACACAATTCATCACATAGAATTTAAAAGAGACTATCACCTAAAGAGTTACATCATATAACTCTCACATCTCCTAGAACAAAAACTTGCAATCATGTAAGTTTCTTGAATTTGCCTCATAATATACACACCAATTTTAATTATGTGATTTGGCATCAAGCCTAATAGTAAGCATTAAGCAATTAAACCGAGGCTACACCTTATGTTCTTTTTGTACATGTGCTACACTTTTTCGAGCACAAAATCTTATGATATGCACTAAAGTGTTCGTGATTGGCTAGTGAACAGTGGTGAGATGGTTATTTATGCCTTTCTCAAAAGGATCAAGTCCGACAGTCAAATAACATGTGACTTCAAGATTAAGACAAAGTGATAAACACTATAAACATCTTTCCCACACAACATGCACTACAAAACTCTAACTAGTAAAGTGCAATAAAGTAAGCTCATCCAAGCTAAACAAGGTACATAAACTAGTTATGTAAAGATAAGGTGGCCAACCTTGATTATAAATCCAAGATCTATAATACAAAACACAAAAATCTTTTTGGTTTTAACAAACTTTATGACCAAAAACAAAAAGCACATATTATGCTAAATGATCAATGCAAATGCAATGCATGACAGTGCTTAACTAAGCTATAGAGGGTACACAAACAAGAAATATCAATTTCTTAACCCATGAGTACATGTACAAACTAGTACATACTCATTCAAAATCAAAAATAGCTTAGCACAAACTATTCAAGTTTCTCCACAATGTCAAGCATGTTCTAAATTAAGAGAGATATTATAACTCATGTAATCCTCAAGAAAAATAAAACAAGACATAAAATAAAATATTTTTGTCTTTTTGAAAATTTTCAATGTTTTTGGGATTTTTTTTTAAATTTAAAAAAAAAAACTAAAAAACAAAACAACCGGAAACAGAAACAAGACATGTCCATAAACAATTGAAAGAATTAAATCAGGGATAAGTCAGCAACACTCACCTTGGAAAATCTTTCCTCACCCATATAGCACGAGTCTTCAGCTTTGTAGGTGAAAATCCATGGAAAGCAGAGTGTATTGGAGGAATTACACCAATCTTCTGAGAAAGACTAAAATCCTGCAAATTTCTTTCACAAGCCAACAAGCTCAAATTTTTCAAAAGAATATGAAACAATTTATATGGACTTATGGCAAGAGAAATATCATCACATATCCTTGATTGACATACAGAATGCTTAAATTTCAACTTATGACAATTAGGACGAATGTGACCATGGACACCACAAAAGTGGCAAACAAGAACAAATTTAGGAACATCAGTATTCCTAGCAGCAAACCTATTCTCAGATTTTGGTTTTGTTCTCAACAAAGAACAGTTTAGTCTAATATGACCAACAACACCACAAAGGTGACAGGTAGGCACAAAAACAGATTTATTATGCTCTCTAACAATAGGTTTAGACATAGGTTTAGAAACTTCAGCGTCTACATTAGAACTTTTACCTTTGTCTAACCTAGCAATATAAGCCTTTTCTTTATTATTCCTCTTAAAAGGAGGGATATAAACTTTCTCAATTTTAGGCTTAAGAGAAACAGAAACACTTGTGTTACCAACAGCAGGCTTGGTACTAGTCAAATTTTCAATTTTAGTTTTAGATTCAACTAACTCTTGTTCCAAGATTTTCATCTTCTCATCTTGAGAGGAAATTTGATTTCTCAAAAATTCATTCTTTTTATTAGACTCATCTAATCTCACAATCAAGAGTTTTCAAATTCAAAAATTCAAGATTAGCCAATTTTAACTCTTCTTTAAATTTCTTAGAACTTTTCAAAGATTTAGATAATTCCTTACGAAGAGTTTCAACAGCATCAAAAAAATCAACAGAAACAATAGTGTCCTTTTTATTCAAAACATCACAGGCATCAATAAAATCAGCAGAAGCATGAGCAGAAACATGATTAGAAAGACACTTCAAATTATCCATGACAACAGGGGTCAAGGATCAGCTCTTAGATCAAAAGATCTAAAACAGAAGAGCTACCCGCTCTAATACCACTTGTTGGAAATTTAGATCCCTTAAACCAACCAGATTAACCTAATTAATTAGCCAAGTGATTAACTTAGTCAATTATGCAAATCTAGGTTATCACAATCACATAATCATATCAAGAATATAAAGCAGCGGAAAAAATAAATAACACAATGATATGATCACCCAGGAAACCACACGGTAAAAACTTGGGGAGGATTTGACCCACCTATCCTCAAGGCAAACTTGAATCCACTATGAAAGAATCGAAGTTCATACAAAAGGACTTACAAGCTCCCCGCTTGACTTCCTAATGCTATCCACCAGTAGAACTTACTGACACGACCACGTGCAAACTCTGAATCCACAGACTTATTCTTTCTTGAATTCTTCAGCAAATACAAGCACCAACGCTTGTTATTCTTTAAGTTTCAATGGCAGCAACCTTGTTGATCATCAAGATGTAGATAATATCTCTACCTTGAAAACCCTAAGTTTATGTGAAGGAAAGCTCCTCAATGATCTCACAAGAGATTCACACAAACCGCAAATATGAGCAACAAAGACTTAGAGAGGTTTGGGTACAAAACCCTAAAAATAAAAGGAGGCACAAAAGGCACTCTAATCTCTCTCTAAAAGTCCCAAAAACATTCTAGAGTTTTCCTTATATATAGGAGTGTTTTACTTGATCCCTAAGACGTTTAAATAGAGTTTGGGCTGAACTGGAACTCTGCAGAAAAATAAATCTGTACATGGTTCGATCGATCGAGTCTAATTTTCAATCGATCGAGACTTACAGATTTGGTCCAATAAATCTGCAATCACTCAATTCTAGTTTTACAAATAAACATACTTTGAGCAAGCCTAAACAAGACTAAACAACCTGTTTTGATCATGGTTTGCCAACAATACAAATTAGAGTTCTAAATACATAAGTTCCTAACTCCTTAGAACCTAACAGATTGGATGAAAAGCAGTCCTGAAAAACTGAATTTCATAAACCTCGACAGATACCCTATCTGTCGAGCAGCTGTCCAGCCTCGGGTTGAAATAGTTCTCTTTAAATCTCAATAGATGCTAGCTGTCAAGCTTTAATGAACAGCACTTTCTGACTTGATTCTTGGACAGACTTGTATGACTTTAACACTTGAACTTTAAACAAGGTTTCTTGAAGCATTAAACACATCATAGATTTTCCCAATTACAAGTAAAGTGCGTTTTGTCAAAGGATTAGCCAATTACATAAAATAGTGACATATGTTCCTAATACTAAATCACATATGTCCTAAAAATCTTCCCCTTTGATAATCCGTGACAAAACCATAACAAACAAATGAGATATGAGAGAAGTTATAAATCACTCAACTCATATGCACTTGTTGAATACAATAAAATTTATCCTAATACAAACTCTTGAAAAACTTTGCAAGAAGAGAGTTTATGGCAAGTAGACTTTGAGAACCTATATTTCTGAAACATTTTAAACAAAACTCATCAAGGCATCTTAGTGTGAAACAGAAATAATAGATTACATACAAGTACAAGAAACATGTGTATAAAGAGAGAAAGAAACAACACATGTAAGGGTAGCTGAAAAATATACATCAATATATAAAGAATATAAGTACAATGTATGTCAAAATGGTCATAAGACCCATATACAAGAACAATGTATCTAAAAAGGAGAGAAAAGAAAAAAGATACATAAAAACCTCACTACATCCCTCAATATCAACACTCCCTCTAACAAAAATCTCCTATACTAACCTTCCCCCTATGAGAATGACTACTCTCATATCCAAAACTACTTTCCCTTTTTGTCAGGAGTGACAAAGGGTAAGAATATCAAATAGACATCTCGTCATCACTGGGTGAGCTAGCATCTCTATCTCCATCATCATCATCGTTGTCGGAGTCATCGTCATCGTCCTCAAATGCCTCAGGAGGAGGAGAAGGAGACTCTACGAAGCCACCAAGGCAAGACTGTTGTCTGGCAATACGGCTGACACGGGTGTTCACCTAACATAACTCATCAGTAAGTGTGTCAAGGCGAGCATCCATGCACTGAAGCTGCGCCATGATCGCATCTAGAGTCACACCACTCGCAAAAGAGGAGGGAGCGGAGGTGGGTGGAGTAGAAGAAGTGGGATGAGCTGTCGTACTGGACCGCCTAGAATGTAGTTGCGCCTCACACTGTTTAACAGAAGCGGCATCAATGGCACACATTACAGAAAAATGGTCAGAAATGGGAAAGAAAACAGAAAAATGGCGTAAAAGCCTCGTGATAGGTGAAGGGAAGATGAATTTATCACGGGTAGCCATATCCCTATATACATCTACGATAGAAAGAATAAAATAGGAGGGAAAATCTATAGTGAGATGCTTTAACAGATAAAGCAAAAATTGAGCACGAGGCTTGGTAATAGAGATATAGTGAGAAAAGGTCGAACATGGAGTAAACTGACGCTCGCTCCAATCAAAAGGATGCTCACAAAAAGCAAACATAAGCTCGTCTTTGGACACAGTCCTCTTGAACGCCAGTAACAAAAAGAGGTACTAAATAATCAAATCCATGCATTTTGGAGTAAAACTCCTGGATCAGCACGGATGGACAAGTGACTGGGACGTCACACAGTGACTCCCAACCCCTATTGTGAATGATAGTGGGTAGGTCAATGTTGGAGAAGTTCGACAAAATGACTTGGCGTTCCGAATGAACGCCTCGTCTAGAAAAGTTCTCCGAGAAGTCCTTTTAGGCTTGCTCATCATGGAACTGAATAGAAGAAGGAGTAGGATCAGACGAAGTGGATGCCCTTTATGCTTAGGTGCCATGACGCAACTAACGTAAACTAGAGAGAGATAGGGAGAAAGAGACAATCAAAGAAGTCCCAAGCAGCAAAATATATCAAAATATATTGAATAGAAAGTACATATGCATGGGAACGCATGAACATGTGACATGCAAAGGTAATTGCATCATGGGCTCAGCCCAATCCAATCCTACCAGTACATAAGTATGCAACAAAGTGAACACACGTCTAAGAATGCATGAAACAATGTTATAATGCAAATGAGATGTAATGCATGAAGTTTTAAGATAAAAAACACAAAACTAATCCCAAAATTTTTGCAAAAACCTCTTTGATTTTGAAAAACCCCAAATTTTTCATCAAACCCCAAAAGTTAGGTCATAAAAGATGAAATGCATGAAAAAGAAGGATTAAGACCCTTACCAAGTGAAGAAAGACTTGATCTAGGCTGAAAAATCCTTAAGGAAGAGGTTTGGAGTGAGTGAGAGAGGTTTTGGGAGGTGAAGAGTCAAGAGAGATCGAGAGAGATCGAGTGAAATGAGTTTGAGATTGTGAGAACCCTTTATATACAATCTTAGTAATTCTTGACAGATTGAGAGGTGTCGAGCTTTAAAGGGTTCAACAGATGCAGCTATCGAGCAAGTGTCCAAGGTAAAAAGAAGCTCAATGGATCGAGGATCTATCGAGGAGCTATCGAGGGGACAGAAAGTTTCTCGATTGATCGACCTAGCTATCGAGAAGTGTCAAGATTGCGATAAAAAGCAATTGAAGAGCTTGATAGAAAAGCTAGGTGTCAATAGGTGTCAAGGAGCTGTTAAGATTGCTTAAAACCAGTTTTTCAAAGAAGAGAAAAACACAGACATAAATGCAATCAAACATGCAACTCAACCAAGGATTCAAACAATCATTTTGAACTCTTAAAATCATCTCTCAACAAAAAAACGTTAAGCATATAGATCCCAAAACACACACACACACAACAAGTCTAACCAATTTTATATTTCAAAAACAAGTCAAGACAGTTTAGTGAGCATACATTAACACATGTAAACCTTGTGATGACCAAATTACATTGTACCTACACATATATCAAAAGTAGCAAAGAATATTGCGTGTTGTGTGTGAAAACATCGCAAGATTGCGTAAGTGTATACATGTTATTACGATTTGAGATATGAGAAAATCACTTTAACTCGCACATAATCATAACTGTTTGATGGGGACTATCACCTTCGAGGTATATCGTATAACTTCCACATCTCCTAGAATACACGCTTGCAATCATATAAAGCATTTTGATTTTTTTTGCTTTTTATTTTTCTTTGCATATTTTTCTTTTAATAAGCATATCGTACATGGGCATATAAGAGATAGAAAAGAAATACCCAATGATGTTAAGTATTTGACATTGCACTTTTGCTATGTCGAAGCATACGGATGTCATTTCTTGATTGGTAGGAAACAGTGGTGAGATGGCTATTTATGTCTTTCTCTTAGGATTTTCTAGTCTTTCCCATCAAAAAGAGTGATATGAGTGTTAAGTACAAGAGATTACTTAATCTTACTCATCACAAACACGAGCCACAAAGCTCACTTGCTTAGTTGTGCATAGAGATGCTCATCTAAGTTACAAGAGATACAAAGTTTAGAAAACTTTGTTTCAATGGCCATCCAAGGTACACAAGTACCAATGTACACAAAACACACACTGTTTTTGTATTTTTCAAATTTTCAATTTTTAAAATTTTTTTATATGAAAAACAAAATAAAACAAAACTAAAAACTAACCAAACAAAAACATGTTAAACAAAACAAAGCAATGCATAAAACTAGACTGACTTAAAACAATAAAGCAAAACACATAAGTAATGCAAAAACAAAAACAAGAAAGGGAGAGAGAGAAGAAGTATCAGAATCACTTGGAGCCATTTTCCTTCCACACCTTGGAAGAACCTTTTCGTTTAGAGAACCCTTGATTTGGCAGTGAGGGGGAAGAGTTAAAACCGTTCAAGTTTGAAAGGAACATGAGGGCTTTGAGAAGATCTCCAAGAGGAGCGAGAGAGGATGGAAGCTGATTCTGATCTCCCGGCGTGATCATGCTGTCGCTCTTTTGAGTGGCTAGCCACTTGTAGCAATTAGGTCGAGTATGTCCAGTTGCACTACAGTGATGACAGAAATGCTGCTTTTTCTGTTTTGGCTTTTGAGAGTTTCCTTTCTTAGCCCTAGGGTTTTTAGTCTCATTCTTAGCAAGTTTAGGGGGTGCTCCTAAGATAGACTTACCCTTATCTATGTTCTCACTAGCTAATTCATTTTTAACTTCATTGTTCTCAGTTTTAACATTATTAGCAGGAGGAACAAAAATAGTAGTACTAGTAGAAGCAATACTAGGAGAAGAGAAATCATACCCTAAATCGATACGATCAGAAGCAGATTTTTGAAGACTGAGCATCTCATCGAGCTTAGCGCTTGAAGTCCTTTCCAGTTGAGCTCTGACTTGGAATAGTTCTGCCTCAAGCTTCTTGGTCTTCTCAGCCAAGAAATTATTCTTAAACTTCAGTGCTCTAATAGTCTGATTGGCTTCATTAAACTTTGTAGAGATTTCTTCTCGCTCAAGCTCCACATCACTAAGCTTCTTGGTAGTCAACCTATACAACTTCTCATGCTTTTCTGAGACCTTGTATAACTTTGCGTAGGCTGTATGGATGTCATCTTGTTCATCCATCTTCTCAAATTTAGACTTCCCCAAGTCCTCTTCTTCATCCACATATTCAACAATCCCCTCAATAGGATTGACAGTGGCAGTGAAGGCATTCAGGATTTCGTCATTCTCATTGTCGGAATCATCCTCAGGCTTGAGATATGTGGGGCACTCTTATTTCATGTGACCGAAACCTTATCACCCAAAGCACTTTGGTTGAGATATGTGGGGCACTCTTGTTTCATGTGACCGAAACCTTAAAACCCAAAGCACTTTGGTCTTAAGGGAACAGTGTACTGACCGCCATCCCTAGCATCCTTCTTCCCTTTGTCTTGACTCTTGAACTGAGAGCAACTAGATTGCCTACGGTCCTTGTCGAAGCCCTTTGCATTGGCATTCTTCATGAACTTCTTAAATTTCTTGGTGATGTAGGACTTCATCTTAGAATCTTCATCATCAGAAGACTCATCAGTATCACTACTCTTGGCCTTGAATGCCATGCTCTTGCTCTTGTTCGATTTCCCGATCCTTGTCAAACCCAACTCATAGGTCTGCAGATTGCCAACTAACTCTGTTAAAGGAATTTTGTCAATATCCTTTGATTCCTCAATCGTGGTAATCTTGGCACGGAATCTTTCGGGTAGAGCTCTGAGTACTTTTCTCACAATCTGGGGTTCAGGAATGGTTTCCCCAAGATTAAATACTGAGTTTACTATGTCCTTGAGCTTGGCATAGAACTCATCAAATGACTCATCCTCCTCCATCTTGATCTCTTCAAAGTTGGTAGTGAGCCTCTAAAGCTTTGAGTCCTTGACAGCCTTAGTTCCTTCATAGGTTTTCTAGAGGATGGTCTATGCTTCCTTTGCAGTTTTAGTGGAGGATATCTTCTTGAACTCCTCATTTGTGACTACACTGAATAGAGCATTCAATGCCCTGCTGTTGAAGTTTGTCGCCTTGATCTTAGCATCATCCTAGTCCGCCAGCGCTTCTGTAGGATTGGTTTAGCCTATCTCCACAGCTTGACACACTTTCTCATTTAAAGACTGCAAGAAAGCTCTCATGCATACTTTTTAGTATGCATAGTTAGTGCCATCAAATAAAGGAGGTATAATAAGAGACTGTCCTCTATCCATGACAAACATGGGTTAATGGATCACACAATAAAGATTAACCCTAATCAGAGTGTGCCTACTCTGATACCACTTGATAGGCCAAAAACGTATTGACCCCTTGTGATGAATTAATTGATTAATTAGCCAAGTTTATCAATTAATCAAATTAACATGCAAAGCGTGGTAGTACAAACAAATCACCAATTAAACTAAGTATGCAGCGGAAATAAAATTGACATGGTGATTTGTTTACGAATGGGGAAAACCTACACGGCAAAAACTCCACCGGATGATTTTAAGGTCACCACTCCCGAGAATCCATTATTATCACAACAAGCAGTTATAAGTAAAGGAATCCCAGTACCTTATACCAACCTACAGTTGAACCCTTACCCTAATACCCAATTGGACTTGTTTTGTAGTGACAATCTCTCCTTTTCAATGCACGGCTCCCAGTACGTGACTAACCAATTGCGTGGATCCCAGTACACGACTTGATCACCAACTTGAGAAGGATGTTGGCTGCAAAGTTCTTCAGTTCATCCAGACGATAAAGATCATGAAGTTGCTTGGTCACAAAACCTTACGGTGTACAAATACAGCAGCTTCTTCAAGAACTAGGGCAAACTAGGTTTCCAGTCACACTCTTCTTCACACTTGTGAAATTTGCTCTTGTGCAACTTGTGTCACCTTTTACGGCCCTTAAAATAATCCTTATATATGTTTAGGGTTGTGAGAAAAGAAAGCCCAAACATACATTCACGGATTGGATGAAAATCAGAACAAAAAATCAGAACTTCATAAACCTCGACAGATACCCTATCTGTCGAGCAGCTATCGAGCCTCGGGTTGAAAGAGCTCTCTTTAAATCTCGATAGATGTTAACTGTCGAGCTTTAATGAACAGCACTTTTTGATTTGATTCTTGGACAGACTTGCATGGCTTTAACACTTGAACTTGAAATAAGGTTTCTTGAAGTATTAAACACATCCTAGATCTACCCAATTACAAGTAAAGTGCGTTTGTTAAAGGATTAGCCAATTACATAAAATAGTGACATATGTTCCTAACAATGAATCATATATGTGCTGATAGAAAGTAAGGTGACACATTGCCGGATTTTCACCGAGGAAATCTGGTACTTTGCCGAATGCCTTAGGAAAGCATAGATTGGGACTACACCCATTTAAAAGCCAAACCTCAAAGCCCCCCATGCATGCAAAGCCTCGAAAGCCAATGCAAAAATCATGTTTTATTGCCAATATCTGAAAATTAAGGTTTTATCAAAACAAAGGATTGTCATTGGACAGGTGTTGTGGGGTGCGTAACACATTTCCCACATGTAACCAAACTTTCGGACTCAAGAATCAAGATTTTTTACCATCCACATTAGATTAGGAAAAATGCCATTTTTCTTAGCCTAGGGCTTGGTAATAAAATCAATTAGAAATTTCCCTTAAAATTTGGCCAAGTTTCTTGCCACACCTTCAAAGGTAGACCTACCTTCCTCTACCGAGAGAGAGAGAGAGCACCCGAAACTTTGCGCGAACCACGCATAATCATCGAAAGGGGCCTTCAATGGGCTTCGCACGCACGGGAGTGTCGCCACGGCGGGTGGTTGAACGAAGGCCTGACGGCGGTTTTCAGTTCCAATCGAGGCTGGGCGTTGACATGCATGTGTCTTATAGATGATTTAAAATCATGGTAAAATATGGCTTTACATTGTGTATCAAGTATTCTCTCTACTTATATACCCAAAACAAAAACTATCCAACCAAATGACCCAAACCTAAATCATATTTAATCCCCTAATTTAAAAAGAAAAAAAAATACCAATAGGGGTTTCGCCGTCTTGATGGTGGTGGGAGGCCAATATGACGAAGGCGGCATCCCCTCAAATTTCTCTCTCTCTCTCTCTCTCTCAAATGTTTTGTCAGTCTCAAGCATTTTATTTTGGTAATATATAGTGAAACAATGCATTTTATTTAACAATCCACAACATTTTTGTTTCTCTCTATCTCTCTTTAAGGCCTTATCTGGTTAGTTATTACTATTAGTCTTTAATTATTATTTTTTTGCTTTTTTTAAAATATTAAAATGGTGGGTATGCTAAAAGACATGAAAAAGAGAGAAAATGTGTGATGTAAGCTTATACAATTAATGAGAGATTAATGAGATAACAGTAAAATAAGTTAATGTAAACTTTTGAGTAACAGTAAAAAAAATTTAATGAAAGAGGTAAAAAAAATGCTAAATGCAAAATTAGAGCGTCACTTGGCAAGAACTCAGGCACACTCTCATGAGATTTCTACTTTGACAATGGAAAACTTTTATGTTCCTATAATAAATATTTTGGAGAGAAAATTGTTAGCCCCCTTATTCCATTGGGACCCCCCTATTTATACAAAGGAAAATGGGTCCAATATTCCTAAGTGTGACTTAGTTACATGGAATTTTTGTGCAAATGTGCTTAGATTTCTTTTAAAATTTTAATTATAATTTTAAACTCTAATTTGGTGATTTTTATATGATTTTTGTGGTTTGATTTTGATTTAGTAAAGACATATTAGCCAAGAGAAACGAAGGTAGAGCTATTAAAGAAATCTGTACTTTCAGATTAGCAATTACTGCTGGCCAATGCTGCATTGTCATTTATGGTTGTGGTATGAATAAGCGGTATGTTGTTTGGGTGACTAATTGAGGCAAAGCAATTAACCATATTAAAAGGGACTAGCAATTTTTTCTTTCTCCTTTACCATTTGTGGTATGTATATGCCTTTTTCACATATGCTCAAGTGAAGTACCCATTAGGATTTCCCTTAATTATGATAAAAATATTAATTTTTTTAAAAGGAAGTTCTATATTTATTGAATGATATATATATATATATATATATATTTATATGTTAAGGGCCATGTAGCTGAATTAGCACCTCCCCATATACAAAGTGTCTAGGGTTTAAGGGAGAAAATGTTCAAATTGTGGGAGTCAGGGAGAAAATGTTCAAGTTGCAGGGTTAGCATATATATTGTAATTATGTCTAAATAAAAAACAGATATATATATATATATATATATATATATATATATATATTGTTTTCCTTGAGCTAAAGCAGTTGCGATGGAAATGTGGAGTGGATGATTTTTTTTGTTTTAGTCCTTGAGTATTTTGGGTTGTTTCAAATGAGTAATGGCTCCTCTTAGGCTCCTAAAATTTTTGGTTTATTGATTTTACTATCTATAACTTGATTCTTCTTTACCTAATAAAGTTTGGAATTTTTTGTAAGTACATTTTTTCTTCAAGAAAATGAATAGAAATCTCCCTTCATGTTCATGCTCATGTTAATGTTCATTTTGTATCTTTTGCAATACTTAATAAGTTTTTTTTTTTTTTTTGAGTAAATCAATACTCAATAAGTTGTTTACTCATTTTGTGAATTATCAATTGTAGTTTTAAAAAAGTATAAACATAATACTATTCAATTAAACTAACGTGAAAAATTAAATCTAGTAGATTAAAAAAAATGGACGTGAAAATGAAAATTTCACAATTTTTTTTTAAATAGAATTAAAATAATTTTTACTGAATATTGTTTACCAAGCAATCATGTACTAACTAACAACATTCCAATCATTACATGCATAACGGGGTGATGAAATGGTTGTTCAATTTATTTAAGAAATGTGATCTAGATAATAGAAATTAAAAAAAATACAATAACTTTCATGCGTAGTCATGAATTATACCTTTACGTATATCTTATGCATTTTATGAGTTTTATTTTATATAAATGTATTTCATAAAATTAACACAATTTATCATAAAACTCTTCATTGTATTTTTTTAAATCACTACATAAAAATGAAAGAAGTTTTTTTCCCAAAAAAATGTTCTCCAGTCATAATATTTACCAAAAAAAAATCGTGCAATGCATGGGCCAACAACCAGTCTAGATATATAATTAAAATCAAAACTGAGAGAAAATCCAATTAGATTCTGAAATGGATTGCAATTATTGTCTAATTTTGCACTACGTGTCCAATTTAAGGGTTTTTTTTTTTTTTTTTTTTGATGAGATAGTATTTTTGATGAGATAATGGCTCCTAAAAAGGGGCTGTATATGGGACTGTGATTTCATGAACAACATATAATAATAATAATAATAATAATAATAATAATAATAATAATAAGAATAATAATAAGCTAAGAAAAACTCAAATTAGAGTTCCAATTTTGCGCCATGTGTCATGAATTATTTATTCTTAAAGAGTTTTATTTCTTAATTTTAGAATCAAATGTGGGACCACATTATAAATATTCATCCAAGTGAGTTATTAAGTACAAAAACCAAAGAGTCTAGAATAAATGAATCGTAAAAAAAAAGTGCTTCACAATAATTTTTTTAAAAAAGACAATTTACATTTTAAAGAGTTAACAAAATATAAAAACGACTATCAATAGTATTTAAATTATATATATATATATATATATATATAGGAATTATATTATGCATCTTATTGTATATCTTTAAGTATATTCATGCATATGCATGGGGCTACAAGCTAGTTTTAAATAGAGTGATGGTAGATTGCTATACATCTATATATTGGAGTCTAATTTTGCGCCGCGTGTCTCATCTAATTTTTAAATTTATGTGTCAAGTGAATTATTAGGTGCAAAATCAAAGAGTCTAAATTCAATTAGATTCTAAATTGAATTTTAATTGGAGTTCAATTTTGTGCCATGTGTCCCATCTAATTTTTTAATTTTTGTAGCAAATGAATTATTTAGTACAAAAACTGAAGAGACTGGATCCAATTAGATTCTAAATCATATATATATATATATATATATATATATAATTGTGATTATTTTTAAATGTACATGTGCATATACACAAGGTTACACACTACTTTTATTAAATGATGTATCAATTTTTAAACACAAAATAGGAAAATAATTCGGAAATTGATTTATTACCTTGTTGACATGACACTAATTATATTCATTACCATGTTAGTTTACAATATTTTTATAATATAATTGGTAATAACTTTAACTTTTTTTAAAAAAAATGATAATGTAAAAAATTGACATTTGGCCTTTTGTTTTGTTTTGTTTTGTTTTGTTTTTTGTTTTTTGTTTTTTGTTTTTTTTTTTAAATTAGATAAATAGTATGTTTTTTAGATGATGTTCGTGAGCACTTTAACTAAAAAGTCAAGACTTAAACCCCATTTGGTTGTTGAGAAAGCAGAGGAAAAGAAAAGAAAAGAAAAGAAATTTTCAATTTCTGCTAATAAAATTGTTAGGTTCTAAATGTTTAGAACAATTGGCAAATCGTGAACACAAACTTGTCTAGATATAGATCTTAGAGTCTATAGGTTTTATTAGATAATGCTCAAGGTGATTCAAGTCAAGATTCAAGAACATACAAGTTGCAGGAAGAAAACTTCATATTCTGCCTGGTTCGATTGATTAAAGAACAGGCTCGATCAATCGAAAATCGTATCTGCAGAATTTTAAGTCGGCCCAAATAGCAGCTTAAGCCCATTAAGGATTAGGGTTTCAGATCTACTTCTCCCATTATATAAAGAAAACCCTAAGCACGTTTTTAAGAGACTTTTCAGAGAGAGAAGAGAGTGCCTTTTTTGTATCTAGGGTTTTGTACCCAAACCTCTCTAAGTCTTTGGTTGCTCATATTGCTGTTTTGTGTAAATCTCTTATGAGATCTAGAGGAGCTTTCCTTTACACAAAGCTTAGGGTTTTCAAGGAGAAGATGTTATCTACACCTTGATGATCAACTTAGTTGCTACCGTTGGAACTTAAAGATACACAAGCGGGTGTGCTTGTATTTGCTGGAGAATCCAAGAAAGAAGGAGTTCGTGGTTTCGGAGCTTGCACGTGGTCGTGTCAGTAAGTTCTACTGGTGGGTAGCAATAAGAAGTCGAGCGTGGGGGCTTGTAAGCCTTATTGTATGAACTTCGATTCTTTCAAGATAATGGATTCAAGTTTACCTTGAGGATAGCTAGGTCAAATCCTCCCCAGGTTTTTACCCTGTGGTTTCCTAGGTCATCATATCTTTGTATTATTTACTTTTCCGCTGCTATATACTTGATATGATTGTTTGATTGTGATAACCTAGATTTGCATAAATTGACTAAGTTAATCACTTGGCTAATTAACTAGGTTAATCCGGTTGTGTTAAAGGGTCTAAAAACCGTTCAAGTGGTATCAGAGCGGGTAGCTTTCTTGTTGTAGATCTCTTGATCTCTAAGCTGATCCTTGACCCCTGTTGTCATGGAACACGGACACTCTCTGGTTATTCCTCCTCACTTTGATGAGAATAATTATGCTTATTGGAAAGTAAGGATGAAAGCATTCCTGAAATCTATTGATGAGAGAGTCTGAAACTCCGTTGAATACGGATAGGAGAAGCCCACAACTCTTGTGAGTGAGTGGCAAATTTCTCAAAAAGAAGCAGCTGGGTTCAATAGCAAAACTATGAATGCCATCTTTAACGATGTTTCTATGGAGGAATTTAAGAGAATCTCTAATGTTGAGGTTGCTCATACTGCTTGGAAAATCCTCCAGACTGTGCATGAAAGCACAAAGATAGTTAAAATTAATAAGTTGCAGCAGTTAACATCTAAATTTGAAAGCATTAGGATGTCTGATGATGAATCTTTTGATGAATTCTATGCTAAACTGAATGATATTGTTAATTCTGCATTTAATCTTGGTGAAATCTATGATCAACTTAAAATTGTTAGGAAGATTCTTAGATCCTTGACTGAGGACTTTAGACCCAAAGTGACTGCCATCACTGAGAGCAAGGATGTGGACTCTATCCCTGTTGATGAACTTGTAGGATCTCTTCAGTCCTATGAGTTAGACCTACCCAAAGCTAACGAATCCAAATAAATGGCTCTTAAGTCAGTTGATGATGTTGATGTTGGTGGATTTGATGATGAGCTTTCTGCTACTGAGATTGCTTACCTTGCCAAGAACTTTAGAAACTTTCTTAGGAATAATAACAAAAAGGCAAGAGATACAAACACTGCTGAACCTAGAAACTTTAGGAAGAATAATCCCACTAAGGTTAATAACAACGAAAAACCTAGAGAAAAAGTTGGTCAATCTTCAAACAGTTCTATGCGTCCTCAGTGTTTTGGATGTCAAGGGTATGATCACATAAAATCTGAATGTCCCACATACTTGAGGTCTAAGGGGAAGGCTATGGCTGTAACCCTTAGTGATAATGAAGTTTCTGATGATGAGTCTGGATGTGACGAGGATGGAAACTTCATTGCTTTCACTGCTACTGCTGTAGTTAATGAAAGTGTATCTGTTGAAGAGAACCCTTTTGCATGCCAAATTTGAATGCTTTTTCATGTTTGAATTTCACAATAATCAAACATATTTTTCTGCATTGATAAAATCTATTTCTACATTAATAAAATTTACTCTTTGCACATTATGTTTACTGTATATTCAAATCTGCTTATTGCATTCATAAAATCTGTTTTTTGCATTAATTAAAACTGTTTATTGTTTTCTTATAAAAATTGTTCACTGTTTTCTGCATAAAGTATTTCTAGCATTCTGCATAAAATTATTTTCTATTCAGCATTATTTAAAAAATTGTTCACTCTCTTTTCTGCATAAATTATTTTATGCTCACTATTTAAAAAATTGTTCAATGTTTTCTCATAAAACACCTAGTGAAATCGTGTTTTCTAAATTTAAACGCCAAATCTGAATGCTTTTTCATGCTTGAATTTCACAATAATCGAATAAATTTTTTTGCATTGATAAAATCTGTTTCTACATTAATAAAATTTGCTCTCTACACATCATGTATATTGTATATTCAAATCTGCTTATTGCATTCATAAAATCTGCTTTTTGCATTAATTAAAACTGTTCACTGTTTTCTCATAAAAATTGTACGCTGTTTTCTGCATAAACTATTTCTAGCATTCTACATAAAATTATTTTCTGTTCAGCATTATTTAAAAAATTGTTCACTCTCTTTTCTGCGTAAATTATTTTCTGTTCACTATTTAAAAAATTGTTCGCTATTTTCTCATAAAACACCAAGTGAAATCGTGTTTTCTAAATTTAAGAGCCAAATCTGAATGCTTTTTCATGTTTAAATTTCACAATAATCAATTTTGTTTTTCTGCATTGATAAAATCTATTTCTACGTTAATAAAATTTGCTCTCTATACATCATGTTTACTGTATATTCAAAGCTGCTTACTGCATTCATAAAATCTGTTTTTTTTGCATTAATTAAAACTGTTCATTGTTTTCTCATAAAAATTGTTCATTGTTTTCTGCACAAACTATTTTTAGCATTGGCACAGTTATTGCACTTAAATAGTTTTTGTGTTTTTTTAAATATGTAACCATATGAATAATGGACAAACTCCATGAAAGAAAAATGAATGATTTGTATAAATCAGCTAATGGTAAATGCCTCGAAAAATTTGAATTTGTAAAAAAATTCAAATTAGTTGAATGTAGAACTGTTCACTAAGTAAAACTAAAAATGGTGGTATTTGGCCATTTTCACCCAGTTTTACATGATTAGAAGTTCAGGGTAGTTCAAACTTTGGAGAATAGAACAATTTTTATACCTTTTTTTTTTTTTTTTTGGGATATATAGATAAGCAAATAAATAAAGAAAGAAATTAGTGCCACTGAGTGATTTGATATATATATATATATTCCCCCTTTTGTCTTGGAGTTTTTTTTTGAAACAAGTATTCACAATAGATTCTGAATACACAAGGAGGAAATAAAAGCCGAAATGAGAGCAATAAAAGGTATGTGAATTCACATATGTGTGGCCTTTTTGTTTGACATCATGAGTATATAGTTGTTCATTTTACTTTTTTAGTTTATCTATGCTCCTAAAGTGGGTCCCATTGTATTGTCAAGTGAGTCTCATTGCTTCAAAAGTCAATTTTTAGTTTTTTTTATTTTTTTTCCGGCAAAAACTTTTCAGTTTCAGCAAAATAAGCAGTTTCAGCTTTTATCTCTTTTATTTTTCCCACACAAAAAAACTTTATCACTTGTATGTGCTAGGATTATGCCCTTTCATTCTTTCATGAAATTTAATTACATAAAAAATTGATATTATGAGGTTTCATTATTCTAAATGACCTTTCCAATGTGATAGAACTGTTCATCATTTCCATGTTAAAGAGTATGCAAGATTGGGCTATTTTCTTTACCTGTAACTATCCAATTTCATCTGAAGGTTGTAATGATGGTTGGAGTAGGGAAGTTGGTGAGAACGATTGGCAGAAATGACGGGGGTAGATGTGCAATCAGAAGTTTATATTTTTTATTTTTTGTTTAATATATATATATATATATATTTATATATAAAGTTTTTGTTTAAAAGGTTTTTCCAAATTTTTTGTTGTTTGCAAATTTAGGCTCAATTGACTATGGGTGTTGTATTTATATGATTTTTGTTATGTTAGCTATGTTTGGATTGTGGAATTAAAAAATTGAGACTCCATCTTGATTTTGGAAATCAATTCTTTAAGGTATTTGTGTTGCATGCAAAATGTTTTATGAAAGCTTCCAATGTAGAAGTATTTGAGTAGTTAAAAAAGAGGCATGGACTGATAGTCTAATACTCCATTATGTTATGGTAGAGTAAATGTTTAAGCCATTTTCTCAATCTAGGCTCAACAACACTGAAAATGCTACAGCCTTAAAATTATGCCTTTCTAAAATAGGGAATTATAGGGAATTGGTTTAGACTTCCTTCTAAAGTATTGGAAGTTCTTTAGAAATATACTTTTACTATCAACAATTTAGTTTCATTGATTGTCTCTAACTTTGCCAAGAGTTTCAGTTCATTGTTAGTGTAAATTGGATAGTGACGTAAGAATCCTAAAATCACGAAAACGTTGTTGTTTATTGTAATCGCTTTGAATGCTTGGCATAGATTCTGATGGGTGCTTACTAATTAGGAACCTCATTATCTCTTGGTCATTGTTTGCAGCTTGGTCCAAGGGATTCTGTTTTTCAGTACTATATAAAATGGATTTGGTCCAACTATACATGTTATATTTTCCTCATTTTGATTAGTGGTGAGCATCATGTATCTTGAACAAGAGTGTCACATTGTTTCAGACTTCTATTTAAAATTTGCGAATAGATGTTATTACATTACTTTTCAAAATTTTCACTATACACTAACATTGATCTGATTCAATTTTAGTAGTTTGTCTTGCTAGATAGTAGATACAACCGATTACTTGATTTTGTTCTTTCCTATGTTACATAAAAGAATTTTGTTTGTTAGTTTGTATTGTATGTATGGTGCAGTAAACAACATTCATTCCTAAATAGGTGGTCACCTTATGTGATATGGCGATGTCAACTTATGAAAGGTTTTGACTTTAGACAATGGATACTTGAGAGCCTAAACCTTTGGTAGAGTAAGAAGTGTGGACTAGAGACAAAATTAGAAGTATAAGAAGTGAAGAGAAAGATCAATTTTTATGACATATAATAATATTTTTTTATTATTTCATGACATATAATATATGTGTCTTCTTCAATTGGAATTTATTGTAGATGTGGGATTTATATTGTGGGTGAAAGCTATGGTAGGTTATACACTTGATCTTATATCACTATTCAACATACTGGCTAGCATGTGCCTTGCATGTGTAGCCCAAACTAGTTGATATAGAAAACTTAATGAAAGAGGTAAAACATTGGTAAATGCAAAATTAGAGCGCCACTTGGCAAGACCTCATACACTTCCGTATTAGGTCTCTGCTTTTATATATATATATATATATATATATATATATATATTGATATAGATGAATAAAATAAGATGAGAAGAAAAAAGAGTAAAAATTAAATATATAACAATAAACATCAAATTATCCAAGTCATTCTATGTAATATAATAAAATTATATTATTATATACTACATGTATAATGCAGTAGGATAATATTTAATCAAAGAGAATATAAAAGATAACAACTTAAAACACAAAATTAAATTGCATCAACTCAAAGTAGGATTCTAATTAACACAAAAATTCATCAACCTAAAGAATTGATGCATAAAAATAAATAAAAATCAAACAAAAAGTGAAAAACAAATTTTGAGAGAGAGAGAGAGAGAGAGAGAGAGAGAGAGAAGTAACCTTTTTTGTGTGAGAAAACTATGCATAGAATGAAAAAGAAAATGTCAAATTTATAGTAAGATGTTGAGAATAAGAAGAGTCAAAATAAAGGAAGATAAAAAGGTAGAGAAAGAATGATATTAAGGTAGAAAATAGTGGGGATATGAAGAGGTAAAAGGGAGGAAGAGTTTTAGAAAATTAATAATAAAAATAATGGTTAAAAGATATTTTAATTTTTAAATAATGGAGTTTTTAAGTCACCTTAAATGAGAAAATATTTTTAAAAAATATATAAGAAAAATTGGAAATAAAAAATGATGACGTGGCTGCTAATGTGGCTCAACGTGAGCGTAGCAACATTAAATGCTACGTTTCAGCTTTTAGTAATATATAGATATAGATGATACCCTAGTTACAACTAGATTTTGAACTACGAACAAGCATAATGTAAGCAAATGACTTTGAAAGTAATTAAGCTTGTGTAAAACTACATACCAAAAAGGAAAAAAATATAAGCTTTTATTGGGAAAATATTCATAAATCAAAATCTTTTTATCTCTTTCAATGCAGTAGCCAAGCAGTTTCACAAGATTCTTGTGTTGGAGTTTGGCTATAAGCATTGCCTCATTTTTTAGCTCTTCCCAACCTTGTTTAGATTTTCTTGAAAGTCTTTTTATTGCTACTAATTGTCCATTTAGCAAGGATCCTTGAAAATAATTCTTTTAACTTAGTGTTTGATTAACCTTGAGAAGAATCCACATCAAACAATTATTATAGGTTGGATCCTAGTGTTGGAGGTATTAGGCTTACAATATAATTAGGCCTCACCCATTTATACCTAATACCTCTGACACCTAGCATCAGTTTCATGCAAGTATTAGGACTTCAACATTTGTGTTAAAGGTTAGATTGTGGAATATAATATATTACTTCAGAATTTCTCTTCTAAGATCAATGTGGTTAGTTATTGAAACTTACTTTGTAAACAGGTTCAAAACCACCTTCTTCAAGCTTATTTGAGGCACTGAAGTAATTAGTAGCAGTAGATACACTACAAAAACTAAAGAGTGGAAGCTCCATTTCCTTATTTCTACCTTTCCCAGTCCTCTTCTTGTTGATTAGTCCTCGTTGTGTATCCCTGCTTGATCAAGAAGATAGTTCCAATTAGTCCAGCTTGTGTGGTCGTGTTTCTTAAATCAAATTGTAACAAGTCATCCCCAACTTGATAATGAAGATGGTGGTCCTGTTTCTCAAATCAAATTGTAACAAGTGCTCCCCTACTTGATCATGAAGATGGTTCCTCAATTCTAATCCTAAAATGATTCATAAAAGCCATCATGGCTCAACTAATAAATAGGATCTGTCGCATGGTTACAGACAAATATATGCATCTAATTTCAAAAGCATTTAATTGTTTTGTTGAAATTCTTAAAGAGTTCTTATGCAGGCAGTGGGAAGTCAATCTTAGTTTTATTTTATTTTTAATTATTTTATAAGTTTTAGGGGCAATTTGGATTGCAGGCTTTTTATAGAACTAAAGGAATTTTCTCATGAAAGCTCATGAGATGAAAAGATGGGGTTTCTCTGTAAAAGCATTGAGTTTGTTCCTCTCTAACCTCACTAAATATTGTGCGTAAGTGGGTGTTACATGCAGGGTTAGAATTCTAATATAATAGGATTTAGATTTCGTTTCTACCATTCTTACTCAAGCGAGCGTTAGGGTGGTCAATTAGCAGGCTTTAATGAGCTCCTTGAGCCTGCATGTATTTACTTGCTTGAATGAGCCTCTTTAGTTAGCAATACTTTGAACAACCACAAGTACATTAATTAATCAAGAGATTTACCAACACTCATATTTGCTTGTTATCTTTTAAATTTATCTTTTAGATTGGAATTAGACTCCATTGTATAGTCCTTGTTACATTAATGAAAGTAAATTTCCCTCCAATGTTTTACTTCTCATGCAATTAATTAATTGTAGTCTTGAGTTTATTTTATTCGCAACTATGAATAGTTCGAAGTAGAATAGAGCATATTGACTTAGCCATGAAAATGCTTGTTTCAAGTTCTTCACTTAGTACTAGTTATCGGGAGAAATTACACTTTACCACCCTAAACTATGCACTAGGTTATACTTTGCACCTTAAACTATTCGAACACACACTTTGATCCCTAAACTATCACACAAATCACACTTTGCACCCTGGTGTTCCTTTTGTTGTTATGTTTAATGAAAAGCTACTGCACACAACAAGCACATGCATCTTGCTTAGGTGGAACAAACATAAAAACCGAAACACCCTTCTTCAAAATCAATTAAAACAAAACCCAATTTTTTTCACATCTCTCTCCTGGTCTCTCGTGTGTATAGCCTTTTCCCCAAATTCAGATTTTTATAGACCTTAAATCCCCAATTTGAATGACACTAAGATCCAGTAATAAAACCGTGATAAGATATGATATACCATTGACTGGGGAAGAAAAATATTCATGTCTTATCGCTGCCATGATCTTGAGGTATGTTTTATCGCTACGCAAATCAATTTTCTGTATCAGTGGAGAAAGGTAGCACTCATGCCAATCATAAGCAACATCCTTAGTGAGACTATTGAGAAGGTCAGAGACTTTGTTGTTACTTGCCAGAGCATGATAAAAGATCCTCTTTTTACGAAGAATTTGAACATCTTCGGGTGTGTGCATTAGTCCATCGAAGAACATAATATAAGATATGAAATAAGGTTTTACACTTTTATTGCACTGTTCATAGGCAACAGGATTTCTCAATATTGGTCCAGTTTTACCCATTGCCTTCTTCAAGCCCATTATGAAATAATATTTAAACTAGATTTTCAAATTAAGGATTTAGGGTTTATAAAAATCTGAATTAGAGGAAGAGGCTACACGCATGAGAGACCAGAGAAAGATGAGGAAAAAATTGGGTTTTTTTTTAATTGATTTTAAAGAAAGTATTTCGGTTTTTTAAGTTTGTTCCACCTAAGTAAGATGCATGTGCTTGTCATGTGCAAAAGCATTCGGTTAAACATAACAACAAAAGTAACACTAGGGTGCAAAATGTTGTAAGTGTGATACTTTAGGATGCAAAATATGCATTCGAATAGTTTAGGGTGCAAAATGTGACCTAGTGCATAGTTTATGATGGTAAAGTGTAATTTCCCCTAGTTATCGTATTGAAAATAACTTAGCCCTCGATGAGAGAATGAAACGTAGTCTCGAAGTGTAAAATTTTCATCAAATAAACACACTCGCTGCAAGTACTACAAGTGATTCAATTTTGCACAAAATCCTGGTCTAGTGACACAGTTTGACTTGCGTAATTCTTTAAAAAACTGGTCTGGTGACAGTTTGACTCTCCCAATAAAAAATTAAATGGCTATACATCACAGCTTTTCTTGTTCAACTATCTTATTAGCTGCTCTATACGTTTATAGAAGTTATATCAAAGAACCTTCATAAAATGACTTGCGTAATATTACCTCTAAAGTTTGACCCTTTCCAACTGCAGTAGGGAATCAAGAGTACCCCAAAAAGTACGGTAATGACAGCCACAACTATCACTATCACCTTTATATTTTGCTTGTTTTTCACCTTTTTTTATTATTGAATTTGCTACAGAAAAGCAAAAATATTTTAGTAATGCAATAAAACAAATGGGAAAAAAGATTTTAGCATCGAGGGCATATCAAAATAGGAATAAAAGAGCAACAAAGAGTATGGGCACATACCTTGCTATGAAGTAGGCATTCGAATATATACATCCTGACTGTGATCTGCCAACGCCATCCGTCTAATATCAGTTAGATCTCCAAGCCACGTGACGCAGCCTCTTCCTGAACCTCTAATATCTGAGTTTGCATAAGCTGTACAGGAACAGTTGTTCAAACATTTGACTCTGCATTCGTTAAGATCCATACTTTCGTTCAACCAAGAATATGTGGTAGCTGGCATTTTGAGTCTAGCAAATTTAACAAACCCAATTTTATCTTTATCCTGGCAGCTCAATTGCGTACTTCGTACACATCCCCTAGACCACTCTTCCGGGTCCCCTGTTTCTAGTGACACAGGCTTGGATCCTTCTACACATTGACAGATAGTTGACTCACTAATGATTCATTTTCCATGCGCACCACATAAATTATAAGTGTCACATTTGTCTATCGGAAAATTTAAGAACATGCTCCATTCTTTTTTTTTCATCAACCCACATGTACTGCATTTACTATGATTGGTTCAAAACTACTCTTGTGATTGCTGAATTTTGAGTCATGTCAAACATGAAGTATACCTCATCCTTGTTGGAGACAAACTTGAAGTTGTAAAGCAGGGTGTCCTTTAACACTGTCATACCACTAAAAGAATTGCCATTCCATGGGCCGGACTGGAAGTACTTCTGGGAGCCTTTCTTCATGACTAATTCAGGGTAATTATGAAGTTCAATCCCCCAACTCATTTCTCCAGGAGAGGGGTCATCTAGACTCTTCCATTCAAGCTTCATCACTGGCAGCCAAGTATCAGAAGGATAGTCAAAGCTATGCCACAAAAAATTGTCTTCATTCTCATCTCTTAATACTAGATTTCCTGAATCTAAAAGCTGTACTATTGGATTCCTGGTCTCTTTTATTGAATTTCTGACCATTCAATAGCCGTATTCTGGCTGAGAAGAACAAGACTACCAAACTGTTTACCATCAAGGCATCAACATGGCAGACGAGTCTGGGATTGGGTTGAGCCGGTTTGCTACCCAAACAAGTATTCTACCCGGGATATTGTCTATAAAGCATGGGTGATTTGGGTGCGGGACTCAGCATTTTTTGAAAAAGTAGGGTGCGGGTGTGGGGATTAAAAAATGTTTTATTTATATTCTAAGCATATTTTTTCACGTTATATACGTTGGGGGAAAAAATCCTAGTACCCTCCATGTCTATGTGTGAATTAAAATATATAACTACTAAGCAATAGTAATATTATGGAAACAAAAAAAAAAAAAATTCCAGCAAGCATCACATAAACACAATCACACAAGAATACCAAATCTTACGTGGAAAACCCTCTAGTGTAGAGGGAAAAACCACGGGGCAGCTCCGAAAAATATCCACTATGAAATAGAGATTACAATTATCAAGTTTATACTAAACTTGAGTCCACAATAAATTGTATATATAATAAATAAATCTCAAGGAGTAAATACAATCTTACCACAAAGCCAGTAGCAAAATCTTCCTCTAAATACTCCAACTCTCCATGGTTGTAGCACTCAAAAACTCCATGAGAACTCCACCAATTTATCTTTCTTGTGTGTAACTTGAGCAAAGAAAAATGTCTCCTTTTTCTTTTTCACACTCTCACACTCTCACTGTGTTTCTCTCTATTTCTTCACATGGGCTGCACCTCAAAATGGCTGAAGCTCTCTCCTTTTGTGTATTTTGCTCTCTCTGGAACTCACACCAAAAATGGCCGAATGCTCTCTGTTTTCAGCTCTCTTTTCTCAAGGCCGAATAGCCTCATTTTTCTTTCTTTTCTCCTTTTCAGTTTCAGAGTGTCTCACACGCCTAAGCCACTGCCTAAGGAATGGCAGCCTAACTTTGGAAGCTTGAGGAAGCAAGCTCATTAAATGAGCTTTGACTAGTGTGACAAGCAAGTGGGCTAGACCCTTTAGGTGCCACGCACCCAACAATATAAACATATACCAAATTTAAGAGTAATAGTAGATAATAGCTAAAACATAATGTTCATAAATTAAATACAACCCACAAGTTTGAAACTTAAACTTCCATGATGTTTGGAAATTAGAATACAGGGAGGGAGGCAGAGAGTAGAGAGCAGAGAGCAGAGAGAGGCAGAGAGCAGGGAGGCAATGAGAATTGAATGAGAGATTTTAGGGTTATTTTATTTTATTTTTTATTTTTTTATAATTTTTACTTGAATTTTGACCTTATTCAAAGCCAGTATCAGCTTGAATCGGTTGGTACAGCTTGAATCGATTGGTTTTGGCCGGCCGATACGATCTGATTTGACCCGAATCGGCCTGATTTGGCCTAAGTCAGCGCATATTCCGAAACGAAAAAAAAAGAAAAAAAAAATCCGACACGGCACCGATGCACAGGCAACAGCGTTGCCCACCGCACCGCGCGTTAGACGCGGGTGTGGCACCCGTCTAGCCGCATTGGTGCTTTCTAGGATATTGTTGTACCAAATTCCCAAGTAATGGTTATTGGAATTACCTGAACTGAAGAACCCTAGGACAAAGCCTCCATCTATAGAGACAAAGGTTGTGTTCTCAATGTCCCTGAGGGATTGGGATTGAGTAATGCAGTCAAAAACATCTGAGGATACAAAGGAGAAAAGAAGCAAACTGGAACTCAAAAACACATAAGCAAAGATGTCCATTGCTTTCTTTCCTTAGAGCTCTTAGCCAACAAGTTAAAGTTAGATCCATTATAACATAGAAGGTCATGCATTGCCTCAGCCAAGTGGGGGTTCTGTCTAACATTGACTCAAGCAAGGTCATGCATTGACTCAGTCACTTCAAAAATAACGGGCTTGTTTGAAAATTTTTCATTTTTTTTGTGAACAGGAATTTCCTGTGTGGTTCCCTTTTGCAGATGTCGCATTTTTTTTTTTTAGTTCACCGTGGTCCCCACTATTTATGCACAAGGATGTGAAAGGTCGACAATGGAATGGAAAGGTGAGCACCAGGATTTGGAATTATGTTGTAGGATTTGGAATTATGTTGTAGGATTTGGAATTAGGGTTTTGGAATTATGTTCTTGATTTCTTAAAAAAAAAAAAAAAAAAAAGTGAAATTTCTTTTTTTAATTTTTTATACCAAGAGCCTTATAGCTCAATTTGCATATTATAGTGTTTTCAAGGGAGTCATACACGATTTTAATACACCTCCCAACTATAGAATTATTAAAAAATTAACATTTTATTTTATTGAAACGATTAAAAAAAATGTGCCTTGTCACAGATTTAAATGGGAGCCAAATTTATTTCTTTTTGATGGGAGCCAGGCTAGTAGTTACTTCGATTCAGTGTGCAAATTGAGCCAGCCCAATAGACAGAGTACATTAATTGTGGAAAAAATCTTATATCCACCCTTGCTTCTCTATAATGGAATTTGTTCCAAGGCTCTCCAGAACATACTCTCTATCTAGTTTATCTCCCCATTGGTGTAGAATACTCTTTGCATATCCCCTCTTAATTTAATTACCACCGAATTTTCCACATATAACGGTAATTAAGCTAGAGACTAATAAACTAAAGCGTCAATATTGTGAAGTACTAGTGGAGACCTTGATCAACAATAAGCATATAAGAAAAGAGTGCTAATTTATATCTAGTTCTAAACATGGTTTTCATACCCGGATCGTTCATTGAATCGTAAAAGAGAGAGGTTCAAGGTTTTTAAGGTCAAACCGAGGTCGAACCGGGGTCGAACCGTGATGATGTCATAATTAATTTAATAATTATTTAAATATAAATAAATATATTAAATTAGTATAAATAGAAAAATTAAATTAAATGACCCAATTAAATATAAAAATCTATCTTTCAAATATATTTTTTTATATCATAACTTTCATAGGACAAATAAGAAATATCATATCCTAAGCATACATTGTTTCTCAAAAAAAAAAAAAAAATCCTAAGCATACATAGATATAATATTTCTTTATTTATTTATATGTTGATTAGATAAACTCGTGATAGTAATATTGAAATAATATAGGAATTAGAAGGGTACTTAGTAATTTTAAATTAAAATAATTATTTAATAATTATTATATACTTAATTGTATCTGTTGACTCACTATTTTTTCTCTACCATTCAAACTTTGCTATATTATAATTGTGACAAAAAAGTTGTGAAATATTTTATAACTCTATATTTTTTCATTTAAAAAAATTATAAATATTAACAAAGTACTTATAATATTTTACTCCATATTTGTTACTTATCAATCATCAATAGTCACATCACAGAGGCTCAAAGCTGCAAATCTAGGCTGAAACATTTTTGCCAATTTCAAAAATCAAAACTTTTCTTGTTTCCAATGCCAAGTCACGTGTGTAGGAGGGGCTCTGGAGTCTTCCAAGTCACGTGTAGAAGGGGCTCTAGATTCTTCCAAGTCAAGTCACGTGTGAACCAATGCCATTGGAAACATAAAAAAGAAAAAAGAATTCAAAACAAACCCAAAAGAGAGAAGGTGAGAAACAACAGCAGTCTCCACGGAAAGAAGAAAGAGAAGAAGGAGAAAAAGAAGAAGGAAGAAGAAATAGAGGCAGAAGACGAAGATGAAGGCTGTGACTGGCGATCTATGCTGGGTTGCTAACTTGCTGTTTCAACTTCGAACAGCCCCTACTTTGTCATCTTTTTCTTTTCAGTTTGTTTTTTTTTTTTTCCCCTCACAAATCTTTTGGTTCCAGATCTGAAAAAAGTCCAATGCATGCCAGCCAAGTGGTCTGATCACGGTTCTAGAATTTAAAGCTTGTTTTTTTTTTTTTTTTAAGGTTCAGATTCAAAGGGAAGTAGGGAATAGTGTGAAGCGGTCTGATCACGGTTCTCAAAACTGTGAGGTCTGACTGCGGTTCACACAGGTCCCTGTATTTTTCCCATAGAGCGGTTCTTGAGGCTAAAAGAACCGTAAAAATGAACAATTTGAGGTTTTTCCGGTCAGACCGTACGGTCCGGTCTGGGTTTTAAAACCTTGGTTCTAAACATCATTGCTTCCTCTGATCTAATACTAATAGGATTAATAAAAAGCTGCCATAGCTCAGTGGATAACTGATTTCTTTCATATGGTAGCAGAGGAATTTTTATGCGTTTAATTTCAAAAGCTTTTGATTGTTTTGTTGAAATCCTAGAAATTTTTATCCAAGGGAAAATCTAGGATGTTATTTCAGGAGAGGATTATTTCCTTTCTTGCAGGACAAATTTCAAAGTTCGGTTTAATAAACAATGAAAGAGGAAATGTAAGAAAGTTTAGACAGTTCTATATTTTAATCAAATCTATATCTATATTATATCTAAAAGCTGAAGCGTAGTAATTATTGTTATTACGTTCTAGTTAAGCCACATCAGCAGCCATGTCATCATTATTTTTTCCTCAATTTTTTATATAGTTTTTTATCATTTAAAGTGAATTAAAAACTCTATTATATTACAATCAAAATATCTTATTTATCTTATTTTTAACTACTCTTATTTATTATTAAATTTTCAATTCCATCTTAACTTTTCATATCCCCATTACTCTCTACCTTAACTTTATTCAAACATTCTCATTCCATTTTAACTTTTCATATCCCCCACTACTCTCTAACTTAATATCATTATTTTTTCTTTCACTGTATCTTCCTTTATTTTTTACTCCTCTTATTCTTATCATCATACTATAATTTTGTCATTCTCTTTCTAATTGCATGCATAATTTTCTATTTTTTCACACACAAAAGGCTCTCTCTCTCTCTCTCTCTCTCTCTCTCTCTCTCTCTCTCTATATATATATATATATATATATATATTAGTTTTTGGTTTTCTTTTCCTTGCATCTCTACTTTAGGTTGATGAGCTTTTGTATTCTTTAGAATTCTCCTTTGAGTTGATACAATTTAGTTTTGAGTTTTATGTTTTTATCTTTTTTATATCATTGATTATCAAATATTATCCTATTGCATTATAAAAATAATAAATAAAATAATGTTATTTTATTACATAGCATAACTAAAATAATTTGGTGTTTGTTGCTATACATTTCATTTTTACAATTTTTTCTTCTCATCCTATTTTATTCAACATTTAAATTTATCAACATCCTCCATATCATTAAATTATTTATATTTTGTCTCTTTTCTTTTAAATTAAACATATAAAATTTTATTTAAATTCAATAAATAAAAATTGTTTTTATTTGTGTTGAATCCAATACATTGAAATTTGAAACATTGGACCTAAATCCAAACCCAATTTAACAAATAAAAAATGCAACAAATAAGCCTATTCAAACCGACGTTAGATATGCATCTTTGGTTCAATATGTCAAAGAAAATGATAAGATGAGGCACTGACGCCCAATGATCCAACCCAATCAAACACCAAATCAGTGTTTATTGTTACAACAAATCATTGGATAATATATAGTTCTGCAAAGGCACTAAAAGAAAGTTTACAACAAATCAACAATTCCTACCATAAACTTTGTGGTTTAAGATCTGAAAAACCACATGGACCAGGTTGAGTACCACGATATTTATAGGTTGCTAATAAAAGTGTCAAATTCATGAATTATTATAAATTTATAAATTGTTATTTTGATTGTCTATCATTTATTAGAGGCTATTCTAGCTTTCAGGCCCATGCAATGTAATGGACCAATGGTGAAATTTGAGGGCCCAAAAGTCATTGCAAAAAAAAAAAAAATTTGTTATAGAACTACTAATATTATTAACAAAATAAAAGTAATTTAATGTGACAGTAAATATAATTTGTTTACATCAGCAATAGGAACATGGTGGACCAAATAGGACCGAATTAGAACGAACAAACTGAATAGGACCAAGGTGGACAAAATGGACCGAATAGGACCGAGGTGGACATACTGGACTGAATAGGAATAATGTGGACTGAATAGGACCGAAGTGGATAGAATGGACCGAATAAAACCAAAGTGGACAAAATGGACCGAATCAGACCAAAGTAGACCGAATGGCCCGAATTGGACTGAAGTGGATCAACATGGGTAAAATGGACCGAATAGGAGTAATGTAGACCGAATAGAGCCAATGTGGACTGAGTGGATCGAATTAGATTGAAGTGGACAAAATATGACCAATGTGGATCGAATAAGGCTAATGTGGACTGAATAGACCGAATTAGACCAAAGTGGACTGAAGAAGACCGAATGGGCAAAATTGGACCAAATAGAACTTTTGTAGACCGAATGGACTGAATAAGACCAAAGTAGACAAAATGGACCGAGCATGACCAAATTGGACCGAGGTGGACATATTGGACCGAAGTGGACCGAATAGGAGTAATGTGGTCTGAATAGGACTGAAGTGGACATAATAGAACCAAAGTCGACAAAATGGACCGAATCAGCCCAAAGTAGACTGAATGGCCCGAATAGGATTGACGTGGATCAAAGTGGACATAATGGACTGAATAGAACTAATGTGGACCGACTAAAGCCAATGTGTACTGAGTGGACCGAATTGGCCGAAGTGAACAAAATAGAACCAATGCGGACTAAATAGGGACAATGTGGATAGAATGGAATGAATTAGACCGAAGTGGACTGAATAAGACTGAATGGGCGGAATTGGTTTGAATAGAACTTTAGTTGACAAAATGGACTAAATAGGACCTAATGGACCGAATAGGACTGAATTATAACAAATGGACCGAATAGGACCAAAGTAGACGTAATGGACTAAATAGGACGAACTTGGACCAAATAGGACTGAGGTGGATATTTTGGACCGAAGTGGACCAAAATGGACAAAATGGACCGAGTCGAACAAAAGTGGACCGAATGGCCTGAATAGGACTGAAGTGGATCAAAGTGGACAGAATGGACTGAATAGGACCAAGGTGGACCGAAAAGAGCTAAGGTGGACTGAATGGACCAAATTTGACCGAAGTGGACTGAATAAGACTGAATGGGCGGAATTGGTCTGAATAGAACTTTAGTTGACCAAATGGACTAAATAGGACCTAATGGACCGAATAGGACAGAATTATAACGAATGGACCGAATAGGACCAAAGTAGACATAATGGACCAAACAGGACCAACTTGGATTGAGGTGGATATTTTGGACCGAAGTGGACCAAAATGGACCGAGTCGAACAAAACTGGACCGAATGGCCTGAATAGGACTGAAGTGGATCAAAGTGGACATAATGGACTGAATAGAACCAATGTGGACTGAAAAGAGCTAAGGTGAACTGAATGGACCAAATTTGACCGAAGTGGACTGAATAAGACCGAATGGGCCGAATTGGACCAAAGAGGACAGAATAGACCAAATAGAACCATATGGACCGAATTAAAATTTTGAATATTTATAATTTTTATTGCATTTTTAGGTTCATATTTCTGATTTCTAATGTTTATTTTAGTTTTTTTTTTTTTTTTAAACTCAAAACTAATGATTTTAGCCCAAATATAATAGATTCCATACTTTTTAGCCCAAAAATAAAGAAAAGAAAACCTACAAAAAGAATCAAGTGAAGACCCAATTGTCTATCAAAAAAAAAGGTGAAGACCTAAATAGTCTAAAATGGACTGAAGGGTGACTGAAATTGACCGAGTGGACCAAATTGGACCGAAGTAAACCTAATTGGACTGAATAGATATTTTCTAATTTTTGGGAAGAACAAATTATCTTCAAAAACTTTTAGAGAAAAAATTATATATTATATTACAATATAAGATAATTATTTATTCTCACGCATCGGGTGGGTCTGCGACTAGTATAACTAAGGTTCAAAACAAGCAATTTAGACCCTAGTGAAATTCAGTGGGATGATTTAAAAATGGTGAATTGGACTGTAAATTTGGCAGATGATAGGAGTTACTAAAAATAAATAAATAAGTCAATTTGCAAGTAGGATCTTCTTAACTACAAAAGCAATAGTGGCAAAATGTACAATGTACAACACTTTGAGAAGTTTGGGGGAGCATGGCCCCAAACCTTCCATTTGATTTCTTCCCTGATCATGGTTTTCATGCTTGCAGTCTTGTACTAAACACATTGATGTTGAGTTTCATTTTTTTCAGTGAAAAAAATTGTCCTAAATAATTTGGAAGTTCAAATCCGTTCTAGCACTGATCAACTGTCTGATACTTTTACCAAGGGCTTATCTTCTCAACCTTTTATTCAAAAAAGAACCAACTGATGCTTACTTATATGCTCATTAGTTTGAGGGGAGATGTCAACATTACTGATGACACTCACACCACTCAGTCAAGATTGTAGCAGTTGCAGGATTAAGATATCCAGGGATACAGTAGGCTGCTTTTAGTTGCATTGGTCAGTTAAGATATAACTGTTTAAAAATAGTTCTATAACTAACAATTAGTTATAGCTTTTTCTCCCATGTATTATATTAAAATGTGTTTATGTACCAACAGTGTACAGATCATATTATCAATGAATAGAATCATTCTTCTTCACTTAATCCTCTCTTCATTTTTATCTTTGTTTTTTGCTTCTTCTGGTATTGCACTTTCTGCTTTTGTGATTTAAACCTCTGTACACTTTCAATAGGATCCATGGTTTATATGTCAATAAAATGCCAGAGAATCCCATATGTAGATGTCTTAATAATTTAGATTTTAGACAAGAACTGGCTATGATGGTCCATCTATTCCATTAAAGGAAATACAGAAAAGCTAATTAATTTTACACACCCAAGCAAGTAGCAGCTATGAACCTCCCAATTGATAGAATTTACTTCTAAAAGCAAAAAGATGCCAAAGAATCTAATCCCAAACGCACTGCTAAATACTAAAAAACTTTCACATATAACTTTTCAGGCAATCTGATTATGAATTTCCTATCTAGCTTCTGGCATAGTTATAGTTACTGCATTTTCTGTGCTGGATTTTCCATTTCTTGATATTGCACCTGAATTATTGGGACTTCTTTCCATGAAGAAACCAGGCTGTTTAGGTTGAGGCAGAATTGCTTCCTCGTTTGTTAACATAGAAAGCACACTAGACATTATCGGCCTGTCTTCAGGGAACTTTTGAACACACAGTAAAGCAACTTGAATGCATCTCAAGATTTGAGATCTTGAATGTGAATCCTCCAAACATATAAACGATAGTTCCAAGGCCCTGCCCTCCTTCCACAACAATCATGCTTGGAGCAATTACAATACAGATACTCACATAATTCTCCAAAGAGAGGGGGGGGGGGGGGGAGGGGTCGCGGGGGAGAGAGAGAGAGAGAAAAAAAATTTTCCACTTACATGTCCTAAAAGGTTATGGTGGTGATTTGGGTGAAAATTTTTTCTGTTTTTCATGCCACTCACTATCTCTAACATAAGCACACCCAAGCTAAAGACATCAAATTTTACTGACTATCTTCCATCAACTGCATACTCAGGAGACATGTATTCGCTGTATGAAACCATCAAATAAGCTTTATTATTGTTGTTGTTGTTTTTATCGATATCTTAAATGTCAACAAGTCTTTAACTCATCACCTCACCCTTTAGACCATATTTATCGGGGAACGAGGGGTCATTTGCGTTAGATCACATTGATGAAATATTTTCTACAGTTTGAAGAAAAAAAATCTAGTTCCATTTTTATATTACTTACTATGTTCCAACAACTCTATCTGTCTTCACTTCACATTCATCCCCTCCAAAAGTTCTAGCTAAGCCAAAATCTGATATTTTTGGGTTTAAGTTGATATCTAATAAAATATTTCTTGCTTTCAAATCCCTGTGGATGACTTGAAGTCTAGAGTCCTAGTGGAGATAGAGAAGTCCTCACACAATCCCAACAATAATGTCATAATGCTTTGGCCATGCCAAAAGCGTACTTTCATTTTGTTCTGCAAGCAATTTTTGCCCTTGTTACCATGATTACATTTATGACTATTTTTAATTCTTTTTGTGAACTTCTTTTGACAAATCAATTGGAGGATTAATAAGATACATAATAGGCAATACACTCAGGTACACAACATTTAAAAGATAGAAAGTAATTATAATACATAAAGGGTCAGGAAAATCATACCAAAAATGAAATTATTCAAGCTTTTGTTGGGCATGTACTCATAGATTAACAACTTTTCATCTCCTTGAATGCAACAGCCTAAAAGCCTAACAAGATTCCTATGTTGAAGTTTGGAAATGAGAACAACTTCATTCTTGAACTCTTCATGGCCTTGTCTTGAATACTTTGACAGCCTCTTCACTGCAATATCTTGTCCATTACTTAGATGTCCCTGCAAATCATCAGATAAAGATGAATACTATCCATCTCAATTTGCATATATAATATCACCATAAATTTTTTGATATATAATTAAATCAGAATCCTTTTCACCTTATAAACAGGACCAAATCCCCCTGTCCCGATCACATTTGCTAGAGAGAATTTGTTTGTTGCTGTAGCAACTGTTGTGAAATCAAATAAAGGTACGTCTACATCTTCTTTCTTTCTTTCACCTATTGAACCATTATGTAACCTTCTCAGGAATTGCTTTTAATTTTTAGTCCTAGTACAGTTTATCTTGCTTACAATAAAATCTAGCTTTAATATGGGCCAGGATGGATGAGTACAAATATATATTGGAAAAATGAATGAGTATACTTACATCTTCTATTTGTTGTCTTCCAAGTTAAACGCCAAAGCAACCCCAAAGTAAGCAATCCAGAAATGATTGATACTATTAGGACAACCACCAGCCTTTCCTTCGTGTTTAATTTGCGGGTTGATCCTAGATCAGACAGTAATTAAGTAAAAAAAAAAAAACTTCATTTTGTTTTAAAGCTTTCTGTTTTTTTCAGTTGAGAGTGTCTGAGTGAGATTTTAGGCTTGGTAGTGTGAGATAGTTGATTCAGACAAAAACTCTCCATAGACACTCAGTCGACTAAGATCTCATTATAGAAATTTTGCTATTTTCTTTCAAGATTGTTTCTGCAGTCACGTTAAGCCTAAACCCTATTTGTATAAAAACAATTTTCAACCCTAATCTTTTAAGAAGGAAGACAACCACAGTAAAACATAGAAAAGCCTAGAGATAGCTAATATTTGTCTTCCAACCCTCTCCCAATAAACATCCTTTAGAGGTTGAGAGTTCTAGACACAAAGATCACCTTAATTGTGTTGGAGGTGCTACTGAAACCACATAGGCTATATGAAATCTTCAAAAAGCCTTGGGAGTGACTAAGAGATCGACTTATGGTAGATGGATTGAATTGCATTATCAATGTGGTTGTGAAGCTACAAGGTAGGAGTCTGAAGTTGATAGGAAGAGCAGGGAGATTGGATATGATCATGGATGGACCTAAGATTTCAAGTTAGGAGGGCCAAAGGCCCATAGTATATGGGAAAAAAAAAAAAAAAAAAAAAAAACAAACTCTAAATATAGTATTAACAAACTATTAATACACAAAATCATTATTTCTTAATACATTAAAAAGCAATTATCTACTAACAAAGATAATAGAAAGCAAAAAAAAAAAAAAAAGAGGATAATATTGTTTTTTAATATTAGCCTAGCTAGGATTTTTTTTTTTTTTTTTTTTTTGGTTGAAATTTTGTAAAGTTTTTTGGTTGGATAGTTATTAGTTAGGCTAGACTAGGCTAATTGAAAAGGAGAGTCCTAAGGTTTTAGAAAAGGGGCCACCTACAAAAATGAAAAATATAACTAAAAAAATATCTTTGGGTCAGGGGGTTGGGTCCCCCTTAGGTCAGTCCTTGGATATGATGTTTGTCTAGGTACTTGTATATGAAGAGCTTGTTTGGGATGTGATACAAGCTTCAGCTTATTTGACGTTTTAGCTTTTTTAGTTACTATTCATGGGTCACATTGCACTTTTTGGTACTATTTATGGGTCCCATTATACTATTTAGATAGCTTATATATATATATATATATATATGATTTTTTTAGCCGAGACAACCAGACCATTTCGCTTAATAGTGTCTAGAAACGAATACAAATGTTTCCAGTGTTCATCAATAGAGCTAGAGTAAACAAGAACATCATCAATATAAACAATGGTGAAGTGACTGAAGCAATTGAAAATATCATTCATAATGTTTTGGAACTCACTAGGGGCATTTTTAAGACCAAAGGGCATCACGTTCCACTCGTAATGGCCAAAAGGGGTGGTAAAAGCAGTTTTGTATCTATCCTTTTCACTGATCTGGATTTGCCAGAACCCAGATTTCATATCAAACTTAGAAAACACCACCGCCTCACACAACCTATGAACCAGATCATTCTTATTAGGAATAGGGTACCTTATCCATTCTAAAACCTTGTTCAAAGGTTTATAGTTGATAACTAAACGAGGGGTTCCTCTCTCAATTTCAGCATTTTTTTGAACATAGAAAGCAGAACAAGACCAAGGGGACTTGCTATTCCTAATCAATTTTTTCTCCAATAAGTCATGGATTTCTTTTTTGCAAAATTCAACAGTTTCAGCATTCATTTGAATTGGTCGAGCCTTAGTGGGAATGTTTTTCTCATCAAAATCTTTAACATAAGGCAAGTCAACAATATGTTTCTTCCTATGCCAAAAGGCATTAGGAATATCAGAGCAAATATCATCAACTAACAATTTTTGAAAATTATCAATTTTCGATTGCAACAATCTATTGGAAAGTTGTTCAGCAATTTTCTTGTGCCTGACTTCTTGCTGAAGGAAATTAAGATGTTTGATTTTAGCATGGAATAAATTGGAAGCATTATCAGTATCAATCTCAAATTTTGAAGCAAATTTGAATTTTACTTTTTGACCAAAAGGGTCAGTAGTAATACCATCATGTTCAACAAGAAAAGGATACAAAGCATTTATAAAAGGCAAACCAAGAATCACTTTATCAGTCATATTTTTGACTAAAACAGAAGGAATCTTGAAACAGATATTATCATGGCAAACATGAGCATTGTTTAATTCATATTTAATCTTCATTTGAGAACCATTAGCAGAAATCAATTTTTCAGTTGATTTTTCAAAATATTTTGAAGGGATCAACCCTTCTTGGATACAATTCATATCTGCACCAGAATCAATCATAGCAATAACAATGAAGTGGTAATCATGAGAAACAACAATTTTAACTTTTGTAAACCATTTTGGAGGAAGTATTTTATTAATAAGAGCAAGTTGAGAATCAGTGATACCTTTATCAGGAAGAAGAGCTTGTTGACTGGATTCATCTCCATCTAAGTGCTCATCTTGTTTATTATTAAGTTTATTTTGATCAATATTTTTATCAAGATACCTTGGATATTAAAATGGCAGTATGAAAAAGATGGCGATATTCTCGCTAGACACTGGTATGTGAAATGGTGGGGTAAATTCCCTCATGCTCAGAAAATTATTGATACAATCTCCGGAGATTCTTCATCTCCAGCTGTTCTCCCTATTGCTAAGGATTGTTCACATGGCCAATCCCCTGTCTTTGAGGCACATGCTTCCTCTTCTAAGTCTGTTAAAGCATCTGCTAAACCTAGAAAAGTGAGTTCTCCTTTGGATGAAATCCGCAAGGACCCTGAAGCTCTCGATGCCCTCATTAATATGTTAAAAGTAGAAAGAGCTGGTTTGGATGATGAAAGGTCCTCTGAAGGTTCTGTTACAAAAGATCCTTACCACCCTTACAATGAAGAATGGTTTGGACATGATGAAGATGATGCTGATGACCTAGCTCAAAATTGAATGATTCACCCTATTTGTCTAGCCTGCACAACGGCCAAGGCATTACTGTTCTTTCCCATGCTGGATATGCTACTGTTGACTCCCATGCTATAATAATGTCCTGAAAAGGAGATTCTTTATGTTCCCAAGACTGCTTCAAATATTCCGAGTCCTCCTTCGGCATGCTTTTACTGTTCATGTTACTTTTACTGTTCATGTTACTTTTACTGTTCATGTTACCTTTACTGTTCAAAATATTGCCTATTTAAGGGGGGTTGTCCCTTAAGTTAGAATCAGATTTTATTAGAGAATTTTCTTCTTAGAGCTTCTTGAGAGAGCTTTCTTCCTTAGAAGCCTTCTTTGAGAGAATTCCCTTGTTATCTACTACTACCTTGTTCACCTTGTTCCTACTACTACCTTGTTTCTACAAGCCTTGTAACTAGGACTAGTTCAAGCTTTGTAACTGTTAATCTGTTCTGAGATCTTGTATTCACTACTACTACTGTAAGTGTTTAACTTTACTTTCAATAAGAAGTATTTTCAGTTCATTATGTTCATTATATTACTTGTTGCTCCCGTTACCATGGCGGATTACCGCCCGGTACGGTTCTAAATTGCTTTTATTTACTTTGAACTATTTTGTTATATATTGCTTGGCAGGTTCTACCGCCCTATTATTGTTCTAACTTGTGCTCATATTATCTTGCTTACATTTACTTTTACTTTCAACATATATTATACTGTGCTTCCGTCTCTCTTCCCTTCAGCTGTGCGTCCCCTTCCCCCTTTATGGTATCAGAGCCATTCTTTTCTGGCCGGTGATAGTGTTGTTGTGTCTTTGTATCTTGTCTGTGCTTGTCTGAACCTTTGGTGCTCCGTTGTTGTGTCTCCTTCTTACCGTCGTTGGCGCCACCCTAGACGTAAAGTGAATTCCCAGAACCTGACTGTAAGGCCCGTTTGAGCCAAGAGAGGGCGTGTAGGGCATGTGTGTGGTATAGGGTTGCTTAGGGTATGTGTTACGAAATGCAACGGTTGTGAGAAAAACATGATAACTGAGTGTTAAAACTAGGATAGTATGGATAAGTTGTGGAGATCCAACTCCTCTATCAGCTCCAGGACTGGTTGTCCTCCTGATATTATAGAAAAGGAAGATCACACTGTTGAACATAATGAGTTCTCCCCCATTGAACAACATGTTAACCAATTAAGAGTTTTAACTGTTCTGAATGATAATTTTGATGTTGATTTGGTTCCCTTATATGATGAATTTATGCTTGTTAAAAATAGAAGTAAAAGGAAATATTTCCAAGATAATTTTGCTCAGTCTGAAAAAAACCGTGTTAAAAGAAAATGGTTAGAAAAAATGCATCAATTGAAAAAACATATTTTGTTTTTTGATTTTCTTGAAAATTATTATGTTTCAAAAGATGAAGTTTCAAAAAATCATTTGAACGTGATAAAGAAATCAAATTTTGTCAAAGATGACAAAACCATTGTCAGGTCTAGTCATCCACCTCTTGACACTATTCTTGTTACTGTTGACAAAACCGATGTTAAAGCTACTCCTTTCAAAATTGCTGATGATCAAACTCCTATTATTAGTCTTATTGAACAAAACAATTTTACTAATGAATCTTTGCATGTTATTGGTCAACAGCTTGACCGTATTGAAGAAAAAATTGTTGAAAAAACTGCTTCTGTTGAAAAATCTGCTTTTACTCAGAAACCTGTTTCTATCAAGACTGAGGAACCTTTGATCAATTTACCCAGTCATGATAACAAATTTAAGTTTAAAACTTCCCAGTCTAAAACTCTTGACATTATTGACAAAATGCTTGCTGATTTAAAAGTTAAAACTGAGAGTACATCTACAAATACTCATGCTGCTCGCACTATTTCAAGAAATGCAAAAGAAATTGTTTCTGATGAAAATACAGATTCTGATACTGTTTCTTCTGTTTCTGCTAAAAAGGTTTTTGATAATGATTTCCCTGAAATCAAAAGATTTGTTGGAAGTTCTTCCAAACCCATGTTTCTTACAAAAAATTGGTATTCAAGACCTACTCCTCCTGATATTCAATTTGAAGAAAGACCTTTTCAAACCCAGTTTTCTGTTTCTGCTGATAAAATTTATGAATGGAATATTGATGGCTTTTCTGAACAAGAAATTATTAACAAAATGGGACACATGTCTATGGTTGGTATTGCTTACCAAAATAATCATGATTTTAATCAGCCTGAAATTGTTGACTTGCTTGTTACTGGTTTTTCTGGTACTCTTCGTGGATGGTGGGATTCATATCTCACAGAAGAATCCAGAGAGTCTATTAAACATGCTGTTAAAAAGAATGATGAAGGATTGCCTATTTTTGATGATCATATTGGTCGAGGTATTCCTGATGGTGTTAATACCTTGATTTATACTATTATTAAACATTTTGTTGGTACTCCTTATAATGTTTCATCTCGAATTTCTGACTTGCTAAATAATTTGAGATGCCCTACCATGTCTGATTACAGATGGTACCAAGATGTTTTCCTTTCCAGAGTAATGCAACGGAAAGACTGTTTCAAGCCTTATTGGAAAGAAAAGTTTATTGACGGTCTGCCTCCTATCTTTGCTCATAAGGTAAAACAAGAATTAATTGGTAAAAATGATTCCATTGATTATGATAATTTAACTTATGGTGATATTTTAAGCACTATTAAAAAACTTGGTATTAATATGTGCAATGATGAAAAACTGTTAAAACATCAATTAAAAAATAAAACAAAAGCTAAATATGAGATGGGTAATTTTTGTGAACAATATGGTTTGCCCCCAATTGCTCCTTCTCGGCAAAAGGGTAAAAAACATGATAAAAGTCACAAACATCATAGAAAACACAAAACTAATCTTAATGATTTTTATGCTAAAAAGAAAAATGTTTCGAAAAAATATGTTAACCAAAAATCTGGAAAAGGTAAATGTTTCAACTGTGGAAAACCTGGTCATTTTAGTAAAGACTGTAAACAAAAATCTGGTAAGTTGAAAAACAAGTTTAACATGTTAAACATTGGTGATAATGATCAAGAAGAATTATTCAGAATCCTTGAATCAAACAATTCGTCTGATTCCTTGGAAGATGATTTTTCTTCGTCAACTAATTCTTGCTATCAATCTGCTGATGAATCTTCTGATTCTCCTAATATTAAACTTGGTTGTAGAGATTCATGTTGTAATGTTATTAATTCTGTTAACACTCTCACTAAAGGTGAAGAAAATGAAAATTTGTTGATTAAATTGATAAGCCAAATTGAAAACCCTGTTTTACAAAAAGAATATTTGGATCAGTTTAAGAAAAACTTGTTCAAAGAAGAAACTAGTAAAAAACCTAAATCAACCATAAGTTTTGAAGAAACTTTGGAAAGATTTAACAAAAAGAAATCCAAAGATTTAACTATTAATGATCTCCAACATGAGATTAATATTGTTAAACAAGAGATTAGTGAGTTAAAACATGACTTTAAAAATATGAAAAGTGATAACCATGATCTTAAACAAGAAATGTTGATGTTAAGAATTGATAAAAATATTGATCAAAATAAACTTAATAATAAACAAGATGAGCACTTAGATGGAGATGAATCCAGTCAACAAGCTCTTCTTCCTGATAAAGGTATCACTGATTCTCAACTTGCTCTTATTAATAAAATACTTCCTCCAAAATGGTTTACAAAAGTTAAAATTGTTGTTTCTCATGATTACCACTTCATTGTTATTGCTATGATTGATTCTGGTGCAGATATGAATTGTATCCAAGAAGGGTTGATCCCTTCAAAATATTTTGAAAAATCAACTGAAAAATTGATTTCTGCTAATGGTTCTCAAATGAAGATTAAATATGAATTAAACAATGCTCATGTTTGCCATGATAATATCTGTTTCAAGATTCCTTCTGTTTTAGTCAAAAATATGACTGATAAAGTGATTCTTGGTTTGCCTTTTATAAATGCTTTGTATCCTTTTCTTGTTGAACATGATGGTATTACTACTGACCCTTTTGGTCAAAAAGTAAAATTCAAATTTGCTTCAAAATTTGAGATTGATACTGATAATGCTTCCAATTTAATCCATGCTAAAATCAAACATCTTAATTTCCTTCAGCAAGAAGTCAGGCACAAGAAAATTGCTGAACAACTTTCCAATAGATTGTTGCAGTCGAAAATTGATAATTTTCAAAAATTGTTAGTTGATGATGTTTGCTCTGATATTCCTAATGCCTTTTGGCATAGGAAGAAACATATTGTTGACTTGCCTTATGTTAAAGATTTTGATGAGAAAAACATTCCCACTAAGGCTCGACCAATTCAAATGAATGCTGAAACTGTTGAATTTTGCAAAAAAGAAATCCATGACTTATTGGAGAAAAAATTGATTAGGAATAGCAAGTCCCCTTGGTCTTGTTCTGCTTTCTATGTTCAAAAAAATGCTGAAATTGAGAGAGGAACCCCTCGTTTAGTTATCAACTATAAACCTTTGAACAAGGTTTTAGAATGGATAAGGTACCCTATTCCTAATAAGAATGATCTGGTTCATAGGTTGTGTGAGGCGGTGGTGTTTTCTAAGTTTGATATGAAATCTGGGTTCTGGCAAATCCAGATCAGTGAAAAGGATAGATACAAAACTGCTTTTACCACCCCTTTTGGCCATTACGAGTGGAACGTGATGCCCTTTGGTCTTAAAAATGCCCCTAGTGAGTTCCAAAACATTATGAATGATATTTTCAATTGCTTCAGTCACTTCACCATTGTTTATATTGATGATGTTCTTGTTTACTCTAGCTCTATTGATGAACACTGGAAACATTTGTATTCGTTTCTAGACACTATTAAGCGAAATGGTCTGGTTGTCTCGGCTAAAAAAATCAAACTGTTTCAAACAAAAGTTCGTTTCCTTGGCTATGACATCTCTGAAGGACAAATTCGTCCTATTGATAGAGCCATACAATTTGCTGATAAATTTCCTGATATTATTACTGATAAAACTCAGCTCCAAAGATTTCTTGGATCTTTGAATTATGTTGCTGATTTCTACAAGGATATGAGGAAACAATGTAAACCTCTTTTTGATCGGTTAAAAAGCAATCCTCCATCTTGGTCTGATGTCCATACTTCTCTTGTTAAACAAATCAAATCTCATGTTAAGACACTGCCTTGTCTTGGTATTCCCACTGTTGATGCTTTCAAAATCGTTGAAACCGATGCCTCTGACATTGGTTATGGTGGTATTCTGAAACAGAGAGTTTCTCCTGAGTCGCCTGAACAAATTGTTCGTTTTTATTCTGGAATCTGGAATAATGCACAGTTAAATTATAGTACTATTAAAAAGGAAATTTTATCTATAGTATTATGTATTTCAAAGTTTCAAAGCGATTTGTTAAACCAAAAATTTTTGTTACGAATTGATTGCAAAAGTGCTAAGTATGTTATTGAAAAAGATGTTGAAAATATTGCTTCAAAACACATTTTTGCCAGATGGCAAGCTATTTTAAGTGTTTTTGATTTTGATATTGAATATATTAAAGGATCTCAAAATTCCATCCCTGATTTCCTTACCCGTGAATTTCTGCAGTATTCCAATGGCAAGTAGAAGGTCGAAAGACAAGACACCTGCCACTGTTAATCCAACTGTTAAAACTGAACCTGTTCCCTCTTTGGATATTGTTAACCGTTTCACCTCACTAGGTACTATCCCTAAGCCCAATTACTCCTCTGTTCTTGCTTCTTGTTATGATCCTTATGCTATTACCCCTGTTAACCGACCTATTAAGACTGTTTTCCCTAGAGGTTCCAACATTCCTCAATACATCAAGAAACAATATTTTCAAAACATGTTTTATATTGAACCTAACAGAGTCTCAATTTCTGATCCTCTCAAACTTGCTAAAAGCTATTTCCCTCCAAGATTTCACTGGATCCCTGAGCATAAAGATAAGAATCTAAATTATTATTCTGATCTCTTGCGAAATGAGAAATCTATCATTATTAACACCATTTCTGACAAAATTGATACCTCCAAAATTATTTACCACAGTGTTTACATTGTCAATGTTATAACTGAAGAAAAATGGGGACCTTCCCCCAGTTTTACCAAAACAATGCCCTCTTCTCCCATCCCCTATTCCTACTATGATTACATCACTGCTTGGTCAAGATTTATGCTTCACCAGAATGAAAACATGTCTCACTCCTGGTTTGTTAACTTTGATAAAAATTTCATTGGATCTCTGCCTCTTTGGTTCATCCGCTGGTGGTCTCAATATGGCCCTCTTAGTGAAATATTTCCTGACCCATTACTTAATGCTTTTGAATGTTTCAAGAAGTTTCATAAGGTTGATGCTCATGGTGCTAAGTTCCCTCCTTTGCTCCACTTTGTTAAACGTTTCAAGATACCTTGGATATTAAAATGGCAGTATGAAAAAGATGGCGATATTCTCGCTAGACACTGGTATGTGAAATGGTGGGGTAAATTCCCTCATGCTCAGAAAATTATTGATACAATCTCCGGAGATTCTTCATCTCCAGCTGTTCTCCCTATTGCTAAGGATTGTTCACATCGCCAATCCCCTGTCTTTGAGGCACATGCTTCCTCTTCTAAGTCTGTTAAAGCATCTGCTAAACCTAGAAAAGTGAGTTCTCCTTTGGATGAAATCCGCAAGGACCCTGAAGCTCTCGATGCCCTCATTAATATGTTAAAAGTAGAAAGAGCTGGTTTGGATGATGAAAGGTCCTCTGAAGGTTCTGTTACAAAAGATCCTTACCACCCTTACAATGAAGAATGGTTTGGACATGATGAAGATGATGCTGATGACCTAGCTCAAAATTGAATGATTCACCCTATTTGTCTAGCCTGCACAACGGCCAAGGCATTACTGTTCTTTCCCATGCTGGATATGCTACTGTTGACTCCCATGCTATAATAATGTCCTGAAAAGGAGATTCCCAAGACTGCTTCAAATATTCCGAGTCCTCCTTCGGCATGCTTTTACTGTTCATGTTACTTTTACTGTTCATGTTACTTTTACTGTTCATGTTACCTTTACTGTTCAGAATTTTGCCTATTTAAGGGGGGTTGTCCCTTATGTTAGGAATCAGATTTTTATTGGAGAATTTTCTTCTTAGAGCTTCTTGAGAGAGCTTTCCTCCTTAGAAGCCTTCTTTGAGAGAATTCCCTTGTTATCTACTACCTTGTTCACCTTGTTCACCTTGTTCCTACTACTACCTTGTTTCTACAAACCTTGTAACTAGGATTAGTTCAAGCTTTGTAACTGTTAATCTGTTCTGAGATCTTGTATTCACTACTACTACTGTAAGTGTTTAACTTTACTTTCAATAAAGAAGTATTTTCAGTTCATTATGTTCATTATATTACTTGTTGCTACCGCTACCATGGCGGATTACCGCCCGGTACGGTTCTAAATTGCTTTTATTTACTTTGAATTATTTTGTTATATATATTGCTTGGCAGGTTCTACCGCCCTATTATTGTTCTAACTTGTGCTCATATTATCTTGCTTACATTTACTCTTACTTTCAACATATATTATACTGTGCTTCCGTCTCTCTTCCCTTCAGCTGTGCGTCCCCTTCCCCCTTTATGGTATCAGAGCCATTCTTTTCTGGCCGGTGATAGTGTTGTTGTGTCTTTGTATCTTGTCCGTGCTTGTCCGAACCTTTGGTGCTCCGTTGTTGTGTCCCCTTCTTACCGTCGTTGGCGCCACCCTAGGTGTAAAGTGAATTCCCAGAACCTGACTGTAAGGCCCGTTTGAGCCAAGAGAGGGCGTGTAGGGCATGTGTGTGGTATAGGGTTGCTTAGGGTATGTGTTACGAAATGCAACGGTTGTGAGAAAAACATGATAACTGAGTGTTAAAACTAGGATAGTATGGATAAGTTGTGGAGATCCAACTCCTCTATCAGCTCCAGGACTGGTTGTCCTCCTGATATTGTAAATGAAGAAGATCACACTGTTGAAGATAATGAGCTTCCAGATTTCCGAAACTGGAACATTCCCAAAGTTGATACTAAAACTGTTTACAAAACCAGTTGGGCTGAAACCACTTTTTATCCCATTTACAAAGTTAGAACTGTTGAACAAATATTTTCTATTTCAAAAATGCATGAAAAATGTTGTTTGTTTTCCAAGAAAAATATTAATGACTTCATTGCTAAAAAACTCAGTTATTTGCATATTGGTTTGGTTCAAGTTGCTGTTAAACCACTTACCCGAAAGGGTATTAATGCTTCTATTCTCATGTGTTTACGAGATGCTAGATTTAAGGTCTTTAAAGATAGCATTCTTGGTATGATCACTGCTTCTTTGTATGATGGTCCTGTTTACTTTAACTGTGATCCTAATATTGTTAAAGCATTGACTTTGAACATTGCTTCTTCTGGTTATATTATGGATGAAGGTAGTAAACCTTTTGCTTTGATTTACCGTATTTATTACAGACTTTTGGGTACTCAGTTAAATCCTTGTTGTTTGAATCCTAGAGAACCCTCTGGTAAAACAATGTTAATCACATGTTCAACTCCTGATGCTAAAGTTCAAGTTCCAAAAATGATTCAATGGCAAGATATTAATCTTCCTACTGAATGGTTGTTGAATCAAGAATCTCCTGTTCCTAAACCTGTTTTTGATGAGCTTGATCTCACAAATATTCAACAATATCTTGATGGTACTGTTAAAATATGTTTTCAAAACAATCAACCCTTGAGGATCAACGAAGGAAGACATTCCTTTGCTGGATCTGAAAGTATTTCAAAAAGAGATCAAGATCTCAATGATTTTTTGCAAAAGAATTTTGAAAAACCTTCTGATTTAAAATTAAAAGGTGTTTCAAGTGATAAATCCCAAATCAGCTCTGTTTACTATTCTACTAAACCTGAATCTTCCTCTCCATATGGCAAACCTGCCAATGAAGATGACGAAGATACTGGATCTATTTCTCCATCTGGTTCTGATTTTCCTCCTATTGACAATAATGTTAACCGTTTGAGAGTATTGACTGTTTTAGATGAAAGTTTTGAAATTGATATGGCTTCACTATATGATGAATTTATGCTTCCAAAAAATAGACCTAAAAGGAAATATTTTCAAAATAATTTTGCTCAATCTGAAAAAGATCGTGTTAAAAGAAAATGGTTAGAAAAGATGCATCAATTGAAAAAACATATTTTGTTCTTTGATTTTCTTGAAAATTATTATGTTTCAAAAGATGAAGCTTCAAAAAATCATTTGAACGTGATAAAGAAATCAAATTTTGTTAAAAATGACAAAACCATTGTCAGGTCTAGTCATCCACCTCTTGACACTATTTTAGTAACTGTTGACAAAACTGATGTTAAAGCTACTCCTTTCAAAATTGCTGATGATCAAACTCCTATTATTAGTCTTATTGAACAAAACAATTTTACAAATGAATCTTTACATATTATTGGTCAACAGCTTGACCGTATTGAAGAAAAAATTGTTGAAAAAACTATTTCTGTTGAAAAATCTGCTTCTGTTCAAAAACCTGTTTCTATCAAGACTGAAGAACCTTTGATCAATTTACCCAGTCATGATAACAAATTCAAGTTCAAAACTTCTCAATCCAAAACTCTTGACATTGTTGAAAAAATTATTAGTCCTATTGAACAAAACAATTTTACTAATGAATCTTTACATATTATTGGTCAACAGCTTGACCGTATTGAAGAAAAAATTGTTGAAAAAACTATTTCTGTTGAAAAATCTGCTTCTGTTCAAAAACCTGTTTCTATCAAGACTGTGGAACCTTTGATCAAATTACCCAGTCATGATAACAAATTCAAGTTTAAAACTTCTCAATCCAAAACTATTGACATTGTTGAAAAAATGCTTGCTGATTTAAAAGTTAAAACTGAGAGTACATCTACAAATACTCATGCTGCTTGCACTATTTCAAGAAATGAAAAAGAGATTGTTTCTGATGAAAATACAGATTCTGATACTGTTTCTTCTGTTTCTGCTAAAAAAGTTTTTGATAATGATTTCCCAGAAATCAAAAGATTTGTTGGAAGTTCTTCCAAACCCATGTTTCTTACAAAAAATTGGTATTCAAGACCTACTCCTCCTGATATTCAGTTTGAAGAAAGACCTTTTCAAACCCAGTTTTCTGTTTCTGCTGATAAAATTTATGAATGGAATATTGATGGTTTTTCTGAACAAGAAATTATTAACAAAATGGGACACATGTCTATGGTTGGTATTGCTTACCAAAATAATCATGATTTTAATCAGCCTGAAATTGTTGATTTGCTTGCTACTGGTTTTTCTGGTACTCTTCGTGGATGGTGGGATTCATATCTCACAGAAGAATCCAGGGAATCTATTAAACATGCTGTTAAAAAGAATGATGAAGGTTTGCCTATTTTTGATGATCATATTGGTCGAGGTATTCCTGATGGTGTTAATACTTTGATTTATACTATTATTAAACATTTTGTTGGTACTCCTTATAATGTTTCATCTCGAATTTCTGATTTGCTAAATAATTTGAGATGCCCTACCATGTCTGATTACAGATGGTACCAAGATGTTTTCCTTTCCAGAGTAATGCAACGAAAAGACTGTTTCAAGCCTTATTGGAAAGAAAAGTTTATTGACGGTCTGCCTCCTATCTTTGCTCATAAGGTAAAACAAGAATTAATTGGTAAAAATGATTCCATTGATTATGATAATTTAACCTATGGTGATGTTTTAAGCACGATTAAAAAACTTGGTATTAATATGTGCAATGATGAGAAACTGTTAAAACATCAATTAAAAAATAAAAGAAAAGCTAAATATGAGATGGGAAATTTTTGTGAACAATATGGTTTGCCCCCAATTGCTCCTTCTCGGCAAAAGGGTAAAAAACATGATAAAAGTTATAAAAATTATAAAAAACACAAAACTAATCTTAATGATTTTTATGCTAAAAAGAAAAATATTTCCAAAAAATATGTTAACCAAAAATCTGGAAAAGGTAAATGTTTCAACTGTGGAAAACCTGGTCATTTTAGTAAAGACTGTAAACAAAAATCTGGTAAGTTGAAAAACAAGTTTAACATGTTAAACATTGGTGATAATGATCAAGAAGAATTATTCAGAATCCTTGAATCAAACAATTCGTCTGATTCCTTGGAAGATGATTTTTCTTCTTCAACAAATTCTTGCTATCAATCTGCTGATGAATCCTCTGATTCTCCAAATATTAAACTTGGTTGTAGAGATTCATGTTGTAATGTTATTAATTTTGTTAACACTCTCACTAAAGGTGAAGAAAATGAAAATTTGTTGATTAAATTGATAAGCCAAATTGAAAACCCTGTTTTACAAAAAGAATATTTGGATCAGTTTAAGAAAAACTTGTTCAAAGAAGAAACTAGTAAAAAACCTAAATCAACCATAAGTTTTGAGGAAACTTTGGAAAGATTTAACAAAAAGAGATCCAAAGATTTAACTATTAATGATCTCCAACATGAGATTAATATTGTTAAACAAGAGATTAGTGAATTAAAACATGAATTTAAAAATATGAAAAGTGATAACCATATTCTGAAACAAGAAATGTTCATGCTAAAAATTGATCAAAATATTGATCAAAATAAATCTGATAATGAACAAGATGAGCACTTAGATGGAGATGAATCCAGTCAACAGGCTCTTCTTTCTGATAAAGGTAATGTTGGTGATGATCCTCAACTTGCTCTTGTTAATAACATGCTTCCTCCAAAATGGTTCACAAAAGTTAAAATTGTTGTTTCTAATGATTATTGTTTCACTGTTATTGCTATGATTGATTCTGGTGCAGATAAGAATTGTATCCAGGAAGGTTTGATTCCTCCAAGATATTTTGAAAGATCAACTGAAAGAATGATTTCTGCTAATGGTTCTCAAATGAAGATTAAATATGAATTGAATGATGCTCATATTTGTCATAATGATGTCTGTTTCAAAATACCTTCTGTTCTTGTCAAAAATATGACTGATAAAGTAATCCTTGGTCTACCTTTTATACATGCTCTGTATCCTTTTCTTGTTGACCATGATGGAATTACTACTGATCCTTTCGGACAAAAAGTAAAATTTGAATTTGCTTCAAAGCTTGAAATTGATATTAATAATGCTTTAGATCTGTCTTATGATTTTCTTACTGATAGATCTGTACATAAAGGAAATGCTAGTAACACCAAATTATTCACCATTGCAAATCACCCTAATATTTTTAATGCCTTTTTGCAGGAATCAAGCAATGATGCGAGGATAGATACCACTAATAAGTGGGATAATAATAATATTCATATTTATACCACTAGTAAGTGGATTATTATGGATCTCTCAGCAAAGAGCAAAAACAAGGGAAAAGCTCCTGTACAGGACTATTCCCAAAACAAAAGGCTCCCAGCGGGACAACCTTTTAAAATGCATGAAGGTGCATCTTCTGGGGTAAAACTCAGTGGATCAACATCCCTTCAGGAATTTGTTCCGGCAACGGTGACTTATTCCAGTGGTGATATGATGATTGCTTTACAGGAAGTTTTATCCAGGTCCTTACAGTTTCATAATGGAGTCTATAGTGAATTACCAGATTCCATAAAATTTATTCTTGACAATCTCTATGCTGCTTTCACTAAAGACCACTATTCCCTATTTGAAAAAACCCTCCAAGCCCTAGAAATCCACCTTGTTAACCTTACTGCTCAAAATGAGATTTACATGAATCAATATGCCAACCTTATTTCCGAAACTGACCCTGTTTCAAAAAATGATCTTGTTCCGGATAATGAGGCTCTCAGGATTCACCTTGATACCTACATTAGTCAACTCTTTGGCAAAGAGGATATCCATTCAAAGGATAACATGACTTTAATGGGCACTGATTTTGCTAGATTGAGCCTTAAGACCCAATCTATGTTAAGAAGTGCTATTGCCAACTTGCCTATAGATATACAATCGCGTATTCTAGAAAGCAAGGCTATGTTTAGGTCTTTTGACCTATGGTTCACATGTTTCAAGAAACTTGTTACAGCTACTATTCCTGATCCTGATGAATTGGATGAAGGTGATAATGTATTCATCCAGTTGGACTGGGAAGAACACTTTGGGAGTACTCTCAGGGTGTATGAAAAGAAACACCCATTTCCTGGTCTTTTAATTAACTATGATGATAGTCCATTTATTATTGATGGCCCTTTTGCTGATGATTCCGAAGATGATGATAATACTGATCCTGATCCTAACTGGCTTTCTCATATGTTTGAATATGGCTTTATCAGGTTCTTAAAATTAACAAGCCATCATCAAGCCAGCCAGCTTCCACAAATAATTCAGGATGCTATTAAAAGGTTTTCTAGTCCTTTTGTTTCTATCAGATGCTGGAGTACTTTGCCAAAATGGGAAAGAGATAATTGGATGAATGCCCAGCCTTCAAAGCATCTTATTCTCATAAATGGGCATAGTCACCAGGGACAATGGTTTGAAGGAAATTCTCATTTGTCCTTTAATGACCCTTATGCTCTAGCCGAATGTTGGAGTGATTATTTTAATAATCAGATTATTGAGGTTGCTCGGAGTCTATGGAAGAATTATCATTTCATAGGAAGCACTGATAGAATTCCTATTTTTGGTCCCAGGCCATATGCTGATGCCATTTCTCGGTTACGGATAACTAATCACTGTAATCCAAAAAGCCTACTCATCCCGGGAAAAAGACCAGTGTTTGAGCCAATATTATATTGTGGATTTTGCAATAGATATGCTATTTACCATGACCACCCATGTAATTCTCCACAAGGTCCTTTTGATCCATTTGATGGATACCCATCTGATGCTCCTTCTACTGATTAAATTTGTGGAATTATTGATCTTACTATGAGATTTGGCCCATGCCAAATACTTCTTCATCACTATTGCATGGCACGCCTCTGAAGATTCCCACTTTATGGCATGCTTGGTTTCTTGAAAGTTTGCTACTGTTAACTGAAAAAGTTACAATATTCAAATGTGCCCGCTGTGAAATCACTGTGTTTTCCCATGCGTCTGCGGTAAGAGTACCATATTCCCCTTTTTATTGTGTCTTGCCATACTCCTTCTGACAATGTTCACTTCACAATATTCTTGAGGATTCTTTATGTACCTTTTTGGACTAAAGTTTCAAGTGTTCCAAGACTATTTTGGACTAGAGTTTAAAGTGTTTCAAAGCTATTTTCTGCATGATTTGGACAAGCAAAGGACAAGCTCCATGCTACGGAAGTTTGGAAGACAATAATGAAAATTTCACTATTCACCTGTCACTATTCATCTGTCACTATTCACCTGTCACTATTCACCTGTTACTGTTCATGACACTGTTCACTCCGAATTTTGCCTATTTAAGGGGGGTTGTCCCTTAAGTTAAAATCAGATTTTTATTGGAGAATTTTCTTCTTAGAGCTTCTTGAGAGAGCTTTCTTCCTTAGAAGCCTTCTTTGAGAGAATTCCCTTGTTATCTACTACTACCTTGTTCACCTTGTTCCTACTACTACCTTGTTTCTACAAGCCTTGTAACTAGGACTAGTTCAAGCTTTGTAACTGTTAATCTGTTCTGAGATCTTGTATTCACTACTACTACTGTAAGTGTTTAACTTTACTTTCAATAAAGAAGTATTTTCAGTTCATTATGTTCATTATATTACTTGTTGCTACCGCTACCATGGCGGATTACCGCCCGGTACGGTTCTAAATTGCTTTTATTTACTTTGAATTATTTTGTTATATATATTGCTTGGCAGGTTCTACCGCCCTATTATTGTTCTAACTTGTGCTCATATTATCTTGCTAGATTGTCAACTATTACCAATATTCCTAATATTCCTAATGATTCTTTGCAGGAATCTGACAATGATGCGAGGATAAATACCACTACTAAGTGGGATAATAATAATATTTATATTTATACTACTAGTAAGTGGATTATTATGGCTCCCTCTTCCTCTGACAGGAAAAACAAGGGAAAAGCTCCTGTACAGGACTATTCCCAAAACAAAAGGCTCCCAGCGGGACAACCTTTTAAAATGCATGAAGGTGCATCTTCTGGGGTAAAACTCAGTGGATCAACATCCCTTCAGGAATTTGTTCCGGCAACGGTGACTTATTCCAGTGGTGATATGATGATTGCTTTACAGGAAGTTTTATCCAGATCCTTACAGTTTCATAATGGAGTCTATAGTGAATTACCAGATTCCATAAAATTTATTCTTGACAATCTCTATGCTGCTTTCACTAAAGACCACTATTCCCTATTTGAAAAAACCCTCCAAGCCCTAGAAATCCACCTTGTTAACCTTACTGCTCAAAATGAGATTTACATGAATCAATATGCCAACCTTATTTCCGAAACTGACCCTGTTTCAAAAAATGACCTTGTTCCGGATAATGAGGCTCTCAGGATTCACCTTGATACCTACATTAGTCAACTCTTTGGCAAAGAGGATATCCATTCAAAGGATAACATGACTTTAATGGGCACTGATTTTGCTAGATTGAGCCTTAAGACCCAATCTATGCTAAGAAGTGCTGTTGCCAACTTGCCTATAGATATACAATCGCGTATTCTAGAAAGCAAGGCTATGTTTAGGTCTTTTGACCTATGGTTCACATGTTTCAAGAAACTTGTTACAGCTACTATTCCTGATCCTGATGAATTGGATGAAGGTGATAATGTATTCATCCAGTTGGACTGGGAAGAACACTTTGGGAGTACTCTCAGGGTGTATGAAAAGAAACACCCATTTCCTGGTCTTTTAATTAACTATGATGATAGTCCATTTATTATTGATGGCCCTTTTGCTGATGATTCCGAAGATGATGATAATACTGATCCTGATCCTAACTGGCTTTCTCATATGTTTGAATATGGCTTTATCAGGTTCCTAAAATTAACTAGCCATCATCAAGCCAGCCAACTCCCACAAATAATTCAGGATTCTATTAAAAGATTTTCTGGTCCTGTTGTTTCTCTCAGATGCTGGAGTACTTTGCCAAAATGGGAAAGAGATAATTGGATGACTGTCCAGCCTTCAAAGCATCTTATTCTCATAAATGGTCATACCCACCAAGGACAATGGTTTGAAGGAAATTCTCATTTGTCCTTTAATGATCCTTATGCTCTAGCCGAATGCTGGAGTGATTATTTTAATAACCAGATTATTGAAGTTGCTCATAGCCTATGGAAGAATTATCATTTCATAGGAAGCACTGACAGAATTTCTATTTTTGGTCCCAGGCCATATGCTGAACCCATTGCTCGATTACGGATAATTAATCACTGTAATCCAAGAAGTTTACTCATCCCGGGGAAAAAACCAGTGTTTGAGCCAATATTATACTGTGGATTTTGCAATAGATATGCTATTTACCATGACCACCCATGTAATTCTCCACAAGGTCCTTTTGATCCATTTGATGGATACCCATCTGATGCTCCTTCTACTGATTAAATATGTGGAATTATTGATCTTACTATGAGATTTGGCCCATGCCAAATACTTCTTCATCACTATTGCATAGCACGCCTCTGAAGATTCCCACTTTATGGCATGCTTGGTTTCTTGAAAGTTTGCTACTGTTAACTGAAAAAGTTACAATATTCAAATGTGCCCGCTGTGAAATCACTGTGTTTTCCCATGCGTCTGCGGTAAGAGTACCATATTCCCCTTTTTATTGTGTCTTGCCATACTCCTTCTGACAATGTCCACTTCACAATATTCTTGAGGATTCTTTATGCTGCTTTCACTTTGAGGATCAACGAAGGAAGACATTCCTTTGCTGGATCTGAAAGTGTTTCAAAACGAGATCAAGATCTCAATGATTTTTTGCAAAAGAATTTTGAAAAACCTTCTGATTTAAAATTAAAAGGTGTTTCAAGTGATAAATCCCAAATCAGCTCTGTTTACTATTCTACTAAACCTGAATCTTCCTCTCCATATGGCAAACCTGCCAATGAAGATGACGAAGATACTGGATCTATTTCTCCATCTGGTTCTGATTTTCCTCCTATTGACAATAATGTTAACCGTTTGAGAGTATTGACTGTTTTAGATGAAAGTTTTGAAATTGATATGGCTTCATTATATGATGAATTTATGCTTCCAAAAAATAGACCTAAAAGGAAATATTTCCAAGATAATTTTGCTCAGTCTGAAAAAGACCGTGTTAAAAGAAAATGGTTAGAAAAAATGCATCAATTGAAAAAACATATTTTGTTCTTTGATTTTCTTGAAAATTATTATGTTTCAAAAGATGAAGCTTCAAAGAATCATTTGAACGTGATAAAGAAATCAAATTTTGTTAAAAATGACAAAACCATTGTCAGGTCTAGTCATCCACCTCTTGACACTATTTTAGTAACTGTTGACAAAACTGATGTTAAAGCTACTCCTTTCAAAATTGCTGATGATCAAACTCCTATTATTAGTCTTATTGAACAAAACAATTTTACTAATGAATCTTTACATATTATTGGTCAACAGCTTGACCGTATTGAAGAAAAAATTGTTGAAAAAACTGTTTCTGTGGAAAAATCTGCTTCTGTTCAAAAACCTGTTTCTATCAAGACTGAAGAACCTTTGATCAATTTACCCAGTCATGATAACAAATTCAAGTTCAAAACTTCTCAATCCAAAACTCTTGACATTGTTGAAAAAATGCTTGCTGATTTAAAAGTTAAAACTGAGAGTACATCTACAAATACTCATGCTGCTTGCACTATTTCAAGAAATGAAAAAGAGATTGTTTCTGATGAAAATACAGATTCTGATACTGTTTCTTCTGTTTCTGCTAAAAAAGTTTTTGATAATGATTTCCCAGAAATCAAAAGATTTGTTGGAAGTTCTTCCAAACCCATGTTTCTTACAAAAAATTGGTATTCAAGACCTACTCCTCCTGATATTCAGTTTGAAGAAAGACCTTTTCAAACCCAGTTTTCTGTTTCTGCTGATAAAATTTATGAATGGAATATTGATGGTTTTTCTGAACAAGAAATTATTAACAAAATGGGACACATGTCTATGGTTGGTATTGCTTACCAAAATAATCATGATTTTAATCAGCCTGAAATTGTTGATTTGCTTGCTACTGGTTTTTCTGGTACTCTTCGTGGATGGTGGGATTCATATCTCACAGAAGAATCCAGAGAATCTATTAAACATGCTGTTAAAAAGAATGATGAAGGTTTGCCTATTTTTGATGATCATATTGGTCGAGGTATTCCTGATGGTGTTAATACTTTGATTTATACTATTATTAAACATTTTGTTGGTACTCCTTATAATGTTTCATCTCGAATTTCTGATTTGCTAAATAATTTGAGATGCCCTACCATGTCTGATTACAGATGGTACCAAGATGTTTTCCTTTCCAGAGTAATGCAACGGAAAGACTGTTTCAAGCCTTATTGGAAAGAAAAGTTTATTGACGGTCTGCCTCCTATCTTTGCTCATAAGGTAAAACAAGAATTAATTGGTAAAAATGATTCCATTGATTATGATAATTTAACCTATGGTGATGTTTTAAGCACTATTAAAAAACTTGGTATTAATATGTGCAATGATGAAAAACTGTTAAAACATCAATTAAAAAATAAAAGAAAAGCTAAATATGAGATGGGAAATTTTTGTGAACAATATGGTTTGCCCCCAATTGCTCCTTCTCGGCAAAAGGGTAAAAAACATGATAAAAGTTATAAAAATTATAAAAAACACAAAACTAATCTTAATGATTTTTATGCTAAAAAGAAAAATATTTCCAAAAAATATGTTAACCAAAAATCTGGAAAAGGTAAATGTTTCAACTGTGGAAAACCTGGTCATTTTAGTAAAGACTGTAAACAAAAATCTGGTAAGTTGAAAAACAAGTTTAACATGTTAAACATTGGTGATAATGATCAAGAAGAATTATTCAGAATCCTTGAATCAAACAATTCGTCTGATTCCTTGGAAGATGATTTTTCTTCTTCAACAAATTCTTGCTATCAATCTGCTGATGAATCTTCTGATTCTCCAAATATTAAACTTGGTTGTAGAGATTCATGTTGTAATGTTATTAATTCTGTTAACACTCTCACTAAAGGTGAAGAAAATGAAAATTTGTTGATTAAAATGATAAGCCAAATTGAAAACCCTGTTTTACAAAAAGAATATTTGGATCAATTTAAGAAAAACTTGTTCAAAGAAGAAACTAGTAAAAAACCTAAATCAACCATAAGTTTTGAAGAAACTTTGGAAAGATTTAACAAAAAGAAATCCAAAGATTTAACTATTAATGATCTCCAATATGAGATTAATATTGTTAAACAAGAGATTAGTGAATTAAAACATGAATTTAAAAACATGAAAAGTGATAACCATAATATTAAACAAGATTTGTTAATGATAAAAATTGATAAAAATGTTGATCAAAACAAATCTGATAATGAACAAGATGAGCACATAGATGGAGTTGAATCCAGTCAACAAGCTCTTCTTTCTGATAAAGGTAATGATTCTCAACTTGCTTTTGTTAACAACATATTTCCCCCTAAATGGTTCACAAAAGTGAAAATTGTTGTTTCAAATGATTATTGTTTCACAGTTATTGCTATGATTGATTCTGGTGCTGATAAGAATTGTATTCAGGAAGGATTGATTCCTCCTAAATATTTTGAAAAATCAACTGAAAGAATGGTTTCTGCTAATGGTTCTCAAATGAAGATTAAATATGAATTGAATGATGTTCATATTTGTCATAATAATGTTTGTTTCAATATTCCTTCTATTCTCGTCAAAAATATGACTGACAAAGTGATTCTTGGTTTGCCATTTATAAATGCTTTGTATCCCTTTCTTGTTGAACATGATGGAATTACTGCTGATCCATTTGGACAGAAAGTAAAATTTGAATTTGCTTCAAAACTTGAAATTGACATTAATAATGCTTTAGATTTGTCTTGTGATTTTCCTATTAATAATTCTGTTCATGAACCACAGATAAGTTTGTGTTTTCAAGGTAATGATGATAGTACTAGATTGTCAACTATTACCAATATTCCTAATATTCCTAATGATTCTTTGCAGGAATCTGACAATGATGCGAGGATAAATACCACTACTAAGTGGGATAATAATAATATTTATATTTATACCACTAGTAAGTGGATTATTATGGCTCCCTCTTCCTCTGACAGGAAAAACAAGGGAAAAGCTCCTGTACAGGACTATTCCCAAAACAAAAGGCTCCCAGTGGGAGAACCTTTTAGAATGCATGAAGGTGCATCTTCTGGGGTAAAACCCAGTGGATCAACATCCCTTCAGGAATTTGTTCCGGCAACGGTGACTTATTCCAGTGGTGATATGATGATTGCTTTACAGGAAGTGTTATCCAGATCCTTACAGTTTCATAATGGAGTCTATAGTGAATTACCAGATTCCATAAAATTTATTCTTGACAACCTCTATGCTGCTTTCACTAATGACCACTTTTCCCTGTTTGAAAAAACCCTTCAAGCTCTTGAAATCCACCTTGTTAACCTTACTGCTCAAAATGAGATTTACATGAATCAATATGCCAACCTTATTTCCGAAACTGACCCTGTTTCAAAAAATGACCTTGTTCCGGATAATGAGGCTCTCAGGATTCACCTTGATACCTACATTAGTCAACTCTTTGGCAAAGAGGATATCCATTCAAAGGATAACATGACTTTAATGGGCACTGATTTTGCTAGATTGAGCCTTAAGACCCAATCTATGTTAAGAAGTGCTGTTGCCAACTTGCCTATAGATATACAATCGTGTATTCTAGAAAGCAAGGCTATGTTTAGGTCTTTTGACCTATGGTTCACATGTTTCAAGAAACTTGTTACAGCTACTATTCCTGATCCTGATGAATTAGATGAGGGTGATAATGTATTCATCCAGTTGGACTGGGAAGAACACTTTGGGAGTACTCTCAGGGTGTATGAAAAGAAACACCCATTTCCTGGTCTTTTAATTAATTATGATGATAGTCCGTTTATTATTGATGGTCCATTTGCTGATGATTCTGAAGATAGTGATAACACTGATCCTGATCCTAACTGGCTTTCTCATATGTTTGAATATGGCTTTATCAGGTTCCTAAAATTAACTAGCCATCATCAAGCCAGCCAACTCCCACAAATAATTCAGGATTCTATTAAAAGATTTTCTGGTCCTGTTGTTTCTCTCAGATGCTGGAGTACTTTGCCAAAATGGGAAAGAGATAATTGGATGAATGTCCAGCCTTCAAAGCATCTTATTCTCATAAATGGTCATACTCACCAAGGACAATGGTTTGAAGGAAATTCTCATTTGTCCTTTAATGATCCTTATGCTTTAGCCGAATGCTGGAGTGATTATTTTAATAACCAGATTATTGAGGTTGCTCATAGTCTATGGAAGAATTATCATTTCATAGGAAGCACTGACAGAATTTCTATTTTTGGTCCCAGGCCATATGCTGAACCCATTGCTCGATTACGGATAACTAATCACTGTAATCCAAGAAGTCTACTCATCCCGGGGAAAAAACCAGTGTTTGAGCCAATATTATACTGTGGATTTTGCAATAGATATGCTATTTACCATGACCACCCATGTAATTCTCCACAAGGTCCTTTTGATCCATTTGATGGATACCCATCTGATGCTCCTTCTACTGATTAAATTTGTGGAATTATTGATCTTACTATGAGATTTGGCCCATGCCAAATACTTCTTCATCACTATTGCATGGCACGCCTCTGAAGATTCCCACTTTATGGCATGCTTGGTTTCTTGAAAGTTTGCTACTGTTAACTGAAAAAGTTACAATATTCAAATGTGCCCGCTGTGAAATCACTGTGTTTTCCCATGCGTCTGCGGTAAGAGTACCATATTCCCCTTTTTATTATGCCTTGCCATGCTCCTTCTGACAATGTCCACTTCACAATATTCTTGTGGATTCTTTATGTACCTTTTTGGACTAAAGTTTCATGTATTCCAAGACCATTTTGGACTCAAGTTTAAAGTGTCTCAAAGCTATTTTCTGCATGATTTGGACAAGCAAAGGACAAGCTCCATGCTACGGAAGTTTGGAAGGCAATAATGAGAATTTTACTATTCACCTGTCACTATTCATCTGTCACTATTCACCTGTCACTATTCACCTGTTACTGTTCATGACACTGTTCACTCCGAATTTTGCCTATTTAAGGGGGGTTGTCCCTTATGTTTGAAATCAGATTTTATTAGAGAATTTTCTTCTTAGAGCTTCTTGAGAGAGCTTTCTTCCTTAGAAGCCTTCTTTGAGAGAATTCCCTTGTTATCTACTACTACCTTGTTCACCTTGTTCCTACTACTACCTTGTTTCTACAAGCCTTGTAACTAGGACTAGTTCAAGCTTTGTAACTGTTAATCTGTTCTGAGATCTTGTATTCACTACTACTACTGTAAGTGTTTAACTTTACTTTCAATAAAGAAGTATTTTCAGTTCATTATGTTCATCATATTACTTGTTGCTACCGCTACCATGGCGGATTACCGCCCGGTACGGTTCTAAATTGCTTTTATTTACTTCGAATTATTTTGTTATATATTGCTTGGCAGGTTCTACCGCCCTAATTATTATTCTAACTTGTGCTTCAATTATTTTGTTTACATTTACTTTCAACATTACTTTGAACATATATTATACTGTGCTTCCGTCTCTCTTCCCTTCAGCTGTGCTTCCCCCTTTATGGTATCAGAGCCATTCTTTTCTGGCCGGTGATAGTGTTGTTGTGTCTTTGTATCTTGTCTGTGCTTGTCTGAACCTTTGGTGCTCCGTTGTTGTGTCCCCTTCTTACCGTCGTTGGCGCCACCCTAGACGTAAAGTGAATTCCCAGAACCTGACTGTAAGGCCCGTTTGAGCCAAGAGAGGGCGTGTAGGGCATGTGTGTGGTATAGGGTTGCTTAGGGTATGTGTTACGAAATGCAACGGTTGTGAGAAAAACATGATAACTGAGTGTTAAAACTAGGATAGTATGGATAAGTTGTGGAGATCCAACTCCTCTATCAGCTCCAGGACTGGTTGTCCTCCTGATATTGTAAATGAAGAAGATCACACTGTTGAAGATAATGAGCTTCCAGATTTCCGAAAATGGAACATTCCCAAAGTTGATACTAAAACTGTTTACAAAACCAGTTGGGCTGAAACCACTTTTTATCCCATTTACAAAGTGAGAACTGTTGAACAAATATTTTCTATTTCGAAAATTCATGAAAAATGTTGCTTGTTTTCCAAAAGAAATATTAATGACTTTATTGCTAAAAAACAAAGTTATTTGCATATTGGTATGGTTCAAGTTGCTATTAAACCACTCACCCGAAAGGGTATCAATGCTTCTGTTCTCATGTGTTTGCGTGATGCTAGATTTAAGCACTTTAAAGACAGCATCCTTGGTATGATTACTGCTTCTTTGTATGATGGTCCTGTTTATTTTAACTGTTATCCTGATCTTACTCTTGCTTTAGATGATCCTAATATTGTTAAAGCTTTGACTCTGAATATTGCTTCTTCTGGTTATATCATGGATGAAGGTAGTAAACCTTTTGCTTTGATCTACCGAATTTATTACAGATTGTTGGGTACTCAGTTAAATCCTGGTTGTTTAAATCATAGAGAACCCTCTGGTAAAACCATGTTAATTCAATGTTCAACTCCTGATGCTAAAGTTCAAGTTCCAAAAATGATTCAATGGCAAGATATTAAGCTTCCCAATGAATGGTTGTTGGAACAAGAATCCCCTATTGCTAAACCTGTTTTTGATGAGCTAGATCTCACAAACATTCAACAATATCTTGATGGTACTGTTAAAATAAGTTTTCAAAATGTTCAACCACCCTTGAAGATCAACGAAGGAAGACATTCCTTTGCGGGATCTGAAAGTATTTCAAAACGAGATCAAGATCTCAATGATTTTTTGCAAAAGAATTTTGAAAAACCTTCTGATTTAAAATTAAAAGGTGTTTCAAGTGATAAATCCCAAATCAGCTCTGTTTACTATTCTACTAAACCTGAATCTTCCTCTCCATATGGCAAACCTGCCAATGAAGATGATGAAGATACTGGATCTATTTGTCCATCTGGCTCTGATACCATAAAGGGGGAAGGGGACGCACAGCTGAAGGGAAGAGAGACGGAAGCACAGTAATAATATATGTTGAAAGTAAATGTAAATGTAAGCAAGATAATTGAAGCACAAGTTAGAACAATAATAGGGCGGTAGAACCTGCCAAGCAATATATATAACAAAATAATTCAAAGTAAATAAAAGCAATTTAGAACCGTACCGGGCGGTAATCCGCCATGGTAACGGGAGCAACAAGTAATATAATGAACATAATGAACTGAAAATACTTCTTATTGAAAGTAAAGTTAAACACTTACAGTAGTAGTAGTGAATACAAGATCTCAGAACAGATTAACAGTTACAAAGCTTGAACTAGTCCTAGTTACAAGGCTTGTAGAAACAAGGTAGTAGTAGGAACAAGGTGAACAAGGTAGTAGTAGATAACAAGGGAATTCTCTCAAAGAAGGCTTCTAAGGAAGAAAGCTCTCTCAAGAAGCTCTAAGAAGAAAATTCTCCAATAAAAATCTGATTTTTAACATAAGGGACAACCCCCCTTAAATAGGCAAAATTCGGAGTGAACAGTGTCATGAACAGTAACAGGTGAATAGTGACAGGTGAATAGTGACAGATGAATAGTGACAGGTGAATAGTGACAGATGAATAGTGACAGGTGAATAGTAAAATTCTCATTATTGCCTTCCAAACTTCCGTAGCATGGAGCTTGTCCTTTGCTTGTCCAAATCATGCAGAAAATAGCTTTGAAACACAAATAGTCTTGGAACACTTGAAACTTTAGTCCAAAAAGGTACATAAAGAATCCTCCAAGAATATTGTGAAGATTGTAGAGAGTGGACATTGTCAGAAGGAGCATGGCAAGGCATAATAAAAAAGGGGAATGTGGTACACATACCGCAGGCGCATGGGAATACACAGGGATATCACAAATAGAGAACCAATCATCAATAAACTGCAAGAGGTCAGTAGAATCTTGACTAAAACAGTTCCTGATAGTGGGAGTATCAAGAAAATAACTTTATCAGTGAGAACAGTAGTGCCACAAATTTAATCAGTAGAAGGAGCATCGGATGAGTAATCATCAAATGGATCCCATGGAGGATCATCATTGCATCCATGCTCATTGTAAACAACATATTGATTGCAAGATCCGCAGTATAGCAGTGGCTCGAACTCTGGAGTTTTCCCGGAAGTGATAAAACTTCTTGGATTACAATAATCTGCTATGTGCATATGAGTGATGGCAGGAGCATAAGGCCTGGGTCCAAAAACAAAAATTCTTTCTGTACTTCCTATGAAATGATAATGTTTCCACAGGTTTTGAATGACTTCAAGAATTTGATTATTGAAATAGTTCCTCCAGCACTCAGTAAGAGCATAGGGGCTTTGGAAGGATAAGTGAGAATCTCCTTCATACCATTGTCCCTGGTTGGTGTACCCATTAATGAGAATGAGATGTTTTGATGGCTGGACATTCATCCAGTTATCTCTTTCCCATATTGGCAGGGTGCTCCAGCATCTGATGGAAACAGAAGGACTTTCAAAATTTTTAATAGCAGTCTGAATGATTCGTGGAAGCTGGCTGGCTTGGTCAAGACTTGTTAATTTTATGAGCCTGATAAAGCCATACTCAAACATTTGGGAAAGCCAATTAGGATCCCTGTCATCATTATCTTCTGAATCATCAACAACAAATGAACTATCATAATTAATTAAGAGACCAGGAAATGGGTGTTTCTTTTCATACACTCTGAGACTGGTTCCAAAGTGTTTTTTCCAATCAGTTTGATCAAGGATATTACTAATATCATCTGAATTAGCAGGATCAAGAACAGCAGTTGTAACAAGTGTTTTGAAATATTCGAACCATAGGTCAAAGGACCTAAACATAGCCTTGCTTCCCAGAATACGCAATCGTATATCTGTTGGCAAGTTGGCAACAGCACTTCTTAACAGAGATTGGGTCTTAAGACTCAATCTAGCATAATCAGTGCCCATTATAATCATTCTATCCTTTGAATGGATATCCTCTTTGCCAAAGAGTTGACTAATGTAGGCTTTGAGATGGCTTCTAAAAGCCTCATTTTCTGGATCAGGGTTATTATCTGGAACAAGGTTATTTAAGGAAGCAAGGTCTGAAACAAGGTCATTTTCTGAAATAAGGTTTTCTTCTGAAACAAGGGTGGCATAGTGGCTCATGTAAGCCTCATTTTGAGCAATAAGATTAACAAGGTGGATTTCAAGGGCTCTGAGAGTTCTTTTAAAAAGATTATGGTGGTTTTCAACAAAGGAAGCTTGAAGGTTATCAAGAATAAATTTAATAGAATCTGGAAGTTCTGAATAGGTTTCATTATGGAATTGTAATTCTTTAGATAAAACTTCCTGTAGAGCAATTGCCATATCACCACTAGAATACGTCACCATTGCCGGGACATACCCTTGAAGGGATGTTGATCCACTGGGTTTTACCCCAGAAGATGCGCCTTCATGAATTTTATTTTGGGAATAATCCTGTGGAGGAGCTTTTCCCTTGTTTTTCCTCTCAGGTGAGGGAGCCATAATAATCCACTTACTAGTGGTATAAATATGAATATTATTATTATCCCACTTATTAGTGGTATTGTTTATCCACTCATCAGTGCCTGATTCCTGCAAAGAGTCATTAAGAATATTAGAGTGATTCGCAATAGTTGACAATTTGGCACTACTAGCATTACCTTGAAAATTGTCTGTGAAATACAAACCCATCCATGGTTCATGAACAGATTTATCATAAGACAGATCTAAAGCATTATTAATATCAATTTCAAGCTTTGAAGCAAATTCAAATTTTACTTTCTGTCCAAAAGGATCAGTAGTAATTCCATCATGTTCAACTAGAAAAGGATACAGAGCATTTATAAAAGGCAGACCAAGAATCACTTTATCAGTCATATTTTTGACAAGAACAGAAGGTATTTTGTAACAGACATTATTATGACAAATATGAGCATTATTCAATTCATATTTAATCTTCATTTGAGAACCATTAGCAGAAATCATTCTTTCTGTTGATTTTTCAAAATATTTTGGAGGAATCAATCCTTCCTGGATACAATTCTTATCAGCACCAGAATCAATCATAGCAATAACAGTGAAACAATAATCATTAGAAATAACAATTTTAACTTTTGTGAACCATTTTGGAGGCAGTATGTTATGAACAAGAGTAAGTTGAGGATCATCACCAATATTACCTTTATCAGAAAGAAGAGCCTGTTGACTGGGTTCATCTCCATCTATGTGCTCATCTTGTTCATTATCAGACTTAATTTGATCAATATTTTTATCAATTTTTAACATCAACATTTCTTGTTTAAGATTATAGTTATCACTTTTCATGTCTTTAAATTCATGTTTTAATTCACTTATCTCTTGTTTAACAATATTTATTTCATGTTGGAGATCATTAATAGTTAAATCTTTGGATTTCTTTTTATTAAATCTTTCCAAAGTTTCTTCAAAACTTATGGTTGATTTAGGTTTTTTACTAGTTTCTTCTTTGAACAAGTTTTTCTTAAACTGATCCAAATATTCTTTTTGTAAAACAGGGTTTTCAATTTGACTTATCAATTTAATCAACAAATTTTCATTTTCTTCACCTTTAGTGAGAGTGTTAACAGAATTAATAACATTACAACATGAATCTCTACAACCAAGTTTAATATTAGGAGAATCAGAAGATTCATCAGCAGATTGATAGTAAGAATTAGATGAAGAAGAAAAATCATCTTCCAAGGAATCAGTCGAATTGTTTGATTCAAGGATTCTGAATAATTCTTCTTGATCATTATTCCCAATGTTTAACATGTTAAATTTGTTTTTCAACTTACCAGGTTTTTGTTTACAGTCTTTACTAAAATGACCAGGTTTTCCACAGTTGAAACATTTACCTTTTCCAGATTTTTGGTTAACATATTTTTTGGAAACATTTTTCTTTTTAGCATAAAAATTATTAAAATTAGTTTTGTGTTTTTTAAAATTTTTGTGACTTTTATCATGTTTTTTACCCTTTTGCCGAGAAGGAGCAATTGGGGGCAAACCATATTGTTCACAAAAATTACCCATTTCATATTTAGCTTTTCTTTTATTTTTTAATTGGTGTTTTAACAGTTTTTCATCATTGCACATATTAATTCCAAGTTTTTTAATAGTGCTTAAAATATCACCATAAGTTAAATTATCATAATCAATGGAATCATTTTTACCAATTAATTCTTGCTTTACCTTATGAGCAAAGATAGGAGGCAGACCGTCAATAAACTTTTCTTTCCAATAAGGCTTGAAACAGTCTTTCCGTTGCATTATTCTGGAAAGGAAAACATCTTGATACCATCTGTAATCAGACATGGTAGGGCATCTCAAATTATTTAGCAAATCAGAAATTCGAGATGAAACATTATAAGGAGTACCAACAAAATGTTTGATAATAGTATAAATCAAAGTATTAACACCATCAGGAATACCTCGACCAATATGATCATCAAAAATAGGTAAACCTTCATCATTCTTTTTAACAGCATGTTTAATAGATTCTCTGGATTCTTCTGTGAGATATGAATCCCACCATCCACGGAGAGTACCAGAAAAACCAGTAGCAAGCAAATCAACAATTTCAGGCTGATTAAAATCATGATTATTTTGGTAAGCAATACCAACCATAGACATGTGTCCCATTTTGTTAATAATTTCTTGTTCAGAAAAACCATCAATATTCCATTCATAAATTTTATCAGCAGAAACAGAAAACTGGGTTTGAAAAGGTCTTTCTTCAAACTGAATATCAGGAGGAGTAGGTCTCGAATACCAATTTTTTGTAAGAAACATGGGTTTGGAAGAACTTCCAACAAATCTTTTGATTTCTGGGAAATCATTATCAAAAACCTTTTTAACAGAAACAGAAGAAACAGTATCAGAATCTGTATTTTCATCAGAAACAATCTCTTTTTCATTTTTTGAAATAGTGCGAGTAGCATGAGTATTTGTAGATGCACTCTCAGTTTTGACTTTCAAATCAGCAAGCATTTTGTCAATAATGTCAAGAGTTTTAGATTGAGAAGTTTTAAACTTAAATTTGTTATCATGACTGGGTAGACTGATTAAAGGTTCCTCAGTCTTGATAGCAAGAGGTTTTTGAACAGAAGCAGATTTTTCAATAGAAATAGTTTTCTCAACAATTTTTTCTTCAATACGGTCAAGCTGTTGACCAATAACATGCAAAGATTTATTAGTAAAATTGTTTTGTTCAATAAGACTAATAATAGGAGTAGCTAAATAAGTTATTCCCAAACGGACCCGAAGTCTAATAAATATAGTAGCGGTGAGCAAATAACTGCCTGACCCGACCTGAACAGACATCTTTTGGACGGGTCTGAGTCTTTTCAAATCATATATTTGGGTTTTTATTGGTTTTGGGTTAGGTTGCGGGTCATTAGTAGACCCAAAAATTGTTTTTTCAAGAACCCGATTTGAGTCTTTTGGTTCTTTCTCGTAACTCTCAAACTTCTTCCCTCTTGTGACTCTCAAACTCTCTCTTAGTGAAACCTTCTCAATCTCACTCAAGACAATCTCTCTAGTCTCAATCAATCCTTTTGGTTTAAGGTTTCGATTTTGGTATTAGTAAAGCTGAGGCTTGATTGGGTTTTTTTGAGGGATTTGCTTCATGGGTTTTTGATATTTTGTGGCTTTCTTTCAAGAAAAAAAAAATGATCTCTCTCTCAATCTCACTTGGACCTCTCTCAATCTCCCCAACAGTAAGTTTTTTTTTTTTTTTAATTTTCTATTTTGATTTTTGGTTTAGGGTTTAGGGTTTCGATTTTGGTTAAGTTGTGGTTTGATTGGAATTTTTTTAGGGATTTGCTTCATGGGTTTTTTTTTTTTTTTTTTTTTTTTATAATATATTTCGTGGTTTTTTTGGGTATTTTAAGACTGTGATGGTAATGAGTTGTTTTAGTTTTTGAGTACTTTGGGAATTTTGGCATCTGGGTATTAGTAATTTGTTACAATTGCTTGAATTTGGGTTCTAGTGCATGTTTGAATCTAATTTTGCTATATGGGTTTTTATGTCTAAGCTAGTTTAGATTGGAATTTGGTTGTTTGGATAGTTACACTTAATGGTTGTTGTCTATGATTTTGACGTGTTTTGGTTTTTAAAGCTAGATTGAGGCATTGGGTGAAATGGGTTTATATAGATGGTTTGAACCAAGGTTGTCAAAATTGGGATCCTAGATAGGATCATAACAGGTAGGTGGGATTGTGGGATTGTAGATCGTAGGATCGGATCGTGAATCATAAGATCCTACATTTTTTCAGATTTAAAGCAAAAAACACATTGACAATGATTTTGTATACTGAATAATCATATAAATTGTGATTTTATCCATAAAAAGAAAAAAGAAAAAAGAAAAGAAGAAGATTTGCATCATATGATGCAATTTGCATGTCATGCATCGTTACTTCTATTCTAACGAAACAAATATACCTATGTTTTGACCTAATGTATATAAAAACTTCAATAAATGTTTAATTGGCAACCAAATACCAAAATATTTATCAACATATATGGAAATATTTTCCAAGTTCCAAGTTTAAAATCCAAAATAAGTTATCAAATGGAAACTAGCTAACTAAAATATGAAATCCAAAAGTAAGATGAATATTAAGGTGAAGTGAGCATATTCCCATTCTAGGGCTCTTATAACCACTATCCTAATCATCATCATCCAATTCATCATCTATGTAGCCATTCTATACTGCAAAAGAGATCATGATAGAACTTCACACTCAACTATTCAAGTTATACCACTCAGCAACAATTATAGAGCATGTTAAAAAAAAACAATCAATCAATATACAAATACAAGCATACTAATAAAATTATATATAAGAAAAACATTTTAGTGATATTAGAACACAAATTAGTATATTGATCAAACAAATTTAACAATATTATAGCTTAAAAGGTAGCAAAACCAATATAAATTCTTCATTTAGAAATAATGAAGCATTCCTTCATTTTGATTACAAGTGAACTTGAAACTAGAAAACAATTTCTTAAGTTAACAAATTTATATATATATATATATATATATAAAACCAAAAACTTATGTTTTGGTAGGATCAGTAGAATCAGTACAATCTCATACGATCCTATACAATCCTACCATTTTTACAATTCTAGTGCGATTCTAAATGTTTTGATAAGGTGGGATCGTAAAATCGTGCGATCTTAGGATCCAAATCGCGATTTTAACAACCATGGCTTGGACTATGTAAACTGTCATTTCCAAAATTTGTTGCAAGTGTTAATTTTCTATGACATTAAATGGGTTGTTTATAGATTTTGGGTTCATGATGGCTTGATATATTTTTGACATCTCTTCATATTGCTAGCTGCTGATAGAAATCACTGTTGTTTTATTGACACACTTGTGAATTCTTTGTTTATGGAAAAAATGGTTTTGATTTGGAAGGCTAAATCTATTTTAGCTGTTTTTGATGGCGGTCTTCTATGCATTTGAAGTTTTGAATAAGGATCCTAAATTTTTTAGTGTTAAGCTTTTCTGCAATCCTTGTTTCAGTATTATGAGTTAAATAAATTTATTGAGCTGTGTTAGGTTCTAAAGATTTAGGAATTTATGTATTTAGAACTCTAATGTGTAATGTTGGCAAACCATGATCAAAACAATATGTTTAGTCTTGTTTAGGCTTGCTCAAAGTTATATATTTTATGTAAAGTTGGAATCGAGAGGCTGCAGATGCATTGGTGCATTTCGGCCTGGCTCGATCGATCGAAAGTTAGACTCGATCGATCGAAAGTCGGCCAGAATGCTTTTCTGCAGAATTTTCCAACTCAGCCCTAACTCATTAAACGTTTTGGGTTTTCTGTTTTTGCCCTAGGTATAAAAGGCAAAACCCTAGCCACGTTTTTATGAGTTGCTCTTGTTGTATTGTTGCTCATACATTGCGGTTTGTGTGAATCTCTTGTGAGATCATTGAGGAGCTTTCCTTCACATAAACTTAGGGTTTTCAAGGTAGAGATTATTTCAATATCTTGATGATCAACTAGGTTGCTGCCATTGGAGCTTAAAGAATAACAAGCGTGGGTGCTTGTAGCTGATTAGAGAATCCAAGAAAGAAGGAGTCCGTGGATTCAGAGCTTGCACGTGGTCGTGTCAGTAAGTTCTACTGGTGGGTAGCATTAGGAAGTCAAGTGGAGAGCTTGTAAGTCCTTTTGTATGAACTTCAATTCTTTCGCATAGTGGATTCAAGTTTACCTTGAGGATAGCTAGGTCAAATCCTCCCCAGTTTTTTACCGTGTGGTTTCCTGGGTGATCATATCTTGTGTTATTTATTATTCCACTGCTTTATATTCTTGATATGATTATGTGATTGTGATAACCTAGATTTGCATAAATTGACTAAGTTAATCACTTGGCTAATTAACTAGGTTAATCTGGTTGGTTTAAGGGGTCTAAAACCGTTCAAGCCGTGTAATGGAAAGCGTATGAAATTCATCTATTTCCTTGTTTTTTTTTTTTGTTTTTTTTTTATTTATTTATAATTTTAATAACATTTTTAAGTGTTAGTATTATTTTGAAGCAAAGTCTGAAACAAAGCAACTCAAAGAAGATACTGAGCAATTTCTCAAAAAAAAAAGAAAGAAGATACTGAGCACATGATGAATGCTAAGGGTAGATTTGCTCATAGATTTTGGAAGACTCTTAAGTTGCTTAAGGCCAAAAGCTTAATGAATTAAGTTGTTATCATTAATGAATTTAATGCCAAAAGATTTTCTCTTAAAAGTTAAATTTGAACTTGAATGAATTGGGTTATTTCTAGTACTTTTTTAACTGGAATTTTTTTTTTTTTTTTTAATGAGAGGCTGCCACGTCACCCACAACTAAATAAAAGGTAGAGATTAAAACTCATTACCACTTGTCTAGTTAAAAAAGTATTAGGGGTAAGCCAAACTTCAATGAAATTTGGCAAGTAATAATAGTGTCATAAATATTAAGAAAAACAGTGGGTTAATCACACATTGAAAAATGAGTGTGAGTTAAAGAGGTTTAAAATCTGTACTGTGTATTCAAAAGTTAGACCCTTTTGGATATACACTACTGTAAATTTCTTTAAAAAACCTCATCTCCTCTCCCCGTGTGTGTGTGTTAAAAATACTTAGTATTCTTTAAAAAAAAAAAAGATTTGTTCAAGTTTTCGAATTGGAAAGATATTTGGTAGAAAAATAACCCAAAAATAGCAAAAGACCAACGGCCAAAAAAAAAAAAAAGAAAGAAAGAAAGAAAAGCTAGAAACAAACAAACTAGACTCGAAACCCATAAAATTGACCCGAAATTTTCATAAAATATGCGGGTGGGTTTGGTTTTTTATTAGGTCGGCTTGCAGGTGACTCTAAACCCGACCCGACTGCCACAACTTCAAATTTTATTTGATGAGTTGGGCTTGGCCACAATTTTTTTTTTTTTTACCTATTGAGTTTTCACCATAGTGAACTTATACTGTTATTTTCCAAATATGGGTGTTTGGTACATGCACTTAAAAATTGAAAACATGTGTTTGAAAACATGTGTAGAAATACATGTGGGTGAAAAAGTATGTAAAAATACATATAATATTGTTTAAAAACTGAAAACATATATTTAAGTGGGTGTACCAAACAGGGCCTAATCTTTGAGTTGCCTTGCTATGAAATTTTATTTTCATGAAAATCCAAAAGTATCTTGGTTTATACTTTGTCACCCTTATGTGAGAAGTGAAGTGAGAACGGAGTGTTATAGAGGAGATAAGTGCACTTACTAAGTTCTGAAGTATGCAAGCGTATATAGATGTTTTGCTCGGGATTTTCTTCCGAGCACCCGCTATTATCATTTTCTTCACTGTACCCTCTAATATCAATCAAATCCCCAAACCATATCAAACAGCCATTGCCTTTCCCAGTAATATCTGAATTTGCATATGCTGTACAAGAACAGTTCTTCAAGCACTCTGCTTCACATTCCTTGGTGCTCATACTCTTGTTTAACCAAAACTCTAGCAAGTCAGGCAATTTCACCTACGCAAGCTTCATGAAACCATTTTTCCTCTGGCAGTCCAACACGGTTCTCCTTACACATCCACCGGACCAAATGAGCTGTTTCCATTCTTCTGTTGATTTGGGGATGAAACCTTCCAAACACTCGCAGATTGATGCTTTGTAACTTTTGCAAACACTATCAGAGCCACACTGCCCATATTGTCACACAAGTCATTTGGCATTGCATTCATAGTAGTCCATTCACTGCTTCCCTTCTTTAATAGAAGGCCTTGAAGAATGCTTGATTGACTCAGTGTTATCCTCCTATTATGAAACTTGTTTGTAGAATTATATATACGTCCCAACAGTTCCATGTTCAATCCAAATACGGAAACAAAATATTGATTTACAAGGATAGGAAGACCGCTGAATCGAACTCCATTCCATAGTCTAGTGCGGTATTTTTCTTGTTGATCCTCTTCTAAGAATTATTTGAGGCAACCCCCAATAATCAAATCTGTATGTAAAGTCTCCAGGAGATGCAATATCTGAGTCACTACAAGATGTCAAAAATCGGTCTAGACCATTACTCGTGTCCTTTCCAATCATCATGCCTGGTAACCATGTGTTAAATGGGTAATCAAAGCTCTTCCACAAATAGCTTTTAGAGCTGTTCGACGTATCATTAACATCTATAAGAGGTCTAAAAGCTGAGCAACTGGAGTCTGAACTGCCCTGGATGAATTCGAATACCAGATAGTGTGGTTTCTTTGGTTGAGAAGAAGAATTGTTCCATTGCTGGTGATGGTGAAAATTCCATATGTATCTGTGAGTGGATTGTTTTGGTTGGCTATCCACACAAGTATCCCTGGGGTCTTCTTGTACCATATGCCCAAGTACCTGCTCTTGTTGTAGCCTGAAGAGAAGAAGCCTAGCTCAAAAACATGGTCTGAGGAAACTAGAGTCTGGATACCGCTAATTGATTGCCCTCGGCTAATGGTGTCAGCTGCAATGCAGAATTGCAACAAGGTTGATGAGAAAGCAATGAGACAATAAAAGAATGGGGGAAGAGCAAGTGTTTCCATTAACATAATTAGGCTCTTTTCATCAAAATAAATAAATAAAAAAGGCTCTTTTCCTTAACACTTTGTGTCAACTGCTTAAAGTGGAGCCATGCTATCTTATATTATTTTTTGCCGCCCACGTTTTCGTAAATTAATTTAAATATAAACCAGGGAAACCTAGTCTAGCTCTTCGCCCATACTTCACCGTTCTAGGTAGTAGGACTTTGGAAACAAACTTACCTACTCTAATATTTGATATGCCTCTACTTTACCAAAAAAAAACTTACCTGCTCGTGTCTGATGTGAATTATTTTTTTGTAGTGGTTTTAAAGGTTTGAAATTTCTCATTATCTTAATACAATTGAAACATTTGCAAAGTCTTTGTAACTTTGGAACTGAGATGATTTTCCTTTTTAGCCAATGACAGATGATGGTTTTAGGCTTTAGGACTGTTACTTTTCTGTCCGTGACAAATCAAAATCATGTTTAGTGCTTTGCTAATGTTCTCTTGATGGCACTTAGGACCTGTTTAATACATATGTTTAAACACATATTTTCAGTTTTTAAACAACATTATACATATTTTCACACATTTTTTCACCTATATGTATTTCCAAAAAATACATACAACATTACTAAAACAACATTACCAAACAGACCATTAGTTTCCAAACCTATTTACCTCATCTTTCTAAAGTTTCTCGTAATTCATTATTTGTCTGACGTCATTTATTTTAATCCACATCTCTAACGGTGTAACAAGGTTGATATTATGGACTTAAGGAAACGACATTTCTACTAATATATATTGTTTTGTATTGTAATCATTCTTTTGAATTGACTATAAAGTCTATAATGGTGGCTCTTTCTTGTCCTGGGAATGGTTATTTTCAGCTAACTTACCATAAAGCATGGCGGCATTATATATTAGGCTCATGTAAAATTGTACATGGAGGAATAGAGCCACATATTTTGCTGGACCTCTATGACTGGCTTCCTCCTGGCTTCCTCTTAGACCTAAAATTCATTCTTTGTATTTTCCTGGAGTTGGAAATGCAAAACAATTAGATGATTTCTAGCTAGGTTCATTTAAATTCTATCTGTGCGTTGGTGGTACAATTTTCTATTATATCATGACAAACCAATGTCCTACGCGATGCTCGTGTATGCTATAAACTTATTTTGAAATATTTAATAAAAATTTATTTTTATTACTATTATAATATTTCAGGAAAAAAATATGTAAATTTTTGAGATAAATGTAATTTAGAACATGAACATGTTGTAATATTATTTGCGTAAAATGACAAATATTTAATTCTTTTTTTAACTTAACAACATAATTATTTTCTTTACATTCTTGATTGTATGTTAGATTTATTTTCTAAGAATGCATCACATGTTATAACCTTGGACTACTAAGATTAGAAAACTAAAATGACAATTCAAAAAACTAGAGAGAGAGAGAGAGAGAGAGGGGGGGGGGGGGGGGGGGGAGGGAGGGAGCATATTACCATTAGGGGGCCAAAGTATAAACGATTTTTATTTTTTAATGCAAACAAGTATTTATTTAGTATTATCAAAATATCAACAACAAAAATGCTAAAATTGCCACTAATCACATAAGATAACACCCTGATGCGTTATTGAAGAGGAAACCAAAGAACTCGACGAAAAACCTCTCCGCCGCCCTCCAAGTGGTAAATCGATCCACTAGAGAATGAGTTGGAGTACACAAATAACAAAATACCCTCCAAGCCTAGTCTACCCCATGTACTTGAGCCCTCCAAGCTCCTACTACCAACTGACTTGATGAAGCCTTGTCTTCTCTAGCTCTCCGGATCACGCAATTCAGCCCGATTGCAGCACCAAACAAATGGCTTCTTCCAATGCTTCCCAGCAACACCAAAACCTCACTTTACACTCAGGATGGGTGTGGTAAGTGTTTGGGCTATCAACCTCTCAAGGATTTGGATATGGAGAGGTAGGAGATGAGGAAAACCACAATGGATTGTGTAGAGGATTGTGGGTATGACAATCTTTAACTCTCAAGGTTAGGGTTTTCTCTCTGAAAGAACTCCACTCAATATGTGGGTAATATGGGTATATATAGTGTGGGTAAATAGATGGTGTAGATATGACAAAATAGCAAAAAAAAATGTTTCACGAGTATCTCGTGAGAAGGCCTTACCTACGAAATACTCGCAAAACCAGCTGTCACCATCTGTCATGACTTTTTGCATTCCAGTCATGTGCTGGGCACAAGGCTTCACTTCGCGAGAAGGCTTCTCGCGAGCTACCCGCAAAAACTTCTTCGATCTTCAATTTGTCTTAAGTCTTCACACTCTCTCTCACACACAACCCATATAATGAAATCCCACATAAAATACAGGGTACATAAGATTGAACAAAATTACAATCAAATTTGGCATGAAAGTAAAGCCAACACAAAATAGTTGTAAGTCACAACTTTACCATCTCCCCCTTTGGCTATTCCATAACAAAACTCCTAAAACAGACTCTAAACTTAAACGTGAGTTTGGGAACAATGGTAAAACTCACTCACACCTAGTCTAGAAGCTGTGAAGCACTTGCACGTATACACCTATAACCTGAAACAATCACACACAAACAAAACTTTCATTAAACTTATGACAAGTTGAATACATAGTATGTATATGAGCAAGTAAAATGCGATCAAGGTAATAAACAGGGTACAAACTATGAAACTTAAATTGGTAAAACAAGTGCAGACATTAAAAGATGACTACAATGATCATTTAACTAGTAAATTATCATCCGAACATGCAATGCAATTAAGAGCAATGCAAAACTCAATTGCATGTCCAATACACAACCAATGCAAAATACAAGAATTATTTGCATCAAGAATACAAGAACCAACAAGGGCACAAGTGTGTAGTAATAAAGATAATGCAGCAAAATCTAAAAGTACTAAAAAATGCTACAAAGTAAGGATACAAAAACAAAGTACTAAATATAAACTGAAAGTTTTAAACCGAAGTACTTAAAGGCTTAAAAAAAAGCAATGTAAATATCCAAGAGTTATAAAACTATAAAGGAAAATGAACTAGAAAAACCACTAAGCCACCAAAATGAACCAATATCTATGATATGCTATGCTATGCTCCCCCTCAAATTGTGCATCTCCCCACTACAACAAAATGTATTTTTAGCGACGAAAATTAGTGAGGAAATATTTTTCGTCGCTAAAAATACAGCTTTAGTGACGAAATATGGATTTCGTCACTAATAGTGAAAAAAATTATAACATTTAGCGACGAAAAATAAATTTCGTCGCTATTGTGATCTAAAAAATAGGCGCCAGTGGAGGGAAATTTTGGCGCAAGTTTAATTAAGCTATAGTGACGAAATATTTCGTCACTAAAAGTTGAAATTTTTAGTGACGAAATATTTTATCACTGTAGGTATTGCTGTGATAGTATTAGTGACAAAAATTATTTCATCGCTATAAGGAAGAATTAGCGACGAAAACTATTCGTCACTAAAAATAATAATAGTTTTGCACTTAAATGTTTTTAGTGACGAAATCATAATTCGTCACTAAAAGTATGATACAGCGACGAAAGTTGAATTTCGTCACTAAAAATCTTAACAAAATATGGTTTCTTTAGTGACGAAAATAAAATTCGTCACTAAAAGTATAACAAATTCTGGGTCCTCTTGTGACGAAACAAAAATTCGTCACTAAAAGTGGGCAATAGCGACGAAAACATTTCGTTGCTAAAGACCACTTTTAGGGACGAAACTGATATTTCGTCGCTATTTCCCACTTCTAGTGACGAATTTCAATTTCGTCACTAAAAGTGGTCTTTAGCGACGAAATGTTTTCGTCGCTAAATACCACTATAAATACTCCAAACAAAAAATAACCCTCACCCACTCAGCAAAACAAAAAACACTCCCCCACTCAAATTTTCGGTCAAAAACACAGAGAAACCCAAACAAAAAAAAAAAAAAGAGAAACCTCACCGTCGTCGATAAAGCCTACCGTCGCCGATAAAGCGATCTGGGCTTTCGAAATGGAGAAAGCCCAGATCGCCGTCGCGGCGCTTGAGCTCGCCATCACGACGCTTGAGCTCTCACCGTCGCGACGGTTGAGCTCGCGATCGCGACGGTTAAGCTCGCCGTCGCGGCGCTTGAGCTCTCTATCGCGACGCTTGAGCTCGCGTCGTCGCGATGCTTGAGCTAGCGCCATCGCGATGCTTGAGCTCTCGATCGCGATGGTTGAGCTCGCGCCGTCGTGACGCTTAAGCTCTCGCCGTCGCGATGCTTGAGCTCGCCGTCGCGATGCTTGAGCTCGCCGTCGCGACGCTTGAGCTCGCGCCGTTGCAACGCTTGAGCTCGCGATCGCGACGCTTGAGCTCACGATCGCGAAGCTTGAGCTCGCGCCGTCGCGGCGCTTTAGTTCACCGTTCACAGCGCTTCAGAAGCCCAGACAGTGACGCTTCAGATCGTCGTTCGCGACGCTTCATCTCGCCGGCAACACTTCATCCTTCTGCAATTGGCGACGCTTTCGGCGACACTTCAGTTCGCGACCCTACGGTATTTTTTTTTTTTTCCTTTTGAGTTAATTATTTTGTTAATTTTTGTTTAATGATTCTAAATGCTTGATGTTAATTTTTTTGTTTAATGATTCTAGTTCCTTTAGTTATTTTTTTGTTTGATACAGTAATGGATATATGCATTTTTGTTTAGTTTGGGTACGAGTGAAAAGTGATAACCCATACCAAAATCTACATTTTGTACTTTCAGGAATTGGGTCAACATCCAGACTACATACCAGGGTGCTTTCAGGTCATTTTATATACTATGTTTCTTTCTGTTTTGTGCTTAAATAAGCAAAAATTGCTATGTGGGTCTCTGAACTTAGTTTTGATGGTAATGGTGGTTTCTATTGAATGGATTTCTTGGATGGGTTCTCAATCTTAGAAAGTTTAGGGATTGAAAACTTTTATGGGAATTTAGGATAATTGTTAAATACATGGGGTGATAGATTAGTATTCACTATTTAGGAATCTATATTTATTTTAGAACTCTTTTTAGAATGTCAAAAGGGGCAATGAATTATAAAGACAAATCTGACAATGGGTAATGTGGTGTAGGAGAACCATCAAAGTTATGGATGTAAGTTTTGAATTAGACCAATTGGACAATGGTCTATTCACTCAAAAGCATTGAGTTTAGTTCAGTATCAATCCATACTTTTTGGCTTTTATATATATGTTCGGCTTTCCAATGAAAGTTGAAGTATCTGTAAATTTAACTCTAGAAACATAATAATGCCTTCTCCTAATGATATAGCTCCCCTTGTACGAGCTTTTCTTTAACTTTGTGGTGGTATGTCAAGCTTTTCTTTAACTTTTGTACTTATGAATTTAACTTTTCTTTTGCAGGCTAAATACACATTGTTTGCAGTAATTTTGGATTTTTTTTTTAAAGTTGTAAACTTAGCTTGAGCAAAGTAAGTAAATTCTAGTTAAAAACTTATAAAACTGTATACTTGTGATGTTGGAAATTGAATTTGTGGTGGTATGTTGTGCTGTTGCAAGTGGGTGGCTTGCATAATGTTATAAGGTGGTTTAAACTAATATTGGGAGTGTTTTTCATTTCTTGCAAATGATAATGAGTATTGTTAATTAGATGTGATGAATAATATTTTATTTGATTTAAATACTTGTAAAACTCTATACTTGTGATGTTAGAAATTGGTTTTGTGGTGGGTTATTGTGTTAGAGCAAGCGGGTGGCTTGCATGATGTTATAAGGTGAGTTAAATTCATATTGGAAGTGTTTTTCATTTCTTGCAAATGTTAATGAATATTGTTAATTAGATGTGATGAATATTATTTTATTTGATTTAAATACTTATAAAACTCTATACTTGTGATGTTGGAAATTGGTTTTGTGGTTGGTTGTTGTGTTAGAGCAAGCGGGTGGCTTGCATGGTGTTATAAGGTGGGTTAAATTCATATTGGGAGTGTTTTTCATTTCTTGAAAATGTTAATGAAACTTGTTGATTAGTAGCAATTGTGTTCCTTTATTTGATTTCAATACTTATAAGCATTGTACTTGTGATGTTTGTGATTGGTTTTGTGGTATTGTTGTGTTGAAGCAAGCGGGTGGTTTGCATGGTATTATAAGGTGGGTTAAACTAATATTAGAAGTGTTTTTCATTTCTTGCAAATGTTAATGAGTATTGTTGATTAGATGTGATGAATAATATTTTATTTCATTTCAATACTTGTAAAACTTTATATATGTGATGTTGGAAATTGGTTTAAGGATTAATATAGACTTGTGCATTTATGTATGAGATAGAACTTTATCTAAGTAGCTTATAGACTTAGATGTTAAAATATATTATACATGAGTTGTCCTTATTTTACTAAAGTAGCATTCATCTTGTAATTGTAGTCAAACATGGATAAAAGTTGAATGACAATAGGTAAGACACCCGATGGCAGATTAAGCCATCCATATATTAGTACTTTATTTGCTTTCCACAACTTATACATTAGGAGTTGTGATTTTAATTTATTGGTTAATGCATTGTTAGAAATGTTTTTTATAACATAGTTAATATTTTTACTTTACGATTTTAACGAAATATTTTTTTTATATTTGTGCAGATTTCTTATTAGTGGCTTTTAGGGGATTTTCTTTTGGCATTACTTGAAGACATATGAGGACATCATCCGTTAGTTCTAAAATAGGGTTTAGGTAGAGTTATTGTATGTATTGCAAACAATTATTGTATGGAATGAGTTTGAATTGGATACTTGTTTTATTTTTTACTTGTGGAATGTATGGATCTTTTTTTATAAATGTGTTATTCAAATGTGAGGTTTAAATAATGTAATGACAAGTTACAGGTTAATATCAAAGCCATGAAAATAGAAAATAAGTTTTACTGATGAATTTTTTCGTCATAAATATAGCAATAAAAATTTGTTTTAGTGACAAAAATTTCGTCACTAAATATAGCAAAATTTTGTAAGAAATGGTTTTAGTGACAAAAATTTTTGTCACTATATGTGCCTGGGTTTTCTTAAAAATAGTTTTAGTGACGAATTTTTTCGTCACTATACGTACCCGAACATAGTTTTAGTGACGAAATTATTCGTCACTAAATATGATTTAGTAAACTAAAGTGTTTTTAGTGACGAAATATTTTCGTCACTGAATAGTGTTTTTAGTGAGGAAAACATTTAGTGACGAAACGTTTTCGTCACTAAAAGTTCTTTTTTTTTTAAATCAAATCGAACTTTTAGTGACGAAATTTTTCGTCACCAGGACTTTTAGTGACGGGGCTATAGTGACGAAATGAGTTTCGTCACTAAGTCCAATTTCGTCACTAAAGGTCCTTAGTGACGAAAAACTGGACTTTTAGTGACGAATTTTTTCGTCACTGAAAATACATTTTGTTGTAGTGCCCCCTCAAACCTTTCTCCCCCTTTTTGACCGGAATGGCCAAAGAGGCTACAACTACTCAGATTCTGATTCAGATCCCTCTCGTTGCCGTCGCTGCTCCATCATCATGTCTTCAATCTGAGACGATAGCGCAGTAATCTGGCCTTTGATATAGGTAAACTGATCCGAGGTGTGTTGCACATGGGATTCTAGCATACCATACATCTACTCAACCCTAGCAATGAGACGATCAAGATGATCGAGTCCCTATGCTTGTGCTTGGGAAGATGGTTGTGCAGAGCCCTCCGGGGATGATGTGAACCTGTCAATCTCTTCCTCCGTGTCTCTACCTTCTTCCTCAATATCGTCCCTTGGGATTTGAGAAATGCTGGTTTTTGGTCCGGTGATGTGGGTTTTGCTTTGGGTCACCGTTTGAGCACCAATTGGATAGTCCCTTGGCACGATGGTAGGACCGCTTGGAATCTTCAGCCTTGTCTTTGCTATGAAAGCCATAATGAGACTTGGAAATGGCAATATTGTTCTTGAGTTCCTCTTGGTGATGCTTTTGGTCAGGAGGTAGTATATATGACCGCATATGTCGATCTCCTTATGTGTGTAAAGATCATACATAAACATAGTTCTTGGTCCGAACAATGTGGTCAAGTTTGTCACCGGGTAGAGGTTGTGGATCATTATATAAGCCAATGTCCTCATCTCCGCGGTGAAAGGAATGGTGTTCATTGACTTCTTTTTGAGAGAACCACCGAGGAGATCCGCCATTGGCTCAAGAGAGTTCAATCTATCATCATATTGTATAGAAATTTGTTGAGATGGTGGACAAACTTCTAATACCTCTTGAATGGACTCCCTTGTGATAATGAATTCTCTTTGTAGCACCCAACAATTTATGCGCTCCCCTTCCACAAGGGCATTTACAAAGAATTCCCTTATGATTTTGGTAAAGACATTCCTACTTGGGTTTAGCAACCTTGTCCATATCCTCTCCTTGAATATCTCAGGAATGGAAGCATTTTCAAGGGTCTCCATTCTTACAACCCTTTCCATGATGATCGTTGCCTTTTTATAGAAGTCGTTGTAGGCAATGTCTGCCTCAATACTTCAGAAATTCTTTGGTCCAAGTGTGGACACTTTGATGATTTCTTTGTGGCAGAATGCTTTGTAGGAGACATCTGCAAAAACATTCACAAAGCACAAAAAGACAAGTGCAAGAACACAAACTTGATTAGTACCAAGTTAGTCCATAAAATAAACACAAAAGTCCTAAAAGAACATAAACAATGTCACACAATCATTTTAGTGATAAACATGTAATGAAATATAATAGGCATGATTGAAATGCAAAAACATAACAAGTGAGCAAGTGTGTGCATCAACTGTGCATGTGGTGTGCATATGTGATGCATGTGCAAGGCATGACTAAGCATATTTGGGTCAAAGTATGTAAAACACACAACCAAAGATCAAAACATGATAAACATGTCCAATCATGGTAATCCCCAAAGTTTGAAACTCATTGGAGTCCAAAACAACACCAAAATCTCATTTAGGCATTTTATCAAACACTTGGTGTGCACCAACACAGCTAGCATGTAAACAATGCATGAACATGTGTGCATCTTGCCTAAATACATGTTAAAATGCCACAAGGAGCCAAAACAAACACAAACAGACCAAATGGGGACAAAGTCCAATCAAGAAATTGAAAAAAATTTCACAAAATTTAAAGTTTTCTAACCCTTTTTCAAAAAGGAACCCAACTCAAGCAAAACCTAGAATTTTCTGCATAATCTAAGGAAATAAAGAGAAAAGATTGAATAAACATACCCAAAGAACACTCTCTATTAAACATTAGCACACAATAAGATACCTGATTACAACACTCACGTAGGAGTACTAGTTAAAAGGTTGAATATATGTTCAGCATATGGTGGACACAAGGGAACCTTGAACCCCTTGAGCAAGTCGAATTTAGCTAAAGGTTTGCCAACTTTCAGGTGACACAATTGAAGCCACGAGCCACTTCAACAAATCTCCATCTTAACTTGAGTTGGATCACTTGGATCAAGTTATACAACCAAAAAGCCTATATTGCCTCGACTAAAGCCCTCAAGTATAACATAGATCTTGGAATAATTACATAATAAAATCTAGAGTTTAATATTATTTAAATTTAAAACTTTGAGTTTAGGTTCATAAATATTCAGGGTATAATTTAAATTTTTTATAATTTGGGGTCCATTTAATAACTAAAAATTATTTCATATGAATGCTAAATGAAATTTTGACTATGAAATAATTATAACAATAACTGATTCATGTGAGAAACCTTTCAAAGAAAAACACAAATAAATTGATATATTATTATTGTGTGGGTTTTTTTTTTGCATGAAAATACTATATTCATAAGGATCTGAAATATTGTGCACATGTGTGTATCAAGGGGGGGGGGGGGGGGGGTGAGAGGGGGGATTGTTGAAAATATTAATAATTAAAAAAAGCAGCAATTGTTGATGAGAAGTAAAAAGCATATTGAAATTTTCCCAAAAAAAAAAAAAAAAAAAAAGAAAAGTGGTAAATAGGATACTCACATATCCAAGAAGATGGAAATAATTGGTTTGATAAAACCTAGTGTTCTTTCTACCACTCACAATCTCTAACAATAAAACAGTAAAACTGAAAACATCCGACTTGATGAAAAAGAGGCCTTCCAAAGCATATTCAGGAGACATATAACCAATGAAACCATAATCAAGTTAAAATATTAGTAGTCATGTTTTGTCTCTCAATCTGTTTGAGCACATATCATCTTGTTTTGTACTTACTAAGTGCCAACGATTCTATTTGTATTTGCTTGTGATTCATTTCCTCCAAATATTCTTACCATTCCAAAATCTGATATCTTCGGATTCATTTCGCTATCTAGCAAAATGTTGCTTGCCTTTAAATCTCTATGAATAATCCTCAACCTAGAATATTGATGAAGGTAAAGAAGCCCCTGTGCAACACCTTCAATCACTCGAATCCGTGTTTGCCAATCTTAAATCTTGCATTTTTCTAGATCTATTTTACAATCATAAGAAATTAGTTGTACACAATTAAAAGATCGTCTGCAAAGATCGACCATGAAATCAATCACAATTATATATATATATATATATATATATATATATATGAAACATTACTAACCAAAAATGAAGAAGTTTAAACTTTTATTTGGCATATACTCATATATTAGTATCTTTTCATCTCGTTCAATGCAGTAGCCCAAAAGTCTAACAAGATTGTTGTGTTGGAGCTTGGCTATGAGCACAGCTTCATTTTTTAGCTCCTCCCATCCTTGGCCCGATCTTTTTGAAAGCCTTTTCACAGCTACCAAATCCCCTTTCAGTAATATTCCCTGAAATTGTTTTCCTTAAGCTTAGTTTTGTGGCCACGATGAAGAAATTAGGATAGCCCAATTATACTCGACAAAAATATATAGAGTAGGGATTATAATAGACGCAATAACAAATTGGCAGTGCCTGTTTGTTCTCGTTAACATGGCAAGTGTAAAGTTGATAAGAGCTAAACCTTTGTATACATTCCTCATCCTAAGCATTGCATTTATGGACAATCATACCTTGTAAACAGGTCCAAAACCACCCTCTCCAAGCTTGTTTGCATCTGAGAAATTATCAGTTGCAGCAGAAACACTTTGCAAAACTAAATAATGGCATTTTGACTTCCTTTTTCCTGATATCTCCACATTTATTTTCTTCTAGCTGCTTCAAATTTTCAGACTTTATGGTCATTGATGGACGACCACAATTCCCTTAGGCAATCTCTTCGTCCACAAAAGGGACCAACAAATGAAGGAACTCTTCCTGTTCGTCATCATTTGAACCCATTGGATGAAGAGAAGGCTGTCAGCTCCTACATAATACGTTACAGGACCGCAATAAATCTCTTTACCGTTGAAGTAACAACAATCCTCCCATTAACATTTTGAGGAAGCGTTACAGATATCCCATTCAAGCCTCTATTAACAGCGCTACCAACGGCTAGGAGGTAGGTATATATACCGATAGCTCATACCTACCAAGGTACGGAAAAAAAACTCTAGCTCACATATTCAGATATTCTTGTACTTCCTCCTTTTATTGTAGCCATTCTAACTTTAGCATCAGAGGCTTTGTTGCAGGCACCACAACGGTGACCCACACTACTTCCATTTATTCTTTCACCTGCTCAAGATCAGGTTGGCTTTAGATGGCTTCCCTCTTGGACGATCATTCTGACTGACAATCTAAGCATCATCAGTTTGGCGCCGTCTGTGGGAATGACTTTTTCGCACTTAGTTCGAAAGCACTGTTCCATTCAACTCGCAAGTCCAGATGGAATCCAACACAAACCAAGACCCTGTAGCATTAGTTATACAAATTCAGACGCTCGCAGCCACTGTGGAAGAGCTTACCAAGAAAAACCAAGAGATGAGGCAGCGAATACAACAAAAAGATCGTCACTCGGAGACCAACTGGGACGATGAAGAAAATAGCCAGAGAAAACGACCGAGCACTCCAGAAGGGGTGAACTCAGATCTCCTCAGAGAAATGAGAAAATAAATGGACGAGCTGAGAAATGCTATCAAAGAGAAAACAGATTGGAGTTTGGACAGAATGGTTAGGAAGACAGATTCACCCTTCACCCTAGCAGTCCAGGAATGTCCAGTACCATCAAAGTTTCGTCTGCCCCAGCTAGAGCCATTTGATGGATTGAAGGATCCTTTGGATCGCCTTAACACTTTCAAGACGACTTTGGGTCTCCAACAACCCCTTGACGAAATACTATGCCGCTCTTTCCCTACTACCCTTAAAGGAGCAGCCAACGAGTGGTTCACGAAACTACCAACATCATCCATTGATAACTTCGAGCAGCTAGGTAGTTCCTTCCTTCATCATTTCATTGGCGGGCAACGTCCAAAAAGACCAGCTGACCATTTGATCACCATCAAGCAAGGAGAGAAGGAAACCTTGAGATCATATGTAACATGTTTCGCCTGAAGAACTTTGGAGGTGGACGAAGCAGATGATAAAGTACAGCTAACCACCTTCAAGGCCGGATTGAAGTCCAGAGAATTCGTGGTCTCCCTGGCAAAGAATCCCCTTAAGACGATGGTAGACATGCTCTTGAAGGCGCAGAAGTATATGAATGCTGAAGACGTCGTCGCAGCAATAGGAGGAGAAGAGAAACCTAAGGAAAAGAAGAAAGAAAAAGAAGACGATCAAAGAGGATGGAAAGGGGATAAATCTGATCGACAAAATGTTGAAGGGAGCAAATGAAGGGATGAAAACAATCCTCGTGCAGTAAAGTTCACACCTTTGGTGAAGTTTGTCGACCAGATTTTGGCATAAATCAAGGACGAACGCTGTCTCAAATGGCCTAGGCCATTACACTCGTCACCCAATGTGCGCGACAAGAGGAAATATTGCCATTTCCATAAAGATCATGGACATTATACAGAGGACTACCGAAACCTAAAAGAGCATATAGAAGAGCTTATACGAAAAGGGAAGCTGTAGAAGTTTATGACAAAAGGAGATTCCAACAGATTCAGATATGGCAACAAGGAACAACACGAAGGCTCTTAGAAGGACGAGGACCACCTGCCTCTTCGTCCACAGAGTGTTATCGGGGAAATAAAGACCATCACAAGAGGACCGTCTATAGAAGGGTCATTCAAGTCCCTTAGGAAGTCATACTAGAGGCAAGTGAACAGTTTTCACAGCATGCCTCCACTAAAGCAAAGACAAACAAACCAAGATATGTATTTCTCAGAAGAAGAAGCTAGAGGGGTGAAACAGCCTCATGATGACCCATTGGTCATTATGCTCATGATTTAAGGATTTAATACCAGACGAGTTCTGGTAGATAATGGGAGCTCGACAAATATCATCTACCTTCCTGCCTTCCAACAGTTAAAATTAGACCCGAAGAGACTTCGCCCATTCAAGTCCCCCCTTGTCAGTTTCAGTGGGGACAAGGTGTACCCCCGGGGGATAGTAACACTAACAGTCATAGCTGGCTTGTATCCCCTCCAGGTAACCAACAAACATAACTTCTTGGTAATAGATTCACGTTTGTGTTACAATGTGATTATAGGAAGGCCTACCCTCAATCGTTGGAAGGAAGCTACTTTCATGTATTGCCTGAAGGTGAAGTCTCCAACAGAACAAGGAGTCGGAGAAATAAGAGGAGACCAAGTGCTGGCACGAGAATGTTACTAGGCAGTCCTGGCCTCAAAAGAAAACCATACGTGGATGATTGAAGAAAAGACAACAAAAATTGTCGAGAAACTGGAGACGATAGAGTTGGTCAAAGGAGATCCATCCAAGACGACCTAGGTGGGGACGAGTCTAAGCCCCCAGACGAAGAAAGAAATTGTTAGTTTCTTGAAGGATAACCTGGACGTGTTGGCATGGAGTCACGAAGATATGTTAGGCATACCAGTAAATGTCATCCAACACCACCTGAATGTGGACCTTGAGAAGAAGCCTGTCCAGCAAAGAAGAAGAGTCTTCGCTTTTGAACGGAACAAAGCAGTCATGGACGAAGTGAATAAGTTGCTCACTACTAACTTCATTAGAGAAGTCTACTATCCTGAGTGGTTGGCCAACGTCGTCATGGTCTAAAAGACAAATGGGAAGTGGAGAATGTGTGTCGACTTCACGGATCTGAATAATGCCTGCTTGAAGGACAACTTCCCTCTACCTTGAATTGATCAGCTTGTGGACTCGACAGCTAGACACAAGCTTCTTACCTTTATGGACGTCTTCTCTAGGTACTAGCCAGGGCCTCTATTGCTACAGGGTTATGCCTTTTAGTTTGAAGAACGCGGGGGCCACATACCAAAGATTGATAAACCAGATGTTCAACAAACAGATTGGGAGTGTGAGAGATTTTCACAATTCACTCCAATACCAATGGGCTTGGTCTACGATCGAATGTTATGAAAGATTTGTGCCCCCTCATCCTTCACCAATTGGTCGTTGGATGGATCAGTAAGGCACACGGTCCGACAGGGAGGAACACAGAAGTTTACGTTAACGATATGCTCGTCAAAAGTAAAGAAGAAGAGAACCACCTAGATGACTTTAAAGAGATGTTTAATACGCTTAGATAGTATAGCATAAAGTTGAACCCGTCCAAATGTACCTTTGGGGTCTCCTCTGGGAAATTCCTTGGATTCATGGTATCACAGAGGGGAATAGAAGCAAATCTTGAAAAGGTGAGAGCTATCCTCAAGATGTCCTCCTTGAAGACGATTAAAGAAGTGCAATCTCTCACAGGAAGGGTGGCAGCCCTTAACAGGTTTGTCTCAAAAGCAACTGACAAATGCCTTCCTTTCTTCAAGATCTTGAAGCAGGCTTTTGTGTGGACAGACGAGTGCAAGGCAGCATTCCAGGAGCTAAAGCGTTACTTGAGCAACCCCCATTCCTGATTCCATCCAAGGAGGGAGAAGACTTATTCCTATACTTAGCAGTATCCACAACTGCAGTTAGCGCGGCTTTGATCAGGAAAGAGAATAAGATACAACTCCCAGTATATTACATCAACCAGGCTTTCCAATGAGCTGAAACCTGGTACCCCCCGAATAGAAAAGATTACCTTCGCCTTAATAGTGGCCTCCAAAAAACTTCGTCCATATTTCTAGGCTAACCCGATTATAATAATGACAGACCAGCCCATTAAGAAAGCCATGAACAAGCCTGAGGCTGCTAGACGGATGGTGCAGTAGGCCGTTGAGCTCAGTCAGTTTGATATAGAATATCACCCCCGAATGGCCATAAAGGCCCAGGCACTGCTAGACTTCATAGTAGAATTTACCGCCCCTGAACATGAAGATAGCCAAGAAGAACTTTGGAAGATACATACCGACAGATCATCCACACAGAAACGAGGTGAAGCAGGCATTGTCATCACTTCCCCTAAAGGGGATATTTTAAAGTATGAAGTCCAACTTAAATTCCCCATAACCAACAACAAAGTAGAATAGGAGACTATACTGATGGGGCTCAAGATAGCTCATGCATTTGGAACTAAAACTGTCTTGTAAAAGAGTGATTCACAACTCGTCGTAGGACAAGTCAAGGGAGAATTCAAAGCAAAGGAGACAAGAATGCAGAAGTACCTCAAATTGACGAACCAATTGGTAAGCAACTTTGATCGTGTAGAGTTTGTTCAAGTCCCACGAGACCAAAACACTGAAGTTGACGAAGTTGCTCGAAGCGCGTCAGTAGATAGTCAAGCAAAGGTGACTGATTGGAAACTGGAAGAACAGCACTCTCCCAGCATCGAAGAGTTTCAAACCTTCCTTATACATGCCCGTGCAGGATGGACGAGTCCAATTCTATCCTATCTTAAAGATGGATGGTTACCACCAAACCCTAACGAAGCCAAGAAGATCCAGAAGCAAGCTGCCCGGTTCACGGTGCTGAATGAATAGTCTTACAAAAGAGGTTTTTCACAGCCTTACTTGAGGTGCGTGGAAGAGGAAAAAGCCAAGTATGTTTTGGAAGATCATGAAGGCAGGCTATTTTTGGCCCTCAATGCAACAAGACACAGTAGATTTCATCAAAAGGTGTGATAGTTGCTAAAGGTATGGAAACGTTCAACGAGTCCCAGGAAAGAAGATGACGACCATTTCTTCGCCTTAGCCATTTGCACAATGGGGGATCGACATTATGGGCCCCCTACCTCAGGGTAAGAAGCAAGTAAGGTTCTTACTCGTCGCCATCAACTACTTCATGAAGTGGGTGGAGGCAGAAGCACTGACAATAATCACAGAAGCGAAGGTACAAAGTTTTGTATGGAAAAATATTGTATGCAGGTTTGGGATCCCAAGGACAATCATATAAGACAATGGTCGTCAGTTCGACAGTCACGGATTTAGATCATTTTGCTCAAGCCTAGGCATTAAAAACAAATATTCATCCCCGGGACATCCTCAAACTAATGGACAGACAGAAGTGACAAACCGAACCCTGCTAAAGATCATCAAGGCCTGGTTAGTAGGGGTGAAGGGAGCATGGTCCAAAGAGCTATCGAGCGTTCTATGGGCTTACAGGACCACAGCAAGAACCCCAACAGAAGAGACGCCTTTCAACCTAACTTATGGCACAGAAGTAGTCATCCCCGTCGAAGTTCGACTCACCAGCCTCAGAAGGGAGTTCTTTGATGAACAAAGCAACGACGATCAACTGAAGTTAAACCTGGACTATTTGGACGAAGTCAGAGACCAAGCCTTTTAGAGAATGGCCAAATACCAGCAGAAGATGGTCGAGTACTACAACCAAAGGGTAAAGCTCAAAAGCTTCAACATCAGAGACCTTGTCCTATGAAAAGTGACTCTTGCAACGAAGGACCCAGCACAAGGCAAATTAGGACCTACCTGGGAAGGACCCTACAAGGTCGTCCACTACTCTCGCCGAGGAAGCTATCACCTGGAAGATTTGGACGGGAATAGGCTACCTCGTCCATGGAATGTTGCGCACTTAAAGAGGTATTATGAATAAGAATTATAGTCCAATTGTAAGCAGTCAGCAATGCCTTTTTTCTATCATGCAAAACAAATAAACGTATAATTCAGCAATTGATGTATTCTGACTATCTTCCTTTTATTTACATTCAAACTAAAAATGCCATCCAGATGCAAAAACTCCAACCAAGGTGAAATGATAAGATCCCTCCTAAGGGTGTAAATCATCTCAATGAAAAGGAGACGATAAAATTCCTTAAACGGATGTGCATCGTCCAAATAGAAGATGATAAGATTCCTTAAACGGATGTACAGTTTCCAAATAGAAGACGATAAGATTCTTTAAACAAATGTACATCGTCCAAATAGAAGACGATAAGATTCCTTAAACGGATGTACATCGTCCAAACGAAAGACGATAAGATTCCTTAAATGGATGTGCATCATCCAAACAAGAGACGATAAGATCCCTTGAATGGGTGTACATTGTTCAAATGAGAGATGATGAATTTCCCCAAGGGGATGTAAGCCATTCTAAATGAAAGATGATGCAATTTAAATCTTCCTGACAAAAATTGAGGCAGGAAGATCCTAAGGACGAAGGATGTCCACCGAGAAACAACAAAAGAAATTTGACCAACAAGGTTAGTAGACGTATAGTTACTTCTCATAAATATTTCTCCAAGTCCCCGATGGACGACAAGGAGACAGGGCTAACTTGAGAAAGTTAGTAGGCACACAGTTACTTTTCACAAATATTTCCTTAAGTTCCCAATAGACGACAAGGAACATAAATATTCCTTTAAAGGACGACAAAAAGCAAGAAGAAAAATACCCAAAAGCAACATGAACATAAGGTAAACAAGATACACACACACACACACACACACACACACACACACACATATATATAAGAAGTTATAGATTGTTCAAAAGCCCCAAAAACAAGCAAGGCATAAAAAGATTGATCGTCCATAAGCCCTAAAACAGGCAGGGCATTCAAAAAAAAAATGTAATATTACACTACAAGAGCATCATTTTCGTCCTTCTTGGATTCTAGAGGATCATCACCAGCAGCAGCAGAAGCCTAGGATGCCTAGGCCGCCTTATTCGCTTCAATCTCCTTGTCCACAGCTTCAAAATCCAGGTCCTCCAAGTCTACTCCTGGACCGTGTTTCACCACGTACCTCCTGAGCAGCTCGAACCTCTTAAAGTACCAGCCAAACAATATGGCATTGTATTCATCCGTTGTCTGAAAAGCACAGACGGCCTTGGCCACGACGTTCTTCATTTTTTAGCCAGCCGCCGCCAAGAGCTCATCTCTCTGCTTCACCAACTGCATCTCGGCGTCCAACTTTTCAGTTAAAGCCTTTATTTTTTCCTTGGACGAGTTATTTTCGTCCATCGCCACGATCAAGTCTTTCCTTAAACCAGAGGCCTCAACTTCCAACGCCTCTACCTTTGAAGTGGCCAGGACAACCTTCTCCTTACTCGCCAAATATTGAGAAGTAATATGCATTGCCTCCCCCAACACCTAGCATTAAGGGGTGCATCACGAACAACAGATATACTTGGACGAAGGAAAACAAGGGAAGAAAGAAGACGAAAAGGAGTTACCTGGACGAGCTTATGCATATGGCGGTTCACCATCTCGTGAGAGGGAACGCCGGAGATCTCCTTCAACTCATCCAGAGTAACAATGTTGTTTGCACGAGCTAGGGCCGTCTCAGCATTAGCCCAGACACTAGCTCCCATTTTCTCCTTACCCTTCTCGCTCATTTTATGCTTCTTGTGATGAGGAGTAATCTATTCAATGGACAGGACTAGGGAAGCTACCCGACCCTCGTCCAAAGCTAGGGTGGACGAGCCCTTTTTTGCGGCCTCCTTCTCTTTCTCTCTCTCTCTCTATTAGCCAGCCTCAACCTGCGCTGGCCAATGCTGGAAAGGGGTTCATTTTTCTTTACCTTAATCCGGGCATAGAACTCCTGATTAAACTTGGTTGTCATTTCTACAAAGAAGAAAAATAGTGGAGTTAAGTAGGAAAAAAAAAGAATGAGAAAAGAAAAGGAAAGATGGACGATCTACTCTCATCCTAAAGAAAATTACTTTTTTCTTCGCGGCGGATAGCACGAAGGACGTAATGGGAAGGTTCTGGTCCCAAGCAGTGACAGGCTAAGGTCTTGGGATCCACCAAATCGTCAAAGTCATCAATAGTGCTCGCGTACTCAATGGCTGCACGAACACACTCTGCAAACCTGCTCTCCAACTCTGGACGATCTTTGACTGTGAAAATAAAAACAAAGGAAATCACGCAAGGTCAGAACAAACGATTCAAGCAAGGAGATAGACGAAAAGGAAAAGAAAATGCAAAGCAAATGCACCAAGTACAAGGGTCTCCCACCGATGCAGCAGCCTAGGGACATCACCCCAGAAGTCATCAGAGAAGGTCTCCCAACCGTCACTCGACACAAAGAAGTACCTTAACTTCCAGTAATGGAATGACGAAGGCAAATCGACAATGAGCCGAGACCTTCTATCCCAAGGCACGAGCTTATAGTAACCAAACTCCTTGGACTCCTTTAGAGGGTAAAGGTGGACGAACTCGTTTAAAGTGATCATATCACCATCAGCTATGATCGTCCAGATTACCATGCAACTTATGACGATTCGCCACGAATTCGGCGTAAGTTGTCCTGGGGCTATGTTTAGATAATGAAGGAACTCCATTATGAATGGATGGACGGGGAACCTAAGGCCACACAGGAAGGCAGCCTCATAAAAGCAAACCTCCCTGTGGGCAAATGCACAGGATTTTCGCCTTTCCTAGGAAGACGAACCCTAGTCTCCTCAAGAAATTGAAATTTATCCCTAAATCTAAAGAAGGTATCGTCGTTCAGAGAACACTCCTCTTGAAGGGCATAAAAGGACTGGGGTGAAGCTAGGATAGAAGGTCAGGAAGACAAAGGCCTAGAAACAGCTATATTTTTCTCAACCCTACCCGGACCAGCACTGGATGACAAGTTAGCCTCTAAATCACCAGATCTAACCTCAGAACTCATTCCCCCCCCCCCCCCTTAGACCACCTCGCACCGACTCAAACTAGCTTAGAGACTTACACAGCAACAAGTACAGATCCCTCAATACTAGACTCAAACTACTGCCACTTAGGACAAAATCCCTAATCGGTGGGTAAGGACCACTAGAACTACCCACAAACACACCCAAATGAGCGAAAAAGAAGACAATTGAGGGGGTAGTGCGCCTAATATCAGAATAATCCATCAAAAAGGAAACAGAAAAGGACAAGATTCAAAAAGGGAACAAAGTACAGAAAAAGGAAGCAAATAAAACTTAAAAAGGAAAGAAGGAGCAAGAAAAGGAAAAGGGCATACCTGATAAAGGAAGTGAAGCTGAGAAAGAGAGAAAATAAGTGCTGAAATCGCAGTGATGAAACTCAAAGGAAAATGAAGAGCAACGCACACCAGAAGACTGGAATTTTTGCAAAATTAAGTGTAGAGACAAAGCACCAAAGGTTTAAAAAGAAAGCACCTCAAAAAATGTGGGAAAACTGAAAAGTTTCGCTGGAACCAAGAACCCTTCGGCCAATCCTGGAGTGACACGTGGCCACGACACACGCCACACCGCCACTAGGTAATAACTGCGGAAGGGGGAACTCAAAGCGCCATAACCACTACAAAAAAAAAAAAAAAAAGGGTGGGCTCATACATTCCATGGCCGTTTCCAAATTGAACGACCACGGAATGGGGGGTAGTTGATGGACGACCACGATTCCCTCAGGCAATCTATTCATCCATAAAAGGGACCGAAAAACGAAGGAATCCTTCTAGTTCATCATCATTTGAACCCATTGGACAAAGAGAAGGCTACCAACTCCTACATAATGGCAATACGTTACAGGACCGCAATAAATCTCTTTTGCCGTTGAAGTAACAATGATCCTCCCATTAACATTTCGAGGAAGCGTTACAGATAACCCATTCAAGCCTTCATTAACAGCACTACCAATGGCTAGGAAAAGGAGGCAGGTATATATACAGATAGCTCATACCTACCAAGGTACGAAAAGAACTCTAGCTCACATATTCAGATATTCTTATACTTCTCCTTTTACTGTAGCCATTCTAAATTTAGCATCGGAGACGTTGTGGCAGGCACCACACCGGTGACCCACACTACTTCCCTTCACTCTTTCACCTTCTCAGAATTAGGTTGGCTTTGGACAGTTTCCCTCCTGGACGATCATTCTGACTGACGATCTGAGCATCATCAGTCATGCCCAAATCTAATTGTACCAAATCCTCACCTGAACAGTGAACAATTACAACACATATACATTTATGGCAATAATTATGGATATACATTTTGATTGCTTAAATAGCGTTATCAGCAATTCTTTTCTTACCCTTGCTTGTCATCCTGAGTTTTCACCATACACAATAGACAAAGAGGCCCAACATAAGCGTTGCAAGAGGCAGAGATGTAGCCAGTATGGTGACTAATTGCTTAGCTTGTACAAGCATTACTCTTTCAATTGCTCCAGGCGTTACTGCTGGGCTAGATTCATTCCTTGAGATTGGGACTGTCGAAGAAAATCAGAGAAATAAATAAATATATGCATTGTACTTGCATTACAAATTGGCAATACCCACTATCTCAAATAATAATAATATGGCAAAGCCAAGAATTATCCGGTAAAAGCTTTGAAACTCAACAAGTGTAAATGTAAAGTAGTTACCGACCTCGAATTAAAGAAGATTTTAACACTTGTTTGCGATATAGTACCTTAGATATAACACATTAGATTATCCAATTAAAATTTAACACTTGTTTGCAATGAATTTAATTGTCCTTACCTTAGGTTACCTAATTAAATTTTAAGAGTACATTTTCTAAGTTTTTGTGATTTATTGGTCAATAAAATTAAAATTAATTGGGAAAGCTAATGTAGTGCACCCAAGATAGTGTACTTAAGTTTTACCTTTAGTTTCATAACATGATCAAAATTGCCACTTGCCTAAAATCCTAAACAGTTAGGAAAGAGTGAGATATATAATTTGATAATTCAATAGTTGGGAGAATATGTGATTTAGACAATGAATGTCTCTTTTAAGAGGTGTCAACCAATTGAGGTGTATTAAAGGAAAGAGTGAATTTGATAGCATTTAACTGTTTTTCTAACACAAATAAATTAAGAAGAAACAACATCCACAGTACTAATAACGAGAAGTCCTTTTATATTTCTTACCATTGGTGAGCAAATCCAAGGAGGATAGTTTTAACTGCTTTTCTAACACAAATAAATTAAATAAATAAATTAAGAAGAAACAACATCCACAGTACTAATAACAAGAAGCCCTTTTATATTTCTTACCATTGGTGAGCAAATCCAAGGAGGATAGTTTGAGATAGAAATCATTTCCATAAATATCATCGTTTGGTAGTTGTTTCAGATGTGACAAAGAACCATTCCATTCTAAGCACTTAGATTTGTTCTTACGGGAACGGTAATTATCTTCATAAGCATAAGCAATACAAGAACACTTGTTCAAGCAAGCTGATTCGCACTCCTTATCACTCCCAATGTCGAAAGACAGCGGACTATCAAGCCAATCAATTTTAGACGTGGGAAGAAACCCATCGTTCGGAACATCACTATTATTACTGCAGTGCAGAGCAGTTTTCCTCACACGGCCCCTGGGCACGTTTCCTCCGCTCCAAACATCGGCAGACACGGATTTGAAGCCTGGCAAACAGCTACATGGTTCCAGCGCTGTCTCATTGCATATGCTGAAATTACCGCATGCAACATAATCCCCACACCCAGAGGAATTCCACTTTTGCTCATCTTCTGACCATGACTGCAGTTTAAGCTTTCCGTATTCATCCAACACGATTCTCGAAATTTGAGTCTGAGAAGTGTTATTAATAGGCCAAGTAACATACCCCAAAGACGAATCATAAGATAAAACATCAAAACTATCGATTGAACTAGCCCAATATACTTTAGAACCCTCCATTAATGTCAGCCGATTCCAATATTCCAGCTCTAGGGAGAAATTACCTGGAGCAGGGTGTTCTTTACTTTTCCATGAATTTAATGGCCAACCATGTCTTCAAAGAGTCATTCCGGGCAAAGGAGTGTCAGTAGGATAGGCAAAGCTCTGCCACAAAATCTCCTAGACCCTGTTTGTGAGTATAAGATTACCTGTTGTTGGTGCAATCACAATAATAATGGAAATAACACAACGAGAAACTGAATAATACTTTTAAATATGATTAATGTAAGAAAGGAATTACACAACACTATTTGGACTGAGGCGCGGCACTCGCTTTTTTTAAGGAGATTCAAGCCCTTGGTTGGCTAAACTTTGTAATCGGTGCAGACCTTTTCTGACTTGTCTCCCCCAGGATACAACAGCCCAACAAGTGATATCTGAGACAATTCACTTTAGCCCATTAATCACCACAATTAAAAAGAATAAAATAGTCTCTCTCCTTTTCAATGTGGGATTAAACATTTTCACTAACTCCTCATCTTCCATATTCACTCTTACATTTTTACATTTATGTTATAACATTTATTCATTTTATTTATTTAATATTAAAATGCTCCAACAATCCCCCACTCATTTTAATAATAATTTTTAGTTAAGGAGAGATTACCAAATAAAGACAGGTCACTATGCATCATGAAGGTATGGTTTGCATTGAACCTTCACTTAGTAAAACAGCGATCTCAACTCCAGAGTCGTAGTGGTCTCTGACTTGAACTAGGACTGCTTTAGGGAAATTAACGTCACTGCTCACACATAATAACCCAGGTGTTGACATGAGCTTTTATAGCTAGTACTTTACGGTCGTGTGCTGATCCCGGTTTCATGAGTGTATTTGAGATTAAGTCCAAATCTCATAGGGAGCGGCCCCACCCCACACTCACATAGGTGAAATTTTGTCAAGGGTGCTCCTGTAATTCTGACACCCTACTCATACGAGATACAAATTTCATTAAGAGTTTTTTACTCAACCTCTCCACATTACAGGATAAGTGCACTTACATCATAGGGATGAACAATTAAAAAATTATTTATAAAATAAATAATTAAAAATAAATAAATTGTGCATTTCTTACGACTATTGTATGATTTGTTTTTCCCATTGAACCCAATTCTCAAGATTTTTGGTCCTTGGGTTGGGTATCCTCATACATGGCTCATGATTCTATGGACTTTAGTCCCATCCCCCTCGATGTATTCTAGACTCTATCTTTTGACAAGGTCTTGGCAAATGGATCTGCAAGATTATTATTAGATTTAACATAATCCACAGTTATGATGCCACTACTTAAATAAGATCGCACGGTACTGTGCTTTCTTCTTATAGGTCTGGATTTACCATTGTAGTTACGGTTTTTAACCCTACCAATTGTAGCAGTGCTATCATAATGAATTAATATAGGTGGAATTGGATTTTCCTATAGTGGAATTTCATATAACAAATCTCTAAGCCAATTTGCCTCTTCATTAGCTGAAGCTAATGCTATTAATTCAGCTTCCATTGTTGAATTAACAATTATTGTTTGCTTTTTAGATTTCCAACAAATAGCACCACTACCTAAGGTAAAAATATAACCAGTGGTAGAGAGAGAATCACCTGACAAAGTATTCCAATCGGCATCACTAAAACTTTCAATCACAGCAATGTACTTTTTATATAAAATATGTCATAACTTTTGGTAGCAATTAAATATCTCATGACTCGCTCAATAGCTAGCCAATGATCTTTACTAGGCTTGCTAGTAAATCTGCTAAGCACTCCTACTGCATATGCAATGTCAGATCTAGTACAATCAGTAGCATAACGCAAACTACCAATGATACTAGCATAATCCTTTTGATTAAAAATCTCATTATCATTATTCACAAGAAATAAATGAACAGTAGAATCAAAAGGAGTAGCTACACTTTTGTGATCATGAAAATTATATTTTCTCAACATAATGTGATTGATCAAGATATATTCCATCACATGCTTTTGTAATTTTCATGCCCAAAATAAAATTAGCCTCACCAAGATCTTTCATATCAAAATGGCTTTTAAGTATATTTTTTTCTCTTTTATAACATGCATATTTAAGCCAAAAATCAACATATCATCCACATTGAAGCTAATAATAACATGTAAATTATTCCATGATTTAGAATAAATACATTTATCACATTCATTTGATTTATAACCATTCTCAATCATGCAGGAATCAAACTTTTCATGCCACTGCTTAGGTGCTTGTTTTAAGCCATATAGGGATTTAGTTAGCTTACATACCTTGCTTTCTTGTCCAGGCTCTACAAAGCCTTCGGGTTGATCCATATAAATCTCTTCGTCTAGGTCCCCATTTAAAAAAGCAATTTTTACATCCATTTGATGAATTTTCAAATCAAAAATTGCAGTAATAGTAATTAGCAATCTAATAGATGTAATTCTTGTTACTGGAGAAAAAGTATCAAAGAAATCAAGATCAGCTTTTTGTTTAAAGCCTTTTGCAACAAGTCTAGCTTTAAACTTATCTATTGATCCATCCGGTTTCAACTTTTTTCTAAGGACCCATTTACAACCTATGGTCTTACAACCCGATGGAAGATCTACTAATTTCCAAGTTCTATTAGAAATTAGAGATTCCATCTCATCATTTACAGCCTCTTTCCAAAAAAAAGCATCAGGTGATGTTAAAGCCTCTTTCAAATTTTGGGGATTTTCCTCAATATTAAAAACATAATAATCATGACCAAAATCCTTTTCAACTCTAGCTCTTTTACTCCTTCTAGGTTTGTAAAGTTATTATTTACAACTATATGTTTTTGTTGGCTTATATTCCGTGCCAAATTTGATTATAATTATATTCAATCTGTTGTACCCTGTATTTGTTGTGGGATTTCATTGTAAGGGTTGTGTGTTAGAGAGAGAGTGTGTGAAGACTCAAGCATTTGAAGACTGAAGATTTCTCGCGGGTATCTCGCGACTTAGCTTCCTGCGAAATGATACATGTGTCCTGCACATGCTGGAATGCGAAGAGTCAGGCCAGGTAGAGACAGCTGTGTCTCGCAAGTATCTCGCGGGTAAGGCCTTCTCGCGAGACACCCGCGAGGCATTCTGTTCTGCTAGCCTGTCCAGTCTGAGACACACTTTCTGTACCCACACTATTTATACCCACATTACCCACAATTGAAAGGAGAGCCTCTAGAGAAAACCCTAGTCAAACACCTTGAGAGTTAGAGATTGTTATACCCACAATCCTCTACACATTTGTTTTGGGAATTTCCTCATCTCCTACCTCTCCATTTCCATACCATTGAGAGGTTGATAGCCCAAACACTTACCATACCCTTTGAGAGTGTCAAGTGACGTTTTAGTGCTGCTGGGAAGCATTGGAAGAAGCTAAGGATGGCAAATGCAACATGGAGCTTGTTGCGGGATTCGGAGAACTAAGACAAAACACGGTTCCAAGAAGCCTTGTTGAAGTAAGAGCTTGGAGGGCTTAGGTACATTGGGTAGATTAGGCTTGGAGGGTCTCTTGCTAACCCATGTATCCCAACTGATTGTCTAGTGGATCGATTTCCACTTGGAGGGTGGCAGAGAGGTTTTTCGCCGAGTTCTTCAGTTTCCTCTTCGATAACACGTCTCGGTGTTATCTGTGTTTGCATCTCTCTTCCCTACTCTTGTTCATTTCACTTTTACAGTTGTGTTGCTTTAAATATGGATTAGAGTAGTTGTCGTGCTTATACGCTTGTGTTTACACTATTCCGCACTTAGTATTAAGTTAGTGTAAAATCAACCAAGCCGTAACTTTAATTTGGGGGTCTAAACTGCTCATGTGTTTTCTACACATTTCCAAGCTTTCAATTGGTATCAGAGCGAGTACACTCGCTGTGGTTTAAATACCTAAGTGTGAACCTTGACCCTTTTTGAGATGGATAGGTCTCAATCCCTAAATATTCCACCATTTTTTTATGGTAACAATTATGCTTTCTGGAAAGTCAGAATGAGGGCATTTTTATGCTCTATTGAGGATACCGTTTGGAATGCGGTTGAAGTAGGTTGGACTAGGTCGGAGGCTGCAAAATCCACTTGGGATAAGGCAGCTCTTACAGCGGTTAATGCTAATAGTAAAGCATTAAATGCTATTTTCTATGGTGTGTCTCCAAATGAATTCCACAGGATATCTCACATGACAGTTGCCAAGGAAGCTTGGGAGATTTTGGAGACTACCTATGAAGGTACAAAGAAAGTTAAGGACACAAAGCTTCAGATGCTTACCACCAAGTTCGAAGAGCTTAAGATGGGAGATGATGAGTCATTTGATTCGTTTTATGGGAAGCTCAATGAAATTGTGATTGCGAAGCTCAATCTTGGTGAGAAGATTGAAGATACTAAGGTGGTGAGAAAAATTTTGAGGTCCTTACCGGAAAGCTTTCGAGCAAAAGTCACAGCCATAGAGGAAAGCAAAGATTTGGATGAAATTAAAAACCAAGAGCTCATTGGGTCTCTTCAAACGTATGAGCTTGGACTGCCTTCCCATAAGACGAGTAAATCGCTTGCTCTCAAAACCATCACCGAAAGAATGGATGATTCCTCCGAAGAAGATGGAGTGGAGAAGGAAGTAGCATTTCTTGTGAAAAACTTCCGCAAATTTCTGAAGATGAAGAACAGTGGGAAACCATTCAACAGAGGGAAGTTTTCATCTTCAAGAGGTGATAGGAAAGAGTTTAAGAGGAAAGAGGGGAAAGATTCTCAATCTCCTTCAAACATTGTGTGTTATGAACGCAATGGCCATGGACATCTCAAGAGGAGTGTCCAAATTATCTAAGAGGAAAGGGTAAGGCGTATGCCACGATGCTGAGTGATTCAGATTCTTCAAATTCTGATTCTGAAGAGAGCTGTGATGGAGAAGGAAACTACTCCGCATTTATGACCATTGCTCATGTGGATTCCTCAGATGATTTGGGTGCACTTGTGAAGGAGCTTGGTGAGCACTCTGATTTGGAATCAATTGGAATAGTTGAGGAATCTGAAGATGAGGTAGACGGAGAAGAAGTGGGTCTACAAGAGACTTATAATTCCCTCCTTGAGAAGACCGGTGGATATGCAAAGGTGGCTAACGCAGCCATTAAAAAGATGAAGAGGGCTGAAGAGGATTAGAAAGCCTTCTGGTGCGATATAAAGAGGCGAAGTGTGAGATTGAAACATGAAATGGTGAGCTATCAGAAGCTTGCACAAAAGTGAGATTTCTTGAGCAAGAGGTAGTGCAAGCACAAGCCAAGATGGAAAGGGTCTCTTCTAAGAAGCTAGATGATGTTATTTCATCTCAAAAACATGCCTCAGACAAGTCCGGACTGGGATATACTGGAGGGAGCAGCTCATTAGCCAATGTCACCAAAGAAGTGAAGTTCATGAAGGCCAAAGATACGGTTGTAGAAGAGCCAACTCCTAAGAAAGTTAAGGCTGAAAAGAAGAAGAATGTGGCTAATCAACGGGTGTTTAATAAGTCCTGAAATCAATCAGAAGCTAGATTTGGATCCAGAGGAAGATCACTTCCAAGATCACAATAGGGTCCTAGATCGAATCATTTGTGTCACTTTTGTGGATTACAAGGACATACAAGACCTAACTGTCATAAGCTGAGAGCATTGAATAATGCAAGCTCTCCTTGGCCACGAGGAAGGAGAAATGACGAGAGGTCTTGGGGTGGTGAGCAAACAAGAAGTCAAAACCGTGATCCCGGAATGATGGACGTGATGAAGATGATCGGTGCCTTCACCAATTGTTTGGAAAGCTTCACACGAAGGTTTGAAAGTCCCAACTCTCGTATCCAATCCGTCAAGGATATCACCCCAAACGCATGTGACGTGTGGATGAAGAGGGGTACTCATGCATAAGCATTATAACATGTCCATGCACTAATTCTTCCAATGCTTAGGGACATTTTCTGTTGCATCTTATCATGCATTGCCTTCATTTTATAGCATGTTTCTTTTACCTGTTTGGCTTGTGCCTGTTTTGTTTTGTTGATCTTACTTTATTTTGATTTGTTTTTTAGTGTGTTCAAAAAATTCAAAAACCCATAAAAATTGAAAAATCTTCAAAAAGTTTGATCGCTCGTTTTGTGCATATCTCATGTGAGTTTGGCCTAGTACCTTCGTACTAATGGCACAGTACATTTACAAGCTTATGCACTTTGATCTTTGTGGAAGAAATCTTGAAAATTATGTGTGGCTGTTGTAAATAGATCTTCAAGCTTGTCATGAATTATTGGTCAATAGTCTTGATGGTCTTGATACATGCATAGACTTGTGTCTATATCTCTTCCCACTTTATTTTTTTTTGTTTTTGCAAAAGAGCTCACTAAATGTAAATCTCCAAATGAAAAGAGATATCGAGTTGCAAAAGCCTATTGCACATACTAGTATTTGACTAGGAAAAAGGGAAAGCGACTTGTGTTTTGAAATGTATGGTGCTCAAAAAGCCAAAGGCTAATTCTAAATGTTGATATATCAAAAATATCAAGCACTGATCTCAAAAAGGAGATGTATCATCCAAAATGGATCAAATGTAATCAGTTTATGATTTATGCAGAAGACAAATGAAAAGCTTCTAAGCTATGTAATCAATTTGTGGGAGGTCATATATACTCATTTCTATAATTGAGATAGTCCACTTGATTTCGTATCAGTTGTGTATGACTTGATTGAATTGATCATTGAAGCTTCACTCTGGTCTAAGGACTATTTCACACTTGATACTCACCCACAACACACAAGACTTTGATTCAATGAATGCTTATCTCATTTGTGTGATTGTACATGTTTAAATGTGATGTGTATGCTCAAATACTTGATGATCAAACCCAAAAAGATTTTTGAGTGTTTTATATGTTTTTGAAAGTGATTTTATACTTTCGTGTCTTTAGTTTTTGTTCAAAATGCATTTTTGTATTTTTCTTCATAAACTGGTTCAGAGGTGTTCTCGCGAGAAGCTCGCGACTTAGAGCTTCCCGCGAAATGAGCTTGAGGGAAATATATTTTTTTTCACTGTGTCACACAGAAACTCTCACGACTATCTCACGACCAACAGCTTCTCGCGAAATGCTGTTTGGCAAAAACTAGATTTTTCCAAAATCAGACAGAAGCTACCAAAACTGTCTCGTGACTGTTTCGCGACCTAGAGCTTCTCGCGAAATTTCATGTGCTTAAGTGGCCATTCTTGCGACTGTTTCACGACTGTATCGCGACTCTATAACCAGCAAAAAACGCGTGTTTTCAGTTTATATGTAGCAGATGTGACAGTTTTTCAAAACTTTCTCATTTCCCTCGCTCAACCTCTCTCGAACCTCTTTCAACCCAAATCACTATTTCATTCAAACCCCATCATTTTCAAGCAAAATTTCTGCACAATCCTTTCACGGTATGTACCTATTACACTTTTTTCATCTTTTATTTTCGGATTATGCAGTTTTTATGCTTAGGGTTTGAAAATTGGGGATTTTCAAAAAATTGGGTTGGGTTTCCTTTTAAAGTGAAAATTTTTCAATTTCTTTGATTGGGCTGAGTCCCATTTGTCATTTGTGCATCTGTGTTGGCCCCTTGTGGCATTTTAACATGTATTTAGGCATGATTTCACTATGTTCATGCATTATTCATGTGATATTTGCTTTGTTGCATGTTAGGTGTTTGACAAAATGTCTAAGTGACATTTGTGTGATGAATTGGACTAAACTTAGTTCCAATCATTTTTCTCAATCTTATTTGTCATGTTTTTCATGCTTTAGTCAATGGCTTTGTGTTTTACACACTTTGCTCATTTTGTGCCTCATTGTCGTGCCATGCCATGCATATGCACACAGACGCACAGTTACTTATTTTCATGTATTGTGTTTATAATCCCTTGTTCTATATGCTTTAGTATGTTGTTTTGAGTTGGTTATGCTCTGTTTTAGGCTAATTTTACCTCTGTTATGGAACTAACTTGAATCTAATCAAGTTTTATGTTCTATTTGTGCTTTGTGTACTTGGTTCTTTTCTGGTTCTGTTGTTATATAGATGGCTCCAACCAAGCATGCAGCTATAAAGAAACCAACTTCAAAATGAGCACGCACTGATTCTGATCATTTCAAGTCTGCTGAAGCTGATATAAAGTATAATGACTGCTACAAGGACAAGACGATCATCATGGAAAGGGTGGTTTAGTTAGAAACTCTTAAGGACACATCCATCCCTAAGGTGTTCAAAGAAAGAACTTGGTGGCTCACCGAAGAAATCATCAATGGATACAATCCGATTTTCTTCGGAGATGAGGACATTGAGTTATGTGATGATTCATAATTTTTATCCGGTCACCAACCTCACCACACTATCAGCTCCAAGAACGAGATTTCTGTATGATCTCTTTACCCATAAAGAGATAGACATTTGTGGCCATATCATCCATGTCCTGAAGAAGAGCATTACAAAGTAGAATTCAAGGACTGTAATGCCGTTTCCCTCTCTGATTATGGGCTTGATTGCTAAGGCAAAGCTCAAAATTCCCAGTGGCCTCACAGCAGTTCAGAGGGACTACCCCATTGGTGGTCATACATTGACTAAGAGCACAGCACACATCAAAGGCTCCATGACTGGTGTGCATACCATACCATAACCAGGTGTTGAGCAGGACGAAGGTGGAGATACAGAGGAGGAGATTGATAGGTTCACTTCTGCTCCAAAGGCCGCGGCTTAGCCATCATCTTCTGCTCCATCACGAGGTTTAAGTAAACTTGATCAATTACTAGCTAAAATGGACCAGTTGTCTACAGTTCTTGATTCCCATGTGCATCACACCGCGACCCAGTTTGCATACCTCCAAGGACAGATCACTGCATTGTCTTCACAGATACAAGACTTGTCTATGGCGTAGGGATCAGATTCAGAGTCGGATCAGTTCTAGCCTCTTTGGCCATTCCAGTCAAAAAGGGGAAGAAAATTTTGAGGGGGAGCTAAATAAGAGCTTGCACAGCGTTAGGGGGAGCATAGTTTTAGACTTATAAACATTGGTTATTGCTCCATAAACGGTTTACCTTTGTTTAATTTATTTTTATAACTACTGTTTATTGCTATTATGTCTTAAGTACCTCACTCTTGTGCCCTTATAGGATTGTTCCTAGATGCATATATGTTTTTTACCCACAATTGAAAGGAGAGCCTCTGAGAGAAAATCCTAGCCAAACACCTTGAGAGTTAGAGATTGTTATACCCACAATCCTCTATACATTTGTTTTGGAAATTTCCTCATCTCCTACCTCTCCATTTCCATACCATTGAGAGGTTAATAGCTCAAACACTTATCACACCCTTTGAGAGTGTCAAGTGACGTTTTGGTGCTACTTGGAAGCATTTGAAGAAGCCAAGGATGGCAAATGCAACATGGAGCTTGTTGCGGGATCCGGAGAACTAAGACAAGACACGGTTCCGAGAAGCCTTGTTGGAGTAGGAGCTTGGAGGGCTTAGGTACATCGGGTAGATTAGGCTTGGAGGGTCTCTTGCTAACCCATGCATCCCAACTGATTGACTAGTGGATCAATTTCCACTTGTAGGGCGGCAGAGAGGTTTTTCGTCGAGTTCTTCTGTTTCCTCTTCGATAACACGTCTCTGTGTTATCTGTGTTTGCATCTCTCTTCTCTAATCTTGTTCATTTTATTTTTACTGCTGTGTTACTTTAAATATGGATTAGAGTAGTTGTCGTGCTTATACGCTTATGTTTACACTATTCCGCACTTAGTATTAAGTTAGTGTAAAATCAAACCAAGCCGTAACTTTAATTTGGAGGTCTAAACTGCTCATGTGTTTTCGACACATTTTCGAGCTTTCAAGGTTCCATTTCAGAATTTTCTTGATTTTGTAAATGTGAAGTAGAAGAACTTGGTTGTGACAAAATATTTTCTTCACCCCCACTATTTTTCAATTTAAAAGGAAATTTTTCTTCATGAAAAATTGCATCACCCGATTCAAAAATTATTTTGTTTTCAAGATCAAAAAATCTATAGGCTGCACTATTAATCGCATAACCAAGAAAAGCACAGATAGTAACTCTTATACCTAATTTAGGCATTTTAGGGTCAGTAAGTCTTACATAAGCAAGACAACCCCACACTCTCATATATCCCAAATTTGGCTTATGTCCTTTCCACATTTCAAAAGATGTGGTGTGTGACTTTTTATGTGGCACCCTATTCAAAACATGACATGCAGTTAAAATAGCTTCACCCCAAAAATGTAAAGGTGCACCAGATTCAATTAACATAGCATTTGTTAACTCAAGTAAAGTTCTATTTTTTCTTTCAGCCACACCATTAGAAGCAGGTGAATATGGTGCAGTAGTTTCATGGATAATTCCCAAAGACTGAACAAATGAGTTGAATGCACTTGATTCATACTCACGGCCTCTATCACTTCTTATTCTTTTTATTTTTCTACCGAATTGATTTTCAACTTCTTTTAAAAAATCGTGAAATTTTTCAAAAGTATCACTTTTATTTTTCAACAAATAAATAGTTGTATATTTTGAGAAATCATCAATAAAAGTGATAATATATCTATTTCCTCCACGAGTTAAAATTCCCTCAAATTCACATAAATCAGAGTGAATTGACTCAAGCAATTCGGTATTTCTTACAACATTTTTATGAGGCTTTTTTGTAATCTTAGCTTGACTACAAGTTTCACATTTTTCAAAATTTTTTGACAGTCTTGGAATTAATCCTAAACTATTCATGATTCCCACATATCTACTATTTATATGACACAAACGAGCATGCCAAAAATTAATAGAAGAAAGCATATAAACTAAACTGGTAAATGCTTTATTATTCTCAACATTCAATTTAAACATTCCATCACAAGCATAACCCTTGCCCACAAATAATCCCTTTTTAGTGATTACATAATTATCAGATTCCATAGTTTGCTTGAAGTCAGTCTTGTTAAGCAAAAAACTTGACATTAAATTCTTCCTCATGGACGGAGTGTAAAGAGCATCTTTCAATGTTAGCACGTGTCTAGAAGTGAATTTCAATTCAACCTCACCACTCCTAAGAACCTTGGTTTTGCTAAAGTCACCAAACATAACAATTTTTTCTTCTTCAAAAGGAGTGTACAACTTGAACCAATTTTTGTCATAGCAGACGTGCCTATTAGTACCAGAATCTGCCCACCACCCTTCAACATATTGCACCATATTAATGTCTGTAATCATAGCCACTAAAGGCTCTTCGGTTACGTTAACCTGCGGGACATATTCATGTTTCCGAAATTTGCAAAATCGAGCAATATGCCCACTATTGCCACAGACAAAACAGGATCTATTAAATTGATCTTGTGAATGGGGTCCTTGGTTCTTATTGTAATTTTTATTCGGGTTTCCCCTTCCTTGAGGTCTATTATTATTTTTAAAGGCTCTCTTTTTAGGTTTCAATTGACTATTTCTAGGAAAATGATTTTTGGGCATATTATTATTGGTTGAAATAAGGTTTACCTTTGTGGTAGAGTTACCATTGCTCTCTTGTGTCATGAGTGCATCTTGTCCTCTAGCCTCCTCCTCCACACGGATGCGTGTGATCAAAGTTTCCAAGGATGTCTCCTTTTGTTTGTGCCGCAAAGTCTTTTGGAACCCCCTCCAAGATTGTGGTAGTTTATCAATTATGCTAGCTACCACCAAATTGTCTCCAATCTTTATGCCTTCGGATCTCAATTCTACCACAATCATTTGGAAGTTTTGTGCTTGATCCACCACCGATTTCCATCCACCATTTGGTAACGGAAAAATCTGCTAGCAGCATACTTCTTTGCACCTGCCTCCTCGGTGCTTTGTAAAACTTTCCAAATTTTTTTAGCAGAATTGTAAGTTGTATCATAATAATCATAGAAATAATCGGCAAGACAATTCAATAGATAAGAGCGACAATTATACTCATCTTTTGTATACTTATCTATTTTTTCTTGATGGAGAATATATTCTTCCTCACTCATCTCATCGGTAGGAACTTTTGATGGATTCTTATCAGTGAGGATGTAGGAGACTTTGAGAAGACTCGAGTAGAAGAGGACCTTTCCTTTCCACATCTTGAAGTGGGATCCCTTAAAGCGAAAAGGCTTGTTAAGATCTCCAACAAGCTCATTTGGTTTCTCTTGTGTAGGCTCCATGTGTTTGAATCTCCTTAAAATTGTTGGTGCAATCACAATAATAATGGAAATAACACAACGAGAAAATGAATAATACTTCTGAATATTATTAATGTAAAGAAAGGAATTACACAACACTAGTTAGACTAAGGCGCGGCACTCGCTCTCTTTAAGGAGATTCAAGCCCTTAGTTGGCTAAACTTTGTAACCGATGCAGACCTTCTTTGACTTGTCTCCCCCAGGATACAACAACCCAACAAGTGTCATATGGCTAGAACAACCTCTGCACAAAGTGTTTAAGCCCAAAGCTCCACCAGAAAGAACACCCTTCCTTGCCAAGAATCTCTCTATTTTTTTTTTTTTTTTTTTTTTTTTTGTGTATTGCAATGACATGGATTGAGTATGAATGAGTCTATTTATAGGCTTAATGGGCCTCATGAAATTACTACCCAATTTATTTTGATTAATTAGGTCCATTATTCTGATGTAGTGGGTGTTACAAGATTAATTGTTGGATATTAATCTGATGGGCTGGAGTTACTCAATTAATGGTGAGATAATTCATTTTAGCCCATTAATCACCACAATTAAAAAAAATAAAATAGTCTCTCTCCTTTTCAATGTGGGATTAAACATTTTCACTAACTCCTCATCTTCCATATTCACTCCCACATTTTTACATTTATGTTATAACATTTATTCATTTTATTTATTTAATATTAAAATGCTCCAACACCTGTATTCAATAGCATGGCATAGGTACCATTGCCAGCTGATTTTTGTTTCTCTTTTCTTTGTTTTTGATTTCTTTGTCGTAAGATTTCTTCTCCCTCTTTACTTAGCTTTGATTTTTCTTATTTGTGAAGTTGTTTATGAAATTTTGGGTCTAGAAAGGTTAGAAATTAATGGATATTGTTCTTTGGCAAATTCTTTGATACATTAGTTGATATCTTTGATTGAAATTTGTTGTGGGGCTGTAGGATCGATAAATTACTCGGACCCATGCCTTGCCAAAGATGGCATGTGTGGGTCTCTCCATTATTTGACTTTGTTGCCGAATTATGTCTTTGCTGAAGACTTTTGATTCTTCTTCTTTGTTTAGATTATGAATCATGTGGATTTTATTCTTCAAGTTTCATTATGGTCAGAGAGAGAGAGAGAGAGAGAGAAATGAAAAATATTAGAAAAAAGCGAGTTTATAACTTGAAAGCTCAATAGTAAAACTACTAAAACTTGTTTAGACCCTCCAATTTTAAAATACGGCTTAATTGCTTTTAATCCACTCAACTAAGTGCGGAACAAGAGTAAACAAAACGCAATTTGTTTGTTTGTTTAGACCCCTTAACAACGAATTAGTTTAATCTAATGAATTAGTCAAGTGTTTATTCAGGTTAATTATGAGATCTAGGTTAAACACATGCAAACATATTACTTGGTAGAGAAAAGTAAAGAAAACAGTAATATGATGATTTAGGAAAACAAATTAAACAAACAGTTTTAAGGTAAAAACCTGGGGATGATTTAACCTAGCTATACCCAAATTAAACAAATCCACTATAATAGAATGGAAGATTAAAATAAATTTAAATCCTAAATCTAAAGCTACTTCTTGTAGAACTTACTAACATGACCACGTGCAACGCTGACTTCACGGACTCTTTTATCTTGGATTTGCTGAACACAAACTCTCCATTTGTGACTTTGAGATCCCACTCAAAAGTTTCAGATCACCATCAGTGGTAGATATTTATGCAGCAACTTGTTTCTACCAATTCTTGATTGTAGATCTCTTATTCCGATAGAGGCTTGTTGAGGAAAAGGTATACAAACCTCACAAATCTCACAAGAGTAACTCACAATATTTCCAAGAACTTGTAAAACATAGTTAGATTTTTCCTTTTATACCTAGTAGTGTTTCTCTCAAACCCTCAACATTTTTACGGGCTTTAGGCATGATTTAAAATCTACAGAATACAATTTTCGATCGGTCGAGCTTCACGGAAACTGAACTCTTCTTTCTGCAGCTTGTATGTTCTTAAATCTTGACTTGAATCATCATGAACAATGTCTAACACTTAATCTAAACATGTTTAATCTCAGTTTGCCAACATACATAAATTTGAAAACTAAACATTATTCCTAAATATTTAAAATCTAACACAATTAATCGGGATGGCTACCTAGTGCATGGAGATACATAATTAACAATTAAATATAAAGTACAAGGAGTATGGGAACAAAGATGCCAATTAACACAAATAACACGTCAATGTGTTATCAAAGAGGAAAACCAAAGTGCTTGGTGTAAAAACCTCTCCATGGCCGTCCAAGCCAAAATGATCCATTAGTGAATAAAGTTGAAGTACAAGGATATCAAAAAGACCCTTCAAACCTAATTTACTCAAAGTACTTGAACTATCCAAGTCCCAACTATCCATTTGTGTGGGTAAAGAAATGAGAAAAGCACACAAAACAGGCTAGCGGTGCATCTCGCGGGCCATCTCGCAAGTTGGCCAAGTCACGAGATGCCTTCTGGCACCTGACTCTTCAGCTTCTAGCATGTGCTTCTCACATGACATTTCATGGGTTGTCCACTTGCGAATTAGTTGCGAGCATGTTATGAGTTACTTTGTTCTTCACAATGCTTCACCAATCTCACACACTAACCCCTTACATTGAATCCCATAAACATACAAGGAAATGATTGAAGAAATACAATCAAATTTGACACAAAATTAAAGCTAACATAACATAATTAAAAATCACAACTTTACATAACTTCTTCTTCTTTTTAATGAAACAAGTTTATTACTTTATTGGAATATCTGAATGACAGAATTTAGGTACATGAATTTGGATTTGGGTGATTAAAATTTAAATATCTTGTTTGGATATTTAAAAAAGAGTTAAAATTTTGGATTTGATAAATCTACAGTGTGTTGTTAGGACATATGTGTTTCACTTGTTTAAGAACATATGTCATTCTTTTATGTAATTAGCTAATCTTTTGACAAAACGCACTTTACTTGTAATTGGGTAGTTCTAGGTGTTTTTAATACTTCAAAAAACAAGGTTTCAAAATCAAGTGTTGAAGTCATCAAGTCTATCCAAGAAAACAAGCTGATTGTGCAAATTCATTTAAACTCGACAGCTGTCTCGACAGCTGCATCTATCGAGCTTAAGACAGCTGCCTCAAGCCCGTAAACTCGACACCTGCTCGACAGCTTCTCGACACCTTCTATCTATCGAGGTTTATAAAAATCAAAATTCTGATCTGATTTCTTGGAATCCATGAATGTGTCTTTGGGCCTTCTTTTCTCCTAACCCTAGACATATAAAAGGATTGTTTCTGGGGCCTTCAAACTGTACACAAGTTGCACAAGCATTAAGAAAACTCTGTTGAAGCAAACTGTGACCAGAGGCGAAGTTTTTGCCCTAGTTCATCTTTTCTGAAGAAGTTGCTGTGTATTTGCACCTTTGGGTTTTGTGACCAAGCATTTTCTTAATCTTCATCGTGTAGGATGAACTGAAGAACTTTACAGCCAACCTCTCTTTCAGTTGGTGTTGAAGTCGCGTACTAGGATCCGCGCAATTGGTTAGTCACGTACTTAGGAGCCGTGCATCAAAAGGGGGAACTGTCACTACAAAATAAGTCCAATTGGGTATTGGGAAAAGGGTTCAACTGTAGGTTGGTAAGGTACTTGAGATTCCTTTACTTGTAACCGCTTGTTGTGATAATAGTGGAGTTTTGGGAGTGGTGACTTGAAAATCACCCGGTGGGGTTTTTGCCGTAAGGTTTTTCCCCATTCGTAAACAAATCACTGTGTCATTTAATTTTCGCTGCATAATTAGTTTATTGGTGATTTGTTTGTGCTACCACGCGTTTGCATGTTAAATTGATTAATTAATAACTTGGCTAATTAATTAATTGGTTTAATCACAAGGGGTCATTCAGTTTGTGGCCTATCAAGTGGTATCAGAGCAGGCACACTCTGATTAGGTTTAATCTTTGCTGTGTTGATCCATTGACCCCTGTTTGTCATGGATAGAGGACAGTCATTAATCATACCTCCTTTATTTGATGGCACTAACTATGCATACTAGAAAGTACGCATGAGAGCTTTCTTGCAGTCTTTAGATGAGAAGATGTGGCAAGCTGTAGAGATTGGCTGGACCAAGCCAAACGAAGCGCTGGCCGATTGGGATGGAGCCAAGATCAAGGTGACAAACTTCAACAGCAGAGCGTTGAATGCCCTATTTAGTGCAGTCACCAATAAGGAGTTCAAGAAGATTTCCTCCACTGAAACTGCAAAGGAAGCATGGACCATCCTCCAAACAACCTATGAGGATATAAAGGCTATCAAGGATTCAAAGCTTCAAAGGCTCACTACAAGATTTGAAGAAATAAAGATGGAGGAGGATGAGTCATTTGATGAGTTCTATGCCAAGCTTAAGGACATAGTGAACTCTACTTTCAATCTTGGGAAAACCATTCCTGAACCCAAGGTTGTGAGAAAAGTGCTTAGATCTCTACCTGAGAGATTCCATGCCAAGATTACGGCAATAGAAGAATCAAAGGATATTGATAAGATTCCTTTGACTGAGCTGGTTGGAAACTTGCAGACCTATGAGCTAGGGTTGACCAAAATTGGTAAAATCGGTAAAGGAAAGGGCATGGCACTGAAGGCCAAAAGCAGTGACACAGATGAGTCTTCCGATGATGAAGATTCCAAGATGAAGTCCTACATCACCAGGCAGCTCAAGAAGTTTATGAAGAATGCCAATGGAAGGAACTTCGACAAGGACCGTAGACAATCTAGTTCTTCTTAGTCTAAGGGGCAAGACAAAGGGAAGAAGGATGCTAAGGATGGCGGTCAGTACACTGTTCCTGCAGGACCAAAGTGCTTTGGATGTCATGGATTCGGTCACATGAAGCATGAATGCCCCACATATCTCAAGAGCATTGGGAAGAGTAAGGCACTTGCTGCAACCTTGAGTGACACTGAGTCTGAAGATGATTCCGATAATGAGGATGACGGAATCTTAAATGCCTTCACTGCCACAGTCAATCCTACTGAAGGGATTGTTGATGAAGTGGAAGAAGAAGAAGAATTGGTGGATTCTAAGTGTGAGAAGATGGATGATCAAGATGATATCCATTCAGCCTATGAGAAACTATACAAGCTCTCTGAGAAGCATGAGAAACTGTATAGGCTGGCCACCAAGAAGCTTAATGATGTAGAACTTGATCGTGAAGAAATTTCCATAAAGTTTGATGAAGCCAATCAAACAATTGGTGCACTGAGGTTTGAGAACAATTTCTTGGCTGAGAAGACCAAGAAGCTTGAAGCGGAGTTGTTTCAAGTCAGAGCTCAATTGGAGAGGACTTCAAGTGTTAGGATTAGTGCCCTTAAATCCTATTGTAAGATGCTATGTATGATATTAAGTGTGACATTGTGTTTGACATTATGTATGACTTAATATTATGTTTAATAAATTTGTTTTATTAATATCTGAAATAATAGTAACATGAATATTCGGACATTATCATATAGTCCATGAGATGCATAGTATGTGATTTATGTGAAGAGTCACAGAAGATATAAATCACAAGTTCTTTGTAAACTCAGAATTATAGTTCGTAGTCGGTGATGAAATTGGGCATTTCATCTGCGAAGACTATAACATATCAACCATGATGATTTGTCTTGATCATGGAAGTGGAGACTTCTGGTTGATGTGTTAATATGTTTTAAGAGTTAAGACATATTGAACTGGACCGCTGTGAGATTTATTATTCTCCTAAAGACTGTCAAATGAATAATAAATCTCACGACTTACATTTGCATGAACTCTTAATCCTGAGAGAATAATGGACCTGATCATAAGGTGTAGGTTGCTTTGATATATCAGGAGTGAGATCTAAAGTTATGGTCAAAACCTCAGTATGTTGGGCAGCCACATTTAGTGTTGATGGAACATGTATTCTCAAGATGGAATTCATAGTCTCTTAACGGAGATATAAAATATTCCCTTGAGATAAGTTTAATGGGTTTGTTATTCAGAGAGTTAGACCTAACCACTTTAGTGAGACTAAAGTATATATTTATGGAATTGGATTTCATAAATATATAATGAATAACTTAAAGGATTAAACCGGGTACTCAATGATCAAGATGTAGTAATTTACAAAGTGGCAGTCTACATTAATGACTTTGTATTACTACGAATATTTTATGAAGGAGTTGCATGTATAATAAAGTCTTGGGATATAATTTATAGATAAGACCTAGAGTGCAACTATTTTTATATAGTGGTATTAAAAATAGTTAATGGTAACTTTGGACTTGTCAAGAGTTGACAGAAAAGCCCAAGGCCCATTGGAGCTAGTGTCTTATTGGTCCCTTTTGGTCCCACTCCAAGCCACACACTTAAGCCCAATTGGTAAGGCCCAAAAGGCCAGCCCAATTAGACAAATTGGTTAGATACAAAGGGAAAAACGTTCAGATTTTTCTGAGAGAAAAACATCATTGAAAAGTGGTGTGTATGAGAGTGTAAGTCACACTTTTAGTCATCCCTTTGTTACCAATTGAGAGACCACACATCTTGGGCGTTAGTGGAATTGGAGTGAAGATTAAAAGTATTCCTAAGTGATTCAATCTTCAGTTTTGAAATTCACCGCTTCAAGGTACGATCTCTTGTTCTCAAAATTCTGAAATTTACTTAGTACGTGTTGTCAATATCGAATGAAGTAGATCCGTTTAAAACTTATTTTCCGCTGCATTTATCTTTATAACCATCAAATGGTATCAGAGCGGTCTTCAATTTCGTATTGTATAACATGTTTTGTGAGTTTTAGAATTAGAGATGATAGTTTCATATTGTTAGAAGATTGTGTTTTAATTTTCTGCATGTTATTGAAACTATGATTTGATGAAGACTGAAATTGATGTTATGATGTTGATTAAATTTGAATTTAAGTATGTTAAATTGATCTTTAAGACTTTAGCATCAATGAATTTCAGTTTTGACATCATTTTCTGTTGAAACATGTTCATTTGAAAGTTGTTTGTTCATGAAAAACGAAGAAAACTGCCTTAGAAAATTTTTGGAAATTTGAGTTTCGCGATTTTCGATTGATCGAAAATCATTTTCGATCGATCGAATGAGACAGTGATCAGACTCTTTAGAATGATAGATTTTCGATTGTTAGTCGATCGATCGAATTTATTTTTCGATCGATCGAGAGGCAATCGAGTATCAATCGAAAGAGTCAGAGGATCAAGTTCGAATTTCTTAATTTTTTCGATCGATCAAGGGGCACTTTCGATCGATCGAAAGAAAGAAAATTAGAATTTTTTCTAAGTGTTTTCTCATGTAAAAGGGGCAAGACAATATGTAATTAAATTATGCATGTTTTAAAACTAAAAACCTTTCTTTTAAAACATCTAGTGGGAGAGAGATACAAGGGTTGCATCTCACGGCCTCCATTGTCGGTTTAAAGTAGTGTGATTAAGCACCTCGCCTTGGCGTATATGCCTTGCTCCCTTCGGAGGGTGATTGATTCATGGTACTACAGGTTAAACTTCTTAAAGATAGATGAAATGTGTTTTTACATTGAGAACGACCACGCTTCCGTGGAGTTACTTGGTGATTCACATTGATTCTAAGCAATGGTGTACATTAGACTAAGTGTAATGTTAACCTCCCTTCGGAGCTATGTCATTATTACTTAGATGCTAAAGGGAAAACGACAAATTATTTTTGTTTGGTAAGAGTTACCATGATAGCATTAATAATGAGAATGTTTCTCACCTAATCATAGTGATTGGTATGACCTCGCTTCCGAGGAATACCAATTGCGGGATTTGGTTGTCGTTGCATATATTATATTATGGTTTTATTAAGGTTCCATACTATATGTTTATATGCTAAATTGATAATATCCAATTTACTTATTATAATCATGTTTATTGTTTTCAGATTTGAACATGGCATCTTTTAGCCCACTTGTAACTATACTTAATCAAAACAAACTGACTGGATCCAACTATGTTGACTGGAAAAGAAACTTGGACATAGTTCTTACTGCTGAAGAGCATAAGTATGTTCTTACTAAACCATGTCCTAGCTTTCCTTCATTAGATGCTCCTTCTGAGGAAAAACAACGATATGATCGTTGGCAGAAATCTAATGAGATGGCCAAGTGCTACATCTTAGCATCTATTTCAAATGTTCTACAGCATCAAATGCAGGATGTAGAACTAGCTTCAGACATCATGCTAACTCTGAAGGAGATGTTTGGTGAGCAAGGCCGTTCTGCAAGGCAAGAGACCATGAGGCAAATTTATAATACCAGAATGGCTGAAAGAAGTTCAGTGAGAGAGCATTGTCTTACAATGATCTCTAACCTGAATACATTGGAAGTTTTAGGTGCCGATATAGATGGAGAATCCCAAGTGGATATGATACTCCAGTCGCTACCGGAATCATTCAAGGAATTCAAACTAAACTATAATATGAATAAAAAGATTTATACCTTGTCTGAATTAATGAATGAATTGGTAGCGGCAGAAGGCATTCTTGGTACTTCCCATGTTGAAGCCAATGTTGGTGAAGCTTCTACTTCTCAACCTAAGTCGAAAGGCAAGGGTAAGAAGAAGAAGAAGAAGGACTTCACCAAACAAGAGGGTAAACAAATTGCCTTAGGGGTTGCTGATAAAGGAAAGAAGATCAAAGGAAAGTGTTTCCATTGTGGTGAGAAAGGGCATTGGAAGAGAAATTGTCCAATATTCAAGGCTGCCAAGAACAAAGGTATGATTAATACATTCCTTCTTGAAATATGTTTGGTACAGAATCCCACGGATTCCTGGTGTGTGGATTCAGGTTGTACTAATCATATCTGCAATTCCTTGCAGGGGTTCCAGGAGACCAGAAAGCTTAAAGAAGGGGAGTTGTTTCTTACTTTGGCTTATGGGAGCAAGATTCCAGTTGTAGCTGTTAGTGTTTATAATTTATGTTTTGTATCTAGAGTTCTAGTATTGGAAGACTATTTGTATGTACCTAATATTCATAGGAATTTAATTTCTACAACTTATTTGTGTAAACATGGATATTGTGTTATCCTAAAAGACAATATTGTAATAAAGAATGATAAAGTGTTTATCTGTTCTGGCAATATTGTGGATGGTATTTATATATTAACTCTTGATAAGCATAAATTATATAATTCTGAATTAGATAATAACTCACATGTAAAATCATTAAAGAGAAAGTTTTCTTCTACTAGTAATGCATATCTTTGGCATTTGCGTTTGGGTCATATTAATTCAAATAGGATTCAAAGACTAATCAAAGATGGACTCTTATAGCCTATGGACTTTGATGAATTTCCAGTTTGTGAATCTTGTTTGGAAGGTAAAATGACCAAACGACCTTTTAATGCAAAAGGTAGAAGAGCCCAAGATTTGCTAGAGCTAGTGCATTCTGATGTATGTGGTCCTATGTCAATCCAAGCAAAATGAGGTTATGAGTATTTCATCACTTTTACCGATGATTACTCAAGGTATGGTTATGTGTACCTAATGTGACGGAAGTCCGAAGCCTTTGAAAAGTTCAAAGAGTTTAGGGCTGAAGTAGAGAATCAATTGGGTAAACACATAAAAGCCATTCGATCTGATCGTGGTGGTGAATATCTTCTTGGGGATTTCAAGGATTACTTAACTCAAAATGGGATTGTATCCCAATTGGCTGCACCTGGAACTCCTCAACAGAATGGTGTAGCAGAAAGAAGGAATAGGACTCTTTTAGAAATGGTTAGGTCCATGATGAGTTACTCAACTTTACCGATTTCTTTTTGGGGTTATGCCTTAAATACAGCAATACATCTTTTGAATTTAGTCCCATCAAAATCTGTTCCCAAAACACCCATGGAATTGTGGAGTGGGCGTAAGCCTAGTATGAAATATCTCCACATTTGGGGTTGTCCTGCACATGTGTTAAAAGGGAAGCCTGATAAGTTGGAACCAAAATCTGAAGTGTGTTTGCTTGTAGGTTATCCAAAAGAAACTAGGGGTTATTTATTCTATAGTCGTAAAGATAACAAAGTTTTTGTTAGTACAAATGCTAAATTCTTGGAAAATGACTATATGAATAATTTTACTCCTAGAAGTAGAGTTGTGTTGGCTGAAATGAATGAACCTGTAAATGAACAACCAATAGATGAAACTAGGGATGATGTGGCTGTATTAGATACACCACAAGATACTACTCATGAGATATCTAGTACACAGGTGCCTCGTCGTAGTAGGAGAATTGTTCGACCTCCTATAAGATTCATAGGTTTGGGAGAAACTTATGAAGCTATCTCAGAAGAGGTTGAATCGGATCCCTACACATATGATGAGGCAATGAATGATATAGATGCACATCATTGGGTCCAAGCTATGAAATCTGAATTAGATTCCATGTATTCCAATCAAGTTTGAGATCTTGTAAAGGCGCTTAACGGCATTAAACCTGTTGGTTGCAAATGGGTTTACAAGAGAAAGAGAGGGATAGATGGAAAAATTGAAACCTTTAAAGCAAGGCTAGTGGCGAAAGGGTATACACAAAAAGAAGGTATTGATTATGATGAAACCTTTTCTCCAGTAGCAATGCTTAAATCTATCAGAATTCTCTTATCCATTGCTGCTCATTTTGATTATGAGATTTGGCAAATGGATGTCAAGACTGCATTTCTTAATGGCAATCTTGAAGAGGAAATCTATATGATGCAACCGGAAGGTTTCATAGCAAAGAACCAAGAGCATATGGTATGCAAGTTGCAAAGGTCCATTTATGGACTTAAGCAAGCATCTAGGTCATGGAACATCAGATTTGATCAAGCAATCAAGACATTTGGTTTTGAACAAAATCTTGATGAACCATGTGTGTACAAAAGACATCAAGATAAAGTAGTAATGTTCCTAGTGCTTTATGTTGATGATATTCTACTCATTGGAAATGATGTAGGGGTAATGTCATCAGTAAAGGTTTGGTTGTCAAGCCAATTTGATATGAAGGACTTAGGTGAGGCTAACTTTATTCTAGGGATTAAGCTTTGGCGAGATCAAAAAAATAAGATGTTAGGCTTGTCACAAGCTGGATATATAGATAAGGTTCTAGAACAATTTAGCATGCAAAACTCCAAGAAAGGATTGCTTCCTTTCAGACATGGAGTTCTTCTGTCTGATGACCAAAGGCCTAAGACTCATGAGGAAGAAAATATGATGAGACAAGTTCCTTATGCCTCTGTAGTGGGAAGTCTCATGTATGCCATGTTATGTAGTAGACCAGATATCTGTTATTCAGTTGGCATGGTTAGTCGTTATCAATCAAATCCAAGACCAAAACATTGGCAAGCTGTAAAGCATATTCTTAAGTATCTACTAAGAATGAGAGATTATATGCTTGTTTACTGGTGTGAGCATTTGATTCCCATTGGTTATATAGATTCAGATTTTCAATCAGATCTTGATTTCAGAAAGTCCACTTCAGGTTGTGTGTTCACCTTGGGAGATGGAGCCATAAGTTGGAGGAGTGTTAAGCAATCTTGTATTGCAGACTCTACCATGGAGGCAGAATATGTTGCTGCTTGTGAAGCAGCAAAGGAAGCTGTATGGCTCAAGAAGTTCCTTTTTGATCTTGGTGTAATAAGAATGGAGCAAGTTCCAATCACATTGTTTTGTGATAACAGTGGAGCAGTTGCACAATCTAAAGATCCAAGGAATCACAAGAAAGGAAAGCACATTGAGAGGAAGTACCATATCATTCGAGATATTGTTGCTCGTGGAGATGTGGTGGTAGCAAAGATTGAAAGTGCAAACAATCTGGCAGATCCATTTACTAAAGCCTTGCCTCAAAGGACGTTTGAGTCGCATTTGGAAAGAATGGGAGTTAGATTAGTGCACAATAGTCTTTAGGGCAAGTGGGAGAATGTTAGGATTAGTGCTCTTAAATCCTATTGTATGATGCTATGTATGATATTAAATGTGACATTGTGTTTGACATTATGTATGACTTAATATTATGATTAATAAAGTTGTTTTATTAATATCTAAAATAATGGTAACATGAATATTCGGACATTATCATATAGTCCATGAGATGCATAGTATGTGATTTATGTGATTTAGTCACAGAAGATATAAATCACAAGTTCTTTGTAAACTCAGAATTATAGTTCGTAGTCGGTGATGAAATTGGGCATTTCATCTGCAAAGACTATAACATATCAACTACGATGATTTGTCTTGATCATGGAAGTGGAGACTTCTAGTTGATATGTTGATATGTTTTAAGAGTTAAAACATATTGAATTGGACCGTTGTGAGATTTATTATTCTCCTAAAGACTGTCAAATGAATAATAAATCTCACGACTTATATTTGCATGAACTCTTAATCCTGAAAGAATAATGGACCTGATCATAAGGTGTAGGTTGCTTTGATATATCAGGAGTGAGATCTAAAATTATGGTCAAAACCTCATTATGTTGGGCAGCCACATTTAGTGTTGATGGAACATGTATTCTCAAGATGGAATTCATAGTCTTTTAACGGAGATATAAAATATTCCCTTGAGATAAGTTTAATGGGTTTGTTATTCAGAGAGTTAGGCCTAACCACTTTAGTGAGACTAAAGTATATATTTATGGAATTGGATTTCATAAATATATAATGAATAACTTAAAGGATTAAACCAGGTACTCAAGGATCAAGATGTAGTAATTTACAAAGTGGCAGTCTACATTAATGATTTTGTACTACTACGAATATTTTATGAAGGGGTTGCATGTATAATAAAGTCTTGGGATATAATTTATAGATAAGACCTAGAGTGCAACTATATTTATATAGTAGTATTAAATATAGTTAATGGTAACTTTGGGCTTGTCAAGAGTTGACAGAAAAGCCCAAGGCCCATTGGAGCTAGTGTCTTATTGGTCCCTTTTGGTCCCACTCCAAGCCACACACTTAAGCCCAATTGGGAAGGCCCAAAAGGCCAGCCCAATTAGTTATATTGGTTAGATACAAAGGGAAAAACATTCAGATTTTTCAGAGAGTAAAAAAAAAAAAAAACATTATTGAAAAGTGGTGTGTATGAGAGTGTAAGTCACTCTTTAGTCATCCCTTTGTTACCAATTGAGAGACCACACATCTTGGGCGTTAGTGGAATTGGAGTGAAGATTAAAAGTATTCTCAAGTGATTCAATCTTCAGTTTTGAAATTCATCGCTTCAAGGTACGATCTCTTGTTCTCAAAATTCTGAAATTTACTTAGTACGTGTTATCAATATCGAATGAAGTAGATCCGTTTAAAACTTATTTTCCGCTGCATTTATCTATATTTCCATCATCAAGTGCAAAGCTTGATGAGATGCTCAACAATCAGAAATCTGCTTCGGATCGAACAGGTTTAGGGTATGGTCTTTCTTCCTCTAATACTGCTTCTACTAGTGCTACTGTTTTTGTTTCTCCTGCTAATAATATTGAAATTGAAAACATTGATGTTAAAACTGAATTAGCTAGTGAGAAACTAGACAAGGGTAAATCTATCTTAGGAGCACCCATTAAACAGGATAAGAAAGATATTAAAAACCCTAGGGCTAAGAAGGCTAACTCTCAAAAGCCAAAACAAAAGAAGCAGCATCTCTGTCATCATTATGGAGCTGCCGGTCATACTCGACCAAATTGCTACAAATGGCTAGCCACTCAACAGAGCAATGGCACGATAGCATCTGGAAGCCAAAATCAGCTTCAATCCTCTCTTGCTCCTCTTGGAGATCTTCTGAAAGCCCTCATGTTCCTTTTGAACTTGAACGGTTTCAATTCTTCCCCCTCACCGCCGGTTCAAGGGTTCAATCAAAGGAAAGGTTCTTCCAAGGTGTGGAAGAAAAAGGACTCTAAGTGATTTTATCACTTTCTTCTATCTTCTTGTTTTTGTTTGTTGCATTACTTGTGTATTTTGCATTTCTTTGAGTCAGTCTAGTTTTATACTTTACTTTGATAACATGTTTTTGTTTGTTTATTTTTAGTTTTGTTTATTTTGTTTTTGATATAAAAATTTAAAAAAAAAATTGAAAAATTGAAAAATACAAAAACAGTGTGTGTTTTGTGTACATTGGTACTTGTGTACCTTGGATGGCCATTGAAACAAAGTTTTCTAAACTTTGTATCTTTTGTAGCTTAGATGAGCATCTCTATGCACAACTAAGCAAGTAAGCTTTGTGGCCCTTGTTTGTGATGAGTAACATTAAGTCATATCTTGAACTTAACACTCATATCACTCTTTTTGACGGGTAGGACTAGAAAATCCTAAGAGAAAGGCATAAATAACCATCTCACCACTGTTGCCCACCAATCATAATATGACACCTGTATGCTTCGGCATAGCAAAAGTGCAGTGTCATAGACACCTGTATGCTTCGGCATAGCAAAAGTGCAGTGTCAAAGACATCCGTATACTTTGGCATAGCAAAAGTGCAATGTCTATGCTTAACATGTTGGGTATTTCTTTTCTCTTTCTTATATGCCCATGCATGATATGCTTAAAAGAAAATATGCAAAGAAAATAAAAATTAAAAAGATTAAAATGCTTTAAATATGATTGCAAGCGTGTTTTCTAGGAGATGTGAGAGTTATAAGATGTACCTCAAAGGTGATAGTCCCCATCAAACAGTTATGATTGTGTGTGAGTTAAAGTTATTTTCTCATATCTCAGATCGTCATAACATGTATACACATATGCAATCTTGCGATGTTTTTTTACACACAACACGCAATATTCTTTGCTACTCTTGATACATGTGCAGGTACAATGTGATTTGGCCATCACTAGGTTTTACATGTGCTAATGTATGCTCACTAAACTATCTTGACTCGTTTTTTAAATATAAAATTGGTTAGACTTGTTTAGTGTGTGTGTGTGTTTCTGAGGATCCATATGCTTAAAATGTTTGATGAGAGATGATTTTGAGAGCTTAATATGTTGATTAGATCATTGGTTGAGGTACATGTTGGATTGCATTCATGTCTGTGTTTTTCACTTCTCGAAAAACTGTTTTCAAAAGCAAGCTCGACACCTCCTCGATACTTAGCTATCTGTCGAGCTTCTCAAGCTTTTCTTTATCGCAATCTCAATACCTCCTGGACACTTGGTGAATCGATCAAGAAAGTTTCTGTCTCCTCGATACCTTCTCGACACCTGGTGGATCAATCGAGCTTCTGTTCTTGGTTCTGGTGTTCATTCCTTGACACCTCCTCGACACCTGCAGCTGTTGACGTGCATTTTCTCGACACATTCCTTGACAGATGTCTCGACACCTCTCGATACCTCATCTGTCGAGATTTACTAAGGTTCCTATATAAGCCCTGTTTGCGATCCGGTTCTCATTTCTCGATCTCTCTCGATCTATCCGCAACTGTTCACCTCCCAAACTCTGTTTTCTCACTCAAAACCTTCAACCCACGTGATTTTCGGCCCTTCCTTGCTTCAAATCACTTGGTATGATCTCTTTTTCCTTCATTTTTCATGTATTTCATGTTTTGAATCTCAGGTTTTGGGGTTTTTTGAAAAATTTTGGGGTTTTTCAAAATTAATGAGTGTTTCTTGAAATTTTGGGATGGGTTTTCATTTAAATGTGTTCAAAATGTCATGCATTGCATCACATTTGCATTAGAATGGTATTTTCATGCATTTAGTTACGTGTACTATGTTTGTGTGCTGGTAGGTTTGGATTGGGCTGAGCCCATGATGAAATTTCTTTTGCATGTCACATGTTCATGCATCCCCATGCATACGTACTCTCTATTCAATATATTTGATATATTTGAATTGCTTTGGGACTTTTCTGATTGTCTCTTTCTTTCTCTCTCTCTCTCTTATTCTATTTACATTAGTAGTGTCTATGGTGTTAGGACATATATGTTTTCACTTGTTAAGAACATATGTCACTTATTTATGTAAATTGGCAAATCCTTTGACAAAACGCACTCTACTTGTAATTGGATAGTTCTAGGTGTTTTTAATACTTCAAGAAACAATGTTTCAAGATCAAGTGTTGAAGTCATCAAGTCTCTCCAAGAAAAAGCAAGCTGAAGTGCAAAGTTTTTAAAGCTCGACATCTTCTCGATAGCTCCTCGACACCTGCTATCTGTCGAGATTTAAAAATCAGGTTTTCTGATATGATTTTCTTGGGATCCGTGAATATGTTTTTGGGCCTTCTTTTCTTCTAACCCTAAACATATAAAAGGATTGTTTTAAGAGCCGTCAAGTGTGACACAAGTTGCAATATCATTGAGCAATCTCTGTTCAAGCAAATTGTGATCAAAAGACGAAGTTCTTGACCTAGTTCATCTTCCATCAAGAAGTTGCTGTGTATTTGCACCGTAGGGTTTTGTAACCAAGCATCTTCCTGCTATTCATCATAAAGGATGAATTGAAGAACTTTGCAGCCAACCCTTCTTCCTTAGTTGGTGTTCTGAAGTCGCGTACTTGGATCCGCGCATTGGTTAGTCACGTACTTGGGAGCCGTGCATCAAAGGTGGGAACTGTCGCTACAGATCAAGTCCAATTGGGTATTGGGGTAAGGGTTCAACTGTAGGTTGGTAAGGTACTTGGGATTCCTTTACTTGTAACCGCTTGATTTGATAATAGTGGAGTTTCGGGAGTGGTGACCTGAAAATCACCCGGTGGGGTTTTTGCCGTGAGGTTTTTCCCCATTCGTAAACAAATCACCGTGTTTTTTATTTTCTGCTGCATGTTTAGTTTTTGGTGATTTGTTTGTGCTTCCATGAAATTGCATGATTAATTGATTAACTAACAACTTGGCTAATTAATTAATTAGGGTAAATCACAATGGGTCATTCAGATTGTGGCCTATCATATGGCACGTAAGTGTAAATCTACTCTGACTCGGAACCCTCTGCGTTCTGAAGCTTCTTCATCTTCTGATTCTGCTCCTCTTAATCTTCGGTTCCGTGATGATGATGCCTACAAGGCATTTTCAGAGAACTTTTCTAGACAAGGTGTTTATTCGGAACACCAAGTCATTTTGGCGGACTTCGTCTACACTGACCTTCCCTCTGTCATTCACAGTAGGGGATGGGAGTCACTGTGTGACGTCCCGGTCACATGTCCTCTCGTGCTTATTCAGGAGTTTTACTCCAACATGCATGGGATTGATCATTCAGTGCCTCTCTTTTTCACTTGCATTCAAGGTATGCGCATCCCTATCACACCACAACTTGTTGCGGATGTGCTTCGGGTTCCTAGGATTGAGTTTCCTGACTATCCTTCTTGTGAGCGTTTGAGGACTGTGTCCAAGGATGAGCTCATATCTGCTTTCTGTGAGCGCCCTTCGGAGTGGGGTGAGCGTCAGTACACATCATGTCGGCCTTTTGCTAAAGGTCCTAGATTCTTAAACATGGTGATGACTTTTGTACTCCATCCGCTTTCTCACTACAACTCCATCACAAAGCCTCGTGCTCGATTTTTGTTATCCCTCATTGAGCATCTTACCATAGATTTTCCTTCTCATTTCATTTTGTCTATTATAGATGTTCATTTGGATGCGGCGACCCGTGATAAGCTCATCCTTTCTTATGCTATCACGAGGATTCTATGCCATTTTTCCATTCCTTTTCCCGTGTCCAACCATTTTACTTTCATGTGTGCAATAGATGCCGCTACCATGAAACGTAGTGAGGCTCAGTTTAGGTCGAGACAGCCAGATTCCACTCCTCCCTCCCGTTTAGCTCCATCCCGATCTGCTCCATCTACATCCGCTCCTTCTTCCTCTATGAGCGATGTTTCACTTGGAGACATCATGGCGCAGCTGCAGCGCATGGATGCTCGCCTCGATACACTCTCCACTGAGTTGTATCAGGTGAATATTCGTGTTGGTCGTATTGCGCTACGGCAGGCGTCCATGAGTGGTTTTGCTCCTGAGGCTACTCCTTCACCACCTCCTCTAGCGGCTTCTGATTCTGAGGATGATGATGACGAGGACGATGATGCTTTGGATGATGATGATGGAGATGCTAGCTCTACTGATGAGATGTCTACTTGACACTCTACCCTTTGTCACTCGTGACAAAAAGGGGGAGTGGTTTTGGGATATGAGAGTAGTCATCTTAGGGGGAGAGTTAGTATAGGACATTTTTGTTAGGGGGAGTGTTGATACCATTGATACTTGAGGGATGTAGTGAGGATATGATGTATCTTTTCTTTTCTTACTTTTTAGATACATTGTTCTTGTATATGAGGTCTTGTGACCAGTTTTTACATACATTGTACTTATTTTCTCTATATGTGGATGTATGTTTCTTTCACCTATCTCTACATGTGTTGTTTCTTTTTTATCTTTATACACATGTTTCTTATATTTATATGCAATCTATTATTTATGTTTCACACAAGATGCCTTGATGAGTTTTGTTTAAAGTGTATGCACCTTTGGGTTTTGTGACCAAGCATCTTCTTGATCTTCATCGTGTAGGATGAACTGAAGAACTTTGCGGTCAACCTCTCTTTCAGTTGGTGTTGAAGTCACGTACTGGGATCCGCGCATTGGTTAGTCACGTACTTGGGAGCCATGCATCAAAAGGGGGGAACTGTCACTACAGAACAAGTCCAATTGGGTATTGGGATAAGGGTTCAACTGTAGGTTGGTAAGGTACTTGGGATTCCTTTACTTGTAACCGCTTGTTGTGATAATAGTGGAGTTTCAAGAGTGGTGACCTGAAAATCACCCGATGGGGTTTTTGCCATAAGGTTTTTCCCCATTCGTAAACAAATCACCATGTCATTTAATTTCCGCTGCATAATTAGTTTATTGGTGATTTGTTTGTGCTACCATGCGTTTGCATGTTAAATTGATTAATTAATAACTTGGCTAATTAATTAATTGGTTTAATCACAAAGGGTCATTCAGTTTGTGGCCTATCAAGTGTGAAGTTCCCTCCTAGAGACTTAAAGCAGTAATTTAAAATAACTTCTAAACCTATAGAATTTTTAGAAATTCATAAAACATACTTCAATATTTATAGATTTGAAATTAGGGCATTTTAATCCATCATTTTAAAATTTAAATTTAAATTCAAATTCAAGTATCTCATGGCAACTTATATGTTGTTTTTGTTTTTTTGGATAATTTAGATCTATTTGGTTTGGTCCTCGTGTGTTGATTTGCGTGATTATTTTTTTGTAAGAATTTGTACGATTATTGGATCTACTACGAAAACATGGGAGCAAATCATCAATATCTATATCTATATCTATATCTATATATATATATATATATATATATAGATATATAGATAAATATAATAGCAGAAGTTGAGAGAAAGTTGATTTCTACAATTATGGAGGTGCTGACAAATAGGATAACTGCCTATCTAAAATTCAGACACGTTTCACTTTAAAAAGCGATACATTATATTGTTTAGTAACGCTACAACACTGTTTAAAAGCGATAAATTATAATGTTTGACTACGTTAAAACACTGTTTAAAAGGAAACTAACCGCTTAAAAAAAGAAAGAAAAAAAGAAAGAAAGAAATATTGCTTCACAGAGAAAAGAGAGAGAGATCGGGAGAAAAAAGAGACAGAGAAATAGAGAGGCAGAGATGGAGAGAAGTAGAGATAGAGAGAAGGGCGCCTTTGCCATCACCATAAGGGCACCTTCTGTTTCTCCTATTTGGATACTTTCTTTTCGCTTCCTTTTCAATTTTCTTAACACCGATGCTTGCGATCCAAAGATAGAGAAGGAGGAAAAAATAAACCTTGCGATACAGCGATGAGAAGGAGACAAACATTGAGAGAACTACCACCGGTAAGTTTTTCTTTTTTTCATTCTTTCTTAGATCTGGGTGTGGGTATGAAATATGAATTAGTTTTGAGAAATTTAGTTGGATTGATTTTTATTTAGGTATTTGGGTTACATTTGGTTTTGATTTGATTTTTTGAAATTTGGGGTTATATATGATTTAGGTTTGGAGAGGGCAAAAACAGAGACATAAGAGAGAGGGAGAGAGTTCTCCGTTCCCATTTATTTTTTCAATTTCTCGGGTTTTGTTTTGTCGATTATTGTTTTTTTGGTTAGAATTTTGCTCCTGTTTGGCAGTTTTTTTTTCTTCGTTTGCCACTGAAATTAATTTCTGAATTGTTTTTTTCTTTTTCTTCTGTTTCTCCCTCCAGTTGCAGAATACCGTTTCCCTGTGCCAGATAAAGACATTGGGATTTCTGCAATAAGAGAATTAAAAGGTACAGTCAGATTTTAATTTCTTTGGTTCTTGCTAGAATTAAGATCCTTAATGAATGCAAATATTGAAGTGTTCTCTTTACATTTGAACTCACATGACTCAATTTGGATTATGACTTATCATGTTTAAATAAGAAAAAATAAATTTTGAATTGTAACGTAATTAATATTTGCATTCATTGTTACTATTTGTCTTTTACTATATGTTTGTTTTATGTTTTTGAGTTACTTTCAAATTCCTGAGGGAATATTTGTGGTCCATTGGTATGTTGTTGAGACCTAACAGTTGTGTTTTTTAAAGCAAGATGAATTGAATAACACAATCCAAAAAAATTTAGAAGTCATGAAAGTTGGTACTAAAGACAGAGAAAAAAAGGAAAATTGAAATGTTACATTCTGATGCTTTTGTAATTACCTGTTTGAAGTTCAAACCAGATTCAAAAAATTGTTTTGTGGTTTATAGCATTTATATTTTTACTGATTGTGTGTTTCCCAGTAGCCGTTTTTTAAATTTTGGTTTGTGTTGTCTTTCATTCCGCTTCTATGTGTTGAGATTTCCATTTGAGGGTTTTGATTTTTATATTTGGATTTCTATTGCTTTAGTTTCTATAGGTCACATTTGTATGTGCAATTTATCTTTATAATAAAAGCTTATAAAAATTGCAATTGGTAAATCAATTTCACAAACACATTTACGTCTTTGATTAGTTTTGGTGATAATATGTTTTTTCTTTCAAAGATTGCCTTTTAAAAATATTGTTTGCTAATTTGTGGGTTGACAAAATAGAACTTGAATAGTTTTTTATACAGAGTTGTTCTAAAATTTCCCACGGCCAAGGTGGGATGCAAAATTGGGTGTGGATACATAACTTGAGGTCATTTGTAGCGAAAGCTCCTACCTATGCCTAGGAATTTTTTTAAGAGCATGCTCTGTAAGTACTTTTATTCTGTTTTGAGATGATTAAAGCTTTATCATAATTATCTCATTGGAATTTTGGCGTAAAAAAAGGGTCAGCAAGTTATATAAATGTGCACATGCATGAATATTTGTATGTATCAGTCCTACCAATTTGTAGTAAAGAATTATTATCTTCAACTATAAGATTTTTTTTAAAAAATATTGTTTCTTTAGCCAATCTGATTATTTTGGTTTTGATGTAATAATATTATTCTTCTATTTCTTTTTGGAAGCATAACAAATTGAAGATATGCTATATGATAGTAGGTCTAAAAAAAAACTAAAAAATTAAACTAAAATAAATCATGTTTAAGGTTTCAGATACGCTCTCGATTTTTTATTTTTTAATTGTTCTTCACAATGTTCTTTAAAATATATGTTTCCTTAAATTTTACGTTACTTAGTTTATTTAGTCCAACTCAAGTATGGAATAACTTTTTATTTATTTATTTATTGTTATTGTTACAAGGATAGATTTTTTAGCTATCTGAATTCTGGGCTGTACATGAACCACTAACAAATGCAGAATCAAGGTTTGATTCGTTGTGGTCCAAACTTTCATTTTTCAGATTTAAATTTTCATTGAACTGCTGCATTACTTTTTACAATTCAACCCATATTTTCAATGTTTTCTGAGGCTTCGTTTGTGGTATTTCTTTCATCTTTCTCTGCTGCAATTTAAAATTGCTATGCTTTTTTTTTTTTTTCAGCAATCAGAAATAATGGCTGCAATTATATGGATTGTCCTCTTTGCACAAGAGATTGTATGAAATTATTGCTCTTCAAAGATTATACAAATATTGTCAAAATATTGTTGCAAACCACACAAATTGGTTTGCATTTGGCCAACTACAAGTTTTGGTATGAATTTAAAAAATGATCAGCTCATATAAATTAAATTTTAGGAGTGTCAACTTTCCTAGAAGTTCGTGCCCTCTTATGTTAATAGACTATAATTTACTTTTTAGACTTGAGGAAAATTAATCTTTAATTTCATTAATTTAGTTTCTGTTGTCTTAAGTAGCATGGGCTCGATGAGTTTCTTAGAGGAATCCACACATTTTACAAGATTCCACTCAAAGGCATTATTTCAACTTAGCTCTTCGAACAATATTACGTATTATTTGCATTTCTTATTGCATACTAAAGTTAAGGACACTATGCTTTGCTGATGAAATAGACCCCTCGTATGTTCTGAAAATAAACACACTAGAACATGATTTGATTGTTATAGTTGCTTTTATTAGTTTAAATTTTAAAGAGGATTCTCCTTGCTATTACTTTTTGGCTTTTATTATACTTTTATAGAAGCTATTATATTCAGCTGTAGTGACCATGCTTGCTAAATCTGGTACAAATATTTCAAATATGTGATAGAAATTATCATATACAAGGTACTTTCTCCGTTTCATTTTTACCTTTTACAATTCAGTGCACATGTCAAGTCTTAATGATATTGATAATTGCTATATATTGTTTTAGTTCATACTCTGTTAAGAGCATACCTAACTGCTTATTGAAAAAAAAATGCATTGTCTCACCAAAAGGCCATTTGATTTATTTTGCATTACTACTCTTACAAGAGTCCTCACATCACATTCTTTATTTTACAATACACCATATTAAAATAATATATTTTTTTTACACCTAACACAGGTCATGCGTGTTTGAGTGATAGAAAAAGAATAAAAAAGGATTATGTGTGTTTGAGATGAGAGATTGAGTAAGAGAGAGAATAAAAAAAGCAAAAGAAAGAATGCATATATACAATATCATCTAAAAATACATGATACTATAAGAATGTTTAAAATTTGTTACAGGAATGCGAGACCGGTTATGTAAGGCTCCTTCTTTCTGTTTTTATTTTTATTTTTTATTTTTTATTTATGAAAATCCTTACATACTTTGCATTTCATCCAGTTTTAAAGGACCAGATGAGCATAGAAGTAATACAATGCTTGAATGGATTATATAAAAGATCTCAGATTTAGTTGTAAGAAGAAGAGTACTAATTTTGAGAAAATCTTAGCGTAAAAGAGAAAAATGATGAAGTGTTTGGCTTTGCTGTTGTGGCTGTGATTTACTTCTTACCAATTATTATATTACTGTTTGAACCTAATAGAATCTGTATTGTTTTTTTATTTATTTCTTTGGATTTGTTGGTCAAAATATTTTGGTACTGTTTGATTTTGTAATTATGATATTGAAATATGCTATCATGATCTATATGTCTGATTGATTTTCTACTTAAAAAGTATCTACCAGTAGGTTATAGAATGAGTTAATGGAGTTTCATGATTTCATCCATTAGTATTTTAAAGAAGTTATTTAAAGAATATTGTGTATATAAGCGCAAGAGTTCTTAACTCTCACTTACCATTCATCTAATAGTGAATATGCCATTCTGATTTTATTGTGTCTGTAAGCTTTTGGAATTTTGTGTACATAAATTTATTTTATCAGTAGAATAAGTACATTGATGCCTCTATGCCAGGATTGAGATTTCCTTAATCTATTGATACATGGGTGAAGAGGGATGTTTGATTGTAAAAGGGGAGAGTTTTTATTTTGTTTTTGATATGATTTGTAGTGTAGTTTCTGATCTGGGTTCAATTCAAAAACTGAGGCCCCACTTGGTTGATGCCAAAAAATAAAATACGTGGATAAAACATATAAAATAATATATGTAAATATAAATGAAGTTCAGAAGCCAAAAATGCTACTCTGAGATAACAGAGGACTTTGTTTTTATCGCTTTTCAGAACTATACTATAATCTTTGACATGTAACTTTCTGAATTCTAAACTAAATTTTATGGGGTGTGTATGGTTGTGGTGCAGTGGGTATTCTTTGCTTAGAGATCCGTAGTACAACAAAGGACTTACCAATGCTTTGGTCATTCAGTTGACTCCTTGCTGCTAGTCTGTACTTGCTGTCATGCTAGCAAAAACAGGGGTTTCAGCCGGTTTTACATATTATTGGATTTGAACCAATGACTCTCGCCGTATGAAAGCAAACCACTGAGTCAAGTAAGTCAAGCTGAGTCAAATCAGAGAAAATAAACTCCTATAAGAGAGCCGTTTGGAAAGATGCTATATGGGATGGATGTCATCTACAAGAGTGACGTAGAAGGATATATTTAGTTGTTGTTTTGGGATGTTATTCTATTTGGTCAAAGAGAACTATTAATTCCTCTATTATTGTTGAGATTTGCAGATTGTACATATTTGTTTTATTGCGGTTAAAAAAAGGTTAATTGATGCATTTTCTTAGAGATTATTATTATTGTAGATGTTTAAATGAAGCAGAGCATGAACACTGACTGAACCCTACTGAATTGTTATAGCAATGTTAACTATTGTTTGTCCAATTTTATATATAGTCTCTAATTTGAATGTTTTCTCTATGATACATTTTTCCTTTTATGTGGATCAATTATGCCAATTGAAGAGTGGTTAATAGTATTGCCAACATATAATTGATAATATTTCCAACTGAAAATCAACATTTTAAATAAAATTTGACTATGATGAGAACTATTTTGGTACTTATTTTTTCTAGCTATGATCACACATGTTTGGATTGTGGGTCATCTTTGTTTACTATAGGTTTTCTTCCTCCACAATGCATGTCAGTACCATGTAAAATATTTTTTACATCATTTTGCAGTTGTGAGCAAATTTAGGACTCCAACGATATTGAAATTCTTAAGATACCCCTATAATGCCAAAGAAGGTATCTTAATTCTTTAATTTTTAGGTGGTAGTTCTAAATAAATTGGCTTCCTGTCAAATGATTGGATATGGAATTTTATGGTTGTTTTTTTTCTTTAATTCATTCATCAAGATAATATTTAGTTTTATTTTCATTGTTCAAGCATATATGCTCTATTTTGTGACTTCATTAGAACACTCTAATATTAATGGGAATATTAAATTAAATAGTTAAAATTGTGTTTGGCGTTAAACAAAGTTCAAAAGTGTTTTTACAGTTCATTTGTTTAAATATGTAGGGGCCTTTTTTGTGTTTGGGCTGGGTTGCCTCCTGCGGTGATGGGCCCGAATGTTTTTCTAAGTAGGGAAGTTGAGACCGGCCCAACTGTAACTCACTTTGGGCCGGCTTGTGTACAAACTTTGCCTTTTCTGCCAAGAACACCCTTACGGCAAGCAAAGCTATTACAACAAGATTACGGCAGGCAGATATAATGACAATGAAAGGAAAACAGAGTGCAGTAGCTTTTGTTAATAATAATAATAAATAAATAAAAATAAAAAAAAAAACCGACTATCACAGTAGTAATAATGGTAATAATAACAATGGCTTTTATAAGAAAGAACAATTGATTGAACAATGATGGAAGTTAATCAAAAATAAACATCAAGCCAAAACCGAGTCTGCAATGGCAAAAAATCAAAGAGGAAGAACGCTTCCTCTCAATGAAACTAACCTCCCAGGAGAATGTCCTGCCATGGGGATTAATGACTTTGAGGAAATCGGACCTAAGTGATAGATGCCTGCGGAAAATTCTTACTGCTTAATTGTTCCTTAGAGAGTGGGATTTTGAGGGGGAGAGGAAAGAAAAGATCTATTGGTGCATGCCCATTATCCTCACTATTTGCTTTCTTATCTTTCCTTCTTTTCTTTTTCTTTTCTTTAAGTTTTTTCTTTCTATGTTTTCTCCTCCTCTGTTTTTTGGTCCCCTCTACAGGGCACGACAAGGGTCCTTTTATAGGGCCTGCCGTGATGGTTTTTTACCCTTTCACCCCTTAACGACCTTTGTCTGGTCTAGGCATGCTTGCCGACCACCATCTGTACACTGCTTACCCTCGCTAGACAAAATAGGTTGGTGTTGTTTCTGTCCGCCGTGGCACTGTCTTCTGCCGTGGCTTAAATGCTCTCTCTCTCTCTCTTCCTATGGCATGCACCCAACGTTCCCTCCCCAACCTTACCTTTTTTGGGCGGTCTGTCATCCCAGCAGGACGTACCTCCCAAAAGGGTTTGAATAGGGAACGTAAAATAAATCTTTTCCCCCATCCCTACCACCAAACCACACCCCCCCTTATCTCTTACCACTGACCCATGGCCCCACCACGACCCATATTGGCTAGGTACAGGCTGGTGGCACCTGGGCCTTGCGCATGCTTCCCTGCTATGTACGTTCAAAGCCTACTTGTGGCTCATGGAGCTTTGTTTGCATTCGTCTGCCATACTTCTTCGTTCTTTCATGTGGGCCGTTCTGTACTTTCACTGCTTCCGTTTGGGATTGGGCTTTTCTTAATACTGGGTTTCGCATCTCTCTTGGCCCATTTCTCGGTTTATACTTATGTCTTGTTTCATTACTTGGCTTTTCCGGCCATGATGATATGTTCCTGCTAGGCTTCTTTCAAACCTGCCGTTTCATTTTTTCCCCCAGTGACTTAAGAGAGTCTGCTGGTGTTCTTACTTATGGGCTCCATTGTCCCTTTCTTTTTTCCCTTTGGGCCTGTGGCCCTTTTATTTTCCTCAAGCTTCCTCGGCCCATTTACTGACTTTGTGTTCCCATGGGCTTTTTCTAACTTGATTGGGTTTCCCCGGCCCAATCTCCTCATTCTCATCCTTGGGGTTTATGGGCTTGCCATCAACCCCTACTTTCTTTGTTTACATTGCCTTGGGCCTACTGCGGCCCATTCTCACTTTTTCATACCATACATTGCCCATGGGTGTCATTTCTCTCTTTCCGGGCCCTTTGGGCCCATTTGCTTCCTCAAGACCCATTTATTCATGTTACGGGCATGTGTTCTATTCTTCCTGCCGCTTGGGCCTAATAGTCTTATTCAATGCCTGCCACTCTTATTGCCTGCTTTGCTGGGTTGGGCTGGCTTTACAAAAATGACCCTCAACAAAATACAACAAGCTTTTCTGGATTTTAGATAATTATAATTGTTAACCTGGTATACATTCAATAAATGAAATTCAGTTTCTAGAGCCTCATCCATTCTAAATACCTTTTTCTTTCCACATGTTTTTGTAAAAGCATAAAGGCAGATAAGACAGATTATGATTTCTACAAAACATATAAAGGGTCATTCATTGTAATAGTCACTTAAGCTATTGTGAAAATTTATAAAGGTAACATTTAATTGAAATAGAAGACTTGGAATAGAACTTAGAGACAAAGATATCAATTGTACTTATACAACTTAAAAAATTTATAACCTTTATGTTTCTTTAAAAAATTTCTTTTATATTGCAACACATATTGATGACATGCGAAGTCAAGTTTTTTAATGACAACAACATAAATATAGGGTATTATATTGCATGTCTTATATGAAAGACAAAAGCCAAACCTATCAAAGGATTTTTATGGTGAGTGTTGTAAAGCTGACCCTAAATTATAAAATGATCCTGCGCATTGCGCGGGTTAAACACTAGTCTAATCTAATACTATATATAATAGCAGAAGCTTTTACGAGGTGCTAACACGTAAGCAAAAAAAACCCCTTAAAATGCTGCCACGTTTCTAGTTTCTTATTTAAAAAACCGTTCGGTGCACCGTTTAGGAAAAGTCTTATAAAAACCCAACCCACTTAAAAAAAACCCAAAGCAGGCATACGCTACAGAGAGAAAAAGAGAACCGAGAAAGAGAACGATAGAGAAAGAACTTCGGTCTGCGTAGATGGTGGAGAGAGGAAAATCTGAGAAGAAAGTCAGGATTTGCCACCATCAGACCACCGTACCCTCCACCGGTATGTTTTCTGTCTTTTTGTACCGAAGATCAGCGTACTCCCTTCCTCTTCAAATACTGTTTTTGTTGTTTGAAAGATTGAAACTCCTCATCATTGTTTTTCCTATTCGAATTAGAATCCCAAATATTCAATATTTCTATGTTTTTGAATTCAAAACCGGCAATTCCCCTTACTTAATTTTCTAGGGTTCTTCTTTTACCCTTTCAAAAAAAAAAAAAAAAAAGATGGGTTGATTCTCTTTCTTTGGATGCTTTGGTTCCAAATTATCCCTCTATATCTTTTTTGGTGGTAACATTAGGGATTTTGCCCTTGATTTACTGTGGTTAAAAGTCAAAATTTGCCTTGGATTATTTAAAATCTGAATGTATTAGGTGAACAACTTTATTTTTAATATGCAATTTGTTTGATAAAATTATTGATCGATCTTTTGTTTTATCCTAGAATTCTTAATCCATGTTGCCAATTAAATTGTGAAAGGTTGTTTCGTACGCATCTTAAAACTCTAATTTCTTTTTTGGTTGAATGGGTTTAGATTTGATTCGCTTTTGTTTTGGGTTTTTGGGTTTTCTATCAAAATGTTTGTTTCCTCAATTTTAGATATTTGCTTTTGTTTTGTTTTGTTTTCTGTTTTTTTTTTTTTCTTTAAGATTACAGAAATCACTAAATCATTGAGATTAAATAAGTGTAAGATTGAAATCATTGGGTATTTCCGTTTCTTACATTTATTTTCCTTCATCAATCTTATTTTAGGCTTTTCTAGCCGGAATAGCATGCACCAGATAGAGTCCGTAAGGCATAGAAAGATAAGCGTATACCGTAACGGGTAAAGATATCCCTTTATTTTTTTTTTTTTCTTTTCGTTTTTAAATTTGGGAATTGAATATGATTTAGGTTTGAATTTCTTGGTTGGATTGGTTTAGATTTAGTTATAGTTAGTTTTGGTTTTGAGTTAGGCTTCAATTAGCATGCCTTTGATAGGTAATTTGGCCCGTTGTTTATTTTTTACATTTTAAATTATTTTTGCATTAGTTCTGGCTTGATTTAGATTGGTTTGGTTTTGAGTGATCATTTACGGAATTCATTGTATTTGTTTTTCAAAAAAAAAAAAAAAAATTGTTGTCTACAATTCCATCTTCTGCTACTTTTTTGCTCCTTCCTTGTAACAAGAAAGGTTCCATTCTTAGTTTCTAATCTTACATAGTTTATGCCTTATTATTCTTTCTATACCATTCACTGTTGTTTATATAATTATATTCCATCTTCCTAATAAATCTTCCCTTTCTATTCTGTCTTTTCTCTAATCGCAGAATACTGATTTTCTATGCCAAATAAAGCCATTGGGTTTTCTGCAAAAGGAATTACTCGATCAAGGTTAAAGGTTTGGCTACCTATTACCCTAATCCCGCATTTATTTTTTCAATTTCTTAAGTTCTATTTTGTCGATTATTGTATTGGTTAGATTTTTTTTTTTTTGGGCCTATTTTTGTTAGATTTGTACTTTTTTTCGTTTGCCCCTGAAATTTGAATTGATTTATGTTTTGTTGATTATTGTATTTTGGTTAGATTTGGTTTTTATTTGGTAGTTTTTTTGTTAGATTTTCTTTTCCTGCCTCTGAATTTTGAATTCATTTAATTCTAGCGTTAAAAACGCTTCAAAATTATGCACATTTCAGGTCCAAGAATTAATTCAGTTTTCACTGTTTCTAGAGTTCCATTTTTTTTTTTTTTTTGCCACCTTTGAAACAAAATCTTTCCAAATCAAGATCAGTACGAGTAGGTTTATTGTTAGTCACTTTAAACTCGATGCTTTATAAAAGTTCACACTTTTGAAACTTTTGATTAGATAACTAAATGAATATGAATGCTGCTTAAAGAAAACACACACATTGTTTACATTAAACTTTAGGTAGACGGTATAGCTTTCATACGAGAAATTCATAGATGAGTATGAATTAAAAATAATAATTGTTTAAGTTCTTAAGTGTTATCCCTTGAATCCTCTGTATAATTGATACCTACCTTTGCAATTAATATTTAGGATATAACAGCCCTGCAACTCTTTGGTAACAAAGGCATTCTTTCCATTTGGTGGAAAGTGAAGCCCTTTTGGCATTTATAGCATTGTGTTGTGGTTTAATGTTTAATATTCAATTGTAGAAGTCTTAAAATAACATTTTGCAGCTGAAGATGCTATTACTTTACAATTTAATTAAGAATTTAGTAATGAAAACAATTACCACCGGTTATTGACGACATTACAAAGCTCGAGTAGACTTTGCCCTTCCTGTTTTTAGCAAAAATCTTGCCTCTTAGTCTTCAATGAAATCAGAATCATCTATGTTATGAGTCAATTTCTATTTCTACTTTGTTTCTTGAGGAAAATAAAAACAAGAATTCCTTTTATTAATTTGATTGATGTATATATCTTCATCAATATTCTTAATGTGACTCACTTATCAAAGACAAAAAAAATTTAAGGCTTTTTAAAACAAAATAAATTCAGACCCGGTCATCATTTGCTTCTGAACTCTAATTTCAGTGTGGGTGTGAGGAAGAATGAAGGGTATTATTCATTTGATGGAGAATTTCTATTTGGACTCATTACAGAAATTTGTCATTTGTAAATTTCATAAATTAGTTTAGTTGCTGTAATTTTTTTTTTCATCTCCGCTAATTTCCTCATTTTGTGTTGTATGTTTTCATTCTTAGGTTTTCTAACTTTGCCTAATAGAACCACAAAATTATAAGATTTGGGGAGAAATAAAAAGAAGTAGCTTCTTCTTCTTTTGGAATTTCTTGAGTTTGAGGTATTTTAATCTGGCACAGGAGCATACTAGAGCAAGATGACAAGTCAAGATGGTGCTGAACAACCTTGAGAAAACATGTGCAAAAGAGTCATTTTCTGTAAGTAGATAAATTGTATTTATGACGTTATATAGCTATTTGTTATTTTTTTGGAACCTGTTTTGTGGTGGTTGAAAGTTGGAGTTGGTTAACTAAATCTTATTTACTAATATAATGTCAAAGGTGCCTTTTCTCTGCATGTTATTTGGTCTTCGCATTATGTGGGAGGCATGTCTTTATATAAAAGAAGCTAGATTACTTATGAAACCAATGCTTTATCAGCGTCCTAATTTTTCTCAATGTCTGTCAATGTCACATTAAAATTATAAGCACTGCAACATTGCTATTTTTTTTTCCTTGATGACCAAAAGTGAAGCGCAAATCCATTGTGTAAAAAAAAGGAAAAATTACAAGAACTAACCTGGGATTCTGCTTTTAGTGATTTAAAGTGGGTGTGTAGTGTGATCCTCAATAGCCAAGTACTCTTTGTAAGCCTTTTGTTATTTTGGCTATTGAATTATTAACATTCTATTGTAGGTTTAGACAAATGGCTATCTACTTAAGTTGGTTTTAGAGTTTAAGAAAACAATGATCTTATATAAGGTGAGTTTTTCTCTATTTATTATTGTTATTTCAAACATTTTCCCAATGAATTTATGTTGGTTTGTGGTTGGTAAACTTTGGGTAGTTGTGGATTTGTGTTTGGGTGTTGAGACATTTGTTGGTTGCAATGATATGACCATTTTGGAGCTTTGGCTGGTGTTTCAGTTCACTAAGAAATTATATACGTTTGTGCATCCTATTCATTTGAAAAACTATTTTGGAAGTCAGTTACATCAATATAGACTAACTGCATGAATTCAACATTTTTTGTAACAAAAAATTTGTTTATTGCTTTTCTGTAACTGTGGGACAGTTGCATCTCATAAACAATTAAAAGAGTGGTTAAACTATACATATGTTGCAGCCTGTAAATAGCAATGAAGCATAAATTTTAGTTTTTTGCCTATTAGAGGAACTTTCATTCATATTTCCCACACACCCCCCTCAAACTTCCAAGCCTTGACTTCACATTTTCATCATTTTTGTTTCTCTGTTGCTCTTTTCTTTTTTCTTTTTTTGATCTTATAAAATTTGGGGAATTTAAAACGTGATAATTTACTGTTTTTCAGATTGGAGACAATGAGGGTTTTTAATTTAATTTTTTCATCAGACTTCCAATTCTATGTCTTTCAATGACCTCATTTTAGTGGGCAAGAAAATGAGTACAAACTACATTTAATGCTTACCATAAAAATGATTTTTTTTTTCTTAAGCTCATAGGCAAGTTACAATAGTATAAATGCCCAAATGAATTCTCCAACTGACATTGGCTGAATTCTCTTTTAGATTGTAGATTGATACTAAAATTGTTGAACTCATTTAATTCTCCTTTGTAGTACATCACTACCACAAATGATTTACAATTTTTTTTTTTTATATTAATATTAATTTTTTTATGGTAGTAGGTAGGCGCCTTATAATTGGTAAATAGCTGAACATGCATATACATTAGCCTTATCAATTTTTGTATCTTCTATTTGGGTTTTTAACAAGTTTTACTTTTGTTTACTCTTTGATCTTCGATGGAAATTCGGCAACACCTTATTAAAAGACAAGAAAAATATGACTATATTCTAATAGATACTTTCCTATGTTTTTATTTATTTATTTATTTATTTATTATTGGACTTTGTTTTATAAGTAAAATTTTTATTAGACGTGTTTAAAGGAAAAAGAAATGATAAGAGGTATCTAACACTCATTCATGTGATCTAGATTTTAGATGGTAGAACTAATTGCGCATTTGCATGTGATCTTCATTTGGAATCAATTTAACATTAACATTTTGTTCTGAATCTTTTGATATGTCCAGGTATGCAAAAAGATCCTCAATGGCTTTGTTGCTTACAACATTAGGCCCATAAAGACTTTTAAGAGAGAAAGCATGAAGTCCATAAACAAAGGGTTAAACTATTTGACTTTCGGTTTATTTTAGGATTTTAAATGTTATTTTGAGCTATGAATCTAAATTTTTATGATGTTATGAAGAAAGGTATTTGTTTTTCTTCTGCTGTAAGTTTAATTTTTCCCGGTTATTCAAATTGTGTTAATATATATTATTTTGATGAAGTATTATTTACTTTTGATGATGTTATATAAAAAAGAAAAGTACATTGATGATGCTATAAACAAACAACCAACACAATTATAAAAATCTCGTGCATTTGCACGGGGTTATAAGCTAGTATATATAAAAGCAGAGACCTCATGTGAGAGTGCATGAGGTCCTGCCACGTGGCACTCTAATGTTGCATTTAGCCATTTTTACCTCTTTTCATTAAGTTTTTTTTTACTGTTACTCAATAGATCACAATAACTTATTTTTACTATTATATAAATTTAGCATTTTTTACCTCTTTTTATTAAGTATTTTTACTGTTACCCAATAGATCATAGTAATTTCTTTTTACTATAATATCAAATATGAGTTGTTCTTGACAATTAGACCAATTAGACCAAAAGTTATTCACTACAAAATGGACTACTTTTTAAAAGTAGACAAAACCTTATGAAAAACTCAAGTCCAGTTATTACCTGACATATTATGACCAAAGTTTGACCCTTCCCACGTGTAAATCAAAATAAAAACTCTTACTCTCTTACAAACTTTCTTTTTCCTCCCTCACGTATAGATGATACTTCTAGAAAATCTCATTCTCATGAAATCATGTCTCCATTTTCCCCAAATTTCAATTCAATATGCTTGTGTCTATTAATAATGTTCTATGCAATTTATGTAGACAAATTCTCTGTCATCGACTAGTGCAACAAAAATATATATAAATCTTGAGATCCCTGAGGTTGTTGAAATAATTGACAAGTGCATATTTCTAAAATTTATAATAACAAAAAGTCTAATAAATAGCTTGTACTATCTCACAAAATGCCATTAACTTAATATTTTCTTTAAAAAAAATTCAATGATAGGAATGGTAAAAAACATGATCCTATACAAGAAAACCAAAAATACATGCAAAACAATTTTCATAGGAGAATTTATCTTTAAATGATATGAAGTCAATAGTAAAGATAAAATGCATTGAGTGAGATCCTACGAAACATGTTTGTTAATCATTTCAATTTATACTCATCATTTACATAAAAAAAAAAATAATAATACATCATATTATTTACATTAAAAAAATAATACATATTAATTTCAAAGTTCATTGCGAGATGTGAACTACTAGGGTATTGCAACAATAAGTAACATTGATACAACAATGGGTTGGTATTACATTTTGTGCGTACTTTGTGAAAAGAATGTCAAACCACAAGTAAGATCATTTTGGTGTGCAAAATGTGAAACAAAAACAAATCTTTCTATCCCAAAGTTTGAGACACTCACATTAACTACATACTCTCCAAATATTTATAATATATTTATCTCACTATAACTACTATATATATATGTGTATATATATACACACAATTGCAAACTACTTCAGATACAAGATTCAAATTGAAGTTTTTGATGAAACTGACAAAACAAATTTTGTGATATTTGATCGTGGTGCCGAGAAAATCCTAAATAAATCTACAAGAGATCTTGCTGAAAAATTAACTGAGGTATAACTTATTTAAATTATTGTAAAACTATTGATATTGGAGAAGGAATCCCACATGATTTGAAAAAATGGATTTTCCTACTTCATTTGAATGAATCCAATCTGAAGGATGGTTTTGAAAATTACATATTACTAAGATTTTTTATGCACCTTCAAATGATAAAAAGGTATGGAAGAAAAAAAAAATACAAAATTTAATATGCTATATTAATTCTTTTTGCTGTACTATTCCAAAATTAACAAAAATAAAAAAATAAAAACATTTACAAAAAACTGTCACATCATTGAAATTTATTATAAATGCAAATACCTATGAAAAATCTTAACGACAAAGTCCAAACTTTGTAAGATCCAATCAAGAATCTCTCAGTGCCAATTCATTAGTGATTTATACAAATGATACAACAAAAGGAAAAAATGATAAAAGCTCAAAAATTGTACAAATATAGACTGACTAAACTTCAAACATTGAAGATGGAGAAACCGATAATGATAACAAGTGTCATCATACTGCAATAACAAAGCATTGAAGAAACAAACAAAAAAAGATTTCGTAATGAAACTTTTTATTACATCACATAATAAAAATCATTAATATAGAATGAATTAATATGTTTTTATCAACTTTTATTATACAATATTACTCAAAGTTGTTTTAATTATTGCTCATTACTTGAACAAAATAATTATAATAGATATATGTGTGCAATTTATAATTGTTATAATTATAATAGATATATGTGAGCAATTTTTAATTATTACTTTTTATGATGAACTCATTACTAACAAGGTTTTATAATAAATATGCTATAATATATGTATAATATTTTCCAAAAATAAATTTACATAAAATATTACAATATTATCTATGCATCGCACGGACAGCTTACTAGTTAATTTAAATATATTTGATTAATTAGAAAGGTCGGGAAACAGAAAATAAGATTTTGAAGTCTACCTTTCCTTTCTCTTGTTTAATCAATAATTATAAGCTTTTGAATCATGCGACTTGGTGAACTGCAACATTGATTGGATTGAAAAATGTAATCACAGAAAAGTCTATCAATGACTTGTATGCTTGTGCCACAAAGCATTCCAAAATTGTATTATGCTACACTGTTCCCGACCAAATTTGTATTAGCATTTACCACTTCAAAATCTTACTTTATCAATTTTACAATACCATTTTACAATCCACCAAACATCAAACATTCTATTGTTTTTACAACTTCATTTAAATAATATTATTTTTATTTTACCGCTTTCTCTCTCTTTCTACCACTTTCTTCTCAACCCAAGCAACCCTAGTCAGCCACCACCACCATAAACCATCAACATTCAACAGCAAACCCAGACCCATGGCCAACCCACTGCCATTACAGTCAGCATCCATCCAAAAATCGACCCCATAGCCAAAAAAAAAAAAAAAAAAAAAAACAACAACAACAACAACAAGAAAAACTAATCTAAACTTAAGAGAGAGAAGCCTCACCGTGAGAGGAAGAGAGGGAGGCAGAGGATAGAGTGGCGAACAAAACCCACAAACCCAAGACGCACAGCGGTCACGGCAAGCAAAACCCATCAAACCCAGAGACCCACGCCTCAACCACAGCAACCCACCTCAGTCACCACCCACCCAAAGACTCATGAACTCAGACCCACAAACCCAGACCCACAAAATTGCTGGAGCACATCAGGGAGAGAAGAGTGGGTTCGGTGGGTTCGGTCAAGGAGAGAAGAATGGGTTCGGTATGGGTTCATTCAGAGGAAGAAGAGGCTGTGTTTGTGATAGTGGTTCAGTCAAAGGGAGTAGTGAAGCCTAGATGGGTTTGGCGGCGTGGATTGAGGGAAGGGAAAAGCAGCTTGGGTTGAGGGAGAACGAAGAAAAAAAAAAAAAAAAAAAAAAAAAAAAAAAAAAAAAAAATGATGGAAAACCAGTAGAGATAGGCGCGAAAAAGGAAGCGGGTGGGAGGGAAAGTGATTAAACAAATTTTTTTTTTTTTTTTTTTACAATCTTGCTACAGTGGGCTGCTAGAGATAGCAGTCCACAGTAGCCGGATTGCAAATTTTATAGGATTTAAAAGTTTTGATGGAGCATGCTTTTTAGCATTTATAGCATTTAGCATGCTAAAATTTAGCATTTATACCATTTAGCATTCTTAATGAGAATGCTCTAACCCTCCTGATTGATTTGTCTACTTTAGCAATGACAATAATTTATATTATTTTTTTTCTTCTCTGACCACACCTCATCTCACGCTGGTAATTAAAAATCCATTATTTTGAGAATCATTAGCAAAATACCTATAATTTTAAAGTATATAACAAATGTCTTTGTTTTTAGAACTTCTAGGTAGAAGTAATGTCGAGTTCTATACATATTTTTTATTTTTTTTTTTTTATTTTTTGAAATTAAGTGGAATTTGACATTGTTAATGTCGAGTTCTACTTAAAAATACACATAGAACTCGATTTTGATGATATTGAATTTTACACCGAACTAGTTCTAAAATAAGAATATTTTGCTATACACTTTGTAAAGAAAGATGTTTTTCTAAATACTTTAAAAACAGAGGACATTAAGCCATTTTTCCTATTTCACACCGATTCTCTCACCCTTTCACAGCCCTTATTACCATTGGTCCCACCAAAATAAATGCAACACATTTTTTTTTTTTATGGAAATACTAAAAACTTCATTAAACAAAAGATAAGAGATTATTTTGAAGAAGAGCTTGTTCAACAAAAACAATTACTTTTCTTTTTCTTTTTCTTTTTTTCTTTTTTTTTTTTTTTTTTTTTTTTTAATTCAAACAGAGAAATCACTGATGCCTAAGGCAAGTTTAGCTAAAAAATAAACATGTCTATTACCTTATTGTCTAACATAGGATAACTCTACATTACGAAAATCATGAACAAATGACAAAATGCCATAGACAATCGGAGCAACGCTGGATGGAAGAGGAGATTGTTCACATAAAGCACTGGAAATAAGATTTAAAGAAATCTTATGTTTGTAAAGGTCATACTTTTATGTATTGGTATACTTGAGATCAAAACGCACTTTATATGCATTGGAGTCTTAGTTTGTAGTATGTTCAAGAAGTACATCTATTGACTAACAAGTGGTGTTATTGAAGATATAAGACTACTCAAGAAACTGCTTAAGAAAAGCTAAATTTGCAAGTTTCAATACCTCCTTGATACTTATCAATCTATCAAGAATTAATGAAGCTCGATATATGTCTTTGATACCTCTCAATTTATCAAGATATGAGATTTTTGATATCATTTTATTTAAGCAACTGTTTATTTGTGAGTTTGTGCAACCTAATAAGAAAGCCTATTAAAAGGCCCATTAAGCTCTTATTTATATAAGGTGGTAGAGACAAAATACCTAAGGCTTTCATATTGAAACTTTACCCTCCATCTATTGAACCTATGAATTCTGAAAATAAAAGCTGCAACTCTTGTGCACCTTTTGGTCATGCACCAAGCAAAGTCTTTGACACCAACAATTGAAAATCTTATTGGTGTTTTGTGTGAAACTGCTACAATAAGCCACAACAATTAAAAGGGTTGACGTGGAATTAGTTACTTATAGGAGATTTGTACAAAGAAGAAGTCTTCTACAAGATCAAGTTCAATTAGTTGGAGTTGAGCTTCTTTTATAGATTAGTAAGCTCTATGATAGGTAGATACCTCGAGATAGACCTATAGGATAAGATTTTTGGTACTTGTAATCACTTTTCTTATTAATAGATTATTCGGGAGTGCTAACCTGAAATTCACCTTGTGTTTGTCTAGGGGCTTTCCCAATCGTGATCAAATCACCATGTCTACTTATTTTTCGCTCTACTCTAATTTAGTTTGGAGATTTGATTGTGCCATAATCTGATACTGTAGGTAAAATGAAACCAGGGCAACAATAGCCAAATACCACTATTTTTTGAAATTATTAGTGTTTTACCACTATTTGAGAAATATTTAGCACTTTATCACTTTTTTGAAACTCGAGTTTGGGAAACTCGATTTTGACATGGAACTCGAGTTTACAAAAATCAAGTATCTTAAAGAAGTCCACTTGGAACTCACGTTTCATAAACTCGAGTTCCTTGTGATATCTTTTTCCTCTTGAAGAACCAAGTTATTGTCACAAATCTAGAACAGTTTGTAAGTGAAGTGGATAATTTGAAAGTTGGTGGCTTAATTGGGTGACACTGATGTAATAAATAAAATAAAACAAAAGCATTCAACTATATGTCTCTATGTCATTGTATTGTAATGTAAAGAGAATCTGTCGTAAACAATGCAGTATTAATTAGGTGATGACTTTTTTTTTTTTTTTTTTTTTTTTTGTTGAGAAATTAGGTGATGATTTTAATTGTGAAGGATTTCAATTTTCAACCTCATCATGAAGATTGTTACCTGTTAGTCATGGATCAGTGAATTTCAGCTCCATCATGACTGACTATCAATAGGTAGTGAAAGTGTTGAAACAGAGGCATCACAAGGAACTCGAGTTTCAAGTGGACTTTTTTAAGATACTCGATTTTTGTAAGCTCAAGTTCCATGTCAAAATCGAGTTTCACAAACTCGAGTTTCATCGCTAAACTCGAGTTTCATCGCTAATCGAGTTTCAACCACCGGTAAAACACTAAGAGGGTGTTTGGATTGGGTTGTTTTGAGTTATATAACTCAAAACTGATAACTCAAAACTCAAATTTTGTGGGCCCCACTGAGTTGCATTTTGTTTGACGTTGTTTTCAGTCATTGTTTCCAAAACTTGTTTCTCAAAAATTTGAGATAGAGGAATGAAAACTGAGAACAGGTTTCCTGGTGTTTTTAGTTTTCAAAAACAGAGCTTGATGGCATTTTGGTTATTACGTTCAACTATGTGGGACCCGGTGGCAGTATATAGGCACATCAAAATTTCAGACTGTTGGAACTCTCTCTTTTTTTGGCTTCTCTCTGGCTTAAACAAGAGTTTTACAGTACCTTTTTCCCTCATTTTTTGCTCTCTTCCTTCAGATGACATTACTCATAACCCAACCTCCCCATTCACTCATCTCACCCACCTCTCTGAACCAACATAAAATCACTTCATTGAATTTTTCTGAGACCTAGCCTTTATATCAAACTCCAGTGGTGTTGTTCATCTCATAATCTCAATAATCTCATGCGTGGGGCACAGTTGAGAGAAGAACCCATCCAAGCAAAGAGCAAATTTTTTTCCCCTGATGAAAGAGCAAATTTATTACCACAAAGAAGGCTCAATACAGATCAAAGAATCTGAAACAACAAAAACTTCAAACTGGCAGAGCCAGTAGCACACATACCAACATCAGTAAACAACCAGCACAATAACAAGTTCAACTAACAGCACCTATAACCGAAAAAGACAAAAGCTATTGCCCCATAGCAGCAAATAGTCCTATTTAGGATAGAATTGCAGAAATGACCACCTGACTCAATCACAAGTAAAAAGAAATGTACACAATTTTCAATTCTCACAAACTTGGAAACTGGCAAAACAGAAGGACTTGTTATAAGACATGATAATGTCAAGCACTAACAAAAGTTACTGGAGTATGTTACAGTCATGTTTGAAATAACAGTTGTATTTGAATGGGCAAATAATTGGTCTTTCAATGTCAATTTTTTGCTAAAACCAGCAAGACATTGTTTGAAATAACAGTTGTCTTTGAAACCAGCAAGATAACAGGAAGATAAAAAATATCACGGTTCTGAATCATGGCTTCTTTTTCTTGCAGTATGTTTTTTATCTATATAAGGAAGTTAGGGAGAAAAGACTAAAATATTAGACCCTGCCCCACTATTATAGGTATCTTTTTAATTTCCCCCTGCTAATTGTTATAGATACCTTTACCAAGGTCAATGACATTTAAACTAATTACTTCCTTACAGCCAATATATATTAAATGATTTGCAGTTTGCTGTTGTCCTGCAATTAAGTGTCACTGATTGCTTTTGTATTATTTACTATATATACTGCACACCAAGATTTGGAATATGAGAATGCTAATAAACAATTTCAATTCAAACATAACAGATCACAACCAATTCAGAGCAGAACCAGATCACAACCAATTCAAATTAACAGCAAGATAACAATTTCAGTTGTATTTGACTTGGATTTAGGTGTAATATCTCTGATCATAAACAAAAATTTGTACTAACTAAACAAATAACAACCACAAGCAAACTCCAAATTAGAAAGAAACCGATTACCCAAATTGCTCACCTCAGCTTATTCTCCCAAAAAGCTAAGCAAAGCAAACTCAACCCTACACAAACGAAAATAAAACACAGAGTAGGTAGTAAGAAATCAATAAATGGAGGGAAAATAGATGAGTGGAAAATACCTATTACATTGTTAAGATGGATAACCCATTGGTTGATTTTCGGGATCTTTGGGCGCAGAGTAAGAAGGGGAAATCAGACACAACAGAGGCCTAGAGTTGAAAAGAGAAGGACAAACCCGTGGGGTTTGCTGTTGCTGTAGTGGGTACGATTGGCCTTTGGGACACGGAGAAAGGGGTTTGATGGAGATGGGTTTCAACCTAAATTTGGGGATTTAGGGTTCTTTCGGGACAAAGGAAGAAGAGCAAACCTCGTCCACCATAGCCCATAAAACAGAGAAAGAAAAAGAACTCACCTGTTGGCTATTCGCAGGCAATGGGTCTTCAGGATATGGAGGCAGAAGTACAGAGAAGGAAAAGGAAAAGAAAAACCCACAAACCCTTCTCTTACATTCGGTGTGTGCGTGTCTGTGGAGATAGGAAGACAAAACAGTGTTTTGGGTGAAAGTAGAGAGAAGAGGACACGCCCGAGAGAAAACCAACCTTCTAACCTGTGCAGGCTGTGGGCTCCACCAAAAAGTGAAAAAATTGGATACTGAGATGCGGGGCACGGTTTTGAGATATTAGAGCCAAACAATTTTTTCAGTTTTGGGTTTTGAGAATTGGGTAATGCACCTTTTCCAAATAACGTTATTATGCTAATAATTTTGTTAGTTGCCCAGTTTTGAAAGAATGTGTGAAGCTAGCCTCTCGAGGTTTTAAAACTCGAAATTCATTTAGAACTCGAACTTTTAAAACTCGTTTTGCTCGGTTTGTCAATACACTTACGTGTACAAATTTTCCAGGTGGACGAAAGTTAGCCACGTAGAAATTGAGTTTATAAGACTCGAAATATGCACAATATACACTACAATTTCAAACGCCTCACTCAAACACTCTCTCTCAGTCTCTCAAACACTCTCTCAAAGTTCAAAAATCACCCTCACCGAAATCAGTCTCAAACACTCTCTCAGTCTCTCAAACACTCTCTCAAAGTTCAAACACTCTCACTCAAACACCGAAATCAGTCATCCTCAACCCCTCGGCGTGCAACAAAAATCACCCTCACCCTCAAACGCTCTCCTCTTTCCTCACAATCGGCTTCAGACGATCCCCTCACCCATAACTTGAAAATCCCTTTTGTCCCTACCAACGAAAGTTCAGATTTTTTCAAGTTTGAAGGTATGTTTTTCTTATAAAAAATTGAGCTTTTTAAATAATTATTCCATCTGGGTTTAGCCCAAGTGTTTGTGTTTGATAATTTCCCTTGTTAGTGCTTTAGTTTTTCTTGTTAGTGTAAGATTTAAGTTAGACGGATTTGTTTTGTTACTTGTTGTATGATTTGGGTTGCTGGCATGTTCTGTTTTTGGATTTGTTTTTTCTCTTTCTCTCCTAGTGCATCTGCCACCCTGTTATCTTCCTTGTAGACGTTTTTAAGTAAGTGGGGCTGAGTTCCCACTTGAACCAGGTACCTGCAATCACAAATTAAGTTTGTGAGTAATGGTGGATAATTACTATCATCAGTGAGTAGCCAGTTATAGGCCAATTGGGAGTCTGTTTCCACAATGAGGTGATTGAATCCCTTATTTTGAGCTAGTTGGAGTCCAAATCGTATTGCCCACAATTCCGCCAAATGCTTGTTGTTGTGCCTATATTTAACGAAAACCCAAGCACCCAATTGCCGTATTCATCTCTAAAAAGCCCACCACCTCCAGAAGGGCCAGGACAGCCCTCTGCATGATCATCACCATCAGTATTGTGTTTTACATAATTCTGTGGGAGAGAGGACCATGCTATTAGTTGCCCTTGTTTGGAATAGTGTCTTGTTTTAATGACACTGAGATGGGTTTAATTGCATGATTGTGAGCAATTAGTATCATTGTTATTAAATCCGTTCCGTTCCGGCCGGAATGGTTGAAAAATTTCGTACCAGGATGCAATCTGGAACGGTAATACTACCCATTCCACCTCAGGTCCAATTCTGGACAGTTTTGGGTCATTCCAGCTATTCCGGTCAATTTTGGCCGAAATGTAAATTTCGGCTGGTAGCAGTTTTTAGCCAAAAAAAAAAAAAAAAAAACCTTAAACTAACAAACCCATCAGCACAACATGTTTCCACCTAGCATTGATCGCTTGAAGAAGTTCAAATCAGATCTGCTATGGAGCTACCAAATGATTTGAAAAAAAAAAAAAAAAAAAAGGAAGAAGAAGAGAATAGAAATTTAGAGCTGTTGTGGAGGAAGCTCAAGTTTTAGCTACGTTTAAAACTTTCTTCTTCAATGCTGCACTTAAACTTCAGTTCTGGGTCTCTGAAACTTTCCAAGAAGTTGTAATTGATGGGAATTTGAAATGAAGAAGAATAATAAGGCCAAAATGGGTAACTAGCCATAACTTTCCAACTATATAGTTAGTAGGTAATGTTTGCAAACTATATTTTTTACTAGCATCTCGATTTTAAAAGGCTCGATTTTGGCCTATAAATCGAGTCTCAATGATTCGATTTTTATGCTCTGATCATGTCTAATGTGGCATCTTTGAAATCGAGTCACTGAGACTTGATTTATAACCAAAAAAATTTAAAAAAGTTTTAAATCTCATGGACAAGCCAAAATTCCCAAAAACAAATTTAATAAATCCTAAACACAACAATCCCAATCCTAGAGACTCAGATCAGAGGGAGAGAAAGAGAGACAACAGTCCCAATCCTAGAGACTCAAATCAGAGGGAGAGAAAGAGAGGCCGCGCAACCTGGGTCGCGCTGGGCCTAGGTCGCACTGCGACTTGGGTCGCGCGCAGCTTGGGTCATGCGGCAACCTGGGTCTCGCACTTCGGATTTTTTTTTTTTCTGGCTCTGATTTCTTTGTTTTGTTGGTGCTGTTGTTCTTCTCTCTTTCTGCACTGTTTCTGCATTTTGGGTTCTGAATATGAATGTTTGTAATTATTTTTGGGATATAAATCAAATCTTAGAGACTTGATTTTCAGGTGGGCATCACGTGAAAAAAGATGCCACATCAAACGTGATCAGAGCATGAAAATCGAGTCATTGAGACTCGATTTATAGGCCAAAATCGAGCCTCTTAAAATCGAGATGCTAGTAAAAATTATAGTTTGCAAACATTACCTACTAACTATATAGTTGGAAAGTTATGGCTAGTTACCCATTTTGGCCGAATAATAAGAGTGGAGGAGAAAGTCATTGCACTGGGTGATGGTGGGGTTAGGTGAAAACGGGGACTTCCTAGAAGCTTCCTAGTATATAAATATCCATCAATATTTGTTTATTTACAAAAATACCCAAATTTGAATTTTAAAATAATCAATTTAATTAATTTATTATTATGGCAGCATTTCTTTTAAAACACTATATTACATTCATTAAATGATATTACATATATAAAGTTTGGCTTAAGAATATATATATATATACAGTGGTGATTTCGAAATGGTCTAAAACGGTACGCCGAAATAGGCTGATATCGAAATATTCCGTTCCAATAGACAAACCGGAACGGGTACCAAAATGGTATTCATAACATTGATTAGTATGTCTGGTGGTTTTGACTCCAGAATATAATATTAGCTATATACCTATCAAAAAAAAATATTAAATGGTTGCTGGCTATCCAAATTGACCACGTTTTGAAAGCAAATATGGTTGCCCAGGTGTTAGTGTACATTGGGGTTTTTGTATTCAGGTTTTGATGTATTCATTGTTCTATACTTGGTTGGAAATTTTTTTAAGGTTACTGGGTATAGTTAATGAATTCCAAACCTGTAAGGACCAAGTACAATCTTGCAAAACATGTAGAGGTGTTTCTAATAGTGAACATCTAGGACATTGATCATTGGGTTCCAGGTTATGAACTAAACTATTGTTATGTATTTGGCTGTGCACGGCTTTCCAGAGGAATAATTTTATTTTGGGTTTGCATGGAGCTTTCCAAATATAGTTGAGAGATAGCTGCCCTTCATGTGGTTATAAGATTGTAAGGCGTGAAAAGCTGACTTAACTGTGCATTTGCCTTTATCATTTGGTCAGATTTGGTGGTCTGGATAATGATTAGCTATTGGGTGTGTGAGGGTTGCACTGGTATTATTCAGAGAGCTGAAAAGGTTTTGAAAGTATTATCCTTTATCAACCGATTTCTTCAATTCTTTGGAAATTATTATCCTTATGATTTTTTTTTCTTTTGTTTTATTTTTTTTACTGTTTTAAATGCTTTTTCTTCATGATTTAGCTGTGAAATTTCAAATCCATCTCTCATGTAGATATTTACATGTGTATGTGTGTGTGTGAGAGAGATATATAAAGACTCCTGGTCAAATCCATTAAAGCATATTACATGTGTATGTGTGTGTCAGAAAAGGCTAGAGAAATAAAGGATTCCACTTGTATTGAGGTATTATTTTTAAAAATAACTTACCAATTACATAGGAACAGAAAAGATCAAGGCTGGATTGAATCCCCAATTATAGCAAAGTACTCTATTTAATCCTGAGTTATAGATGTACTTTTTCTTGCTTTCCATTCTTTTAGCATCCTTTTCTAAATAATGCCAATAAGCTGCTATTCAGTATAGATTTTCCTTGCATGTAGAATAGCATTCCTTTGCCCCCACACTATTAATGATCTCACAGTAGCACTCTTTGCAGTATGAAGCCTCGGATCGATGAGGAGCCAGAGATCTTGCACCCTGGTCTGCTTGATGAGTCATTGTTGACGCTACAACGATATCATCGATCAGAGGGCATTTGGAATGGCGAGGTGAAATATCTAGTTCTAACAACCGCTTTAATTTTTACGTTGTCTTTGACTTTTAGTTAGCAAGTTCTTTCAAAGTTGTATTTTTAGTTCTAACAACCGCTATAATTTTTATCGATTTTGCAGGACCCGGGCCCACTTACGTGCCGTGGTAGCACTAAGGAGATGGCAAACATTCAGATGCGAGATAATCAGGTGTCATCTTCACCAAAACACATATTGCAAAAATACGGTGTCATCTTCACCGGTGGATGTGGTACGATACAACACCTGGGTAGTCGGATCCTGATCAATATATGTCATTAGCAACTTTTGCAACCTTTGGTAAGACTCTTCCCAATTCCCAAACATCTTCCCAATCGCCTTTTGTTTCGCATCCCATACCTTGTAGTAAGAAGGCTTATGGCCCTCATATTTCGACTCTATCATAGATCTGAGATGCTTAATTGGGGTAGTGTGATCCTCACTTAACTTCTTAAGGATGTCTATTGCAATAAAGTTACAATTCATCGTTCTACCATCATTTTGCACCCCAATCCGTATACACGTGTGAGGACCCTTGTACACGGTGACCATCCATAGTCCGTGGAGATTGGGCTTCATGACTGCGCAGACATACCACTTGCATGACTCATCCACGCATTTCGCACAAAGTTTTGTCGTGGTCGACCTACTGATCATAAAATGTTTGTTTTCCTTGAGGGCACAAATTGTTAATACGCGCTGCACCTCCACTTTATTGGCAAAAGTCAAGCCTTTGCACAAATTCATCCCCTCTCTCCAAGTAGACACAAATGGTGTCTTAATATGTGAAGGATCAACCATATTGTTGGGAAATTTAGACCCCGGTTGATAGAATTAACAAGTTTTAAACCCAAGTTGTTAATTAGATTTATTATGAATAAAACTTGTTAAAATAAACAAACATCAATATTATGTCAAAATCATGCAGTGGAAAAAAAAAATAAGACAAGATATGATGACCTAGGAAAACTAATGAAACCAACCAGTTTCACAGTAAAAAACCTAGGGGGAAATCTTTCCAAAAAGTAATTCACTATAGTAAAGAGAAGTTTCAGATCTAGTACAAAACCTTTGTCCCTAGACTCTACAATCCCCATAGATGAACTCACAGTAGAAACCTTCTACCGCTTCAGAACCTCTGAACTCTTCAATATATGAACGCCACCCTTTGATGATGCACGAATCCCAATACGTGACTAACCAATTGCGCGAATCCCAGTACGCGACTTAATCACCAACTAGAAGAAGATGTTGGCTGTAAAGTTCTTCACTTCATCAACAATGAAGATCAAGAAGCACTTGGTTACAAAACCCTAAGGCGCAAAGACGCAGTAACTTCTTTTAGAGAGAATAAGGCATCGGTCACCTTTTGCATATGTTCTCCTTGTATTCTCTTATGTGACGGCCTCTAAAATAAGCCTTATATAGGTCTAGGGTTGTGAGAAAAGAAACTCTACACAAATACATAAGCCTGGCCCAAAAATCAAAATTTTGAATTTTCGTAACCTCGACAGATAGCAGGTGTCGAGAAGGTATTGAAGTTTAATAAGGCTCGACAGATACAGCTATCGAGGAGGTGTCGAGAAGGTGTCGAGTGGACAGAAACTTTCTTGATCGATCCACTAGGTATTAAAAAGGTGTCGAGATTGCGATAACAATCAATTGAAGAGCTCGATAGATAGCCAGGTGTCGATGAGGTGTTGAGAAGCTATCGAGCTATCTATCCGTAGGTGTCGAGATATCTGTCCAGCTTTATTGAACACCTTTTCTTCACTTGTTTCTTGGTCCAATCTTCATGGCTTTAATACGAGATTTGAACAACATGTTTCTTCAAGTATTAAACACAACTTAGATCTACCCAAATACAAGTAAAGTGCGTTTTGTCAAAGGATTAGCCAATTACATAAAAGAATGACATATGTTTTTTAACAAGTGAAACACATATGTCCTAACAATCTCCCCCTTTGGCAATCCGTGACAAAACCACAACAAACAAATGAACATATGAGAGAAGTCATAAATCACTCAACTTATATTCACTTGTTGAATACAATAAAATCTATCCTAACACAAACTCTTGAAAAACTTTGCAAGAAAAGAGTTTATGGCAAGTAGACTTTGACAACCTGTATTTCTGAAACACTTTAAACAAAACTCATCAAGGCATCTTGTGTAAAACAGAAATAATAGATTGCATACAAGTATAAGAAACATGTGTATAAAAATAGAGAAGAAACAACACATGTAGACGTAGGTGAAGAAAACATACATCATCATAAATATATCAAAAATAAGCACAATGTATGTAAACAATGGTCACAAGACCCAATGTACAAGAAAAAGGAAGTAAGCACTCCCCCTAACAAGATAAAACACGTCTCCCCCTTTCAAAGGAATGTATTTCTCCCCCTAACATGTAGAATCCTTAAAAAGAAACCACATATTTCTACAATTTCTCTCCCTTTTTGTCATGATTGACAAAGGGTATAAAAAGCTAGAAAGCTTCACCCGAGAAACGTAAAGATGATCAAGGATGATCAAGGGGGTATAAAGAATCCATATAAATGCATGAATGTAATGAAACAAGATGCTATGGATGACAAGATAAAAGAAAGATGCAAAACATGTGAAAAACACATGGATCCAAAACACACACACACACTAAACAAGTCTAACCAATTTTATATTTCAAAAATGAGTCAAGACAGTTTAGTGAGCATACATTAGCACATGTAAACACTTGTGATAGCCAAATCACATTGTACCTGCGCATGTATCAAGAGTAGCAAAGAATATTGCGTGTTGTGTGTGAAAAACATCGCAAGATTGCATATGTGTATACGTGTTATGAAGATCTGATATATGAGAAAATAACTTTAACTCACACAAAATCATAACTGTTTGATGAGGACTATCACCTTCGAGGTATATCCTATAACTCCCACATCTCCTAGAAAATATGCTTGCAATCATATTTAAAGCATTTTAATCTTTTTGCTTTTTATTTTCTTTGCATATTTTCTTTTAAGCATATCATGCATGGACATAAAAAAGAGAGAAAAGAAATACCCAACATGTTAAACATAGACATTGCACTTTTGCTATGCCGAAGCATACGGGTGTCATACATGATTGGCGGGCAACAGTAGTGAGATGGTTATTTATGCCTTTCTCTTAAGATTTTCTAGTTCTACCCGTCAAAAAGAGTGATATGAGTGTTAAGCACAAGAGATAACTTAATCTTACTCATCACAAACAAGAGCCACAAAGCTCATTTGTTTAGTTGTGCATAGAGATGCTCATCTAAGCTACAAAAGATACAAAGTTTAGAAAACTTTGTTTCAATGGCCATCCAAGGTACACAAGTACCAAAGTACACAAACACACACTGTTTTTGTATTTTTCTGATTTTTCTCTTTTTATTTTTATATTGAAAACAAAACAAAATAAAAACTAAACAACCAAACAAAAACAGATAAACAACGTGAATGCATAAAAGAAAAATGCATATACATGAAAACATGATAGAAATATGCAGACACATGACAGCATAATTCCAAAAACAGATAAGAAATCAAGCAAAGAAAGTCCTACTTTAGATAGAAAGAATCAAAGTAGAGGACAAACAGAAAAGACAATTAAGTCTTAGGCTCCTTTCTCACCCACACAGCACGAGTCTTTGGCCGTGAAGATGAAAAGGCACGTGTCCTAGTATGTCTACTAAAGGACATAGAAGAATTAAAATTCTTCTTAAATTGAGTTAAAAAGCTCAAGACTTTTAATAACTCTTCCATGACAACGGGGGTCAAGGATCACACTCAGGAAATTAATCCAATCAGAGTGAACCTGCTCTGATACCACTTGTTGGAAAATTTAGACCCCGGTTGATAGAATTAACAAGTTTTAAACCCAAGTTGTTAATTAGATTTATTATGAATAAAACTTGTTAAAACAAACAAACATCAATATCATGTCAAAATCATGCAGCGGAAAAAAAAAAAAAAAAAAAAGACAAGATATAATGACCCAGAAAAACCAATGAAACCAACCAGTTTCACAGTAAAAAACCTGGGGGGAAACATTCCCAAAAAGCAATCCACTATAGTAAAGAGAAGTTTCAGATCTAGTACAAAACATTTGTCCCTAGACTCTACAATCCCCATAGATGAACTCACAGTAGAAACCTTCTACCGTTTCAGTACCTCTGAACTCTTCAATATATGAATGACACCCTTTGATGATGCATGAATCCCAGTACGTGACTAACCAACTGCGCGGATCCTAGTACGCGACTTAATCACCAACTAGAAGAAGATGTTGGCTGCAAAGTTTTTCACTTCATCAACAATGAAGATCAAGAAGCACTTGGTTACAAAACCCTAAGGCGCAAAGGCGCAGTAACTTCTTTCAAAGAAGATGAACAAATTGCTTGGACAGAGTTTTCTCAATACTTGTGCAACTTGTGTACTATTTGATGGCTCTTAAAAACAAGCCTTATATAGGTCTAGGGTTGTGAGAAAAGAAACCCTACACAAATATATAAGCCTGGCCCAAAAATAAAAAATCTGAATTTTCGTAACCTCGACAGATAGCAAGTGTCGAGCAGGTGTTGAGAAAGTGTCGAGGTTTAATGAGGCTAGACAGATACAACTATCGAGGAAGTGTCGAGGGGACAAAAACTTTCTCAATCGATCCACCAGGTATCGAGAAGGTGTCGAGATTGCGATAACAATCAATTGAAGAGCTCGATAGATAACCAGGTGTCGAGGAGGTGTCAAGAAGCTATCAAGCTATCTGTCCGCAGGTGTCGAGATATCTGTCCTGCTTTATTGAACACCTTTTCTTCACTTGTTTCTTGGTCCAATCTTCATGGCTTTAATACTAGACTTGAACAACATGTTTCTTCAAGTATTAAACACAACTTAGATCTACCCAAATACAAGTAAAGTGCGTTTATTTAAAGGATTAGCCAATTACATAAAAGAATGACATATGTTCTTTAACAAGTGAAACACATATGTCCTAACACATATTTTCCCAAGTATTTGTAGAAAATGACAAGGCAGGAGGTGTGTAGGCAGGGATTATGTCCGTAATGTTTTGGACACTAAGAACATTGGCTGCATCAGGTTCACTACTGTCCAATGTCTCATCGTCATCAATGTCTCTAAAGTCCCCTTGTTCAATCCTGTCTTCAATCTCATCTCTATTGACAAAATCTTCACCGTCAATGGCAATACTTGTATTTCCAACATATTTCATGCTTAAGACATCAGTATCAACTGAAATCCCAGTCAACCATTTTATAAGATTCCAAGACTAGGTTTAATAACCACATCAGATTGGACCTTTTAGCCTAATGAACACACAGTACACACTTATTAGAAATTAAATTTGCTTCAAGATTGTGACTGTTCTCAACAAAAGCCCCTTGGAAAAAGAATAAGAGAACCTCTGCTATTCTGTACAGAGCACTTTGGTAATGATTCCGTGAAAAGTCGTTACAAGATTAGAGTCCATAATATTTTTTTCACACATACACATCTATATTAACTTGTACTAGAAGTAGATAGCTTATTTTCTAACCTTTTTATAAAAAAGAAGTAGAGAGCTTATTATTGAACAAAAGGAAGATACCAGAACCTAGATTACCTTAAAGATTACAATAGACTTTATTTCTATCTACAACCATACATCACCAAAAGAGGCTTAAGGCTACATCACCTTATTTCTAAGGTTGATTGCAACTTTCTTTCCAAATAACAACGAGGTCAATTGCAATGTTCATCCTAAACTATAAATTTTTGTAATTTACACTTATTCTGATACTCAAACTCTTTAACCCACACCCATAGACAACTAATACCCAACTACAATAACAATCAAATCAAAAAACCCTTACCTGAGATATGAAATTGTTGAGAGGGAAGAGCAGTGAGAGAGGCAGTGTGGTGAGTGAGAGTGAGAGGCAATGTGGTGTGAGAGTTATGGGTGAGTGAGAGTTAGTGAGGCTGAGTGCATGGGTGAGAGTTGGTGAGGCTAAGAGTTGGTGAGGATGCTCTGTTTTTGGGTGAGAGGCTGTGTCTGTGTTTATAAAAATTTTCTCAGCAAAACTCGAGTCTATAAGACTCGAGTTCTATTCAAATTTTAACCTTCTTAAATCTCGAGTCTTAAAGACTCGGTTTTTGCTATGTGAAAATCAAGTCTTTAAGACTCGAGATCTACGTAGACTTTTTTAAGCCAACTCAGCAATTCAAAGCAAGTGCAAAGCGAGTTTGTAAAACTCGATTCTTAATTAGATCTCGAGTTTTAGAAACTCGAGATGTTAGTTTTCTTAAATCTTTGAAACTTTGTCTAACTTACTACATAGAAGCCCCTCACCAGTCTACTCTGCAAATTCCCTTTATGTTTCTGAATAACATGTTTTAAGTTCAGAGTTTTGAGTTTTGAGATACTTCCAATCCAAACACCCTCTAATAATTTGGTAACCAGTGTAAATGTAGTAAATGTACAAATATTAGTGTATTTAGAACAGAACACGTCATATTGCAATCGGAACAGAACATCAATAGGGGTGGTCGACATTTGGCCTTTCTCTTTAACCTTTCTCCTCATTTGGCCTCTCCTCATTCCTTCTCTCTCCCTCCCCTTCAAGCGATCTTGGAGTCTCTCTTTTGCCTCTTTGATCGACAGCATATGTGGTGGTCAGTCTTTGGCTGTGGTGAATTCAGCGTTTGACAACCACAAGGGTTCAATTTATATATTGTTGGCTTTGGTGGGTGTTAAGAGTAATTGAGGGCCAAGTTTGTGCTGGCAGCGTGGCATTTTGGAGGTGGTTCTGATTCTTTGGCCGGTTTGGAGAACTGGGTCATGTTGGTTTTGTTGGAATATAGAACTAAGATGTTTGATTTGGCTACATTGAAAAGCTTCATGTGAATTTGTTGTTGTTTTCTATTATTTATTTTTCTGCACCTCACTGACCTTCAATATGCTGTAGTCAAACTTATCTGACGCTATTATGGAGCACACTTTGATCATGGTATTCTCTTCTAGCGTAGTCCTTTGTCTCTGTCAGCTTACATAAATGTTGATTGAGCTGTTAATGCCTCTGATAGACACTCTACATTAGGTAAAATTGTTTTTCTTGGCAATAATCCCATTACTTGGTCTGCCAAGAAACAATCCACAGTATTTCACTCTTCCACTGAAGTTCAATATCAATCATTGCTTCCACTGCAACTAAGTTACGTTGGCTTAGTACAATTTTATAGGACTTGGGTGTTTTCCTTTCCATCATATTGCTTGAATTTGGTGTGAAAATGTTTCGGCACTAGCCATTGCCCCAAATCATGTCTTTAGTGCTCGTAGTCTCGCACTAAACATATTGATGTTGACTTTCATTTTGTCCATGAAAAATTTGTTTTAAATAATTAGGAAGTTAATTTCATTCTAGCACAGATCAAACTGTCTGATATTTTTACCGAGGGCTTATGACACTCGCCCCACTTCAGCCAGTTGATACTCACCACTCAGTCAATATTGTAGCAGTTGCAGAGTTAAGATGTGGGCTGCTATTAGTTGCAGTAGTCAGTTAAATTAGTTGCAGAATGAGTTATGGCTTTTTTCTTTTGACAAGTAAGTTATGGCTTTTTTCTAACAATTACTTATGCATTTTTTCTCCCACGCGTTTTCTTAATATACGTTTTAAATACCAATAGTTTGCAGATCATATGCTCGTGTAAATTGAATTATTCTTCTGCATTTAAGTCTCTCTTCGTTTTTATCTTTGTTTTCTGCTTCTTCTGGTTCTGTACTTTCTGCTTCTGTGATTCAAACCTCTGTAAACTTTCAGTAGGATCCATGGATTATATGTCAGTTTCACAACAAAATGCCAGAGAAGCGCATAAGTAGATGTCTTAATCACTTAGATACTAGATAAGAACTAGCTATGATGGTCAATCCATTCCCATTAAAGAAAATACAGAAAAAGCTTATTAGTTTAGCTTTAAAGCACTCAAGCAAGTAGCAACTATGACCCCCCAAATGGTACATTTACTTCTATCAGCAAAAAAATGCCAAAGACTCTAATCCCAAACACACCCCTTAAACCCAAATTGATAAAAGTAAAACTTTCACATATAACTACTCGGCAAGCTATTTATGAATTCCTATCTAGCTTCCGGCATAGTTATAGTCACCACATTTTCTATGCTGGATTCTTCATTTCTTGATGTTGTACCTGCATTGCTGGAACTTCTTTCTATGAGAAACCAGGCTGCTTTGGCTCAGGTAGAATCACTTCTGAATTCGTTAACATAGAAAGCACACAAGACATTGCTGGCCTGTCTTCAGGGAACTTTTGAACACATAGTAAGCCAACTTGAATACATCTTAGTACTTGAGATATGGAATCTGAATCCTCTAAACAGGTAAACAATAGTTCCAAGGCCCTGCCCTCCTTCCACAGCAACCATGCCTGGAACAATTTCAATCCAGATACTCACATAATTCACCAAGAGAGAGAGAGAGAGAGAGAGAGAGAGAGATAATTTTCCACTTACATGTCCCAAAAGGTTATGGCGGTGATCTGGATGAAAAAACTTTCTGTTTTTCTTGCCACTCACTATCTCTAACATAAGCACACCCAAGCTAAACACATCGGATTTCACTGAAAATGTTCCATCAACTGCATATTCAGGAGATATGTAGCCGCTGCATGAAACCATCAAATATAAGTTTTATTATCTTTATTGTTGTTGTTGTTGTTATCGATAAGTTGCATGCCAATACATCTTTAACACATGACCTGACCCTTCACACCAAGGACGGAACCAGGATTCGAACCTGAGGGGGGCAAAGCTTAAAACAATTTTTTTTTTTTTTTATGAAAATAAAAACTAACATTTATTTCATATTCAACAAAATACTACATATAAAATAAGTGTTTCTTAAACATTTCAACACATTTATCAAAATGGAACTTGACGCTATTTCAGAGGAGATCCAAAAATATATATATTTAAGGGCAAATCTTAATTTTTCAAATTACATATGTATACCAGCTTTTATTTTTATTTTTTTTATTTAATTGGGGGGACTATTAGGACCAAAATTTAAAATTTCAACATATATATATACTAGGTTGTTTTTTTTTTTTTTTTTTTTTTTTTTTTTTTTTTTGGGTTTGGGGGGGGGGGGGGGGGGGGGGGGGGGCAATGGCCCCCCCCTGCCCTACTGTAGGTCCACCCCTGCTTCACACCATGTTTATGAGGAAAGGAAGTGTCATTTGAGTAATAGCACATTGATGAAATATTTGCTATAGTATGACAAACAAGAATCTAGTTCCATTTTTATATTACTTACTATGTTCCAACAACTCTATCTGTCTTCACTTCACTTTCATCCCCTCCAAAAGTTCTTGCTAAGCCAAAATCTGATATTTTTGGGTTCAAGTTGATATCTAATAAAATATTGCTCGCTTTCAGATCCCTGTGGATGACTTGAAGTCTAGAGTCCTGGTGGAGATAGAGAAGTCCTCGTACAATCCCAACAACAATGTCATAACGCTTTGGCCATGCCAGCATTGCACTTTCATTTTGTTCTGCATATAATTTTTTCCCTTGTTACCATGACTTCATCTATGACTATTTTTAGTTCTTTTTGTTTTATTTATTTTGTTTGTGAAAATCAATTAGAAGGCTCTATCCGATACATAATAGGCAATAAACACAGGTACACAACATATAAAAGAGGGAAAGTAATTATAATACATAAAGGGTCAGGAGAATTGTACCAAAAATGAAATAATTCAAGCTTTTGTTGGGCATGTACTCATAGATTAACATCCTTTCATCTCCTTGAATGCAGTAGCCTAAAAGGCTGATAAGATTCCTATGTTGAAGTTTGGCAATGAGAACAACTTCATTCTTGAACTCTTTAAGACCTTGTCTTGAATCCTTTGACAGCCTCTTCACAGCAATATCTTGTCCATTACATAGATTTCCCTGCAAATCATCACATAAAGATGCATGTTTTTTCCTTTCGAATTTGCATAATATCACCATACCATTTGTGACCTGTATAACAAATTCAGAATCCTTTTTACCTTATAAACAGGACCAAATCCACCAGCTCCAATCACATTTGCTTGAGAATTTGTTTGTTGTGGTAGCAATTGTTGTAAAATCAAATAAAGGTACCTCTACGTCTTCTTTCTTTCTTTCACCTATTGAATCCATATATTACCTTTTCAGGAACTGCTTTTTAATTTTAGTCTAAGCACCCTTTATTATGTCCTCTTTAATTGATCTTGCTTTGATGGATGAGTGTATATATATATAGGAAAAATGGATGAGTATACTTACATCTTATATTTGTTGCTTTCCAAATACAACTAAAAACCAACCCCAAAGTAAGCAATCCAGAAATGATTGATACCATTAGGATGACCACCAGCCTTTTCTTCGTATTTGATTTGTGGATTGATCCTAGAACGGACAGCAATTAAGAAATTTGTTCATTTTGCTTGAAATGTTCTTGTTTCTTTTTTGTAAATGTATTAGATCATTGATTACACTTGTCAGGATTTATTATAAGTCAGTTGAGAATGCTAATGAAAGCATGAACAAAACTATAACCTGGGAACTTAAACTGAACTGTATTCTACTACAGATTATAGGACTTTCTGCACCATGTTGGCCAAGGCTTTTACAAAGTCTAAATAAGCTAACATGTGAGAAGCTGTGTGTTATAGAGCAGATAAGTGCACTTACTAAGTTCTGAAGCAGGCAGTTGAATATAGATGTCTTGCCCAGGATTTTCTTCTGAATACCCACTAATATCATCTTCTTCACTGTACTCCCTAATATCAATCAAATCCCCAAACCAGATCAAACAACCGTTGCCTCCTCCTCTAATATCTGGATTTGCATATGCTGTACAGGAACAGTTCTTCAAGCACTCCGCCTCGCATTCCTTGGTGCTCATACTCTTGTTTAACCAAAACTCCAACAAGTCAGGTAATTTCACCCACGCAAGCTTTATGAAACCATCTTTCCTCTGGCAGTCCAGCGGAGTTCTCCTCACACATCCACTCGACCAAATGAGCTGTTTCCATTCTTCTGGTGATTTGGGGATGAAACCTTCCAAACACTTGCAGATTGATGATTTGTAACTTGTGCAAACACTATTGGCACCACACTGCCCATAATTGTCACACAAGTCATTTGGAATTGCATTCATAATGGTCCATTCACTGCTTCCTTCCTTCAATAAAATGCCTTGCAGGATGCCTGACTGACTCAATGTTATCCTCATATTATTCAACTTGTCTTTAGGTTCATATAAATTTCCCACCACGTCCTTTTGAAGTCCTAATATGGGAACAAAATATTGATTAACAGGCACAGGAAGACCACCGAATCGAACTCCATTCCATAGTCCAGTGCAAAATTTTTTTACTGACCCCCTTCTAAGAATTATTTGAGGCAACCCCTTATAATCAAATTTTTATGTAAAGTCTCCAGGAGATGCAATATCTGAGTCTCTGCAAGATGTCAAAAATCGGTCTACACCATTGTTCATGTCCTTTCCTATTGTCATGCCTGGTAACCATGTGTTAAGTGGGTAATCAAAGCTCTTCCACAGATAGCTTTTAGAGCTAGATGTAACAGTGTCTTCAAGAACAAGGTTACCAGAATCTAAAAGCTGAGCAACTGGTGTCTGTGCGACCCTGGACAAGTTGGAATACCAGATAGTGTGGTTTCTTTGGTTGAGAAGAATAAGCGTTCCATTGTTGCTGATAGTGAAAACTCCAGATGCATCCGTGAGTGGATTGTTCTGGTTCGCTATCCACACAAGTATCCCTGGGGTCTTCTTGTACCATATGCCCAAGTATCTGCTCTTGTTGTTGCCTGAAGAGAAGAAGCCCAGCTCAAAAACTTGGCCTGAGGAAACTAGAGTCTGGTTACCGCTAATTGATTGCCCAGAACTAATGGTGTCAGCTGCAATGCAGAATTGCAAGAGGGTTGTGGAAGCAATGAGACAATAAAAGAGTGAGGGAAGAGCAAGTGTCTCCATTAATTTAGGCTCTTTTCCTTTTAGTTTCGCTGGGGAAAAAAAAAATATTTATCCAGCCAAAAGCAGTAGCAAACTGCTGCTTTCTGTATAGAACTGCAAAACTATAAGCAGCTCGTCACTTCCTAAACAAGGAATTTATATTTCAAGTGATATTTATTTTTGTGTCCACTGCTTATGTGGAGCCATGTCTTCTTATTCTTCTTTTCTTTTCTTTTTTTGCCCCACTTTTTGGATAAAGTTAAACAAGGGAACCTAGTTTCTCTGCCCATACATCATGGCTCTAGATATGGAGGACTTGGAAAAGACGTTGTGCCTGCTTTGAATTGTGTTGGTGTGAGAGTAACCCACAAGACTGAGGCACTGACATTGACTAATGATGATAAGAAGAATGTGGACTGGTATTGTTAAGATTGTGAACATAATTCCGTATGGCTTGAGCCTTGAGGAAAACCTTGGCTTTTTGGCAGAGACCAATATGTATTTTATAATACCACTTTAGTTTAAATGAATATTACGGTCTTTTGTAATATATATTGATGAATTTTAATATTAATTGATAAAGGAAATGAATTTTTTTTTTTTTTTTTTAATTTCGATTAAAGTGGGTTGGGAGATGAAAATGTGTAGAAATTTGAATTTGTTGTTGGAGAGTTAGTAGCATGCTTTCTAACTCCCATTCTTTAATTTTATAAACTTATACAATGACAATGGGGGGTGTGTATATATGTGTGTGTGTGTGTATTAATACTCTATGAATGCAATAATAATTTACTCTATCATTTTACATAGTAGTGGTCTCACTACCTAAATTCATGGTGGAATCCGCTATTCATGTGAGATGAAAAAGTATGTCATTGATTCTCAAAAAAAAAAGGAAGTATGCCATTATTTTACCCCTAAGTATCTGATAATATAGGTATAACATTAATGTAAATTCATAAGTAATAATTCTGATTTAATTTTGAGTGAATACATGTCAGCCTATAAATACACATTTTGCACCAGGGCTAATCACAACAATATAATTTTTATTTTATTTTTATTTTGATAAGTACACAACAATATAATTTTTATATTAATATATCAACTAATTTACCTATAAATAGATGCATATTTGAGAATATTTTTGAGCAAAGAGAGTTTTTTTTTTTTTTTTTTTTTCCTTTTGGTGGAGTTTTGGGCTAAGTTATTAGTGTAGAGCTAGCTTAACCCACATTACGATTCATTTGGGATATTAGATCCTCAAGGAGACAAGTCAAATGAAAATCTATTGCATCGGTAAGTTTTGCCAATTGCAAATGGCTTGAATCTCTTTTGGAGTTCCACATTGTCACAAATGAGTCATTGGTGGGAAGATTGTGTAGAATTCCAGAAATTCTACAATCATTGTGTTGTAAGTAAGCGGGGTGTTTGATGTAGGAGGAATCAAACCCCAAATCTCTTATTTGACAGTAAAAGATTTTATCAATTAAGCTAACTGGAACTTATAAGTGAGTTACTTGCCTGATTACATATAATCGAGCTATGAAGTTTTGAAAGTAAAACTGGTAACAACTTACAACATGTAAGTTGTTTGCTTGATTATGTATAATCGAGCTATAAAATTTTGAAAATAAGATTGTAACAACCTCTTTTATTGTGGATTTTCTCCGGTGATAGTTTACCACTTTACCTTGGAGTAGTTTTTCTTTCGAAGAAGTTCTTCAAAACTTTTTAAATACTTGTGTTTTTTATTATTTACTTTTATTGTTATATGAATTGTGGTGATATATGTGTGTTTGATTTACAATTGTGAATTCCAGGCTTTTTTTATTGATCTTGTACGAACTTGATAATCAAAATTGATAATTTAAACAGTTAGCAAAAAAGAACTCCCTTTGACGTTAATAGACTAATAGGTTAACCTTAATTTGGCTGATATTTTCATGAAAATTATATGCCACAGCTCGTCGAACGAGTGCAGTCCTTTGATTTTCAACTTGCGATCAACCTATCACGCTCTCATTGCCTTCTCTCTCAAAAAACCTATTACTTTTCTCTTTGATTTGAAAAGTCAAATTAGAAAAAGAAAGAAGTGATGGAAATGCCGAAATGGAAGCTACGCTACGGTGAAATGTGTTGAATTGAAACGTCTAGGGGAAAAGCGACGGAACCAAGGATTTCTACAAAGGAATGTTCTGTAGTTGTATTACTTTGAAAATGAATGTCAAGACTCAACTAATGTAATCATAATTCCAACTTCCAAGTCATCCAGCTAAAAAAAACAAAATCATAAGTCCAAGCAAACTCCATTAAACACTTCAAAATTAAGTAAATGCCTCAATTGAAACAAATGAAAATGTGATATAGAGAGCCATAACATACATTGCATTTTCCAGCCGAGGAAAATGATATGAGACTGTTTTTTCAAGCATAACCCATATCTTGACTTTTTGTCTCAGAAACTACCAAGAAAATGCTGAGCTCTCGCGAGCTTTATCTGTATAAGACTGTATCTCACTACGATGCCTATTTACGTAACTGATTATACACTCAAATTTCCACAGCCAAAATTGTATTTTTCATTTTTTTTCTCCTCAACAAATTGACTTCCCTGACACTACAGTGACAAAGCTGTGATTTTTCTCCACAACGGGTGCAAACTCTAATTAAATAAGAAAATTTAAATGAATTGTTTAGATATTATTTTGTAAAAGAACGGTAATTGCTTCAATAATTATTCTTTGATAACTTTTTGGTTCTTCTAGGACCACAAGTATTACCACAACATAATATTATATATGTGCGATTGTAATTGATGAACTATTATTTTTATATAGACTCATAACTTTTTCTTTGTCATTCGCAGCTGCACATGTCAGGGTTGTGGTAAGTGTTGTGTCCATACTCCATAGACTTTCTCTAACAGTTTATATTTTGAATGTGTAGCATATGTAATATATATATATATATTAACAAAAAGTGATTATAGAAATAGAAAAATATGAGGCCATTTTAGTTGAATTGCTTTTCAAACCCTTAGGAATATAATCTATGAATCTACCTGTGTCGGTACTCCTTGTTACCATATCTACTTAACAACACTTATAAATATTATTTTGGATATTGTCTCTACTTGGTTAAGAGAATATGACGTAGAACAAAAAGTGTGATAGGGGTTAGATCTTGTTCTAACTTTATGAAACCCTTAAATCCGTACAGAGTTCTTTGAATCCATGCGGAAACATGAAATCCACCAGAAAATGAGAAAAACCTCTCTAAAATTTTATTAATGAAATTCTGATCTTTGATTTTTTTTTTTTTGTTTTATATATTGCATAACCATTTAAGAGCATTCTCATCAAGACTTCTAAAAATTTTAGCATTTAGCATCTAAAAACCTAACTTTATAGCATTTATTACTATACCCTTAACATCAAAACTTCTATTTAAATATTCTTTTTTATTCTTTTTTATTCTCTCTCTCTCTCTCTCTCTCAGCAAAAAAAATAAAAATTAAAAATTATAACATCTTTCTACAGTGCGCTCTCAAAAATGAAAGCTCTCTGTAACAAGATATCAAATTTTTTAGCATATGGCATTTTTTATGGAGTAGGTTTTTGTTGTTATAAAATATAAATGCTGAAAATAGCATTTAAGCATTTATAACACTCTTGATAAAAATGCTCTAAAGGCTCAAAAAATAAACCTAGTTTTTCAAGTAAAAATATTCCTAAAGTGATCTTATTTGATGCCTGACCGAAATAGGACTCTAATTTGAATATGAAAATCTTATATACACTTAAAATCAATGAATAAAACTCCAAATGATAAAATAACGAACATGACATTAAAAAAATTTTAAAATTAACAAACAATAAAAATTATCTTTCATATTTTGTCCTACATCATAATGGAATATTTATAAAATTAAAATTGACTTCATCAAACCCATCATTATATTATATTTTATTTATACATACACACACACATATATATATATAAAACATATCTTTTCAATTCAAAAAACCCTAAACATATGATTTTGTTACATGCCTTTCGTTTCTCCGTAGGACTTTGTACTTTGTTATTTAATTTTTCTTAAGGACTAGGTAAAAAAACTTTCCCTAGAAATTTCAAAACGACAGATAATGTTCTTCCAGACAAAGCTTCTAACATTTCACTCGATAATTTTTGCCAATGGCTCTGCTTCCAATCATTTGGTAAAATAATCAATCCCTACCACCAAGAACTTCATTTGTCTCGTCCCCATGGGAAAGGGACCAAGGATGTCCAACCCCTACTAAGCAAAGGGCCAAGGGGCCACCATTGGAGTGAGGTACTCTAATGGTCGCTTGGGTATATTACTGTGGCGTTAACACTTGTCACACACTTTGACATAGGCTTTGGCATCTACTTGCATGGATGGCCTGTAGTATCCTACACAGACTATCTTATGGACAAGGAATCTAGCTCCTGAATAATTTCCATAGGCTCCTTCGTGGATGTCCCTCAGGACGTAATGGGACTCGTTTAGAGTTAAACACCTTAAATAGGGCTAAGAGAAGCTCCTTTTATATAACACCTTGTCCATAAGGACGAACTTCACTGCTTTTACCCTTAAATTTCTTACTTCTTCTTTATCCTCTGGAGGAGCCCGTCTTAGAGATAAGATACGATTGTGGTGGTCCAGTTGGCTACTCCGTCTACTTGATTTACTTTAGAATGTCAATACTTGGGATGTACTAGATTTTAATTCGATGACCTACTATCTCGTTTGCAGATGCCATCTTGGTTAAGACGTCCTCTTCTGCATTTTCCTCCCTTGGTATCTATTGAAACTGAGTCATTGTGAAGCCTTTAATACATTGTCTAACTTTGCTCAAGTGCTTCTTCATCCATTCCTCCTTAGCTTCACACCTTCCATTCACTTGGCCTATCACCAACTGTGAGATTCCTTAGACAAGGACTAAATCTGATCTAAGTGATTTAGCTAACTCCAAGCCCTAAAGTACGGCTTCATATTCTGCTTCATTATTAGTCGTTTGGAACTATAGATGGATGGCATACTCTAGATGATCCCTTTCTAGTGGCTGCAAAACTATCCCAATTCCTCCTGCATGCTACGTGGACAAACCATCCACACGAACGACCCACTGTTTTGCCCCCTAGTCTTTATTTTGTTGGTCACTGGTAGTAGTGAATTCGGCAATGAAATCTACAAGGACTTGGGCTTTTATTGCTTCCCTTGGCCCATACCGCACGTCAAATTCACTAAGTTCCATTGCCCACTATATCAGTTGTCCAGCGGCCTCCAGCTTATTCATAGCCTTCTTTAGCGAGTGATCTATTAGGACGTTGATTATATGAGCTTGAAAATAAGGCCTAAGCTATCTTGCTAGTGTCACCAAGGAAAATGCAAGCTTTTCCATGGGCAAATATCATCCTTCAGCTCCCCTTAAAGCTTTGCTAGTGTAGTAAACGGGCTTCTGTACCTTTCCTTCTTCCCTGATTAAGGTTGAACTCAACGCATGAGAGGACACCGCTAGGTAAAGATACAACTCTTCACCTGGTTTGGACGGGCTCAGCAACGGAGTTGAAGAAAGATAAGCCTTTAAGCCTTCAAATGCTTGTTGGAACTCTTTCGTCCATTCGAATGATTTTCTTAATACTCTGAAAAATGGTAAACATTTGTCAGTAGCTTTTGAAACAAACCTGTTAAGGGTAGCTACTCGTCTAGTTCGGCTTTGAACATCCTTGACATTTTTCGGGGCCTCAATATTCAAAATTGCTTGGATTTTATCAAGATTTGCTTCGATTCCTCTCTGCGAAACCATAAGACTAAGGAATTTTCCTATTGCAACTCCAAATCCACATTTGCTTAGATTTAACTTCATCTTGTATTGTTTAAGTGTGTCAAAAGTTTCCTGGAGTTCGTCCAGATGTTGCGTCTCTTTCACGCTTTTGACTAGCATATTGTCCACGTACACTTCAACATATCGACAAATTTGTGGACGAAACCTGTGGTTAACTAGTCATTGATAGGTAGCTCCTACATTTTTCAGACCAAATGGCATTACTTTGTAACAAAACAATCCTTGGCTCATGATGAATGATGTTTTCTCCTGGTTTGCCTCGTCCATCTTAATCTAGTTGTACCTTGAAAATGCATCCATGAAACTTTGCAGGTGGTGTCCAGCTGTTGAGTCCACTAGCTGGTCAATGCGTGGAAGAGGATAGCTATCCTTGGGGCATGCCTTGTTTAAATCTATAAAATCTACGCACGTCCTCCATTTGCCATTAGCTTTCTTGACCATCACTACGATAGCTAGCCAATCAGGGTAGTAGACTTCGCGGACGAACTCTGCGGTCACCAACTTCTGAACTTCTTCTTTGATGGCATTATCTCGTTCTGGGGCAAACACTCGTCCGTATCATGTCCATGGTCTTGGTGAAAATGACAGTACTTTCTTTTGTTCTGCTTGCTATGATCTCCTTTCATCCTTTCAGGTTATTTCAAGGATGGGTCGTCTTTAATTTACATCAATACTTGGTCAAGTGAAGTATTTAGGGAAGTGTAGTTAGAGTATCGCCTTGAGGACGACCTTGCTTTCTTGCCATCACGATCCCTTTTCACCCCTACTTTGGCTTTCTTTGGACGAGAATTCTACTTTGGATGGTGTAGATAACCATTTTCCAGTCATTCACCTTTCTTCTTGTTCTTAGCAATAATCGCATCTTTCTGCATTCATGAAACTTTAGGCTGAATGTATCAACTCTACCATCGTTTGTGGCTCCTGATCATACAGCTTGTGGATGAACAAATCTGAGCTGACTCCATTGTAGAAGGTTACTAAAATGATCTTATCGTGCATCTCATCCACCAACAAGGCTTCTCTATTAAAACGGCTAATAAAAAAACATAGACTCTCATTCTCTCCTTGCTCTATGCTTAACAAACTAAATGAGGAACACTTTTGCCTCTGACCTCCAACAAAGTTGTTGACGAACAACGTACTTAACTTCTGGAACGAAGTTATGGTATTTGGTGGTAGTTTACCAAACCATACTCTGGCCGAGCCTTTCAACATGGTAGGAAATGCTCTACACATCATTTCATCTAGTACACCTTGAAGATGCATGGTTGTCTTGAACGTGGCAATGTGATCACAAGGATCACGCATCCCATCATATGAGTCCAGGGTAGGCATTTTGAACTTAGAAGGCAGGGGGTGACTCGTGATGGGCACAATGAAGGGGGAATCAGTCCTGTGGACGAGGTCATCCATGTGATTTGCTCTCCTCATGGAATCCTTCATCTTTTCCATGGCTCTTTTCATCTGATCCATCTCCCTCTCCAAATGTGGTACCCTACGAGTAACGGTACTTCTAGACTGGTCTCCTTCAGCATTGTTCTCAGCCACTTCATTCTCTGAATTTTGTCCCCGTTCTTCACCACGTTGCTGTTGACGTTGTCTATTAACTTCTCTAGTTAACTCCTGATTCTGTTGCGTCAATTCTGCCATCATAGTTGCCATGGACTGCAACTCTTGTTGGACGGTCATCGGGGGTGCTGATGCACGATTTGGGTGATTGGAAGCATTTCCACTCTCCTAGTGTCCTGGACTGGTGGCTATTGACCTAATCTAAACCATGCAGCATTTTTGTCTTAAAAAGCAAAGAAGTTAACACTTAGAAACTTTTTTATTGTACCTTCCCATAAACGGCGCCAACTGATGATACGCGAAAATCAGTAAGCTGGAATGCTTCGGGCTATGATGATGACTGTAGGTCCTATAAAAAAAAAAAAAAATCCTGTCAAGGGTGACCGGTTTTGTTAGGTTCTAAAGGTTTAGGAATTTATGTATTTAGAACTCTAATTTGTAATATTGGCAAACCATGATTAAAACAATATGTTTAGTCTTGTTAAAGTATGCTCAAAGTTGATTAATTATTGTAAAGTTGGAATCGAGAGACTGTAGATGCATTGGGGCATTTCGGTCTGGCTCGATCGATCGAAGAATAGATTCGATCGATCGAAAATCGATCAGATTGCGTTTTTCTGCAGTTTTCTAACTCAGCCCTAACTTATTAAACATTTAGGGTTTTATGTTTTTGCCCTAGGTATATAAGGCAAAACCCTAGCCACGTTTTTAGAGTTGCTCCAGTTGTATTGTTGCTCATACATTGCTGTTTTGTGTAAATCTCTTGTGAGATCTAGAGGAGCTTTCCTTTACACAAAACTTAGGGTTTTCTAGATGGAGATTACTTCAACATCTTGATGATCAACTTGGTTGCTACCATTGAAGCTTAAAGAATATCAAGCGTGGGTGCTTGTAGCTGATTGAAGAATTCAAGAAAGAAGGAGTCCGTGGATTCGGAGCTTGCACGGGGTCGTGTCAGTAAGTTCTACTGGTAGGTAGCATTAGGAAGTCGAGCGGGGAGCTTGTAAGTCCTTTTGTATGAACTTCAATTCTTTCATAGTGAATTCAGTTTTGCCTTGAGGATCGGTGGGTAAAATCCTCCCCAGGTTTTTTACCGGTTTGGTTTTCCTGGGTGATCATATCTTGTGTTATTTATTATTCCGCTGCTATATATTCTTGATATGATTGTTTGATTGTTTTAACCTAGAATTGCTTAATTTGACTAAGTAACAACTTGGCTAATTAACTAGGCTACTCAATCTGGTTGTGTGTTAAGGGGTCTAAAACCGTTCAAGTGGTATCAGAGCAGGTAGCTCTTTTGTCTGAGATTTTTTAATCTCTGAGCTGATCCTTGACCCCTGTTGTCATGGAGCATGGACACTCTCTTGTTGTTCCTCCTCACTTTGATGGGAATAACTATACTTATTGGAAAGTAAGGATGAAAGTATTCCTGAAATCCATTGATGAGAGAGTTTATAATTCCGTTGAGTACGGATAGGAGAAGCCCACTACTCCTGTGAGTGAGTGGCAAACTTCTCAAAAAGAAGCAGCTGGGTTCAATAGCAAAGCTATGAATGTCATCTTCAATGCTGTTTCTATGGAGGAATTTAAGAGGATCTCTAATGTTGAGGTTGCTCATACTGCTTGAAAAATCCTCCAAACTGTGCATGAAGGCACAAAGGCAGTTAAGATAAACAAACTGCAGCAATTAACTTCTAGGTTTGAGAGCATTAGGATGTCTGATGATGAATCATTTGATGAATTTTATGCCAAACTGAATGATATTGTTAATTCTGCTTTTAATTTGGGCGAAATCTATGATCAACCTAAAATTGTTAGGAAGATACTTAGATCTTTAACTGAAGACTTTAGACCCAAAGTGACTGTCATTACTGAAAGCAAGGATGTGGACTCCATCCCTGTTGATGAGCTTGTAGGATCTCTTCAGTCTTATGAGTCTGACCTACCCAAAACAAACAAATCCAAATCAATGGCTCTTAAGTCTGTTGATGATGTTGAGGTTGGTGGATTTGATGATGAGCTCTCTGCTACAGAGATAGCTTACCTTGCCAAGAATTTTAGAAACTTTCTAAGAAATACAAATAGAAGGGCAAGAGGTACAAACACTGTTGAACCTAGAAACTTTAGGAAGAATGATCTCACTAAGGTTAATAACTTTGAAAAACCTAGAGAAAAAGTAGGTCAATCTTCAAATAATTCTTTGAGTGCTTAGTGTTTTGGTTGTCAAGGGTATGGTCATGTTAAATCTGAATGTCCTACATTCTTGAAAAATAAGGGTAAAGTTATAGCTGTAACCCTTAGTGATAATGAGGTTTCTGATGATGAGTCTGAATGTGACGAGGGTGGAAACTTCATTGCTTTCACTGCTACTGTAGTAGTCAATGAAAGCATATCTGTTGAAGAGAACCCTTCTGATGGGGAACTCTCTGAGGATGCAAATCTTCAAGAGTCCTATAATAAACTTTGCAAAGTTGCTGCAAAGGATGCTATGAATGTTGAACTTGGCCTGAAGAAAATTGATTCTCTTGAGCTTGAAAAGAAAATTTTGCTTGTTAAATTATTTGATGCTAATGATCTTTTGAACCATGTGAAATCTGAGAACATGCTTTTACTTGATAAAGTTAAAACTTTAGAACATGATTTATCTGTTGCTAGAACTGCTAGTTCTAAACTTGATCACATGTTGAATGTTCAAAAGTATCCTTCTGATAAATCTGGGATAGGATATGTTGAAAGCATCTTTGTGTCTACTCCACATTCCACGAACTTTGTTCCTTCATCTTCTTCTGAACCTTCTGTGAGTGAGGTTGTGAGTGAAACTGTCAAACCACCTGTGAGTGAGGTAGTCAAACCTGCAGAAGTTTCACCTCCTAAGAAGATTAGGGTTGATTTGAGAGAAACTAAACCTACCATTTCTAAGGGCAAGATGTATGGTAAACCTGTTTGGGTTTGTCATTATTGTGGAAAGTCTGGACACATTCGTCCTAACTGTTACAAGCTTCAAGCTGCTAAGGGAGCAAATAAACCAAATGTGCATGTGCTTCAAGCACAAGATCCTATGGCACTTATTGGTGAACTGGTAAAGGCTTTGAACCTTTATTCCAATCCTAGAGTTGGAAATCACTCGAATGTGAATAGGAACTCCAATGCTCGGAGTGCATCTAAAAGGCTTTGGATGCAAAAGACTCGACCTAATTGAGTCTTTCTGACATGGTCCTTGTGCTTCATTGCTCATTCCTCTGTGACCATTGTTCTTTGGTTTTTTGTGTTTCTTTTGTTTTGTTTCTAGGGTTTGCATTGCATTACATTCATGCATTTCATTCTAGGATTTATTTGTTGTCTCTTAAATAAATAAATAAATAAATAAAAAAAGGAGAAAAGGAGAAAGCAAAAATGTGTTCGACATTGTTTTCTTGGTTTTTGAAAACAAGGTTGGTCAATTTATTTACACATATCATGTCCTATGTACTTTGTTTAGCTTTGATGAGCTTATTTATTGCACTTGACTAGTTGAAACTTTGTAGTGCATGCTGTGTGAGAAAGATGTTTATGGTGTTTATCACTTTGTCTTAATCTTGATGTCACATGTTATTTGACTGTCGGACTTGATCCTTTTGAGAAAGGCATAAATAACCATCTCACCACTGTTCACTAGTCAATCATGAACACCTTAGTGCATATCATAAGATTTTGTGTACTTGTTACACATGCACAAGAAGAACATAAGGTGATGCCCTGGCTTAATTGCTTAATGCTTAAAATTGGTGTGTACTATTAGGCTTGATGCCATCTCACATAATTACAATTGGTGTGTACTATTAGGCTTGATGCCATTTCACATAATAAATTTCACATTATAATGGGGCAAAATACAAGAAACTTACATGATTGCAAGCTTTTGTTCTAGGAGATGTGGGAGCTATATGATGTAACTCATTAGGTGATAGTCTCTTTTAAATTATTATGTGATGGATTGTGTAGACTTTGTGATTGATTGCTATTCACATATCACCTCACATGTTTCTCAAAGTTTTTGCTAGTTGCACACACTACACAAGTTACTCTTTGCTAAACTTTGTACATGTTATTGTGTGTGTTTTTGGTCTGACCAACCAAGTTTGAAGATACTTTGAGAATTATGCAAAACATTTTTTTTGCTTGAGAATTTAAAAAGAGAATGGCTGAAATTTTCTTTGGAGAAACTGGGATTCAAATTGGGTTTTTGAAAAATCATTCCATCTCATACTCATGCATTTTGTTTTCATTATTTAATGCTTTGAGGAGTAGTTTTCAAAATGAGGTTTGTGTTTTTCAAAACTGTGATTTTTCTCAAAAATTTTTGTGAGCCTCTGCCCAATTCGATCGATCCATTCTGATTTTCGATCGATCGAAAAAGTGCTTTAATTTGTTGAAAAATGACTGTCTCATTCGATCGATCAAATGTATTTTTCGATCAATCGAAAGTCACGAATCAGGTTTTTAAAAACACTATTCTTGACTTTTTCAAATACTTTTTCAAAAGTTTTCAAAACTCTTTTCTCTCTCTCCGACTTGGCAAGCTCAACTGTTCAAATTTTTGTCGTTTTCCTCCGGATTTTTTTGCAAGAATTCTCTTTCCTCAAGCCGGTATGTCTATCTTACCCCTCCTTTTTGAGTTTATTTACATATTTCATGCATTTATGCTCAAAATTTCGGACCCTTTCCTTTTTGGGATTTTTGATGATTTAAGCCTAATTTTGTGAAATTGATCAATGGGTTTTTGTGGGGACACACTATAAACATGTTCTTAATGGTTTAATTTGATCAATTTTGGGTTTTGTGTGGAATTGAAAATTCTAGGGTTTATAATTGATCCGAATTGGGGATTTTTGTTCAATTGGGTTTAATTGATGAAATTTGGCTTGTTGTTTTAATGAAATTGGTTATTCTAATCTGTTTTCACAATGTGTGATGATCACTTCATTGAATTGTTTCAAAATTTTCAAGTGGTATTTCAAATTTTTTTTGGGTTTTTGTTAGAAATTCTATATTCGAGCCAATTTTGTGAAATTGAATCTAATTAGAACTGTGTTTACTGCATTAGTACATACATCACAACATTGTTATTGTTCATGCATCATATAGAATTTTTATATGTTTTTATTGTGCTAACTTGCAGTCTGCCCTTGGTTTTGTTTTATTCTATTCTTTTGGTTTTCTCTTTGTGTCTCTGTCCTTTCCTTAGCATCATGCCTAGGAAAACTAGAGCTCGTAGGACTATTCCCTCCTCTTCTCCATCCCCTCCTTCTTTTGACCGTGAGAAGTTTCCAAGTGAGAAAAACCAAGAGATTTTTGAGAAGCTAAACCTTAGGAAAAAGATTTGGGCTGAGCTTTCTGTTCTATTAGATGAACTTGATCCTGCCATTAGGGCAAACTTTGAGCGTCGGGGCTGGTTACCCTTGGTGGATGTTTCTGATCCTCTTCCACCTTCTGCCTTGATTAGAGAGTTCTTTTCGAACATCTCTATCCGCATCTATGATTCTAACACTTTGGTAAAGAGTTGGATACGAGGCGTAGAGTACACCATTGCTCCTCAGGTAGTGGCTGATGCTCTAGGGGTACCTTTGGTCCAGCATCTTGTCTATCCTTATGACGAGTCTCCCGAGTTGAGTGACGTTTTGTCTTACATCACTGGGACTATTGTCCAGTGGGGTTCTGATCCTAGGATCACTTCTGCTGAGCTCTTCGGGTTGCACTATCTGTTCTTTAGGATAGCCTGTCATTCTATCTGGCCCATTTCTCATGTTCACACCATTCCTCTTGAGAGGTGTGTATTTTTGTACGCCCTGGTTACTGATGCTCCTATTAGTTTTCCTCATCTCTTTCTTCGTTCTTTGAATGATGTTTATAGGAGTTCATCTACTACTCATGCTCTTGTACATCCTATTTTCATTCATAGGATTTTGCTTTATCTTGATCTTAGTGGCTTCCCTTCCTCTGAGCCCGTTCATGTGATTGCTCCCATAGGTGCGTCTTTTCTTAGACAGAGGGTCGCTCATCTTCGAGCTGGTTCTAAACACCCTAGGTCTGAGCCGTCTGGTGTCGCACCTCCTCCTTCTTCTTCTACAGGTCTTGCTGGTGAGGATGTTCCTGATCCAGTTGGTGATGATGCTGCTGCTGCTGATGTTCCTCCACCTCCTTCGACCAACTTTGATGTTCGTCGTATCCTGGAGACTGTCATGACCGTTCAGGCGGCTCATGGTCAGATTTTGGTGGACTTGCTAGATGAGATTCATGCTCTGCGAGCCGACTTTCCACGTCTTCATTCACCCTCACCACCTCCTTTTGATGGCGATTTGTGATTGCCCTTTGGCATTCCGTCACAAAAAGAGGGAGTGGAGTTTCTGACTTGTAGAGGAGTTTTTTGTAGTTAGGGGGAGACTTTTTGAGACTTTTAGTTACTGTTTGTTTTTGAGGAGCTTGTGGAGTTTTTAGATTGTATCTAGGTGCTTCACTTTGTATATCATTTTTGGGGATATTCATGTTATGGGGAGTAACATTGATTGATATACATGTTATATTCATTGATTCTTATTGCTTTGTGATTCACTGCTTATTGATTTATATTTATGAGTTGTTCATTCATATATGTCTTTATTTTGTGTTGTGTGAATCTTACAAGAATGTTATACATGTTGTTTTACTCTTTTCTGTCACACATGCGTTTATGTGTTTGTTGAGTATTTCAGGAATATACAGGTTGATTCAACTAAGCTGCTGTCTACACTTGCAACCGATGGATAGTAGTTAGGGTTGAATTTGAGTTTATGAGCATTATTTTTTGTAAAGGGATTTTTACTTGTAAAACTTTGAGCTTTTAATTTGGGTTTTGTCACGGATTGCCAAAGGGGGAGTTTGTTAGGTTCTAAAGGTTTAGGAATTTATGTATTTAGAACTCTAATTTGTAATATTGGCAAATCATGATCAAAACAATATGTTTAGTCTTGTTAAAATATGCTCAAAGTTGATTAATTATTGTAAAGTTGGAATTGAGAGACTATAGATACATTAGGGCATTTCGGTCTGGCTCGATCGATCGAAGAATAGATTCGATCGATCGAAAATCGATCAGATTGCGTTTTTCTACTGTTTTCCAACTCAGCCCTAACTCATTAAACGATTAGGGTTTTATGTTTTTGCCCTAGGTATATAAGGCAAAACCCTAGCCACGTTTTTAGAGTTGCTCCAGTTGTATTGTTGCTCATACATTGCTGTTTTGTGTAAATCTCTTGTGAGATCTAGAGGAGCTTTCCTTTACACAAAGTTTAGGGTTTTCTAGATGGAGATTACTTCAACATCTTGATGATCAACTTGGTTGCTGCCATTGAAGCTTAAAGAATATCAAGCATGGGTGCTTGTAGCTGATTGAAGAATTCAAGAAAGAAGGAGTCCGTGGATTCGGAGCTTGCACGGGGTCGTGTCAGTAAGTTCTACTGGTAGGTAGCATTAGGAAGTCGAGCGGGGAGCTTGTAAGTCCTTTTGTATGAACTTCAATTCTTTCATAGTGAATTCAGTTTTGCCTTGAGGATCGGTGGGTAAAATCCTCCCCAGGTTTTTTACCGGTTTGGTTTTCCTGGGTGATCATATCTTGTGTTATTTATTATTCCATTGCTATATATTCTTGATATGATTGTTTGATTGTTTTAACCTAGATTTGCTTAATTTGACTAAGTAACAACTTGGCTAATTAACTAGGCTACTCAATCTGGTTGTGTGTTAAGGGGCCTAAAACCGTTCAGGTTTAACCCGGCCAAGGACCCTCCTATGATTAAGTCAGTTTTCTCTCTAAAACACATGGCACATGAAAGGGAAATAGTGAATGAATAGAACTCAGCCTAAGTAAATGAGACTTGCTCCTTTTATAGAGAGTTAGAAGTGGGTGTTATTCGGATCCACCACCATCATGGGTGAAGTGTGTGGTTAATGGAGAAAATGGGATATGTGGAGCGGATTACGAGGAATCCCCTCCACATTGTAGAAGTAGTGCTTCATGGTCTGATTATATGGAGCTTCTGGAGAACTTTCTCGTAGAATTCACTAAGTGTCCTCTGGTCATCCATGCTTTTGGGTCATGGACGACCTTCTTGAAATTGGATGACTTTGTTACCTATGAATGAGCTGTATTTCCACCTATGATGCTCATCCTAAGTTCCTTTTCTCCACAAAACTTTCTGGACATGGTCTAGTTATGGACAACCACTATAGATGAGTTGACCTTAGATTGATCCCATCAATATTCATACCCAATAACACTTGTGTGTGTTTATTTATTTATTTATGAAAGGTTAGAACAAGGGATGCCATTGTTGAAGTTGAAGATGTAGTCACCATCGGAGTTGACGGAGAGAATCTAAGGTGGCAGTTGTCGATGGAGCACTTCGTGCTGCAGCGGATCTCGTTGGCAGATATGAGGCCATTTTATTCTGGTCGTAGTCGTAGAGGAGCTCACAGATTCCGCCGTCTCCAGAGCCAGCGTTGCAGGTGGCAATTTGGCTTCTCTTAGGTGAATGCGGTTGCTCCGGTGGGATAATGTGTTCACACAAAATCACAGATTGAGATAGTAGTAGTTTTTGTTGTTTTAATAAATATTGAATTATATTGGTTTTCGAGGGATGTTATTCATTGAATCAGGAACCATGTTTTTATGTGAAAGAATCTAATGTGTCAACAATGTCTGATTGGAGGGAGCAAATAAGAATTTAATCTCAAACATGTTCTATATCATAATGGGACACATCCATGGATTATAAATCATTGTTAAGTAAATCGTAGTTATTAAACCCTGGAAATTTTTTCTCAATAAAAAAAAAAAAAAAAAAACCCTCTAAATTGATCCAATGTAAGCTTTGAGTAACTAGTTGAACTCGTGAATCACTAGTCAAATGTGTATTTAATTAAAATTTAAATAAAAATTAACAATATGATAAAAATGTACTAAACTATAAAAGCCATCCATAAAGGAGAGTATGACATAGCCTACTTTGTAATCCACAGTACATCGATATAGGGTAATGGGAAGTCAGCTTTGGAATAAACTTTGTTCAAGTCTCAGAAATCAATGCACATGCGAATTTTCCCATTTTCTTAGGCACGTGGACGACATTAGCTCGCCACTCAGAGTAATATACTACATGAAGAAACTAGTCTTTGTACTACTTCTCAACCTCTTCTTTGATCTTCAAAGTCCACTTGGGTTTCATTCTTCTCATTTCTTTACTAGCTTCATTTCTAGAAAAAATGGCTGTCTTGTGCTTGACTATGTCAGATATCAATAAGGCCATGCCAAGAATTAGGCATCCCCCATAGAGATCTTTTCATATTTATTAGTTCATGGCGTGAAATGTATTCTAAGAAGCACAGATAAAAGTATAGGTACGTGTGCGGATACAACAAAGCAACACGACAATTTTTGAAAAATAGGACACTAGTACAGCAGGAATCGTCAATTACATAATTATTAAATATATATTTTTTTTATAAATTATTAAAAATTTATATTTCATATAATGTTAAATATATATCAAATTATGGGTAATAATGGATAATAAAACAAATCCATAACTATTACTATTTAGAGCATGCTCTCTTTGTTTTTTGAAAGGGTATATTTAATTCATCTTATTCTCGTGTCCTAGTGATATCCTACATTTAAATAATTAAAAAAAAAAAAAACATGGTTGAAACTCGCATGCAAAAGCATACCAAATGTGTCAAGTGTCCAATGCGGATACAACACCCCAAATGAAGTGTTTGTACTTATAACCTCACATAGTCACATTCATCCCGAACAAACGGACGAAAATGAAGTAAATTGCAATTTTTTGGTCCTCAAATATATGTAGTGCCTTCGATTTTAGTCCCTAATTTTAAAGATATTTTTACTGCACCTTCAAAAGTGGAATATTTTAGTCCATGCTTGTGCTTTTCGTCCAATTATTTATGATATGGCTTGAGTAAACTGTTGATGTATTATTTATTGGTTGCTTTTTGGTTACTTTATTTGATAATAATAATAAAAATCGATTGGTGACTTGGTCTGATGATGAAGAGTACAATCATTAAAAGCGGACGCCATTTGTTGAAATTCTATCAAAAATAAAAAATAAAAATTGCCAAGAGCAATTGGCTTCTGGAACTCCCTTTCTCTATTTTCCCAACAGTTACAAAATGCTTGTTATATAGTTACTAAACAATTGTTAACTATCGTTTTTCAAAAAGGAAAAATGTTACCTATCACTAGAACTCCCTTGCTCACACACCAATTGTTTGATGCTCAATTACTCAGGCACCCACCTTTTCTCCACATTTAGCATTCATTATTTGGTCAAATGCTAATAGTCTGTAAGAGTATTAGTATTGGTGGTGCTAAAAAACCATATTGCTATTTCTAGCACCACCAATCACTACCAATTACAACGTTAAAGTCATATAGATGGAAATAAGTCATTTCAGCTACTCCTGTGGATTGCTACCATTCTCTTATAACTGCTTCGCCATTCCCTTCATGAAGAATATAGCATATCATTGTTTGACCAACTTGCCAGTTACCACTTACCATAGCTTAGAGCCTTAGAGAGAAGTCTTTAGAAGCAAGACCATTTTTCATTCTAACATGATTCAAGCAGTTGGTTCTGGTGGGTACTTAAAATCAAACCAAACTTCATATTGGCCTGGTAGGAAGAACTATCTTCCGATCTTCGCTATGAAATTAACCTTTCATCATAACATCAAGCTTTCCTAGTTTAATTGCGAAGTTTTGCACGTCAAAGAAACTCGGTTTTAAAAGTTAAAAACTTTAATTCATCCAAGTTAAGGACCCATCTTTTAATAATATTTTCCCCTTTTTGAGTTTTTCCACGCGGAAAACATGAATTCCACCCCAGTTGTAACTTTAGATAAATAAATGAATGATTAATATTATACTATACGCTCTTTTGACAATGTTGGTCCCAATATCTTAAAGGAATAGTCCCTAATCATTCTATAGTTTGTGAATAATGATCAATCTCAATAATTGAACCAGTACAGCACCATGATAATACTAAACTTTTCATCATAACATCGAGCTTTCCTAGTCAAAAGAAAACCGGAAGGCTTTTTTCAGCTTCCAATCACAATGAAGATTCAAGTGCAATGATTTGGTACTATTTCTGTTCGCAGTTTGACACTGAGGATGTTATCAAGCACAAAATATATACAAGAACCAAAATCTAGGATGGTAGGTGGCAAATTTGTATTTGTTTTGCTCAATACCAATTACACCTTATACAATGTACCTGTTTTGCTCCAAGGAAGAGAGTTAATTCAAAGCCTAACACCACAAATATAGTACCAAATTCCAAAATATGATGGTAGGTGGCAAATTTAGGTACCGTTCTTCCAAAAACAAAAATATTTAGGTACCGCAATGGTTCCATTTTTAACTTCTTTTTTTTGTCAAGAAGCAATATTTTAAATATTCCTACTTTCCTATATAAAATTGGGAGTAATAGAAAGCTCAACGTCAAACAACTGTTTTCGATAATTAACTATTTTGGATCTTGAACTATGTATCATATTGGAATTTTTACCCATAAATTGGAGTGAATTTAATCCTTAACATTGTGAAACTATTTAAATGTTACTATTGTCTCCACTTCCCATTGTGAGGGCCTTTTTTGAAAGGTTCCCTAGGCCCAACTCCAGTGTAAAGCTATGGGTCCATTTAAAAAGGCAGAGTATAATCTGAGATGCTGAGTTACGGAACTGGGATCGGCCCAACAGCCCAAAATCTATGTATCTTAGACTCCCCATATAACCTCTACAAACGCCTCGCTTGCCCTGCTATCACATAGCCCTAGAACCTCCGGAATACTTCTCTAGTGATTTCCCTCATGAATGACACATTTGCATGAACTAGAAACTCCAACACTCCAAAGACTTGCTTTGCAGGGAATTGACTAGCAATATCTCAACTATTTTGTAAAAAACAAAAATCTCACGAACACTCTTTGTGGGGTCACTAATTTTCTTGATTATATTAATCTAAACAATTTACTTACACTATCTTCCTAATGACATGTAATATAATTGAAATTAATTCCCCATATATTATAAAGCATACTTATTAGACATGGGTCATAAATGCAAATTTTAATGGAATATTTTAAAATAAACCTCTATATATATATATATATATATATATATGTTGGGTTCTAAGACTTTAGGTTTAAATATATTAGAACTTCAATTTGTAATGTTTTTAAACCATGATCAAAACATTTAATCTTGTTTTTGACTTGCTCAAAGTATGTTTAAAGTGTAAAGTTAGAATCGAGTGTACTGCAGGATTTACTGTGTAAATCTGCCTAGCTCGATCGATCGAGAATGAGGCTCGATCGATCGAAGCTCGTGCAGATTGTTTTTCTGCAAAATTTTCCAACTCAGTCCAAGCCCGTTTGACGTATAGGGTTTTATGTTTTGCCTTAAGTATAAAAGGAAAAACTCTAACCACGTTTTGAGGTTGCTCTTTATGCTGTGTGTGTGAATCTTTTGTGAGATCTAGAGGTGTTTACCTTCACATATACTTAAGGTTTCCAATTTCAAGATTGATGTCGAGAGCTTGGTGATCAATTCAGTTGCAGATTCAAGAGCTTAAAGATATACAAGCGGGAGTGCTTGTGCTTGCTGGGAATCCAAGAAAGAAGTAGTTCGTGGACTCGAAGCTGTCACATGGTCGTAGTAGTAAGTTTTTTACTCGAGGTAACAATAGGATGTTAGTGGTCTAAGTCGCTATTGTGTAAACTTCAATTCTTTCACAGTGGATTTGTTTTATCTTGAGGATAGCTAGGTTAAATTCTCCCCAGGTTTTTTACCAGTTTGGTTTTCCTGAATTATCATATTGTTGTATTCTTTATTTTCCGCACTTTACAATGATATGATATATTTGTGTTAACCTAAATCTGTTTAATTTGACTAAGTAATCACTTGGCTAATTAACTAGGTTAATCTGGTTGTGTTTTAAGGGGTCTAAAAACAAACAATACACACACACACACACACACATATGGGAGTTGGTGAACTACACCATTGCTTGGCAAGAACAAGGGATTATCAATGAATTGTATTGTTCTACCCCGGAGTATTCCAAAATTGTTTTTTTCTACCAAAATTGTATTTTTCTACTACTTTTTCTACCATAAGAGCATTAACATTGAGGGTGTAAAACCCTCCAAGTTGCTATTTTACAACTCAAATTATTAAAAACCTGCAACATTCGAGCATGGAGATGTAAAATTTATACCCTCTAGCTACAGTATGTTGCTAGTTATACAACTTATTGTTCAAAGGTTGGGAAATTAAATTTTCTTATTTTATTGTTGTTCACTCTCTTTGTTGGTTTGCTGGAGAGATAGAGACAAAGGAAGAGAGGAAAGAGAGAGATGAGAGAGGAAAGAGAAATGAGATTTTTATTTTATTTTATTAAGTAATTTATATTATTTTATTAGGTTGTATGTAAAATTAAAACTTGGGATGTAGGGTAAGTTGTAAAATGGGTTGGTAAAGTAGATGAAGTGGTATTTGAGAATGCAAAAATATATATATATATATATATTTTTTTTTTTGGCATCCTCAGATGCTGATGCTCTAAGAGCAATCGCACTAGTCTGTGTAAAATATTCAACCTACCTTTTTCTATTTTACAAAACTATTTTTTCAAAACACCTATATCAGTTTATCTATTATACACTCTCTTTTCTTTAAATAATCATTTTATATTCTTTTTTTATTATTTCATCCATCAATGTCAAAACACACACACACACACACACACACACTCTCTCTCTCTCTCTCTCTCTCACGGTGACTCTAAAATTTCTTTCGTTTTCTTCTTCCTCCCCTCTTTCTTCATTGAAAAACCCCATAAACAAACTAGAAAACTCCATAAACAAACCGCCAATCTTCACATCGTCACAAACACATATCAATCAAGTAGACATGGCAAAACAGGTCAAAATTTGCAAACTCGACCCGACCCAACCCGACATGAAAAATACCTGACCGAAACCCGAATTTTTCGACTAGAAGCAAAAACGGGTTAACCGGTGATCCAACCCAATTTTTTGCGGGTCAACCCAACCCTACCCGGATAACCCGTGACCTAACCCGTTAAAAAAAATTTGCTAAAAAAATATTTAGACTACGTCCTGATACTAGGTGCATAAAGCACAAAGCACCAGAGCTAGCCAATAGTCAATAGATTATAGATGTTCACACTTCACATGAGACAAGACAAGACAATCATTAAAAAAAAAAATCTCATTCATTTTGATATGATCACACTTCACAACTCACACACTAGACTCACTAGTAGTCTGTAGTCTAGTACACTAAGTCACTACTCACTATTTACTAACACACTAAATGGCTAGACTTAGCTTGTAGTAGCTGACCAGCTGTAGTCCACAAAGGCACAAACGTGACAAACCACAAAGCTTCCTCTACTCTTGCGCCTCTACCCTTTTGTCCTTTTCACACTTTCACACAAAGCTTGAAGTGTTTCAGTTTCACACTTTCTCAATTTCACTCTTGCGCCTCTACCCTTTTCTCTGCCTCTACTCTTTTCTCCTTGCATCTCTACTCATTTCTTTTATATTTTTCTTTTATCTTCTCTTCTTAGTTCTTTCGGTCCTTAAATCTTCAGACCAAGCTTCCTTTTATAAAATATTTACTTATTCTTCTTTACTTCATATGTTATGTTTATTTTTAATTTTTTTTTTTTGTTTAGTTTATCTTTCTAAGTGATCTAACTTTACTACTACCTCCGTCCCAGTTTGTTTGTCCTCTATTCCATTTTGGAATGTCCCAAAATATTGTCATGTTTCTAAAAATAAAAGTCATTAATTTAGTAATGTTCCTATTATACCCCTACTTTAATTTCAAAACTATTTAAAAAGAAAACTAACAAATATTTTAAAAAAAATCAATTTAATTGGAGCACCTTTTTAGTTGCCTCATTAAGAATAACTCCTTTAAAAAAAAGCTGATAAATTTATTTAAGGATAGTTTTGTAAACTCATACATTTTTATAAGGCAAACAAAATAATAAATGATGTTCCCTTAAAAAGTTTAACTTTTCAAACAGGACAAACAAATTGGGACGGAGGGAGTATTATTTTAAATGCAATAGGAACATGTGCACTTAAGAAGGCCGATAACTTGATATGGTCCACGACATGTAGTTTTTTTTTTTTTTTTGGTGGGAATGATATTATTAGTGATGTAAACTTAAAATATACTTTTTAGTACTCCTTAAGATCTATCTCTTTTTGAAGTTGTAAACTTGTAATTATATGCATTTTGACAGTGAACTATTAACATTAAAACCTTTTTCCATCATGAATTTATGACTATAAAAAAAAAATTTCATGCTCAAAACTATCAGAATTGGAAGAATATTAACAAGTGGCATTAAGTGCAATTCATTTCCTTAATTGATTTTATTCATTCTCTCTAAACAGGTTGTCATTGATTTGTTTTTGTAATTGAAAAAAAAAAGTTTATTTGAAAAATACGGCCAACCCAACCCGATCTGCAACCTGATTGACCCATTTAAAAATGATCTGTTTTGACCCGCGACCCGATTGACCTGCAAACTCAATTGACACAACCCGAACCTGACTCGACCTGCCTGTTTTGCCACGTCTACAATCAAGTAACCAACCGCGAGGCCAAGCACAATAGCCATGAACACCCCAATGTTAAACAACATGACAACGAGCATAAGTAAGGATTCGATCCTGGAGATGAACCCAAACAAGGCGACTTCGACGAACCTCACGACAGACCACTTGGATCCAACGGTCTTTCCGTCGCCTTGCTACAGCAAAGGAGCCTCGATCTGGGGCTTAGGATTTGAGGCTTTGGTGGTGGAGATGAGCTTGAAGTGGACGCACTTGTGGTATTGGTAAAAGGCAGAGACGATGATGGGAGTAACTGATTTTGTTTTGAGTTGATTTTGAGTTCGATTTGTTTTTTAGATTTGTTTGTTTTGGATTATTTTAAATTGATTTCTTCTTCCTCCTTTTTTTTTTGTATTGAATTGAGTCAGGGAAGAGAGAAAGAGAGTCAGGGCAGAAAGAGTAACGATGAGAGAGGAGAGAGAAGATATATTTAAATTATCAAATAGAAAGCTACAGTAATCGTGCATATTTACACGGTTGTTGTAACATTTTTGTATATGTACAGTATTATAGACCACTAATGTAGGTAATTTTTTAGCAAAAATATGTAAAAATGAGCAATTTTTCTATTTTCCAATGATTGATGCAATTGCTCTAAGGACCATAACCAAAGTTGCTTTTTTCTCTTGATTGATCTGTCTAGACTGGCGCCTGGCCGCCTTATTTTATGCTGAAAAGTTGTGCATAGTATGATTTTATAAATAAAGGTGCACAAGTAGGTTAAAAGAAGCAAGCACGAATCCTTCTCCAAACCAATTAGTTTTCTGTTTAATTTGGCCGATCTAGCTTGAGTGAGTCTTGAACGAGTGACATGCCAAATTCTCAGATTCCTTTAATGTTCCACTTGCACTCTAGTGAAATCGATTTTGCTTAAGCAAAATTACACTGCTTCAATTCTTTGATCAGCCCCAATAGTAACTGAATAAAAATTAATGTGTCTTGGAATTAGCGAACACTTAAAAACATAACAGATTAAAATATAAAACTTGTTGAGAAAAATTGTAATGAGATATTTGTTTGAGAGAACTTTTTGTACATAATATTATCAGATAATGTATTTAAGTGTTCTTTATTCAGTTAGGGATTTCATTTCGTTGTGAAAAAAATTATTGCTCGGTTACTGTCAAGGTCCAGGAAGATGAAAATCTTGAGAGTGGTTGTACTCGTAGATATAACACAATAATTGACCCTTATGATAAAATAATAAATAAATAAAAGAAAAGAAAGAAGAAGACAATTTTGGTTGGAAATTATGAGCGTAGAAAAATGCAATTTTGGAATAAGTTTGATGGCAGCCTCAAGTTACCACCTTCCTCTAAGCAATAAGCTATTATCAGATAACAAAAGAAAATATTTTCCTGACCAAATAATCTTGTGTGGGATAACTTATCTAATTTTTTGCTGAAAAGTTTTAGTGAAACTGCATTATTGGTCTTTAAAATTCACTCTATCAACGCAATTAGTCTCTCAAGTTTCAAGTGAGCACTATTGGTCTCTCAAGTTTTAAAAGTGAGTGATATTAGTCCATTTGTTAATTGTAGTTAGTGATATTACTTATGTGACTAACAAATATATTTATGGACCAGTTCAATCTATACTTCCTAAGTCTCCATAAGTGGACGAAAAACACCGCTGAAAGTTGTATCATGGTTGACCTAAGTCTCCGTCCTCAATCCAACAACATGACTTTAGAGTCTCCTTCCTGGGTGCACTGCAAATTGTAAATTGGCATAGCTGCCTGACACAAACATGATTAGTAGAATTTCACCTCTTATTGCCTTCCTGCTTCTTCTTTTCTGCATTCGTTTTCAGTCCACCAACACTACCACCAATGATACAGTCACAAATACCATCCAACCTGGCCATTCCCTGAATACCTCCGAGACCATTGTATCCACTAATGGAATCTTCGAACTTGCTTTCTTCACTCCAGGAAATTCAACAAAGTATTACTTGGGAATACGATTCAAGAAAGTTTCTGAGCATAATGTTGTTTGGGTTGCAAACAGAGAGTACCCATTCCCAAATTCCTCTGCAGCTCTTTGTCTTAATTCGGATGGAAATCTTGTAATATCCGATGGCAGAATGACATACATGATGGCCAACACTTCAGCTGGAAACGGTACCTATGCCATGCTATTGGATACAGGTAATCTGATAGTCACAAACAAGGTCTTAGAGGTTTTGTGGCAAAGCTTTGACTATCCTACTGATACTATTTTTCCCGGAATGATACTTGAATTAGATTTTGTGGCAACATCATGGAAAAGTACAGAAGACCCAGCTCCTGGTCTTTTCTCCCTACAGCTGAGTTCTTCGGATCAGCTAACTATAAGGAATGGGTCTAATGTATACTGGACTAGTTCAATCTATACTTTTGGGGTTTTATCCCGCAGTGATTGGAACGGGTACGGTATTTCTTGGCCTATTAATTACACTACTGGAATTTCAAAAATGGTGTTGGATGTGTACGGACAGCTTAAACTGCAGTCGTGGTCAGAAGATGATCAAAGGTGGCATTCGTTACAGTCATCTAGGTGTGGGGATGCTTTATGTGGAGCTTTTAGCGTATGCAGTGAAACTGCTGAAGTACCATGTGGCTGTTTGACAGGTTTCAGGCCTGTTTCTGCTGATGCTTGGAGCAATGGGAACTCATCCAGTACTGGCTGTTTGAGGGAAACTGCTCTGCAGTGCACTAAGAATATTGATGTTCAGAAAGATGGGTTTTTTCGCATGTCAATAGTTGATTGGCCTGATAATCGGCAGCATCGGGAGACAGCAAATCCTACTGACTGCCAATCGGCTTGCTTGAACAACTGTTCTTGTGTTGCTTATGCTTATTATTACATAAAGCGAGATCCCAAAGATCCCAAAGATCCCAAGCTTCAATGCTTAGTATGGCATGGTACTCTATTGAACCTGAAACAACACCCAGCCGATGACATAAATGGAATTGATTTCTATCTGAAACTTGCTACTTCGGATTTGGTCAAGCTAGGTAAGAAATTTGAAGACTTGTTAGTAATTAGTTATTAGTATTGCCGTAGTGTTTTCTTCTTAGCACAATTATTTATCTTCTGTTTTGAAATAACTTTGAGGAGGTACCTATAGTAATGATGCATACATTATTTATTTCTCTGATTTCCTTTTTCAGATGCAAACTCAACGAATCAAACCTCAATAGAGACAGTAAATAACAATTCAATCTCTAGTACGAATTTCAAATTCGGAGTATTGAAAATTTTGGTACTGACCATGTCTACTCCCTTTGCAATGCTTACATTGGGCCTTTTGTTTTATTATGTGAGGAGAAAACTCAGAAAGAAGGGTGAGTAAAGAATTGCTCGAATAGCTATTTAAGCAATAAAAATTTACATCCTTAATTAACACCGTATAAATTTGTTGTTCACTATTCAGGGGAGGATTTGTTACTGTTAGATGTGGGCATGACCCAAACAACAGAAAATTCTGAGCTTTCTGAATTAAGTAAGCCTGGAGATGGTAAGAAAAAGGAAGTCAAAATGCCATTGTTCAGTTTAAAAAGTGTTTCTGCTGCAACTGATAATTTCTCAGATGCAAACAAGCTAGGAGAGGGTGGTTTTGGGCCCGTTTATAAGGTATGGTTCAATATCCTTAAACGCAATGCTTAGGGGAGTGTACATAAAAGACTAGACTTTGCCATCTTAATAAGTGTTAACAAGCACAAACAGGCACATGCTAGTTTTGTTTCTGACTATGATACTAAAGCCTACAAAGTATATCTCTTCAGATTTAAGTGAGCTAACATTCTCCCTGGTAGTAATGGAACTAATTAAGTTTAAGCACAAGAATTTCAGGGAATTTTACAGAAAGGGGATGAGGTGGCTGTGAAAAGGCTTTCAAAAAGATCTGGGCAAGGTTGGGAGGAACTAAAAAATGAGGCAATGCTCATCGCCAAGCTCCAACACAAGAATCTTGTCAGGCTTTTGGGTTGCTGCATTGAACAGGATGAAAAGATACTTGTTTATGAGTATATGTCCAATAAAAGCTTGGATTTCTTCCTTTTTGGTTTGTAGTTTCTCCTATTTTGAAGTTTTCATAAAATTGTGTTTTGTGTTATTGTACTTGAATGTGTGCTACTAATTGTGCATTGCAATTTACTCATTTCATGTAAACCAGATCCAGAAAAGCGCAAGATTTTAGATTGGGGAACACGACTCCAAGTCATTGAAGGAGTTGCTCAAGGGCTTCTTTATCTTCATCAATATTCCCGGTTCAGGATTATTCATAGAGACCTTAAGGCCAGTAATATTTTGTTGGATAGTGATATGAATCCAAAAATATCAGATTTTGGAATGGCAAGAATATTTGGAGGAAACGACTCTCAAGCAAATACCAATAGGATTGTTGGCACTTAGTAAGTAAAATAAACAAAAACTTCTGAATCATAATAACAAACATGAATGTATTCATTTGCCCATACATCTAAAAGGAAAAAAAAAAAAAAATTGAAACTACTAATTCTTTTTACTTGATAATGGTTTCTAGTGGCTATATGTCTCCGGAATATGCTCTAGAAGGCCTCTTCTCGATCAAATCGGATGTTTTTAGCTTTGGCGTCTTATTGCTAGAGATTGTGAGTGGTCAAAAGAACACTGGTTTTTATCTAACCGACTCTTGCCATCTTCTTGGATATGTAAGTATCCTATTTGCACTTTCACTTGTAAAAACTTCCAATCACTTTTAAATTCTGATTTTTTAGTTGGGATTTGCTGAAAAAAATATTTAATCACTATATTAATGAAATGAAAACTATCTAGTAATCCTTAGGGGGGAAAAATGTGCCATACATATGAAGTCCCTTGCTTTCGAGAGGGTATTATACGATTATGTGTAATGGCTATATGTGAAAGAGGTTACTTACACATGTACCGGTTACATAAATTATAAATTCCTTGTTCTAAATACCTTAGAACCCTGACCAAATTTCCTGACTTTCAATTGATTATTCTTTTTTTTTCCTCCTGATTTTAAGGCATGGGAATTATGGACAAGTGAGAGGGGATCGGACTTGGTGGATCCTCTACTTGATGATGTATCTTCTATGCATGTGGCACTCAGATACATTAACATAGCTCTCCTCTGTGTTCAAGAAAGTGCAGCAGATAGACCTACCATGTCTGAAGTTGTCACAATGCTAAGCAATGAAAGTGTAGCTCTACCTTGTCCCAAGCAACCAGGTTTCTTGAATGTGGGAACTGTCGTGAAGGAAAACCAATTAATAGCATGACTGAAATTTGCTCTGTGAATGATGCATCGATTTCAATTGTGCAAGGCCGGTAACATTTCAAATTCCATAACTTTTAAGTTTAAAACACTCAAATTCTTTGCTTATGGAATGATCCATAACTTTTATTTAGACGTTATAATTTTCATTTTATGTTCATTTCAAAATCCACTTAATAAAGTTTGTTGTGCTTTGGATCATGCACGCTTTATAAAAGTTCACAATTTGAAGACAATATAGAATTGGTGCAAGCTGTGATCTTTAACAATGGTGATCTTTGACAATGGTGTTGAAGAATTGAGAGAAATAATGTGAATGAGAAAATTGTGTATCTTGTATATTGCCAATAGATTACAAGCTGTGTCTTTATATACATAGATCAGAGTAGTAACTAACAGAATTATCCAAATTATAAGCCACCAATACAAAGAGAACACATGTAAAACAAACTGTAACTGATTAACTAATAAATACTGATATGCGACTTGTAGCTTTGTAACGCTAATGCAAAAACGACATGTAGCATTACTGGTCTTCTTCCTTTTCTTCGTAATACCAACTGTTGCAGTCTTAATATCTTCTAATAGACAAGAAGAAAAGCAAAAGTCAAAGAGAAGGAAAATTATTAATTTACATTATACTATCAATATAACAGTTAACATTGTAAAACTAAAAAAATATTCACGGAGCTCTAATCCAATTTCATAATTACTGAGAAATACTAAATTACTTTCACAAATTCTATATGCTTCTTTAGCTCCACTGGTAACTGATATTCAAAAGAATAAGATCCACTTGACACATTAGTCAGACGAGACAAAGAAAACGTACCTGAAATGAAATTTGAAGCCTATATCCTAAAAGCTGGCCGCATGAACTGTGAAGAATACCATGTCATCTTGGGACCATGACTGCTGTTTAAGGCTTTAAGCTGCCCCGAAATGTCCAACACCATTCTTGAAATTTCAAAAGTTCGTTTGCAACCCAAACAGAACTTCGTGTTCTGTGGTAGTCAGTGATGGGCCTAGTTGGATACTCTATTATATGGGTGGTAGCTTTGATGGACTGCAAACCCAGGCAGAAAAGAATGAGGCAGTTATATATATTCTGCACGGATTACACTTTGCACACAAGTATGTAGTTCTCAGATTTATTAGGAAGGAGATTTTGGTTATTAGAAGCTGGGCCATTCAAAAGAGCCACAGTTTTTGGCCCATTCAACGCACGTCTTTGAAAGTTCTAGACCAATGGGCAAAAAGATCCACATATCCTGGGCCTTTGATCCTAAACCAATTTCCTGAGGCCCTTGAAAGTGTTCTAGGACTAGGGGTAGATAAACTAGATATACCTCTTTTCAAGCAAAGAAAGATCCACGTCTCTGATAAAACAGTGGAACTTCTCACCAAAAGTGCAGTGTTTTAGACTAATTTAGTCCAAAACATGAGCTCAAAAAAAAATAAAAAAAAAATAATCCAAAAGGACCAAAAAGCATGGAAATAACCTTCTTTTTTTTTTTTTTTCTAAGATAGGAAAAAATTTTAATTCATAATATTCACTCCATGATTATTGTTATTTATTGTTAGGCCAAAATATCATTTGAGTTTTTGGTATTGACAATGCTTGAATCCTAGATCTCTTATTTGAAAATAAGAGGTTTTTTGGTTGAATTAACTTGAATCTACCAACATAAAAGTCTTGAAGTGATCTCTAGCATCTGATAAACAAAATATAATATGATAGTTGGTAGAGTCAATATTTTCTTTGGAGAGAGCCAAACCATTTACTTCTGATTATCTCTCCTCAAATAAAGTATATACTTTGTCCCTTCTATATCATAAAAATGACATTTATAGATTATAAATCATTGTTAAAAAAATCATAGTTGTTGAACCCAAAGTAAAATTTGACCTAACGTAAGCTTTGAGTCACTAGTTGAATTAGTAAATTACGAGTTGAATAGTGGCAGAATATACAAGTTGAATCTCAAAATTTCTTGATTTCTAATTTGAAATAATAAGATATTCATATAAAATATTGTAGTAGTTGCATACCGTGTTAGCTTTTCGTCAAGACGTGTAGGATTAAAACTAATTGATATAGACAATAGGACATGGAGTAAAACATTTACAGAAGTTTATAAATAAAAAACACCAACTTTTTAAAGTTTAGAGATTAAAACTTAACTTTTAATAAAATTTTGGTACGAAAACAATATTTTTATTATAATTTTTTTTTTTTTTTTTTTCAGAAAATAGTCTAAAATATATTTAATTGTTGGTCAAAACTCATAACCCATTTTCCACCCTCCACACTACTCTATTTTCCTCAACAGCCACAAAATGCTTCGTATATAGTTACTTAACAATTGTTACCTTTCACTAGAACTCCCTTGCCCAGTAACCAATAGTTTTATGTTTGCTCATTACTCAGGCACTTTCTACACAATTTGCATTTGTTATTTGATCAAATGCTAATTGTAAGTTGTAACAACGTTGAAGCCATAAACAAAATTATAAAATGGTTATTTCCCCTACTCCAGTGGATTGCTAATTACCGCATATCATTGTTCGAATAACTTGCCAGTAGCCATAGCCAAGAGAGAATTCCTTAAACGCAGGCCCATTTTTCTCTCTTACATGATTCAAGCAATTGTTTTTGGTTGGTATTTAAAAAATAAATTAAATAAATAAATAAACTTCATATTGACCTGGTAGGAAGAACCAAGGTTTTCAAACCTGGACCGGACCAGGCAATCCGACCGGGTTAATCGGGAACCGAACTGAAATCCAGTTTTTTAGCATAGAGAACCAGGCATGCCTTCAAATTCCGTCAACCCCTTAAACCGGGGTTGGACCGCATGGTTGATGCAAAACCAATGGCATGAACCGTACAATCCAACCCTAGTTCAAGCATGCTTGTTAAATAAGAAAAAATCAGAAATGCGCTTACCAGGTTTAGAACCCAAGCACGGTCAGACATGTAGCTAGAGCCTAACCACTCAGCGAAGCTTGCAAGCTAATGCTCAACAATAACAAAAAAATACTTGAAGTAAACTTAACAATTTTATATATATATATATATATATATATATATAAACAACTTAACACAATTCTATTCTACTTAATTAAATTATCCATCTCTTACAAGGAATATAAAAAAAAAATTATAATTAAAATCTTTCAAAGATATTCAACTTTACTTCAAAAATTAATCATAAATTTTAATGTTTTCATGGTTATTATTTTATTTTATTAACTTTTTTATTTAATTATTAAATATATGCTTGAAAATCATTAAATTTTCCTCACATATATAGATATATTAGTCAATTTTGCTAGTTGTATAAATTTAATATCTATATTTAGGCTTTAATTAATTATTAAATTAATTATGACATTGTGGGGGTAAAAACCCAACATTATGTATTGGGCCTAGGGCCCTATTTTCAGGTTAAGGTATGTTCAAAGAGAAGAAAATGATTGAGAAGGATTTTATGTGGGAGAGATATACCTGAAAATGATCGAAGAGTATAGTCCGAAGAGAGCATCAGTAGTCCGAAGAGTATATTCTCCTCAGATATAAAGAGTCTCGATCAAGCAAATACCTGGAAGGTTCAAGTGATCTTCCTAACGATTCCAATGATAAGAATAAGCTTTGGGCATGTATAGAAATGATAAAAACGGAGAAATATTTAAAGGAAAAACTGCTACCACCGTATTAAATGCACTACAACAACTTTTCTGGTCGCTTTAATGTGGAGAAGACCTCTGAACAGTGCAATCTCAACTACCGTCACTCATGGAGAACTAACGAAGATACCTGATGGGATATATGCTCAAGTGAACGTTGAGATGAAGACAAGTGGACGATCAAGATTGTCTAAAAGAAAATTATATAAATCTAAGAGACCTCCTACAAAAAGGGAGGGGGGGGGGGGGGGGGGGGGAAGGAAAAAGAGAAAGGGAGAAAAAAGTCTGTTGTAGTTCCAAGAATGATATATACAAAAGTTTGTCTCTTCGAACATGAATATATTTAAGTTTCAAGTTTGTGCTTGCACAGATTCATCAGTAATGCCTTTGTTGAACATTGTTTAATTCACAACCAACCCAGCTTTTTCACCCACTCTCTACAAATTCATTGTTTTGGGTTCATTGGGCTCATAATCTAAATCTTTTGGGTTTGGGTTACAAATCTTGACCCTATAGACATCATCACGGTTCGACCCCGGTTCGACCTCAAAAACTTTGAACCTCTCCCTTTTACGGTTCAATGAACGGTCCGGGTCTGAAAACCTTGGGAATAACCATCTTCTCTACAATACATTTTAACTTGCACTTGGAGCTTGGATTCCATTTTTGCTCTTAAATGATGCAAGAAAAATGTTTGATAACCTATTTACCCAAAGGTGAAATGTTTTCCTAATGGATCTTTAACTGGATTTGCACACTAGGGAGACAGGACAATATTTTGATACCGTCCTTGTCAAAATTCTAAAGTTCAATTGGGCAGTTTTAACTTTCACCTTCAATTCTCTTTTGGGTTAAAGATCTAAACTCTCCCTTGTAGGAGTTCTCTTTCTCTCTCAACACGGTAAGAACACACTCCCTCCCTTGAGGGCCTCTCTAAGGGTTCTCTCTTGGACTACGCCGCTCTCAAAATAGGTTGTAGCCCATTCTCTTGTGAATGCATGGATCAAGAAGTAGTGAATAGCTTGGAAAAGTTAAAGCTCACAAAAGAAGAGGAGGAGGATATTGTCATTGCAAACATCAATAGCTCTGAGATTTTTGAAGAATGCTCTTTGAACTTATTTGGACGTCTACTTAAAGATCGTCACCAAAATCAAAGATCTTTAAAAAAACACATTAAAAGCAGTATGGAAGATGGGTTCTGACTTGAGGATTGTGGAGGTTGGAAATAACATTATGCAGTTCAAGTTCAGCTCGAGGTACCAGTTAGAGTGGGTTGAAAAAAATGGACCAGGGAACTTTGACAACAACCTACTTCTTCTCTGTCGATGGAAGAAAGGTTTAACGTCAAAAAATATTAGTTTCTCCCATTCTCCTTTCTAAGTGCAGATTTGGGGTTTGCCATTTGAGAATATGACTGAAGAAATTGGGAAGGATATTGGCAGCAAGATTAGAAGGGTGTTAGAAGTTGACAAACGAGCTATGCAAGCAGATCAAGCAAAATTTTTAAGAATACGAGTTGAGGTACCGATTGACAAGCCTTTCCGTAGAGGGGGTATTTTAAGAATAAAGAGGGTGGAAGATGTTGGATTGATTTTCGGTATGAGAGACTTCCCACATTTTGTTACATATGTGGAATACTTGGGCATGATGAGAAGCACTGCCAATTAAATTCAATGGAACAACATTCAGAGAGGCAATATGGTGAATGGCTAAAGGCAGGAGGAGCTGTAAAGAGCGGTGGTGAAAGGGAAAAAACGAAAGTGCAGACGGAGGCTAAAAAGTGGAGCTCGCCATCTCCGATGGAGGGTGGAAAAACCAGTGAAGTGGGTGGTGGTGTAATCATGGTGGATGCAGCTACCTTGGACATGGTGAGGGATACAATCACGTCAAATCATTGGGAGCAAGACAAGCTAAACAGATGGAACAATACAGCATCAATGGGTTTGAAAATGGGGCTAGAGCAGGTAGCACGTGATAAGCAAAAAGGCTCTAGAACTGAATTAGTCGGAAAAGAAGTGCATGGGAACGAGAAAGTTCAGGCAGAAGTTGGCAAGGAGTTTGGGCCGGTTATAGGAGAGTTGGAAGTCTTAAGCTCGATAAAGCCCAAAGAAAAGGAAGACACAAGTGAGGGAAGGAAAGTGCAGCAACAAGGCACAAACCGAATGGAAAAACCAACAGCTAGGGGAAGAATGAAAAAAATGGCAAGGGAAAAAGGAAAGGCCCAAGATGTTGAGATGTTTGGACAAGCCCAAGAGGAAAGTAAAAAAAGAAAAGGTAATGTTGAAATGCTTTTTAAGTCTGATGGTAGAGCTTCGAAACATATATGTGAAGGAAAATATGAAGGGGGTGAAAATTAATCTGTTGAAACGGCGGTGACTGCAGAGCGGCACCGCCGAGATCAATGATTGCATTAGGATGGAACTGCCAGGGGCTTGGGAACCCCCGGACAGTTCGAGTGTTACGTGAGCTCATGCAACGTTGGAAGCCCAGAATTGTCTTCTTGTCAGAGTCAAAGCTAAAGAAATATCAAATGGAAAAAGAGAAGGTAAAAACTGGTTTGCTAAATGGTTTGATTGTCCCTAGTTCGGGGAGAAATGGGGGATTAGCTCTGTTATGGAGTAGGGACATTAAAGTGGAAGTTCAAGGTTACTCAAGAAACTACATTGATGCATTTATGACTGACCCGGAATCAGGATTCTAGTGGCGCATCACAGGATTCTATGGAAACCCTGAAACCCATTGTAGGAAAGAATCTTGGGATCTTTTGAGAAGCCTAAACCGAAAGTATCAACTCCTCTGGTTATGCTTTGGTGATTTCAATGAAATTGTGTCGATGGAGGAGAAATTGGGTGGGGGCGAAGGTCTCAAAGACAGATGGATGAATTTCGAGAAGCAATACATCAATGTAAGTTCAAAGACCTTGGATACTGTGGCCCTGATTTTACTTGGTGTAATATGCAAAAGGGCGAAAGAAGAATGTACTTAAGATTGGATTGAGCCTTGGCTACTTTTGAATGGATTGATTACTATAAAGATATAAAAGTGTATCATTTGGTAGATTCCACATCTGACCACTATGCACTGCTGATAACTGATGCTACTATTCAAAAGCATCCGAATAAGCGAAGATTTCAATTCGAAGCTATGTGGACCAAAAGGGAGGAATGCAAAGATATTATTAAAGAAGTCTGGGATGGCTGCCAAGAGTTAAACTCCCCAAATAGGATAGCTACTAGGTTGAAATGTTGTGCTGCAAATCTCTCTAGATGGAACAAAACGGTATTCGGGCAAATTCCAAGGCAAATTCAGAAGAAAGGGAGACTCTCAGTACACTGGTCCTCAAAGATAAAGATGGAAGTCTGGGCAGTGAGATTAATACGATAAGAAATGAGATTAATGATTTATTGGATAGTGAAGAAATTATGTGACATCAGAGATCGAAGGTGCAGTGGATGGGCCTTGGGGATCGAAACACAAAATACTTCCACACAAGGGCTTCAGAAAGGAGAAAGAAAAACACCATCAACAGTATCATGGATGAAAATGGAAATTGATGTGACTCTATTGAAGGTATTGCAGAAGTGGCTGTGTCCTATTTTAAAAATCTGTATACCACTTCCTATCTAACTCGCATCCTAGAAGTCTTTGATACAATTCCAACTAAAGTCTCTGCGGATATGAATCTGTTCCTAATCAAAGAGTTCATAAGGGAGGAAGTTGAGATAGCACTAAAACAAATGCATCCAACAAAAGCCTTGGGTCCTGACGGTATGTCTGCTATTTTCTTTCAAAAATATTAGGGTATAGTTGGTAATGATGTCATATGTATGGTCTTAAATGTTCTAAACTCAAATATGTCTATGGTAGAGATTAACATCACTCTCGTGCCAAAAACAAAAAACCCCCACAAAAATGACAGAGTTTAGACCCATAAGTCTAAGTAATGTCGCTTATAAACTCATATCGAAAGCGTTGGCCAACCATCTCAAAACAATCCTTCCCCAGATCATATCAGAAAATCAGAGTGATTTTCTCTCTGAGATACTAATTACAGACAATGTTCTTGTAGCTTTTAAACTTATGCACTATTTAGAACACAAGAGGGAGGGAAAGGAGGGTTATATGGCAATAAAGTAGGAAATGAGCAAAGCCTATGATAAGGTGGAATGGGGTTTTATTAAACAAGTGACGGAAAAAATGGACTTCCATGAAAAATGGATAAATTTGATCATGCATTGCATCAATACAGTATCTTACTCTGTCCTCATTAATGGTGTTGCTTACGGTAGTATAATTCCCACAAGGGGTCTCCGCCAAGGAGATCCAATTTCACTTTATATCTTTCTATTGCGTGTAGATGGTTTTTCCTCCCTTATTAATGATATAGCCAGGAATCAAAGAATTAGTGGGGTATCAATATGTAGAGGCAGCCCCAAGATCACACATCTGTTCTTCGTAGATGACAGCCTATTGTTTTGTAAAAGCAAATAACCAAGAATGCCAAAAACTTATTGATATTCTCCAGTTATACGAAGTAGCCTCGGGTCAAAAAATCAATGCGGATAAGTCTTCAGTCTTTTTCAGTAATACCCTCAATCATTGGCAGGTCAAAAGTTGAAATATTTGAAGAAATTAAAGAAAGGGTGGAGAAAAAACTATTGGGGTGGAAGGAGAAAATTCTTTCAGTGGGTGGCCGAGAGATCCTTATCAAAGCTGTCGCCCAAGCAATTCCAACATACACTATGTGTTGTTTCCAGATCCCAAAAAGTCTTTGTGACGAGATTGAAGGTATGATGAGAAAATTCTGGCGAAGTCAAAGGGGTCAAGAATAAAAAATTGCTTAGGTAAGCTGGAAGAAAATGTGTAAGTCAAAACTGAATGGAGGAATGGGATTTTGAAATTTACAGGCTTTCAACCTTGCTATGCTAGCTAAGCAAGGTTGGAGGTTAATCTTGAATCCTAACTCTTTGGTGGCCCAAATCTACAAAGCTAGATATTATTTGCATGGTGATGTTTTTAGAGCAAAGCTTGGATCCAGCCCTTCCTATGCTTGGAGAAGCATCTTGAATGGGTTGGAAGTTGTGAAGAAAGGTACCCGTTGGCGAGTTGGCAATGGCAATAGGATACACATTTGGGAGGATAAGTGGCTGCCTACTCCAACAACGTACAAAATAATCTCCCCCCCAAAACCCTTTGATGATTATCCTAGGGTCTCGGCGTTGAATGACAGAGATACGAGGAGGTGGAAAGTTGATGTAGTAAGATCCTTGTTTTTGCCTTTTGAAGTAAGAACTATTCTAAATATTCCTCTCAGCCACAACCTTCCAGAAGACCAAATCATATGGGTGGGTAATAAAAGGGGAGAATTCACTGTGACAAGTGCCTATTATATCGTGGTTGGGGTGTTAGATACAATCAAAGAATGTGAAAGCTCTTCGGGTGATCCAAGGGGTCTTCTATGGAAGAAGCTATGGCACTTAAACATTCCATCCAAGATGTGAATCTTTTCTTGGAAAATTTGTATAAATGCTCTTCCAACACTTGTGAACTTGCAAAGAAGAGGAGTTAATTTATGGAAAATCTGTCCTACTTGTGGGAAGGAGCCAGAATCAATTTTCCATGCTCTAGTTAGGTGTGAAGTGGCTAAGAGAGTGTGGAAATGTTGGGTGGATGGCCATGTAAACATGGATGTTATAGACATTGCAATGCAAATATCTAAGTCTGGTACGTTACAAGACTTGGAGATTTTCTTTGGAGTTGCATGGCCAATCTAGTATAATAGGAACAAAATAGTGCACGAGTCCTCAAGTTAGCTTCCTAATCATATTTGGAGCTTTGCTAAGAGAGATATACAAGAATTTAAGAGTGTCTCACTAGCATGCTCTAAACACTTGCCTCTGACAAAAAAGAAATGGACAGTGCCTCCTCCGGGCGTTTTCAAGATCATTGTTGATGGCGCAACGTTTGAAAATGAAAGGAACTCAAGCGTGGGAGTGGTTATAAGAGATGCAACTAGTACAGTTACAGTTGCTTGCTACAAATATCTTCAGGGACAGTACACGGTGGAAGAAGTTGAAGCGCTAGCTATAGAGTGCGGTTTACTTCTTGCCATAGAGCAAAATTTGCCTCAAATCATTGTGGAATCTGATGCCTTAACAGCTGTTCAAAGCATCACAGTAGCTGAAACAAATGGCAGTCTTGGTTATATGTATTAAGGAATCCTCAATTTGCTTTCTTCTTTTAGTAGCTCCTCAAGTCAGCTTCCTAATCATATTTGGAGCTTTGCTAAGAGATATATACAAGAATTCAAGAGTGCCTCACTAGCATGCTCTCAACACTTGCCTCTGACAGAAAAGAAGTGGACAGTGCCTCCTCCGGGGGTTTTCAAGATCAATGTTGATGGCACAACGTATGAAAATGAAAGGAACTCAAGCATGGGAGTGGTTATAAGAGATGCAACTAGTACATTTACAGCTGCTTGCTACAAATATCTTCAGGGACAGTACTCGGTGGAAGAAGTTGAAGCGCTGGCTATTGAGTGCGGTTTCCTTCTTGCCAGAGAGCAAAAACTGCCTCAAATCATTGTGTAATCTGATGCCTTAACAGCTGTTCAAAGCATCACAACAGCTGAAACAAATGGTAGTCTTGGTCATGTGTATTAGGGCATCCTCAATTTGCTCTCTTCTTTTAGTAGCTGGAGAATCAAACATGTGAAAAGAGAATACAACAGAGGAGCCCACGAGCTTGCATAGTACGCAAGGCAAAATGAAGTTTCTCAAGTCTAGAAGGGGTCTGTCCTCCTATGGTGCAACACATTATCCAAGCAAACTATATTTAGGATTGTACTGTGTTGAGCTTCTTTTCTCTTTGCTTTGTTGTACTCCCTTTTCTTTTGGCAATGATAATCCAATTTGTGTTCCCATCAAAAAAAAAAATTTAGGTAGTTTTGCACGTTAAGGAAAATCAGTTTTAAAAGTTAAAAAGTTTCATCCATGTTAGATAAATAAATGAATGAATAATAGTATATTATATAGGGATAGCAATGGGGCGGGGCGGGGCGGGTCTGCATGATGGGAAAAATTTTCTTACCCCATCTTTGCCTCTTAGGGCCCTGCGAAGCCCTGCCTCACCCTGTAAAATTCTACTTCTTATTAATTTGCCCACAACTATTACAATTATTTTTAATAAAACATGTTTCGTTAATAAAAATATACTTGAAATTACAAATAAATTTATTCCATCAAATCAAACTAATTTTTAGCAAAAATTGAATAATATTATTAAAGTGTTTAACAAGACAATATCACAACAAAAACAAAAATCTCATAATACAAAATCAATGATTCAATAGTATATAAATCTGTTAATAATAAAGACAAAAGAAAATGTTAAAATTGGTACCTTATTTCCAACCTTGCTAGAGAAAAAAAAAAAAAAGAGGCAGAAAGCCTTGTTGGGTAGAATAAAATAAACTGATGATATGTTTGTTTAAATAGTAAGGTTTTAAGGTATGAAAATTTTACAGTTTAACCCTTATCAATCCGAGGCTAGGTGGGGCAAGAATAGGCCAGGGTGGGGCGAGGCAAGTTAGGGCGAAAATGTCTAAACCCATCCCTGCCCCACCACCTTTATGGGATGCAGAAAACCCGTATGGGGCAAAGCGGGGAGGAGCGGCCCAAAATTTTCATCCCTAATATTATACGCCTTTTTCACAAGATTGGTCCTACTATCCCAATGTAATGGTCCTAATCATTATAATTCTAGTTTTTGCATAAAATGATCACTCAATAATTGAACCAGAGCAGCTTCATGACAATACCAAACTTTTTATCATAACATCAAGCCTTTCCTAACCAAAAGAAAAGGGGAAGGCTTCTTTCAGTTTCCAATCACAATGAGGAACTAAATGTGCGTAAATACCATATACAATAAATAAGTGTAATGATTTGGTACTATTTCTATTGGCAGTTTGACACTAAAGATTTTATCAAGCACAGAATTTAAAATAACCAAATTCAAGGATGGTAGGTGGCAAATTTGTACCTGTTTTGCACAATATCAAAAACAAGTGTTGGTTTACACCTTATAAACCTAAAGCGTACTTGTTTTTCTCCAAGGAAAAGTCTCAATTCAAACATTAGAGCATTAGCATTGGAGGTATAAACACCCCCCAGTTGCTATTTTACAACCAAAACCTCAAAAAGCATCCTCCATTCAGGTTTGGGTTTCCATAATATTTTGCAACCTATGAATAGTTGGTTCTTATACATAGAACCAACTGTTCACTTGGATGAAAAATAGATAATATTATTTTAATTGAAAAAATTTGATCTTCTCTCTCCTCTCTCCTCTCTCCATTCACGCTACACTCATCTCACTTTTCACACTCTCTCCCTCTTTCCCTCTAACCTTTCTTCTCTCTATCTCGGTATCTCCTTTCTTCTTTGACTGTCCCTCCCTTCTCTGATTCTCCCACTTCTCCCTTGTGGCCCTGTTCATCTCGATGGGTTTGCTCATTTCTGGGTTTATATCATATGGGTCTTGGGTTTAAATCGATGTTTTTGTGGTTTCTAGGTTTGAATTAATGCTACCATTGCCGTTTTGGGTGGTGGTTTCTTGGACGTTCTAGTTTTGGAAAATCGGTCTTGGGTCGTGGTTTCTTGCTTGTTTCTAGGTTTTGAAGATTGGTCTTGGGTCATGGTGTTTGATTGGCAGCAATGGCTGGTGATTCGGCGGTGGGTATGGTAATGGCGGTGGGTTTGGGTTTGAATGGGTGGCTTTGGTGGTGGGTGGTGTGATTAAGTTGCTCGGCAGTGGTAGAGGTGTGGTCATATAGTGGCAGCAGCGGCGGCTCAACATGTGTGGTGGAGGCGTTGTGGGCTTTAACTAGGTTTTGGGGTTTCTGCTTAGTTTTGGGGCTTCTGCTTTTTGTGGGTTTCTGCCGGGTTTTGGGGTGGTGCGGTGGTTGTGGTGGCGGTGTGGAAGAGAGAAATAGATGGTGGCCGAGGTTTGGGTTTGTGATCTAGGTTTAGGTTTAGCTAGATGATTTGGGTTTGTGATTTGGATTCGCTTTGTTGGTGGATGTAGCTTCAGTTGTGGGTGTTGGTTCAATGGTGGATGGTGGTTCAGTGGAGGCTGGGGGTTCAATGGTGGCTAGTTTTTCAGTGGGTGGTTTGATGGTGTTTTTGGTTGCTGTGGACAGAGAAACAGAGAGGGAAGAGGGAAGAGAGAGAAAGAGTAGTTTTTTATATTATTTAATGTTGTACTTTATATTATTTTAATAAGTTGTATCTAAAAATAGAAACTGAGATGTTGGGTGAGTTGTAAAATAAAATGGAAAAATAGATAAAATAGATTTTGAGGATTCAAAATAGAACTTTTTTGCATCCACGGATGCGAATGCTCTTAGCACCAGATATATAGGATCAAATTCCAAAATATGAAGTATCGATTATTTAGGTACCGCAATGATTCAATTGTTTACCTTGTGCTTGTCAAGAAGCAATGTTTTAAATTTGTAATAAATTTCATTATATTGTTTTCTCTTCCCCTTTGTCTTTCTCTTTGTCTCTCTTTTTTTAATTGCTTCACTGCCTTTATAAAAGTGGGCAATGCATCTTTAAATCTCTCATATTATAGATTTCTCTTATCTTAATTTGTTCATTTTTCTAAGCTAGGCTCATGACACTCTTGAGTGAGCAAACGTGTAAGCTCTAAATTGGGACAAATGGAAAATTATAGCACTAGACCAAAAAAAAAGTCTCATCGCACATGTGAAGTGCGTGTGATAAGGTTAGTTTTCTTAATCATTTGAAAAGCTCATTTTTGAAAAGGGGTGGCTTTGGAAGCCTTCTAAGAAACTCATTTAACCAAAAAACAAAAAATTTTAAGAACACATTTTTAGAGAGTTTGCTTAAATCAAGCCTCTCATTTTTTGGTGGGATAAGGTTTATAGTGCTAGCTAAAAAGCTAGCAACTTTAAATCTTTATATCCACCACCGTACACCCATGACGTGATGGTTACTCCAAAAGTACAAGTGCTTGTAGGGTAGAAGGGCAAAGGTTAGGGTTTAATTTTTCAAGAGGGAATTTCACATACATATACACTTAGATTATAGTAGAGTAGAATTTTTATCTCGGCTAAAAAAAAAAAAAAAAAAATATGTGTATATATATATATTTATACCCATGAGAAATCAACAAGGATAATAAATAAATAAAATTAAAGTATATGCAATAAATGAAATAATGCATTTATTTAAATAAGGTTCAATATATATATATATATGTGTGTGTGTGTGTGTGTGTGTGTATCTCTATATATGTGTGTATGTGTACTTTTATATTACCTTAGATAGATGGATATTCCAACTTCAAGAACAAGGAATTTAAAGTGTCATGCCCCGAACCCAAGTAAGAGCTAGGCACGTGACAACAGCCACACACTTATAAAGTTTACATCCTACAAATGTGAAAAGCCTTCTTAACAACTAAAGAATTATCCTCAAAGAAAGTTTCGTCAATAAATCCAAAAATATCTTCAATAGTGCAATTGTCAAAGGATCTCCAAAATAATAATCTTCCAACATCATAAAGAAAATAAACTAAATCTTTGAGACTAAAGTCTGAACAAAAGACAATATCAAACCTAAAAGTCCAAATCTTATTCCAATGATTCCTAAACTTCACTCATATGCACATCCCAGTGGAAGCCCAATTACATGCTACTCTTCCTGGTCAGAATCTGAAAGGAGAAAGAGGGGGGTGAGTTGACAACTTAATAAGTAACCAAAGTCCTAAGAAGCTCTATCAAGCAAATAGATCTGTAAAAAAAAAGTTGTTTATAGATCAAATATTTTAAATCTTACAAATATATCATAGATGAATTAGAAATTAATCAATTTTCCATATATATCAAAGCTATAATTTACAATAGGTTCTAAAAACACATAAGCAGTTTCAAGGACTTTAAACAATTCAAATATTCAACATAATTCATATTCTTAACAATCTTTAAAACTATGGTCACACTATGTCCCTGTGACTGGGCATCAAATTCAAATGAAACTAGTTCCGTGCTAATGTAAATCCCTTATTAGCTGGGTCCTGAAATATGATAGGCTCGTGATGCTCCAAATAGAACTAGTTTCAATACCAATGAATAACCCCCATTGGCTAGGTATCAAAGTCAAAATATAGTCAAATTGTTTAAAATCATATATAACAAATCATAGTTCAAACAAAAATATATTTCATTCAAATACATATATAAAATCATATATTTAGTAATCAAATATATTTGTTATAATTTTTTATTCTTTACTTTAAATCAATATAGCTAAAACAATTAAAATAAAATTGTAACAATTGTAAACAATTTTCAGTAGTTAAAATATGCAAAAAAAAAAAACCAATTAGGATAACATTATTTACCTCAGTTAGCTCACCACAAAAGAACTTCTTCCTAACACTTCATCTAAAATCCTTAGATATCACCTAAACAATTTTCAAGCCCCATTTACTCATTAATCAAATAATTTAAGAAAAACTTATTACGACACTCGACTAGAAGAAAAACTACTAAAAATATCCAATAATGTTCCACTAATATCTCATACCCAAAAATCCTCATATTCTAATATATCTTCTTTATTTTCTGCCACCATTAATGCCCTAGAGACAAAGCTAAAACTCTTAGTACCATATCATGCTAGAAGAAAAACAAAGACTCCTGGACACTATTACGCTTAGAGCATCTGTAGCAGATATTCTAAAAATTATGTCATTTTACCACATCAAAAGCTTACTTTATTATTTTACCACATCATTTTACAACATCTCATTTATTAGATGTTTTATAATTCAATTCTATACATTAAAATAATATTTACTACACATTAAAATAATATTTATTACAACTCATCAACACAATCAACACATTAAAAATTTTACCACATGCATTCTGTACTGTGGCAAATTTGCCACGGTACTGTTCAATGTTGCAAAAAAAATACAATATCTCACATCTGCTAAATGACCTCAAATTGGGTTTGATGTGGGATATGTGCCAAATATTTAGCATTTGACACATATCCCACGTCTACTGTGATGCTCTAACGCCTTTCCTTCCTCTCTCTTTATTTTTTATTTTTTTTTTCCTACCACCTGCCATCATTATCATCTGAAAATCTCATGCCACCTACCACCATCATCATCTTTTGAGACGATGATAACTCCAAGTTAGGCACATGACCTTTCGGAAAAACAACCATTATTTTATTTTTCTTTTTTTCGTGATGGCATGTCAGAACTCAAAGCCTAGGCGAAATAGGTTTTTTTTTTTTCATCAAGTCCCCCGCTTCGGCACTGTTACTTAAAGAAAACTTGTGCAAAACACCTAACCCCTTAAAAGAAAATTTTGCAGCTTCTATCTACCCTTAACACACAAAGGTACATAAAAAGATTAAGTTACTGAACATAGAAAAATCTGCATGTACAGGTCCAGTTTACCGAAATTAATCCAAACTTTTCTTCGTTTACATCATTAAAACTCTTGAATAATTAAATAGTTTTACTATTGGCCAAAATACTCACATAAAAAATAATCTAATTCTAAATAAAGCTTAGATTTGACAAGAAATAAATTTTTAGGCTCTTACCTCAATTGTGCAATCAAATTTTCTCTACTTAAGTATTTTGGACAGTCTCTTCTCTCAAAATATCTGTCATTATACTCTAACTTAAATTAACTTATATATAGCTAGGGTTTCAACCTTATTTTCTAAAAACCCACTTAGTAAAATTAATTGTAAAATTGACCCACAAACAAATTTACTTAAATACCCCTCTTTTTAAATCTTTTTCTTTTTTTCTTTTTTTTTTCTTTTTTTTTTTCCGGGTATTACATAAAGGCATAGAGCAATATATATGTAAATAAAGACAAGACAAGTATTTACTGACTGCACCTTTTTTATTTTCTTATGTCTTTTCTAAAAAAAGAGGGTGAAATGAATGGAAGAATAAAATATAATTAAAATTGAATAATATAATTAAAATCCCATGACCTTTGCTTATTACTATTTAAATAATACAATTAAAAATAAATAACACAATAGACAGTAAAAGTATTTAACAAATTTGTTTTAAGTTATCTGACGACAAATGCACAAATCTTTTATCAACATATAAAATATTATAGCTAATTATAAAAATTTTAAAATAAATAATTATACACTTTTAAATATCTTGAAATTTTTATAATTATTAAGGACACATTTTAAGTGGGTGAGAGGTTATTAAACAATGTCTCTATTGAAAATATCAAGAAACAACGTTTGACATAGATGTTATTGGCAAAAAAATTTATAACTGAGTTTTAATTGGTGTCATATTTTAACTTTTTCTTAAATTTGGAAATGTAGCTTCACTTAAGCTAAAATATGTAAATAATTTTAATCTACTTATCATGAGTCACATTATGAAATTATGGTGTAAAACTTATATTGATTTTGTTAGGTTCTAAAAGCTTAGAACAACTGGCAAACCGTGAACACAAACTTGTCTAGATATAGATCCTAAAGTCTATAGGTATTATTAGACAATGCTCAAGTTGATATAAGTCAAGATTCAAGAACATACAAGCTGCAAGAAGAAGATTTCGTAATCTGCCTGATTCAACCAATCAAAAGACAGGCTCGACCGACCGAGAGTCGTATCTGCAGAATTTTAATCAAGCCCAAACAGTAATTCAAGCCCAAAAAGGATTAGGGTTTCAAATCTACTTCTCCTAGTATATAAAGGAAACTCTAAGCACGTTTTTAATAAGGCTTTTTAGAGAGAGAAAAGTGTGTCTCCTTTGTATATATTGTTTTGAACCCAAAAAGCTCTTTAAAGTCTTCTACTAGTGTTATTCCTTGAAGAATCTCAAGATCCGGTATTGTAGAAGTTGCTGCATACAAAATCAACGTCTAAGGAGATCCAAAACCTTTAAGTGGAGTCTCAAAGTCACAAGCAGGTGAGCTTGTGTTGGTGCAAAGGCCTAATAGAGAAGAAGTCCATGGATTCGGAGCTTGCACGTGGTTGTGTCAGTAAGTTCTACATGTGGTAGCAATAGAATGTTAGTGGTCTAAATCTTATTGTAAACTTCAATTCTCTATAGTGGATTTGCTTTTTATCTTGAGGATAGTTAGGTTAAATCCTCCCCAGATTTTTAAACGGTTTGGTTTTCTTGGGTCATCAAATCGTTGTATTATTTACTTTTTTGCTACTTTGCATGATATGATTGTTTTGTTTTAACCTAGATCTGAATAATAAACCTAAGTATTCACTTGATTAATTAAATAGGTTAAACAATTTAGTTTACAGGGATCTAAAACCCTAACAAATTTGCATAGCACGAATACAATGTGTACTCCACAATTTTCAATATTAAATCAGAACATAAGATAGATTATGAAAATAATATATAACTAACAACTTCTATTCAATTCTTGAAAGCTCTTGGTAGGAGAATTTTAATTGAAGTAATTTTTTTTAGTTTATAAAATTTTGACAGTAGAATTTCTTAGAACAAACATGTTAATAAATTTAATAGACATATTTTGTATCACATAACATACTGAAGAAAAAAATAAATTAAAAAGTTTTAAAATTTTCGAGTTTAATTTGAAATCATTTCAAACTATAGAGGAATTATGTAATTTATACTAGTCTTATTAAAAGGTAACCATTTGGCACAAAGATGATATCACTTAGGGATGATAATTTTACAACGCCCCACCTTGACCCACCCCTTCTCACTTCATCCCGCGCAGGTTTTCCTGCCTCGCAATAGATGGTGAGGCGGGGATGGGTTTAGACATTTTAGCCCCGCCCCGCCCCGCATTGATAAGATCTATAATTGTAAATTTTGAGATTTCATTTAGATTCTCTCCAAAATGTTATCTCCCTAACAAGTGATATCATAACCCATGATAGTGTGTGTCAAGATGGCAAGGTTATGAAGCTCCCTTTCAGAGATGAAGTAGGGATAGATTCCTTTCGCAATTGGAGTACGGACAAGGTGTGTGTACTTGGGGCTCACACAAATGTGCATCACATAAGGCAACTCTACAAAAGCCCACACAACTAATCATTGAAAATGGCCCACAAAATAGTAATGTCAATTCTGCTAGTTCAAAAAGAATAGTAAGGTGATTCTGGTGGATGGCATACAAGAGGCTCATAATGACAAGTTGTTAAATATATAAAAGTCATAGACAAGGAAGAGCAACTAGAACTTATTTATAGCCCACTCTGAGGCTCAAAGCTCACAAAGAGACAATGACTCACATGTGATGAGAAGATTGTTAGGTGTATACATATGTGTGGGAGTACCGCATTAAGGAAAAAAAATAAAGGAATTAGGGAATTACTATGACATAACTAGGTCTAAGTATTTAGCTTTAAGCTTTTCATTTAATTAGCATCCAATGTGTTATATTAATGAATCAATTAAAAATTTTCCTAGGTATTATTTCCCAACTAACGCGCTTATGACAGAGCAAGTTAACATCCATTAAGCTGACCCATCCAAGATGGTACATATATTGGACGAAGTCTAGAGAAATTAGGTAGCTGAAATATTGGGGGCTGCACTAAGCAAGGAACAATGGCAATATGGTGGCCCACAGAGTGACATGATATGCATAGAATATGGAGGATGTGAGGGCGTTGGTTGTAGTGTTCTTTTGCGTTAAATGGTGGAAAAGATTCCTTAAAACAAAATGGAGGAAAAGTAGTGTTGACTGCTTCAAGTTGCAGCGCTGACGTCTAAAAGTCTCCTTCCTCAATTCAAGAACAGGCTGAACAGCATACATCTGCAAAGTGCAATTTGTCCTTGCATATCTGCCTGATAAATATGAGTAGCAGAATTTCCCCTCTCATAGTTATTGCTTTGTTCCTGATTGTTTTCTGCATTGGTTTGCAGTCCACCAACGATATTGTCACGAATACCATCCAACCTGGCCATTCCCTGAATACCTGGGAAACCCTTGTATCCCCTAATGGAATCTTCGAACTTGGTTTTTTCACTCCAGGAAATTCAACAAAGTATTACTTGGGAGTACGATTCAAGAAAGTTTCTGAGCAGAATGTTGTTTGGGTTGCAAACAGAGAGTACCCATTCCCAGATTCCTCTCCAGCTCTTGCTCTTAATTCAGATGGAAATCTTGTAATATCCGATGGCAGAATGACATACATGGTGGCCAACACTTCAGCTGGAAACGGTGCCTATGCCATGCTATTGGATACAGGTAATCTGATAGTCACAGACAAGGTCTTGGAGGTTTTTTGGCAAAGCTTTGACTATCCAACTGATACTATTTTTCCCGGAATGACGCTTGAATTAGATTTTGTGGCAACATCATGGAAGAGCACAGAAGACCCAGCTCCTGGCCTTTTCTCCCTACAGCTGAGTTCTTCGGATCTGCTAACTCTAATGGAGGGGTCTAAAGTATACTGGTCTAGTTCAATCTATACTTTTGGGGTTTTATCCCACAGTAATTGGTACGGGTACGGTATTACTTGGCCTATTAATTACACTTCTGGAATTTCAAAAATGGTGTTGGATGTGTACGGGCAGCTTAAACTGCAGTCGTGGTCAGAAGATGATCAAAGGTGGCATTCGTTACAGTCATCTAGGTGTGGGGATTATACTTTATGTGGAGCTTTTAGCATATGCAATGAAACTGCTGAAGTACCATGTGGCTGTTTGACAGGTTTTAGACCTGTTTCTGCCGATTCTTGGAGCAAAGGGAACTCGTCCAGTGGCTGTGTGAGGGAAACTGATCTGCAGTGCACTAAGAATAATGATGTTCAGAATGATGGGTTTCTTCACATGTCTAAAGTTGACTGGCCTGATAATCCGCGGTATTTGGACTTTGGCAGTGCTAACGAGTGCCAATCAGCTTGCTTGAACAACTGTTCTTGTACTGCTTATGCTTATGCTTATTATTACAAACGGCGAGATCTCAAGGCTCAATGCTTTCTATGGGATGGTTCTCTATTGAATCTAAAACAACTCTCAGCCGATGACATATATGGGATGGATTTCAATCTGAAACTTGCTGCTTCGGATTTGGTCAGCCAAGGTAAGAAAATTTGAAAACTTGGTATTATTAAGAGTACGTAAATCGTTTTTTCCCCCCTCTTTTTGGCGGTTGTGTTTTCTTCTTAGCACAATTATCTATTTTCTGTTTAAAATAACTTTGAGGAGCAGTAGGGGCTCTACAATTTTTTTTTAGAATAGTTACTAAGAAATTTAAATTATACAAAATATAATAAAGCGATAAATTGAATATTTGCAACAACTGCGAGTTAAGTCACTAAGAAGGGCAAAATTGTTGCGATTACAAAGCCAAAAAAAAGTATAATTGTAGTCACCATCAAGGAGAACTCACAACCACAATTTTTTTATACCATTTTTTAAGGAAAAATGAAATTAGAAATTACTTTTATTGAATAAGTTAAATAAGCTACAAATTTGAATAATTAGGGATTTTTATCTTTTTGTTTTATAATAGACTTTTTGTTATAATTTGTTCACTTGTTGTTATTTGATCTTGTCTTATTTTTCTTTGGTTTATATTTGTTATTATTTGGGCTAATATTTATTATTATAATTTAAGCTTTTTTAAAAAAATTTATAAAAGAATTAAGGATTATAGTTGGGAGGCAAAATTAATTTTGGAATTATAATATTTTTACAATAAATCTTACGCAAAAAGTTGTTATTGGTGGATAAAAATAATAATATTAGCACTGGGCCCAAATTAGAATCAGTAATAGCTTTATCAAATTGGATTTGTTGTAAAATTATGGTGAAAATGTTGTGAATGTAGCATTATTTTTATTTTTGTTGAGTTCAAACTTTTGTATTCTCAAGTTAGGGTGTTCGACATTTTTATTAGGGTGGTCATGATAGGTTAGTTTAGCATATATTTTTTTGGCAAGTGTATATATACATTGTTGAGTTAAGATAGATTGACCCCGGTTAATTAATTCAATTACCCAAGTTGATTAATTAGGTCAAACTACATGCAAATTGTGGAGGTACCAACAAATCACCAAATAAACTAAATGCAGCAGAAATTAAATTGACACAGTGATTTGTTGACAAATGGGGAAAAACTCTCATAAAACAAAAATCCCAGCAGGTAAATTTAAGGTCACCACTTTCAAAAATTCACTAATTAATAATCAAGCGGTCACAAGTATGAAGAATCTTATCACTACCCTAACCTATCCTAAAATACCAACCTACAATGTAAGGTTCACTTTAATACCCAATTGAACTTGATATTGTAGTAGTCTTCTTTCCTTTGCTGCACAAATCTCCAATCTGTAACTTACTCATTTGCACGGATCTCAGTAAGTGACTAATTTTAGTAACTTGAATAATAGTTGTTGGCTGCAAAGTTCTTCACTTCATCAACAATGAAGATCAAGAAGCATTTGGTTACAAAACCCTAAGGCGTACAAATGTAGTAACTTCACATAGAGTATATGAGTTTTTAGTCTCTGTTTTCATACTTTATGACTTTTAAAATAAGCCTTATATATGACTACAGTTGTGAGAAAAGAAACCCTAATCAAACAAGTCATCATGGGCCGAATTTCAGATCTAGAAATTTTGAAATCGTAGATCTTGATAGATCGAGCTTATGTCGAGCTTCTCCATTAAACTACGATACTAGCATCTGTCGAGCTTCTATCGAGATTTAATGAGACAGTTTTTCTTCACTTGTTTCTTAGATCAATCTTCAAGTTTTTAACAATACCACTTGATATGTTTGAACAACATACTCCTTAATATATTAAAACTAACTTAAATCTACTAAATTACAAATAAAATGCTTTTTGTCAAAGGATTAGCCAATTACATAGAAAATACGACCCTAACATACATTTTTTTGCAAGTCAGGGTGGAGCCACTAGTGGAGGAGATATCTGTAGTAATGATGCATAGATTATTTATTTCTTTGATTTTCTTTTGCAGACACAAACTCAAGGAATCAAACAGCAACAGACGCAGTAAATAACAATATCTCTGGAACGAATAATTATAAGAAATATGGTGTGTTGCAAATTTTGGTACCGACCATATCTACTCCCTTAGCAATGCTTACATTGGGCCTTATGTTTTATTATGCGAGGAGACAGCTTAGAAAAAAGGGTGAGTAAAGAATTGCTTGAAACGCTATTTAAGCAATAAAAATTTACATCCTTAATTAACACCGTATAAATTTGTTGTTCACTATTCAGGGGAGGATTTGTTACAGTTAGATTTGGGAATGACCCAAACAACAGAAAGTTCTGAGCTTTCTGAAGTAAATAAGCCTGGAAATGGTAAGAAAAAGGAAGTCAAAATGCCATTGTTCAGTTTAAAAAGTGTTTCCGCTGCAACTGATAATTTCTCAGATGCAAATAAGCTAGGAGAGGGTGGTTTTGGGCCAGTTTATAAGGTATGATTCAATATCCTTAAACGCAATTAATGCTTAGGACAAGGAGTGAACATAAAAGACTAAACTTTGCCATGTTTAGTGTGAACAAGCACAGCAGGCACATGCCAGTTTTGTTGCTGCTTATGATATTAAAGCCTACTAAGTATATCTTTTCAGATTCAAAGTGAGCTAACGTTCTCCCTGGTGGTAATGGAACTAATTAAGTTTAAGCGAAAGAGTTTCAGGGAATTTTACTGAAAGGGAATGAGGTAGCTGTGAAAAGGCTTTCAAGAAGATCTGGGCAAGGTTGGGAGGAGCTAAAAAATGAGGCAACTCTCATCGCCAAGCTCCAACACAAGAATCTTGTCAGACTTTTGGGCTGTTGCATTGAACGGGATGAAAAGATATTAATTTATGAATATATGTCCAATAAAAGCTTGGATTTCTTCCTTTTTGGTTTGTAGTTTCTCATATTTCAAAGTTTTTATAAAATTGGGTTTTCTGTTATTGTCCTTTGAATGTGTGCTACTAATTGTGCATTGCAATTTGCTCATTTTATGTAAATCAGATCCAGAAAAGCGCAAGATTTTAGATTGGGGAACACGGCTTCAAGTCATTGAAGGAGTTTCTCAAGGGCTTCTTTATCTTCATCAATATTCCCGATTCAGGATTATTCATAGAGACCTCAAGGCCAGCAACATTTTATTGGATAGTGACATGAATCCAAAAATATCAGATTTTGGAATGGCAAGAATATTTGGAGGAAACGAATCTCAAGCAAATACCAATAGAATTGTTGGCACTTAGTAAGTAAAATAAATAGAAACTTCTTAATCATAATTACAAATATGAATGTATTCATGCACACATACTTTTTTTTTTAAATGAAGCTACTAAGTTTTTACTTGATAATGGTTTCTAGTGGTTATATGTCCCCTGAATATGCTCTGGAAGGCCTCTTCTCGATCAAATCGGATATTTTTAGCTTTGGTGTCTTATTGTTAGAGATTGTGAGTGGTCAAAAGAACACTGGTTTTTATCTAACCGACTCTCGCCATCTTCTTGGATATGTAAGTATCCTATTTACACTTTCACTTGTAAAAACTTCCAATCACTTTTCAATTATGATTTTTTTGTTGGGATTTGTTGAAAAAAATATTTAATCACTATTGAAAGCTCACTAGTATAAATATTAGAGCTAGATTAGACCCCCAATTTTTTAAATTATGGCTTAATTGCTTTTAATCTACTCAATTAGCTGTAGAATAAGAGTAATTAAATACGCAATTAACCGGGACTACTACCTAGTGCATGGGCATACATTTTTGACAACTAAGTATAAACACGAGTAAAGATAACACCGCGATGTGTTATCGAAGAGGAAAACCGAAGTCTTCAGTGTAAAAACCTCTCCGCGACCCTCCAAACCGAATCAATCATTTATTAAATAAGTTGGAGTACAAGAATTACAATATAGACCCTCTAAGCGTAGACTACCCTCTATACTTAGACCCTCTAAGTCTCAGCTACCAACGGACTTCACTGAGTCTTGTCTTCACTAGCTTTTTGGATCCCACAATTATCACTAATTGCATCCTCATGGCATGACCCAATGCTTCCCAAAAGCTCCAAAGCAAATCACAACATTCAAAATGGGTGCAGTTTGTGTTTGGGCTGAGAACCTCTCAAAGAATATGGAATTAGAGAGGGAAGAGAGTGAAAAAAAAAATAAAAAATTTAAATAAGAGAAATGTGTAGAGGATTGTAGGTTTGCAATCTCTAACTCTCAAATGGATTTCTAGGGTTTTCTCTTTGAAACTTTTATAGTGTGAGTGAAGAAATGAGAAAAGCACTTAGAAAATAGCTTGTCAGCGTATCTCGTGAGTCAAGTCGCAAGTTGGCCAAGTCACGAGCCATTCACGAAATGCCTCTGACACTTGAGTCTTTTGAACTTTCAGCATGTGTTACTCACGTGGCATTTTGCAAGTTGCACCACTCACAAGTCAGTCGCAAGATGCTCTCTCTTCACAGTTCTAACCAATATTCCACACTGAACCTATTACATTTAATCTCACATTCATATAGGAAAAATTTTTTTTTTTTTAAATAATCAAATTTGACAAGGAATTGATGCCAACAAAACAGAATTGAAAATTACAACTTTACAACTATCTGTTAATGAAATGAAAACTATCTACTAATTCTTAGGGGGGAGGGGGAAATGTGCCATACATATTAAGTCCCTTGTTTTTGAGAGGGTATTTATGTGTAATAGTTACATGTGAGAGGGGTTACTTACACATGTACGGGTTACATAAAAATCAAATAGAAATTCCTTGTTCTAAATATCTTAGAACCTTGATCAAATTTCCTCTGATTTTAAATTGATTGTTGTATTTTTTTTTCGGATTTTAAGGCATGGGAATTATGGACAAGTGAGAGGGGATCGGACTTGGTGGATCCTCTACTTGATGATGTATCCTCTATGCATGTGGCACTCAGATACATTAACATAGCTCTTCTCTGTGTTCAAGAAAGTGCAGCAGATAGGCCTACCATGTCTGAAGTTGTCGCAATGCTAAGCAACGAAAGTGCAGCTCTACCTTATCCCAAGGAACCAGCTTTCTTGAATGTGAGAACTGTCGTGAGGGAAAATCCAATTAATAGCATGACCGAAATATGTTCTGTGAATGATGCATCGGTTTCAATTGTGCAAGGCCGGTAACATTTCAAATTCCAGCCGTAAGGGTTATATTTCAAATTTAGTGCTTATGGTCCATACTTTTATTCAGACGTTATATTTTTCGTTTTCTGCTCATTTCAAAATCCACCTAATAAAGTCAGTTGTGCACTCTTATATAATAAAAGTTCACAAGCTGAAGACAAGAAGAAAAGGAACAGTAAAAGACCAAGACCAGAAATCAAAGAGAAGAAGAAAAACGACGACAGTAGCTTAAAGTATTAGTCTCTTATACTACATGTCGTATTCTGATGTATTATCTGCTTGATGTATAATACTCGTGAATATCACGTAACTAGTGGTTGTACAGATATCCTATTTTACATTGATAGTACAGTATAACTAATTCTGTTTTGTTATTTCCTTCCTCCCTGTTTCGTTCCTATATAAACAGAGTTGTAATCCAATTTCATAATTAATGAGAAATACTCAATTGCTTTCACAAATTCTATATGCTTCTTTAGCTCCTCTCGTAATTGATATTCAGAAGATTAAGATCCAGCGTACCTGATATGAAATTTGAAGTCTATCCTAAAAGCTCTCTGTATAAACTGTAACGAATACCATGGCATCTTTAGTCATCTTTGTTCGACCATGACTGCCGTTTAAGCTGTCCTGACACGTCCAACACCGTTCTGGAAATTTCAGAAGTTCCCGTTTGCAATTCAAACTTCGTTCTACTCAGAAACTTTCTTGTACCTTTGAAGTTTCCATTAGGACAATTGTTGGATTATCTGGCCCAAATAGTCCGCAATGTGTGAGAGGGTTAAATATTAATTTATATGAAAAAGAACCATGCACAATGCTGTAAATTATAAATAAGATAATTATGAATGATGAGGATGGCATGTTTGGCCATGACTGGTTGCGTGAGGTTTGACTTTATCAAACATGCAATTGAGACTTTTTTAGAGATAATAAGTTGTAAATGGGGGCAATGAGATGAATAAAAGAGCTAATTTTAATGTTCAAACAAACATTGGAGAGTTAATGTTTTGTGTCCTAATTTGTAAGAACTGAAATGAACATTAGCAACTTTTATGAGTTTTTAAATAACTCACTTGAGCTCTCAAAACAAAAACAAATGACCACACATAAATCTTTTAGGGAAAAAAACCTACAACAACCCTAACACCATTCACTCTTATCACTCACATTCACTTAATTATACATTATAGATTTTCATTGTTTTCATTAATAAATAGTTCTATTTTAATTTTGCTTCAACAATGGTTTATATTATCACTAATTTTTGGCCAACTTTACTCTACTCCCACTTAGAAATAGTCGTGGGTAGGATATGGGCAGGGTATATCGATACTTAACCTAATTAATTTGTCCATAGATACCCGATTACCTACCCAATTAGTATCCATATCCAATTGTTACCCTGGTTTGTTTACCCATGGATATCCACACCTTACTCAAACCCAATTTCTATAAAATCACCAAGTATGCTCAAAAACCACTAAAATGACCAAAATATCCAAAAAAAATCTCTAAACTGAGCAAAATACCCGTGAAATCTATAAAATGACCAAAATACCTCCTAAACCTAAAAAATGACTGAAATACCACTGAAACCTTGAAAATGACCAAAGTACCCACGAAACCTAAAAAATGTCCAAAATACCCCCTGAAACCCAAAAATTTCCAAATACCTCCCTAAACCTAACAAATGACAAGAATACCACCGAAACCTAAAATTTCACTGAAATACCCCTAAAACAGAAAATTACCCAAATACTCTCTAAACCTAAAAAATGACCAAAATACCTCCAAAACCTAAAAACTGACTGAAATACCCCCAAAACTTAAAATTACCAAAATACCCCTGAAACTTAAAAAATACCGAAATAGCCCCTAAACCTAAAAAATTATCGAAATACCCCCGAAACCTATAAATGATCAAAATACCCCCTGAAACCTATAAAATGACAAAAATTCCCCTAAAACCTATATGATAATAAAAATACACCCAATTTTTCTTTAGACTATACTTAGAACTTTATTCGAGGGTATTTTCGTCAAATTAAAGGTTTTAAGAATATTTCAGTCATTTTGTAGGTTTTGGGGGAATTTCAATAATTTTTTAGTTCTCAGGGTTATTTTGGTCATTTTTTATATTCTAAGAGTATTTTGGTCAATTTTTAGATTACGGTGACATTTTTGTCATTTTTTAGGTTTTAGAGGTATTTTGGTAATTTTTATATTTTGGGGCTATTTTGGCAATTTTCTAGATTTTGGAGGTATTTTGGTAATTTTAATTGTACGGCCCCCGCACCGCGTCCTATATTGGGCCTTGAACCCTGGCCTGGGTATAGGGCCCATAAGGCCAGCCTCCCTCTGCCTCGCGGCCCACCCCCGGGCCACGCGTGTTGCTGGCCCAAGCCTGGCATCTTCGTCATTTATCGGCGATACCTTACCGAGCATTGATTGATAATATACTCACGGTAAATCCCGCCCTGTACCTACCCGGCCGTGCCTCGGGGAGGCACCGCTGCCGAGAACTATCGTGGAAGTGGGAACCAAGTTCCAACGCCACCGTCACCGCTTCCCACTCCCACCTAACCACCCACTTACAATCGATAATACTGGACCGCCGGTTGCACCTACTGGCAAGTAATTATGGCTCTCCACTAAACTATGAGCTATAAATACGAGAAGTTTTGAGAAGACAGGGGTTGGAGAATTAAGGGAAGGAAGAGTGTAAACAGAGAGAGCAGAGTAAGGAATTGGGTCAGGTCCCCGAGAAGAGGAAAGCGCTTCAGTTGAGCCTTGGTGTTTAGAACGACCCATTGTGGGAAATCCAAACCCACTATACAAATAAGTTGTGAGTCCAAGTGAGGCCCAGCCCAACGGGTTTCAGTTTTTGGTGCGCACATTAATGTTTCAGGAGTATTTTGGTAATTTTTTAGGTTTCAAGGTATTTTGGTCATTTTTAGGTTTTGGGGGTATTTCGAGTATTTTTTAAGATTTGGGAGTGTTTCGGTCATTTTTTAGGTTTCGAGGTTATTTTACTCATTTTTTAGGTTTAGGTATATTTTTATCATCTTATAGGTTTTAGGGCATTTTTGTCATTTTATAGGTTTTTGGGGTATTTTGGTCATTTTATAGGTTTTGGGGGTATTATAGTCATTTTTTAAGTTTATGGGTATTTCAGTTATTTCATAGGTTTCAGGGGTATTTTTGTCATTTTATATGTTTAGGGGGTATTTTGGTAATTTTTTAGGTTTAAGGGTATTTTGGTAATTTTAAGTTTTTAATTTGGTCATTTTTTTGGTTTTAGGGGTATTTTAGTCATTTTTTAGGCTTAGAGAGTATTTTAGTAATTTTTAGGTTCTGGGGGTATTTTGGGTCATTTTTAGGTTTCAATGGTCTTTCAGTCATTTTTTAGGTTTAGGGAGTATTTTGTTTATTTTTAGGCTTCAGGGGTATTTTGGTCATCTTTTAGGTTTAGTGGGTATTTTGGTAATTTTCAGGTTTCAAGGGTATTTTGGTCATTTTTTAGATTTAGGGTGCATTTCGGTAATTTTAGAGGATTTAAGGAGTACTTTGGTCATTTTTAAGTTTTATGAACATTTTGGTAATTTTGATTATTGGGGTAATTGGGTGGGTTTAGGTTTACCTATAATAATTTGGTTGAGTTGGGTTTGAGTTAGATTTAATTAGTTAAATGGGTAATAATGGATAAAAATTCAAACCCTACCTGAAAATTTTGGTAATATCCAAACCCTACCCAATTACCTTCTACCCATTAAGAACTTGGTATTATTTAGAATATTTAGATCGGGTAGGGCTGGATATCCATCACCCAATGGGTATGGCCATCCTTACTCCCACTCAATCCAAATTATTCATCAGTGATTAGCATGGTTGGATGGATAGATACTATTATGGGTGGTAGAAATGATGAACTACAAACCTAGGGGGGAAAAAAGAGCAAGGGAAATTCTTCCACTACTCAATTTTTAATGACGCAGCAAGCACAGATTACACTTTACACAAGTATTGAGCATATTCATTGATGCTTATATTATAGAAAGAATATTACATTTTAGTCAATCAAGCCCAAAATTCACTCACATTAGTTTATGTAAAGTTGTGTAAAAATACATTGTTGCTTTAGTATCTGTATAAAATTTGCACTGACACTATTCGTTTTACATTTAGTTTTTTATTCTTTCTTTACATTTCTCAATGATGAAGAAAGTGAAAAGGTTTTTCTCCAAAGTAGTTTACAAAAAAAAAAAAAACTCTTTAAATTATTCCTATATCTTTTTATTGTATATGAATTTTTAAAATCTAACTATTGAACTGCATATTTTTATTATATTTTCCATGCTTGCAAAATTTCAGGAATATCAAAAATCGATAGTTATGTCATCAATCAAAAGTTTAAATTTCAAATTTTTGTAGTCTAAAATTATGCATAGAAAATAAGTTTACTGATCAATTAGTAAATAATATCTGATTTAAACAAAATTTGACATGTGTGTTAAGAATATAAAGAAAATGCAATTCAACAATTGGATCTTCAAAATTTACATCCAATAAAAATATTAGACGTGGCAAAACAGGCGGGTCAGGTCGAGTCAGGTCAATTGGGTTGCGGGTCGGGTCGGGTTGACCCTTTTTTTCAAACAAGTTTTTTTTTTTTTTCTTTTCCAATTACAAAAACAAATCAATGACAACATGTTTAGATAGAATGAATAAAATCAATTAAGCAAATGAATTGCACTTAATGCCACTTGTTAATATCCTTCCAATTCTGACAGTTTTGAGCATGACAAAAATTATTTGTAGTAAAAAATTCATGATGAAAAAAGTCTTCAATGTTAATAGTTCACTATCAAAATGCATATAATTACAAGTTTACATCTTCAAAAAGAGATAGATCTTAAAACAAACAAAACAAGTAAGTTAGCAAAGTAACAACTTGTTAATATTCTTTCTTTTGGATGTTTTTATGGTTTTTTGAAGCATGAAATTCTTTTATTTTATTATTAAGATTTGGATCTTTTGGGGTTGATAGATTGTGAGCAAAGGAGGAGCACAGATTAAAAAAAAAGGAACAAAGTTTTTTGTAGCCTCGTGTACAGGTGAAGGTAGATTTTTTTATGGACGAATGGAGAAATTCTTTGTAATTCGTAATGGCCACTATTTGTAATAGCTCTTTATCATCAGACCAAGATACCAATCGGTATTTGGTGTAGGCGGAGATTAAACCCCGAATCACTTATTCAACCATCATAGATTTTTTCAATTGAGCTAACCACTAAGTTTAGTCAATTTGAATGTCTATGTTATAACTTATAAACACATGCTAATTTAATTTATTTAGTTAGCTAGTTAAATATTATTATATAAGTGATGAATAAATTAGTCATTAGTTGAATATATTCAAAATTTATAATGAATATACCCTTTGAATATGTATACCTATAGTTTTTTTTTTTATAATCTCTATATATTAAGACGATTAAAAAAGTTAGTTATGACTTCAAAAAATGTCAAAAATACCCCTAATCTAATTAGATAATCCTTATTCCTAAAAAATAAAAAATGGGGTTAAAATTGTAATTCAACAAAATTCAAAAACAAAAAAACTACCAGAGAAACTTTTTTCCTAAAAATTAGCACACTCTCTATAAATATATCTCACATACGTTTGATACATTTTTCCTAAAAAGTAGCAAACACTAAACTAGCAGTTTACTCCATTTCAAATTCTAAATTTTAGTTTCTTAAAAATTTCTTCATGTGTAAATTCACTAACAATAGATAAATTCGAATTGAAAAATTATTTTAAACTCAAAAAAAAAAAAAAAAGGCTCATCGCACGTGCAGAGCGCGTATGATGATGCTAGTTTTTATTGAGAGTTTGTGATTCTTATTATATAAGATACAAAAAAATAAAAAATCGATTCACGACATGATTCATGTTTTGACAATTATGCTTGCAATTATTATACCGAAGTAAATCCAAAGTTAGCTTTCTTTTTTTTATTTAAAAAAATCTAAAGTTAGCTTATTGTCTATACTAAAAAAGCTTGGCATGGTGCATGAATACCATGCACCCACCTATAAGCCAAGTCAACAAAACATTTAAAGCATCTGCTCAAAAGGAAGGAGCTAATCCCTGTAATTTATTACCATTTTTTGACCCTAGACAAAACTTATCACCGTCTACAACTAGTATTGATTCTATTGAATGAGATTTTACGTGTCACACCCTTTATTTAATGGGTGTCTTGACAGCCTTGAGCCTTGTGTTGTCTTGTCTCTCATGTCACTCATGTCCGTGATTTGTGAGCTCTTATTGGTTGTGATGAAATAACCTTCAGCGAAAAAAAAAAAAAAAAAAAACTCAAATAGTCATTCTTTCATGTCATATCTTGACTTGTTTATAACTTTATATCTATAATAAATTGACTATTAGTTTTGATACTTTATGCACTTAGTATCATGACGTAATTTAAATTTTTTTTAACGGGTCGAGTCGGGAAGGGTCACGGGTCAACTCGTTTTTGCTTCGGGTAAAAAAAAATTGGATTCGAGTTAGGTATTTTTCGGGTCGGATCAGAAAATTCTAACCCGTATTGCCATGTCTAAAAAAGATATAGGAGGAGTTTAAAAGGCTTCTCTCTAAATTAGTTTAAAGAAAAACCTTGTCCCAAAGGAAAAGGGTGTATAATGGTTGTTGTGTGTAAAAAAAAAAATTAATCAAAAAAATTTGATATTTTAATGAAATGTAGTATAAAATAAATCATCTTTTTTTTAGAGAGTTTCAACATATGGCGTTTGCTCTTAATGATAGTTCTTTATCATCAGACCAAGACACCAATCAGTTTTTTATATACGCGGGGATTGAACATCAGATCTCTTATTCAACCATTAGAGATTAACAGAATTTATCAGCTAATATATGGTATTTTAACAAATGAGTATGTAAAAAAAAATTATACTAAAATAAACAGAAATTTTTGCGCTAATTGATACAAATGCTCTAAGAAGCCACCTATCTGGTGTCCTGGGCCATTCAAAACAACCAAAGTTGTAGGCCCATTCAACGAACGTCATTGGAAGAGCTAGACCATTGGGCAAAAAGATCCACGTATCCTGGGCCTTTGACCATCTCTTTTCAACCAAAGAAAGATCCAGGTCTCGATAAAAATAAATAAATAAAAAACAGTGGAACTTCTCACTAAAAGTCTAAAATTAGTAAGTAGTGTTCTAGTCTAATTTAAACTTCAATCCTGAAATATCAAAAACAACATGGAAATTTTTTTTTTTTTTATATAGATAGAATAGAATTTTAACTTATGATATCCACTTTTTAATTATTGTAATTTATTATTGAGTTTAGACATCAATTGAATTTTTGGTATAAACAAAGTTCGAATCTTAAATCTCTTATTCTAGGATAAGAAATTTTACTAGTTAAACTAACTAAAATCCATCAATATAAAAGTCTTGAAGTGATTTCTAGCATCGGATAAAACATTCTACATTTCAAAATACATTCTACATTTCAAAATTTTGCATGGATCAATCATTAGCATTATATCCTAAGATAGTGAACCAAAACAAAAAAAATCTACAAAACTAAATATGATATGATAATTGGTAGGGTAAATATTTTCTTTGGAGGGAGGCAAACCATTAACTTCTGATTATCTATCCTCAAATAAAGTATGAGTTTCTCCATTCTACATCATAAAAGGACATTTATTGATTATAAATCATTGTTAAAAAAATCTAGTTATTAAACCCAAAGTAAAATTTGACCCATTTAAGCTTTGACTCACTAGTTCAACCAATAAATCACAATTTGAATAATGACAAAATATACAGAGTTGAATCTCACAATTTCTTAATTTCTAAAATGGGATAATTAGATATTCATATAAAATATTGTAAGAATTGGATACCAAGTTAGCTTTCCGTCCTTTCTCTAAAAAAAAAAAAAGTTAGCTTTCCGTCAAGATGCTTAGGATTAAAACTAACAGATATGGAAAGAAAATATTTGAGTAAAACGTTTACAGAAATTTTTGGACAAAAAAAAAAAGCTTTTTAAAGTTTAGGAATTAAAACGGAACTTTTAATAAAGTTATGAATGAAAAAAATATTTTAGCTTAAAACATATTTAATTGATGGTCAGAACTCAGATACCATTTTCTAATTGGTCTGTCTGCGGATGGAAAGTCTAGGATCCTTCAAAACCCCATATCATGTCAATCATCCGAACTTACTTTCACATGCACAATCAATTGTAACTACGAACAATTCGTTCTAGAACTCCTTTCACACACCTCTGTTTCCTCAACAGACACAAAATACTTGTTATATAGTTACTTAACAATTGTTACCTTTCACTAGAACTCCCCTGCCCACACACCAATAGTTTTATATATGCTCATTACTCAGGAACTTTCTACACAATTAGCATTCGTTATTTGATCAAAGCTAATTGTAACAACGTTGAAGCCATAAACAAAATTATAAAATGTTATTTCACCTACTCCTGTGGATTGCTAACCGCATATCAATGTTTTGATTAACTTGCCAGTCGCCATTTTCTCAAAAAAAATAATAATAATAAAAAATAGTATACACCATACGCTCTTTTCACAATGTTGGTCCCACTATCCCAATGTAATAGTCCTAATCACTCTAGTTTTTGCATAAATGTTCACTCTCAATAATTGAACCAGTGAAGCTTCATGACAATACCAAACTTTTTATCAAAACATCAAGCCCTTTCCTAGCCAAAAGGTTTTTCTCAGTTTCCAAATCACAATGAGGAACTAAATGTGCCTAGATACTATTCTCTTTATACAAGAATCAAAGTGTAGTGATTTGGTACTATTTCTGTTGGTAGTTTGACACTGAGGATATTATCAAGCACAAAATATACAATAACAAAAATCAAGGATGGTATGTGGCAAATCTGTACCTGTTTTGCACAATACCAAAAACAAGCGTTGGCTTACACCTTATAAACCTAAAATGTACCTCTTTTGCTCCAAGGAAGAGTGTTAATTCAAACCTTAACACCACAAATATAGTACCAAACTCCAAAATATGAAGTATCAATTATTTAGGTACCGCAATGGTTCAATTGTTTACCTTGTGCTTGTCAAGAAGCAATGTATTAAATTTGTAACAAATTTCATTATATTGCTTTCTCTTTTTCTTTGTCTCTCTTTTTATAATTGCTCCACCACGTTCATAAAAGTTGGCAATGCATCTTTAAATCTCTCATATTATAGGTTAACCCCGACAGTACAACAATAAAAACGTGTATACAAGTTGAGTGCAAGATTGGATCTTGTTGTTGAACAAAGGAGGAGCCAAAAAGAGAAAAGAAAAAAAGGAAAAGAATAGTTGTACAATTTTTCAGTAGTTGATAGCAATGTACTAAACTGTCCATTTTCTCTAGTTGGTCGGTGAAAATAAAGTTCCTCTTCATGAAAAAAAAATGAGCAATCCCTCCCTTTAAATTACAAATAGAGAAGTATTACGTTCACAACATTTTCACAACACTTTTAAAATAAATTATATGTGGTAATAAGTTGTTACTAGTTTTAATTTGAACCCACTAACCTGTGACTTAAAATTTGTTGTGAAAATGTTGTAACAATATTGTGTGTGTATATCATTTTTCATTACAAAAATGCTAGAACCACAATTAAAGTCACAACTTACCTAAGTAATAAGTTATGAGTGATTGAGTAAAAGTGGGAGATTTACAAATCCACCACTTATAACTCACCACGTGGACAAATTATAGCAAAATTGTTATTTAAGTTGTAGACATATTGATGCTTAAATAATATCCCGTTTGAATTGCATCACAAGCAAGGGAGTCAATACCGTACCGGAGGCTGTACCGGTTTGGCCAGCGGTACGGTATATTTCGGATACCGGTCAATACCGGTGTACCGTTTCGGATTTACCGCTATTTTTTATATTTTTATATATATGTGTATGTATGTATGTGTGTGTGTATTATAATAAATATAAAAGTTTACCATAAAACATTTCCTCAATTCAGAACTAATTATTCATGGTTTTAGACTTTAGTATCAATTAAAAGAAGAAAAAAAAAACACAATATAAAATATAGAAAGCTTAAAAGTTACCATTGCATACTAAGAAAACAAATAATACTAATAAGTTAATGTAAATAAGTTACCATTCTGCCCTAACAAAAATTCAAAAATTACAAAATTTATAAAAAAATTAAAATTAAAATTAAAAAAAAAAAAAAAAAAAACTTTTTTCCGGTACGGGCCGGTACGCCCGGTACCGGCCGGTATTGCCCGAAATTGGCCGGTACGCCCGGTACATGGCCGGTACGGCCGGAATTTTTTCCGGTACGAAACAGGGGGGTTTATGTACCGGTATGCTTGCCGGTACGAAATATTCCGGCCGGTACGGCCGGAACGGAACGGAATTGACTTCCTTGATCACAAGTCACAACTCACAACCATAGTTCTCAGAACCGGACCGGACCGGGAGGTCGGACCGTGAAAACCGTGAACCGTGATGAAAACCGATTTTTTAAGCATAAAGAACCGGGCATATGTGGCAATTCCGTGAACCCCTAAAACCGGGGTTGGACCGTACGAACCGGTCAAGAACCGTGCGGTCCAACCCCTTAGCAATTTTTTTTTTTTTTTTTAAAAACAACTTAACACAATTTTATTCTACTTAATTAAATTATCCATCTCTTACAAGGAATAAAAAAATTATAATTAAAATCCTTCAAAGATATTCAACTTTACTTCAAAAATTAATCATAAATTTTAATGTTTTCATGGTTATTATTTTATTTTATTAACTTTCTTATTTAATTATTAAATATATGCTTGAAAATCATTAAATTTCCCTCACATATATTGATATATTAGTCAATTTTACTAGTTTTATAAATTTAATATCTATATTTAGGCTTTAATTAATTATTAAATTAATTATGACGTCATCACGGTTCGACCCCGGTTCAACCTCGGTTCGACCTCAAAAACCTTGAACCTCTCCCTTTTACGGTTCAATGAACGGTCCAGGTCTGAAAACCTTGCTCACAACCATTCATCCCATTAGTCACATTCGACTATGGACCACTAACTCCAACCATGTTATAATTTTTTACAATGCGGAATTATTTGCAAATGCGCTTCTTTTTTTCTTTTTCTTTTTTTTCTTTCTTTCAAGAATCACGTGTTTATTTATACATAATGAAAACATGTGTTTATAACCTTATTACTTTTATCATTCTGAGTTTCTGACCTAAGGTAAGAGTAATCATTTAGTCACTTATTCGTTTTTTTTTTTTTTTTTTTTTTTTTTGGGGTAGAATTTATTCATTTACTTTTAATATTCAGGAAAGAAACAATCTTTTATCGCTTTCCAAAACGGAATCGAAATATTTTGATGTCCACACAAGCTTAATAATATTATCATTGAAAAACTGACGGTTTTTTTTTTCTCCCTGAATAGACTTAGAGGTAGGAGATTATAAAGTACAGTACAGAGCTCTTGTAGTTCTGGATAAGAGGTATGGAGCAGTTCTATGAGAATGAGATCATTTTATTTCTTTCATAGAGATGAGATTCACAAATGTGAGGGTCTTTATATGTATCCAAATATATATATCACAATGAAACCCATTATCGAACCTTTTTTTATTTTTTTTGAGAATAACCCATTATCGAACTTGATATAAATACTATCACATTTGAAAAAATAAAATAAAAAACATTAAGATTATGAAATTATTGCTAGCTATTTTAGAGCTAGCTATTTTGTTTCTGCTTATTATTGGACAGACTTAATTTGTAATTCAGTCCATCAGGGGTCTGACTAAGATGTAGTTGCACACCCCCCCCCCCCCCCCCCCCCCAACAAAATGCCATTCTATTTGTTTGGCCATACTTGTAAACAATAGAGTTTATTTTAATAAAATTATAACCTTTTGCTCAAAAAAAAAAAAAATTATTGCTTATTAGTGTTATCTGAGTTTTTTTTAAAATAAATGTGTGACTTGATTTACTGATAAATGTTACAAAACTACTGTCATGTATATCCTTGTTATTAGCTTAGCAACATTAATTTCCCGGGAAAAAAAAAAAAAAAAAGCTCAGCAACATTAATTAAAATTTGTTATGTAGAATTTCCTATATAAAAATTCTTGATGGGATTAGAGAATTTAAAAGGTAAACATCATGTCCACAATGTGTCGTTTAATTGGGGAAGGAAAGGGATGAAGGAAACTGCACTGAAACTTCCTTTTGTCTGAGAGATAAAACCAAGATGATTGAAAAGTGAGAACTTTACCCCCATTGTAGATCACCATCTTATCCTTTCTCCAATTAATTTAACTAACAAGACCCCATTGTCAAATCTGTCCTTTTTGAAAATGAAAATATCGATCAATTTATTTTGATTTTTGGCCACAAAAGTAATAGATTACTTAAACCTCGAAAACCTTATCAAAGACTACGGAAAACGAAGTTGACGAATGAAAACTTATTGAGAAAACAAAGATAACATTGATTTCATCAAAGAAAATACACGAATATAACACTGAATTCAAAATGATAGAACAAAGAAAATTGGCATTTAATTCATGCCCGTATCATTGTGATTTCAGTATTTTGTAGGACTAGAACAATAAAGCATAGGAACGAAATCATTTTACATTTGGTAATACAAATTCTCTATTCCACTTTTTATGTTTCACTCTATTACTTTACCAATTATGGTATGTTGTGGTTGACTTTTTTTTTTTTTTTTTTCATTATAAACTTTGATTATTTTATAAAGAAAGTCAAATGAATACATAATAAATTGTGATAAGTGGAGCACAAAAAGTGAATGGAAGAATTCTATGCAATAAAAAAAGAGTACTAGCTAGTTTGAATCAATTTAGATCGATCCATTTTCAATTGATAGACTGTTTGAAATTGATTGATGACTGAAATGAATATGGCATTTGGTTTATGTTACAGATTAACTGATTTAATAGCTGACAAGTTCGTCTTTCTGCTTTCATTTAGACCCATTAATTCGGGCTTAGTTTCAGGACCTGATTTTAAACAACCATAGGTTGATAAGATGGTATTTCTTTGGTGTTCAAATTTTTTGTCTTTGAGGTCCCTAACTTTAACCAGTGCGGCAATTATTGAAACAAGCTCGGCTCCATCACACAGGTACACAATTCAAATTCATGTACAGGTGAGAAGAGACATGCACTGGAAGGACAATGAAGTACATGAAAGGACATGACCAGGCATACGAATCTATGGCCTAACGCCAACACACCAACAATTGCAATGGTTTTCCTGCTTTTGAAATTTCTTGGATTAAATAGCAAAGTTGTCCAAATTGAGGTGTAAATGTATTCATATAAAATAAAACATACTCTTGTTAGCAAATGTCCCAAGGTCAAAGAATATTTGAATTACTTTTTTGTGTACATAAAATTCAAAATGACTGTGTACGTATAATTTAAATTTGTACAAAGTTGGATTCTATTTTTTAAATTGGCAAAATTTAGGTACAGTATTTAAGGGATGTTTCTTAGGCTCCCCTCTTAAAATTCTATTATGTGACTTTTTTCTCATGAGACGAATGTATATTTTTTTAATTAAATAATTACATTGCTGAATTTTAAGAGAATGAAACTAAGAAACAGCACTTAAAATACTGTATATAAATTTTATCCTTTTTAAAATAAGTAAAAGAAGACAATCATTGATAGAGTACTAAAAATAATCTTATGAATATCCTCAGAGCACTCCTTAACAAAATCTACAAAGCACAAAATAAAATATTGTTTGGGTTATAAGTTTTAGCAATATCAAGAAGACATTGTCATAAATTTGGACCAACCATTTTCTCTCCTTATTTCTTGTAAGTAATTAAATTTGGACCACACAGGCTCATGCCACCCAACTAAACTATTCATTTGCACAACCATGAGTGATTTTTAAGCTTCATGCCACCCAATAAGACTGGAAAAAAAATAATGGCTAAGCTAAGTACTATCTCTTTCATAATGCAATGATCTGTTCTTGTAAGTAATTAATTTGGACCACACAGGCTCATGCTACCCAACTAAAACTATTCATTTGCACAACCATGAGTAATTTTTAAGCTTTATGCCACACAATAAGACTGAAAAAAAAAATAGTGGCAAGCCAAGTACTATCTCTTTCAAAATGCAATGGTTTGTCTTCTAATAACCGTATGCTCAAAGTACATAATGATCAAGAGAATAATAATCACATGTTAAAGCAGTAATTTATGTCTTAATGTCAACAAGGTCAAAAACATCAACACATGTTGCTATATGTGCCATGTATATAGAAGCTAGCCACACATATATGCAACTTCCAGGAAGGAGAAGCTAAGCGCTCCGTTAGAACCAAAGATAAAGAAAACAGGTTTCTTCCGATGAAGCCTGCAAGAAGCTCCCCAATACAACCATAAACATTTATCCTCCTCGTATTATGTACCTTCCTTCATTGGCTTTTAGAACCCTTGCCCTTTTTCCACGAACGCCACCATCTCTTTCCTTTCTTCACTTATATAATACACCTCTCACTCCCTCACTCTCCATCACTCCTATTCACAACCTTGTTACCATTACAACCCATCACTCGAATCCTACTCCTTTTCTTCCTTTTTGTTCACGTACAAGTTCACGTACAAGTTCGAGTCTAGCTAAGAATGGCACAATTGGCACTAGACAACTCGGTCGAGTTCGAGGACTACTTCCCATCCATGATTGCGAGGTTGGGTGCAGAAGGGTTTATCGGGGAACTCTGCAGCGGGTTTCGTTTGCTGATGGATTGCGAGAAGGGACTCATCACGTTTGAGAGCTTGAAGAGGAACAGTTTTCTGCTGGGCTTGAATGACATGGGAGATGAAGAGATTGTTTTAATGCTGATGGAAGGTGATCTTGATGGAGATGGAGCTCTGAGTCAAATGGAGTTTTGCATTCTCATGTTTAGGTTGAGCCCAGGCTTGATGGATGGATCTAAAAGGTGCTGGATGGATGATTTCGAAGTATCTGAAATGTAGGCTTATTATTATTATTTAGCTGTTCTTATTCAATAGCATTCTCATTCATCCAGGAAAAATAAAAATCAAAATAAAAAATATATTTCTGGGCTTCAATTAATTTTATGAAATGCTTTGTTTTTTTCTGGATGAATTCAATGTTTATTTCGAATAAAGAGATTATTTTCATTATATAATGCTGTTATTGAACTCAAATATATATTTAGGTAGAACAACTTTTTATTTTCATAAATATCTTATCCACAATTGATCGAATCCTAAAGTACATATTCCCTAAATAGAAGAATCGATGGAAGGATTCCATAATGTTCTCACAAATCCTGAAATCCCTCATCCACTGTCGATCAAATCCTACCATTATTAGGCTATAAAACCATTGGTAAAAACAAAATTACATCATATCTACAGATCTCTCACCAAATTTAATACAACTACTTGTAGGGGAACTTACATATGAACATACTTAAGGTTTCACCATCGTCCAAAGAGCATTGTGATCTAAAACATATTAAGCTCTATTCTTTAATTAAAGTGATATACACTTAATCAAATTATATTGCCTATATATGGATTTGAGAAACTCGTTTTCTGCGCTAGCTAGTCCAAGAGCATGTCAAAGTTAAGAACCTCTTCAATCTAATTGATTCTATCTTCATTTGGCCATTTTCCAGTCTACTTCAATCAGCACCAACCCAAGAAAATTATACATTCTCAGTGTCTTACATGTGAGGGGAAATTGTTATAATGGCAGAAGTTCTTATACTAATTTATTATGGCCGAAAAAGAGTCTTCAAGCAGCACTTTCACTTTAATTTTAAAAATATTATGGGCATGAAAAAAATCTCCAAAACAAATGATAGGAACATAGAAAACTAGAAAGAAAAATATCTAACTACACACAAGATGATACCAAGGATTAAAATCGCTTGGCAATATTCTTTATTCACGAGCACGTAGTAAGATATGAATTCACTACATCAAAAAGAGAGTACAAAGTGTTTATACACTCAAAGAACGCTCACAAATAACAAAATATTTCCAAGGTTTTTTCAAATAAATTCAAAGTCTCTTCCCATATGGGAAGACCTTTCACCAAAGCCACCAAACTTTTAACAGATTGTCTTTTTGTAAGACTTCAAGACCTATTCTTTGATGCAAAAAAGATACATTTCTTGAGAAATAAGAAATTCTTTTCTTTATAGAAAATGAATTTCGTTTTATAGTGGATAAGAAATATAGATTTTTCTTCCATACCAAGAAAATCCAAATGAAGTTAAATTTGGAATTTTAAGCAATTTCTAAACAAAGATTGTTGAGTATGCACAATGAGGATTAAGCATTTCATTTAAGTAGCATCCATACAAATTATATTTAAGTCTCAATTGGAGTTTCCATTTTTTTCCAACAAAACTTAATGTTATATTTTTCAAAAGATTCAAGTTGCTACCTTTAATTAGCATTTTTTATATCCCTCGAAATTAAGTTCAATCATATAACAACTAAAATGAAACAAATTAACAAATATCATGTTGTAACTATTCTGCATTGAGATCACACTTAATTTCTATTGTTTTGTGCTTGCATGAAGGAAAATATCAAGTTTTTGCTGAAATTCAGGTAGTTAAATATCAGAATATTTGAATAGCCAACTCCAGTTGTAACATCAATTTTTTCCCATCCCTTTTATGCCCCATTGGAGGGGGTGTTTGTCAAGAAATGGCTCGTCTATGAAGATCAATGTATGTGGCTAACATCATGACCAAAAGCAACATCACTACAAATTTGGTTGCAATCACAGTAGTGTGGCTTTAATTAATTACATATTAACCTTCCAGAGAAATAAGAAAACCTTAATAAAAGAAAATCATTACTTTTCCAAAAATTTTCTAGAAGCAGCAAAAAATAAATTAAACTGTCTACAGAGGTTCATTTGTTCAAAAATATATATTAAGTTCACAAAATATTGAACTCACAATCCTTGCCAAGATTGGTCTCCATTTTTCAAGTCATAGTGCAAGAGAAATTACCTCATCCTCTCGTCGTACCTTTTCAAATTCATAATGCTTCAAACTTTGACAAATAGTGCAGGATGTCTGACAAGCGAAGAACTCTCTAAGTCTTGATCCTTTTTCAATAATTGTTTTGTCAAGTTCTTGGCATAGTGTAGCGGAGAATGTAGAGTCTCGAAATACGAACTCGCAGTGACATATATTCAACACTTCCAAATGCTTTAAGCCGTCCAGTATACAGATCAAAGTTTCCCTATTGAACACTATTGTGGCCCGAAGACTGAGCACCTTAAGCTTCGGCACATACTTAACAATAGCATTAGCATAATCTAGGTTTAAATTGCATGTAAGTTTAAGTTCTGAGAAGTTCTTGCAATTTGTGCCAATCGCTTTTATCAGTTTCATGGGACTCTTGAAGTCAGGAACAGTTAAAGACTCAAGCCCTTTCCAATATTTGAAAGTCTTTCGCATTCCACTTACTGTTAATCGACTCCAAATTGGTAAAGCAAGTCGTTTTAGATTACGATTCCTACCAAGAAAAAGGTCTCAATGTAAGTCCACCAATTTAGCATGCAACTAAATTAAGGAAAGAAACATGGTACGTACCTTTTAGCTGCATAGACCAAGTGCTCATCTTCTACATATTCAAAGAAGTTAAAAATCAAGCAAGTCACATTTCCCTGACTGAAATTTGAAGTTGTCTTCAAGATGTTCATTAGCCTATTGTTGTTTGATACGCTATAAGACCAAGCATCTGATTGTAGGGGAGCATAAATGCAAGAGTCAGAAATCCGAATACATAAGTCAAGCTTCTTCCATAGAATAGGATCACAACACACCGAGCGCCATGAGCTGCATACTCGAGAAACAACAGAAATTAAATCCATAACATTAAGACTCATGAATATCTTAACAAGAATATCATAGTCCATGTTATTCCAGCGGTGAACACTTGAGCTTTTGTTCCTCAGATTTAAGCAAGAAAACGTGAAGCAAACAAAGGGAACACATTAAAAAAAAAAAAATTAATCTCATATTATAAATTTCTATTCCATGAAACTCAAAGCTCAAGTGTTTAATTTTTTTGTAAGAATGAAATAATTAAGAGTGAACTTTAATCATTTTTTTAAAAAAAAATACAACATAAGTTATATTAGCATAAACTAGCTAAGAAACATATAGTTCAATTGATACCTTCCAATATTTCCAATGGAAATATCTACAATTGAAATCCCTCACTGCCTAATTATTGATGTATAAAAATAAAAAGTATAAAGTAAACTTCTACCCAAGATTCAAGTGCACTAATTAATTCTATGATGGTGTTGTTGGCTTAACTCTTAAATAGAAGATTAAATCTTAAAAAAAAAAAAACTATAGAATAGAAAATTGTAGGATTACATTATGTGAAGGTTAATACACCTATATGAATGATACCAAAAGTGTCCTTTTTGCATTTAAACGATGCCCCTAAATCTAGAAACGTTTTACTATGCTACACGCATCAAATAATGAGCATTGAGCAAGCTTATATGGAGTTGATTGGGAATATATCTTTTACAAAGCCTATCTTCCATCCCGAGAATTGTCAAATATAATTGTGGAGGAAATCCTTAACAATGTATCTTTGAGATCACCACACTATTTACATGTATGTAGTAAAACTATTCTACAATAAGAGTGTGGTAACTGTATTAATCCCAGTAAGAGATTTAAGGTCTTTCTCCCAAGTTTCTATTATCTTTTGCATAAATAAAGATTTTTCATACATTATACGTCACAAAATCCAGGTATTACTTGAAGAATAAAGGATCAGTACCCTATGCTATAGTCATTACATACAAAAATATATATCAAATTCAATTGTAGCAAACAATTACAACAACAAATTTGGATAGTCCGCAATTGGAGGACATGAAAATGAGTGGATTTGTCTATTATTGATTCCCAAAACATATCCCATTAATTCTTTGTAGATTTTAAATTCTCTTCTTGCTCCTTGTGCAACATAAAAAAAACTGAGATCTAGTTCATATATTAATGGCATTGCTAAGAAAGCGGAAAAACAAGGACAATATTAATACAAATGTCACGTTTAAGCAATTTTTTTAAAACCTTTGAAAATTTAGCTTAATTAAGAACATGCGAACCTTCGTGAAGGTTCTATAAATTTATAAGAAAAAAATTATTTCATTTATGATAACTCTCTTTCATTTTGGATTACCATACATATTAAGAAATTCGTTAAGTGCTTACAGAATTTTAGAATCCCATGTTAAGAAATTCGTTAAGTGCTTACAAAATTTTAGAATCTCCTTAACGAAAAACGAGCTACCATAAAAGCTACAGCTTGTCGTACATGTTGAAGTTGAATAGTTTGGACAAAAATTGAGTCCAATGCTCCTAGTACTGGACCCATTAGGAAGTGGACACTTGACAAGATTTTAACAAATGTTGGCACTCTAAATTTCAAACGGATCCAATGCACATAAGCATTAGACCCAAACTGGTTTCGTAAAGTTTTTGGTTATATAATATGTTATTGCTTCTTTTAAAGAGTAGTGCTAACAGTAGCACATTAATGTATTATTCATAGAATTACAGGAAGTGTATCAAACTGCTTGAATAAATGAATTTTTGCTTCTTTCTTCTTCTTTTTTTTTTTTAAAAAGCATGTATTTTTTTTCCCCCCTCATAAATTTGAGTTTCTTGACTAAAACATTTTATGTTTCTAATATATATATATATATATATATATCCATTCTTCAAGCTAAACGGGCAACCTAAAATTCTAGTGCTTTTTGTTTTAATTGTTTGTTTACTTGTATTTAACTTGCTTGTTGATTCATAGTAAAAAAATTCATCCAGAAATAATTACTAGAAACACATCAGGTGATTTTTTTTTTTTAAATAATAACTTTAAATTAAAAATCAAGTTTCACAATGTATTATTTTCCCGAAGAACACCTTTCAGTCGCTGCAATAAACAGAAGATTTTGAACTAACATAAATGAATATATAGCACTATAAATCGATTACACTATAAAAATGAAATTCCAAGCCTTTTTATGCAATCTAAGAATCTAAAAATATGGTTTTTATCAGATTTTGATCATTATAAGCTTTTTTTTTCCTATCCAATCGCAGTAGATTTTTTACTTTTAAAGCTTATATATACTCTCCAAATCACAAAAACAAAACTACTCAAAAAAAGATATATAATTTTCTTTTTGAGAATCAAATTAAGATATAAAATAAAATCACTTGATAGAAGTTTTTCTTTTTTGCATGTTGACAAATGTAAGCTATTTTACATTGTTATTGACCTCCTCTTCTTCTTCTTTTTTATAGTAACATGCAGGAGAATAAAATTTTTCTCTTTAGTAGAAAAATTCTAACACACATAAGAAAATGAAGGAAGCAAGATATGAAAAAAGATAGATGTACTTGTGAAGAAATAGGCTTACCTTAAGCGAAGGTATTGTTTGGATCCTTTCTTTCTCTCGTAGATTTTGAGGTATGAAAGAAATAAGATAAGTGTTTTCATATATAGAGATGCATGGCCTGAAATTACTAAGTTCTCCTTTACATTTGTAACGCATGGAAACAACTCAGATTCTCAAAGTCTAAGAAAAGACTTCAATTCAATGCAGTGAGACCAACATAGTCACATGAAATACAACCAATAAGAGAATGAGACACATATGATATTAAAGGTTCCTTTTGTCATTTAAGGTAATTGGAGTAGAGTGCTCTAATGCACAAACCTGCTTTTATAAGTTAAACGAAATTAATAATTTTCTTAAGAAAAAAAAAACAAAAAAAACGAAATTAATAATTTTCATGTTGCAATGATGTGTCACAAAGCAATTAGTAATTGCTGATGTATCAATTGACACCTGACTAAACTGGTTCTTGGCAGGCTACTTGATTAAAATTTAATTATTACTATTTTACCAAATATATGGGGAATGACCATGTTCTCAAATAACAAAATACATGTTTTTAAGTGTATATACCAAATAGCCCCAAAATTTCCTCACCGACCAAACCCACGAAAATAACAAGTTCTTTACTTTCTTACTTTGTCTTCTTTTTTTTTCTTTACTTAGAATTATTACTTTTTGAATTTTGTTGGTAAACTAATGTTTTTTTTGTTCTTTTTTAACATATATATATATATATATAGTATTTGAGCTAGAATTTGTATATGTGTGTGAAATTCTCTTTTAGAAACTTGAATCTCGACTCTTACCCCCACACCTCACAAAAATTTTACACTTATAAAGTATGCAGTGGTGTGAAATTTTTTTAATTAGTACAGACTTTTAAGTATAATTAATGTTTTAAACACTAAAAATTTTAGAAACTTGAATCTCAACTCTTACCCTCACACCCCACAAAAATTTTACACTTATAAAGTATGCGGTGATGTGAAATTTTTTTAATTATTACAGACTTTTAAGTATAATTAATGTTTCAAACACTAAAAAAATTACAATTAATTTGACAAACTATATAACTTTTCTTTTTCTTTTTCTTTTTCTCTTTTTGGACATTATTGCCACCTTTCAATAGCTTTGATTTGCTTATTGTCTCGGTGTCCAAGTGTTCAAGATGCACTTAAATCTTATTCAAGACTTAATTGTTTCAACTTAAATCATTACTTATTTTTACCTTTGTTTATGTTTATATTTTTTTAAATTTCTAGCTTATTTTTCTATGTATGATACAACTATATTTTTATTCAACATATTTTTTAAATAAGTAAACTAATGAAAAAATTCATACAAATATACTCTAATAAGAAATAAGACATCAGGCAAAAGCTATAATTTATATATTTTCTTCTCCATGCACCATGTTTGATCATTCCCACCTTTGCAGTGCCCTAATCTCAGAGTGTAGATACCTGTTCGAGCCTTTTGAGGTTGCACACCTCTCCACCACACCTACTGAGAAAGGAATTAATATGCAAATCTTTTGGCGAAGGAAACATCTCTAGTGATAGTTTTGTTTTGTATTCTACTCCTCCTTTTATGTATTTTGTTACAGCTATTTTCAGATGTTT